>JAZKJV010005778.1:0-1200000 GCA_037367405.1 Ottelia alismoides | reverse complement strand
TCAGTGGCTTAGAGTATGTCCTATTCAATAAGGATTACTTCCCTTGTATCTCCGGGATCGCCATATCGCGATATATCGTCGATATATCGGCGATATATCGGTATCGACAGGTCACCGATATATCGCGGATATGGACGATATCGGGTATCGACAGGAGAAAATGCCTAATGGATACCAGGTTTCGGCGACATGCGTCGATATATCGCCGATATATCGGCGATATATCGGTATCGACATTGGAACTAATTAATAATAATTAAGCAACAACTTAGATTAATTAAAATTAGTTAAGGTTGTTGCCTTTTTATCTATTATTTAATTAACTTGATAGTCCCACTATCAAAAAATTGGAGAAATTATGGAATTAATCCTGAAAGCTTATAAATCGTACTCATTAGCCTAAAATTAAATGTAAATATAATCTACATCTACAAAATAATGTGAGTCAAATTCATACAATCTCATGCCATGGAAATATTATGTAAATCATATTTACATAATTATGCGTGCTTTCGACTTGTAGTTGTCGGGTTCCTTCTTTCCGCGTTTGCTGGCCCTTGTCCGCTTTCGTTCCTGCCTTTCTGACCCATCATATATAAGTTAGCTTGCCTTTCTGTTCGGCTTCTTCAGCTACGAATTAGGGTTGCAGCGGGTGAAGCTGGAAAAGCCCGGCAATCTTTGACACTTGCTCAACTGGGCTGAAGAGGTAGCGTCTCAAACTGAGTTGGATGCATATTTCACTAGGGAAGGTCGGATCGGACTTGGAAAACAAGGCCTTCTAATATATCTAGTTAGTATGCTTGAAGGTGGAAAAGATCGGACACTGGAAAAGAAGTGGGATAAAGGGTAGCGGACACAATTCTCTCTATCTATAATCCTAGGTGGTGCTTTTTTCTACTTTTCCACTAGACGACTGAATAAGCGCTTCCTGACTTCTGACCTATCTATGTATCGGGAGAGAGTAGTTGGACCCCTAGGTCGTCGTCTGGGAGTTTTCTTCATATATAAATCACGTCAACATAAATATTAATTATTGTGAATCACTATTCACACTAATTAATGATATATATTTGTGAATCTTATCCATAAAGTTACAGTTATAAAATAATACAATAATAACTATTATTATTACAATATTGACATCAATAGGTATGAGTCCTAATCCAATTAAGACTCATGAGATACAAATGCATATACTTGGAAATAACACTGAGGACATCATACTATCCGTGTATAGTGACTTGAAATGTGGATAACTATCCAATTTTAGGGTTTATACCATTTATGCCAAAATTCATCACCTACGAATGTTGAGTTCGAGTTGTAACACTTTACACTCTCAATGAGCTCAATAAAATGCATGACACTCTCCATGAACTGGACAAAATATCGGTGTGTTGAATCCAGCTTCCTTAACCATTTTTAATCACAGTCCAAACCATTTGGTTATAAGAAATATGCTCAAGGAGCTTGTATATTTACATTTCCAAGATCATTTCTATTTCCAACATTTAGACATTGAAATTAGAATTGGAATTGGAAATTGGATTCAAATGAATTGTGATTTAATCGAATTAAATCACAAATCATATAGCTAAATGAAGCCACGAAAATTCATCATGTTTCAGCACTCCCTCGGAATGGAAGTGTCATGGTAGATGATCCATTACAACAGATGTAACCCTAAGTATTCCCGATGAACATTCATCCTTCATACTGTAAGACTTTGATAAATATGAAGTTCAAACCCTAGTTTGATTGTCTTCTTCATAATATATAAAAAGATTTTTCATTTCATAATTGAGCAACAATATTATTCATATACTTTTCAAAAGCATATATTAATATCTCGAATTCGTGTCTTATTTCATAAACAAGACAACCATGCATGGAATTCATTTTGATTCTAAAATATCTCATGAGTGAGCTATGTCTCTCGGTTCATCAACTATGAATCTATATGATTCCTTCCAGAGATCATACATCTTATATGACTTCATATGAACATAAACGCACCCGTATATGGACATTGGCTAGGACACCAACCTATTAATCAGTCAAATGTGCATACTCGGGCATATAGATGCATATATGTCTTATGTCAAATGATGTGTACATGATCGTGACAGTTATGATTCATGTCTTAATTTATCTTGACCTCATCAAGTCAACTCTTTGACTTGATTATTCCAACACTTCTGAATCTCCATTCTTATGCAGAGGATAGGAATCAAGAAGTCAGCTGAAAATCAGTCTTTAGAGAAAGATTGTCATCTCTTTCTTAGACTTGAAATCATTATTGAATATCACATATTTGAAGTCAGTTGTATCCTCCTTGCTGCATGGTATCCAATATGGCTATGCACTAGTAGAATACACACAACATGCCACAGTAAAATTCCATCATACTGTGGCCTACAATTTTAAGCCACGTGATAAATACCATGATCTAAACCTCTGTGTCAAAAGATTTGCCGCAGTTAACAATTCAAGCTAGTCATCAAGGTAAATCATCATGACCTATAACTCATATTCGCGCTAAATTACAATGGCCTACAAACTTTAGCCAAGGTAATGAACCATGGACTAAATCCACCTATCGAAGTCAATTTACCGTGGCCTAAACTATTAAGCCACAGTAAATTATTGTCGGATAAAAACGTTGGTCACGGTACAATGCCATCACCCAATATAATAAGCCAAAATAAACTATAGTAGACTAAAACTATCAACCACAAAAAGTTATGATGATTAAAAACTATAGGCCATGACAAATTATCATATCTTGAATTCATAGGCCATTGTAAATTACCTTGGCAAAGAAACAAGATAGTAGAAAAATACATTTGCAAAATTTCCAATTTTCTAGATCATTGTATCAATATTTTATTCAAGATCATACAACTTTTAAAATATATAACACACATACATTACAATTCAAGTGCCAACTTCATAAAATTAAGACAAATTTACAATAACATTAACATAAAAGTCAACAAGTGATATATTCAAATGATCATCCAATCGATAAAGAACATGATAACAAACGGTATCAAGTAATAATGTTTAACAAGCTTAGGACTCAAATATAGCAAAAACCCAAAAACAGATATTACTAGTCATCCAACTCTGCATCATTGGATCCGACATCCTTTATTTTCTCTCTTCCTCCACTCCTTACTCTAGTTTAATAGATCTCTTTTTGATTAACTTCCTGGTCTAGATGAGGAATCCCTATGAGCTCGTATCATCACTAGTTATGATATGCATGCCATAGTTTGTGATTGCTCTATCTAAGCATGGGACTTAACCTCCATCTCTTTTGTATTACTCATGAACTCTTAAGCCTTCATGCCATCATGTAACTCATTAGATTGACGTCCATTGATCCACCTCCATGAACTTGATGGATGAACATCTCCACAAATGTGTAGGTCCAGTTGCTTGTAGATATGTTGAATATTGCAAAAAATCTAAGAGATACATCTTGAAGATGTTGAAGGACGTCCATTTGATCCTGAAAAATGAAATTAAAAAAATCTAATGTTACCTAAACATATTATAATTTTTACCAATCAACTAATTATTTACACTATATTTATTGTAACAAAGTATATTTAAATAAGCTACCAAGTTATTTATGATATAAATATACTCAAATAATCTACAAAGTTAAACTATATAGTTTCAACCCTAGTCCATCTCCCATTACCATCTTAGTAATTTGAGATCCCTATAATAAATCACTCAAACTTGGTCACATTTAATAAGATTTGTCTAATAATGAAATGGATTAATCCCAATTGATCTCCATAGGGACTATCCTCTCCCCTCACTCGATGAATAGTGAATCTTACCTCAACAACTAACATGGAAGAAAACTTTCCCATAGTTGTACACCATGTTCATGTCGATTAAGCACACACCATAAGCAAGAGCCGAGCCAAGTATGTATGTAATAATAATGTAGTAGGACTTCACTTCATGGAACAAGAGCGGGATAACAATGTATATCATTGTGAATGTTGCACTACCAACAAGTGCCAAGCATGCTTATCACATATTATTGTTAATTAATAAAAAAATCCATCAGAGACTACCATAGAACAGTCACTATAGTTCGTTGTTGTCAATTCACCAAATCTTAAAATCTTGTAGAGCGATCGTGCAAGCATACTTCTTCCAATGAAAAATGATATCTTGATGAAGTTATAAAGATGTCACCAAGTATGAGATCCATTGTAATGAATACCTATCAAACAAGAGATGATCATTTTTTTAAATTCGATATCTTATTATATTTTCTCAAAAAATTAATGGTGGTACCTTAAAACTTGCAACCTTATCAGAATGCCATGTGGTGTTGGAAACCAAACCAATTTTTGTTCACCAATAAAGTGACACTTCCACACTATAGAAATGCATCAAGAAGAAGAGACAAGCTCACGAGATGAGAACATATCATCATCATAGTGCTTGCCAAAGTCATGCTGAAATCAAAGAACCTACAAATTAAGGAGCTTGTTATTTTTTGCTAAGTACAAAGACATGTATGAACTAGACTAGAAATTGAGATATGTAGCCGTTCAGTAGTAAGCATGCTTCCAAGCCTGCAGTCCGAAGTTCAGGAATTGAAAGAATCTGCATGCCTCCCCATTGGACTAGAACCAATAGAAGAAGCTCCAGAGGATGTTGAGTGTAAAAAAATCGGAGAAACCTCTAACTTGTTTCTAGTTAATTTTACATAAACTCAAGTTTCTAAAAGGAGACAATCATTATAATTTGCATATTTCTAGTAATCGAGGTGCAACTTTTGGATATCAAAAAAATCCCTGAACAATCAAGGAGTATGCACAACTACCTCACATTTTGATCAACAATGCAAAGTATGGAATTTTTTTATAAGAACAACACTTGTAGTGACACTTGGGTAAGTCAGCTTATAGTCTCTTACATTGACCAGTTTACATGAAAAAGATACTATGTTGGATTTCTGGAAGAAAATGTTTCTAGGGATTACAGAAGAAGAAAGGTGAGTTACTCTCTCTATACAATCTTTTCCACAATCACATGAAATTCAATTTTTTAATTGAGAATACTGTCATAAGTATTAAGTCTTTTGTGTCACCAACATGTGAAGAATTGAAGACATAATGTACTTTTTTAAAACTAAAAAATAACACTTGACTCAAACAACATATATCTTGCATGACCCGAAAACTATGGAACTCATTAATAAATGGACATGGCCATGAATACGATGATATCGATCATAGATTCACATTCATCAGATCTCTGAAGGAAATTCAAGGGAAAAGAACACCACACAAAAGATAAAACATTGATATGCCAATTCATCAACATAAAGGAACATTATACCTTTCTGACAAGCACATATGCCAGTAACCCAATGAAGTTTATAATAAATAGGAAATTCATTATCCAGCAAACCACATGCTCGTGGAGCTCTAGGAGTGTTCCCCTTACTACCAACACCAGTCGGTCGTGTGTGTTCTTGTTTAATCCTAATAGGTAAGAACCAAATCTATATGCACACTACCATTCAATCACACCATCGAATGTGATCATCAAGGATCTGCATAGATCTTACAATAACTTTCAACAGAGTTATCTATAACATTACAAATGCTTAATTTTCTAAATGATCTAAACATGGATCAATTATTGAATTAAACTAAACCATCATCCTACCTCCAACAACAATGTTGTAGCACACAACTGTGCATGTCTGCATGACACTGTTCTCCTACCTGGCGATCAATGTCACATAGGCCACATTGGCCCTCATAGAAGCTTAGTCCACATGTATATGAACATGAGAGCGAGGAGCACTACAAAGACCTTGAGGGACATATAATACAGAAAGATTCCAAGATATAAATTAATATAAATAAAGTAAGTATTTTGTTTATTAGCAAAATAAAAATAAAATTATAGGATGAACCTCAGAATGGAAATGCATACTTACGAGGGTTCGAAGAAAACAACTCCATTCATGTTTGGATTTCAACTAAATGTGTGACATGAATTCCCTCACCGAGAAAGCTAAATAGAGATATATAAAAGTTATAGATTATCATAAAAATAGATATATGTTGATTTTTTTTCTACTTTCTACTATAAACAATCGACTGCATATAAAGAACTATGATGTAAGACAGACAACTTCTAATCCAAAACTCAAACAGATTCGAACATATACAAAATATCTATGTTACATCAAATACAAGTGGATACACATCCTTGTTACAGAGAAATGAAGTGAAAAAGGCAACACAAATAATATTTGCCCTAAGATAAAGAATTCAGACGAACAAAGAAAAACAAAAAAAGAAATAGATGTGTCTGCCATAGTCACGAGTAGGATGAGGAAAAGAAGGCCTCCGAAAGTGAGGACCATGGAGGTGAGGAAAGTGGAGGTCATGCCGACCCTGCACTAAAGAGGAGCCACTACAGGATGGGAGCACGTAGAAAAGGAGGGAGTGACATAGGGAAATACCAAGGCTTCGGGGTAAGCGTTATGGCAAAATACCAATGTTTTCTAGGCATTTGTGATTTTGAGATCTTTTGGATATTTTAGAAAGGACAGATGGCATGGATTTTTCATTTGCAATTTTTAAGGCGTCAATTGTTTTTTATCATAAGTCTGATAATTTCTGAGGTCCGGGTATCCCCTTTTATTGAAGAAAGAAAGGAAATATAAGGTAGAGAAAATGAAGTATAAACTTCTAATCAATATAAACTTCTAATCAATATAAAAATGGTCAACATGACCTTCAAGCATCGCTAACACAACCTTTGAATGCCTTCTCTTTAGCCTTCCAAAGCTTTGGAGACCTTCTCTGGAGAGGTGCCCATTTATGATGAAGACTCGGCATATAACTATCGCTATAGGTTTCCTCCTCCTCAGCTTCGTGAAATGTATCTTCTACATTTTCTTCTTCATTCTCCAAGTGGTAACCACCGTCTTCTGCTATCTTCCTAGAAGAAGTACGCTTCATTGAATGGTCTGACCAAGCTTCAGTATTCAAATTGCAAGGAGGGTTTTTCCCATGAGACATCGGGAATAACCAGGAAGGTAGCTTAGTAGGATCTTCCCTTACACGTGGGTTTGGCACAAACATAATGTGAGGTGCAGAACAAAAGCTCATGTCTTTTTCTTTGATAATCTGTCATGAAGGAGACAAAGTAGTGGGCTGAAATGGAGCAGATCCACCTAGAGAAATGGCCTTACCATCCTTCTTAATCTTAAAAGGAACTGGAGAGAGAATCCATATCTGTCTCTCTTCAAACCTGAGTACATTTCTTTTTTTGAAGGCTTTTTTACCTGAGTGAAACCTTCTTTTATATAGTCATCAAAACGTTGTTCAGGACTGCCAAACAATTCGCAATATATAATTTATTACTTTTTGTACTGAAAATATTTAGGAAACTCAAATTTATTCGTGATATATAATTCATTACTTTTCGTACTGAAAATGTTTAGAATACTCAAATTGTAGTGACGAAATATATATCGTCCGAGATATGTTATTTACATATCCATGGACAAATCTTATTGTATTATTGGGATCGTATATGTGATTTGTAGTTTATACAACTCAGTCACAAGTGATTAACTAATAATATTAATTATATTTTATTTATCAGTGCAAAATTGCAATCATGTATATTAATGTTATTCTATTTCTAACACTGAAAACATTAAAGCACAAAACCGTCCAGGGATATAGTGCTTAGGTCACAATTTCCTCCATGCCTACTAAATTTCACTGTTGTAAGATTACCATGGTCAAAAATATTTAGTCATGGTAGTTTAACCGTGGCTAAAAATTATTGCACACAGTAATATTATCATCATGGCCTAAAATATTTGTTCATGGTAATTACCGATGCCATTAATTATAAGACATGATTGATTATTTTGGGCAAACATTTTATGCCATGGAAATATTACTATGGCCTTATTTTGTAGCTAATAAAGTATTTTTTTTATAGTGATGTTACATAACCCTAATTGTATAAAGGAACCTTAATAATAAAGTGCATTCATTCAATTATTCATTTCACTTCAGATGAATAACGATAAAATAATTTTTTTCTTACATCAAAAAAAAATAATTTTATCTTGAGAAAGACTAATATACGAACGAGTCAAGTTGTACGGTTATAGAAAATTGTGTTTGTTTACATGTACATATTATTGCAAAGAGTATATGGGATATATATACCTGATTGCATTAATTATTGCTTAGAGTATTCAAGTTGTTTTTAATTTAATTGGATTAAATTAATAAAGATTATTAATATATTATTCACAAAAGAGATTGGATTTCACTTAATCGATTAAATATGAGAATTTAATTCAATACAATTAATCATTGTGTGTTGTACATTTTTACATATTTATGTCCTTCATAGTAACTTTTTCCTTGTTATTCTTTCTTACTTTATTTTTTATGTCCAGAATTCAATTTTACCATTTTTACCATTTTTATAGCTAATGTGTATTAGTGCATATTTACATTTAATATGTAAAGGATTTTAGATAACAAAAGAGTAAAAGAGATAAATTTGGAATGTATCAGTACCTCTCTCTACCTCCCTTGCTCCATAATTTCTTTACTTCATGTTTGCAATATTCTCCCATTACAAATGATGTTTCGCTTTGGTTTATACCATGAATTGATTCTAACTCTCCAATATTTTTTTGACTAAAACGTACGGATCATACAATTGTTACCGAAGTCGTCGTTGGCGAACCATTCTTTTTTTCAATGGATTGTATATATCGTTTCTTTTGTTTAAGTAAGTTTTGGTCTCAAACCTTTTGAACAGCTTTGTTTCTATGACTTTTTAATATACTTTTCATGGCAAAAAAAGGACTTTCATACTCGTCCTCCTCTCTCTTATCTTTTATTGATGGCTGTCATTGTTGTTGCCCCTTCCATTATTTTATTTGCTTTTTGATATCTCATGGCGAAGAAATTATATGATAAAATCTGACACGACATTGATGTAAGATGAATTGTTAACCTATTATAGACATTAGCAGTTGTTTTTATTTTATTTTATTTTATTTTTAAGAGATAAAATGATTGCGATGGACGGATATAAAAATCATGTTAATAGGTTAGTTGGTTGTTGAAGAATTGTAAATTAAATTGTTGATGAAATGTCAACAATGCTTTCCTCGATGGTCATACAAGTTGGGTCATAAAATATCATATCAGCTCTTAATCGCCATCCATCGTCTTGTCTATAAAATATAATTTTGAAGGGAGAAAGAAACTTCTCTTGAGCTACAACATACAAAGTGAGATCATCGATAGAAGAAGGAATAAACATATTATAGAGACTAAGTTCTACTCATTATGCGTGCCACGTTGTACGTATCGATACGATCCATATTTCTCCTATTTCCCTCTTCCTCCAACTATGTAGAGAGAGAGGGAGGAAAAGGAAGCTGTTTTGAGAGAGAGAGAGGCCGCCAACATCTCTTTCTAATTCTAACCGATGATCTCCGGCTCTTGTGCGAAGCGCATCCTTCTCTGCAAGCACATGATATTATTGGAAATGAGATCTTCAAAGTAGAGCTCAAGGTGACCATTATTTTCATATTCATAAAAAATCCAATCAATCCTTTCATCTTGGCGATTTGGAGCATCTTACTTCATTACATCAAAACCAGTAATATTGTTATATAGAACATCTACAATGATATAACAACCAATATCACATTTGCCATTAACTTTGAATTAAAAATAATTTCAAAACGAGTAATATTGTCATTTTATTTAACAACGTGGATTTTTATTTAAAAAAAATCACTATAAACTCATGTTGTTGTAGTGAGACTTTGTTTCGTGCAAATATGATGACTTTATCCTACTCAAATAAACAATATTGGTCGATTAACCAAATAGTCAAACTTAACCAACTTCATTTGCGCGTGGGCCATTAAACGCAAAATATTAGTACAAATATATCTTTTTCCTCACAAAGATCATGGGTGCATCAAAATAGCCTCTAAATATGTGCCAATTCTCAATTACGAGACTCATTTTCTAATGTAATAAACATAAGTCTTATCTTATTTTTTTGTCTCGTATGCATGCTTACATTTTAGCTTCGATGATCATTATATGTCGACATATAATCTTAACGTTGAAAGGTTAGTACACTATTTTTTACATTTCAAAATGTGACTAAATTATTGAAAATCAAAAAACTATTGGAAATAGAGTTATCGATATATTCATGTGCCAAATATAGGTAATATAATATGACAAGTTTAATATCCATAGGCGATAATGAAAGGAAGACATGTGATTAAGTGAACTTCATTTTCAAACAATACCAATATTTTAATAGCAATCACTGATATATTATAGAACCATAATAACATGTAAACAAGATAATTGTCAAAGAAATTGGAAAGGAAAATGAAGACAAATGACACATGTATTTCTTATTATATGTAATTTAGGTAAGAACATCATTGAAGATAGAAAATAGATACATGCAACCAAAGAGTTGTCGTTGATGCAACTGGCAATATGGTGTGTTTTTCTTTTTCGCGGTTTTATTTATATTTGTGGCAATAGTTATTCAAATCATAGGGAAGAAAATTCCAATGTTTGGGCCCATGAAGAGAAGAAAGAACACAGACAAAATTTTAGGAGGTAGATGCTTCCAAAATGCTAACGCAATCGTTGTACCCCTGTCACTATTTTTACAAAGATATAGGGCCAAGATGAGTGTAAAAAATGTTATGCTATAGCTTGTAGACATTGAAAGCTTAGTGAGGTAAAGGGGGTTGATCATGTGAGTCATTGTGAGAGTCAATAACTGTGAGAGCATGGGAATCTCGACACTAGATTCTGCTCATATCTCTCCTCCTCCAATCAATCACGAGAGAGATGATAAAATCTAGTGGTGCAAAATCATTGCTCACACGCTTTCACAGTCTTTAACTCTCACAGGATCAACCCTCCGATGGAATATATACCATGTTTAGTGAATCACAATAAAATTTAGCCAACCTTATCTGTATTTATAGGCTTCATACCTATGACAGGCATAGAGCAAAAGAATAGATAAAGTTTTCGCTACAAATTTGACATGGCAATTTTACAGTGTACTCGTAATCTTGTAATATAAAAAATTTTCGCTACAATTTTGAATTTACAATAATTTTACAGTATGTTGGTTATATTTGTAGTTACACCACGATCCTTGTAAATTACACTACAATTACGGTTATCATACTAACTTTGACACCACAGACAACATAAGGGCATATGCATAAATGGAGTAAGATTGCATAAGTTGTGGTGTAATTACAAAGATCTAACTTTTATAATGTAATTATTATGTGACCACTTCTTTTTAAGATTTTCTTAATCTAAAATGAATTCCTTTTATGTCAGGATAAAGAGGACCTTATCTTTATTTAAATATGGCCAAAAAAATTATGTGAAATATCTAAAAATTCGAGGAGGAGGAGGAGGAGGAAGAGAAATATGTACCTCTTTTTTCAAAGAAACAAGCTCCTCGCTTCTCGTCACCATCTCTCCTTTGCCTCTAGGGTTGGGCGCTTCCCCACCATTCTTCTTGATGAAAAGCTCCATGATCTTCTCCGCGGTCTCACCGGAATTGCCACTTTGCTCCACCAACTTTGCTACCTGAGACTTGGGTAATCTCATCCTCACCCTCATACCGCCTTCGACTGATGTTGCACCTTCTTCAGTTGGCACCCTGTTGACCAATGACGTGATGTCGGACTCAGCCCTTCTCTTGAGCATGAGGGTCTCTAACCGATCTTTCGCCGTCATGTTCACTCCTGATTGCACCCTTCGCCCATCGCTAACACATAGTCCCGCATTGAAATAAGTTAAACTACTTGAATATAAACAACTAGATAAGAAAATAAAAACTTGAATATTGTTAAAAGGGTTAGTATTAAAAATAATAGAAAAGCTAAGAAATCAACCTTCAAATCTAATCCTATCCAATCATGTTTTGTGGTCACTAGTGTGCATGGATTCATAGGAGTAAAGATAACTTTTGAGTAAGTTTGGATATAGATCAACTCCAAGGACATTCAAAGAATCCTTATTAGTTTTTTTAAAGTAAAATATAATGGTGATATTTTAATTGGTTTAAATGAAGAGTAAATTACATAAAAGTCCATGAATTATACACTAGATTTTCTATATTACCCATGAGCTGTAAAAGGTAACAATTAATGTGATAACTGAACTTTAAAATTTGTCTTAATGTAGGCTTTGACTATTGAAATTTAGTCGATCATTTTATTTCTCTGCTCATAAATCACATTATCTCCTGCATGGAACAAATATTCCGAGTACCACATTGTTAGCTTTTGAAATTCAGGTATGACATTGAAATTGAAATTGAAATTGGATGTACAATTAATGAACTTTTTTGTAATTTATTGTTAAATAAAAGATAGGCTACATATTGTTATTAAGTTTGTGTAGGAATAATTGTGTGAGAAAATCGAAGATGGCAACCAGAAAGGAGATCATATGTTTCAGGAGAAGCATGTAAGTAAAATCAAACAGGTATATCACTTATATTTGCAAAAGTTTTAGAACAATCTATTGTATCAAATTGCAAATCTGTTACTATATATTAAAGAGGAGTCACATCTATTTTTAGAGTCTATGAAGTCATTTAAGTCCCTAGATCTTGTTTGTTTTGTGGTCAATTGATAACTCAAAGATTAACTTTCTACTTGACAAGCTATACTAGAGATCAAAGATTAATACAATGACTTCATTATCTCCTCATTCTCTCCATCATTTATCATACAATATGTGTCACATCAAATACGGATATGTGTCATATCAAATATCAAATCTCTATGTAACATCATTCACTCCCAGCATCTCTTTCCTCTATTTATTATGTTCTATCATTTATTGCATGTCATTTTCCCATTATTTATCACAATATTGTTGTTTCCTTTTAACATTTATTCCTCCACCCGAGCTAAGGACTAGACAATGATTTACAAAGTGAAGATATGAATGATGATCATTAATCATATATAGAGGGGATTCTTCGAATAGGATGTGTTCTTCTTGAATTTAGGAAGGTTACATTGTTTTTGTAGAAAACACGAACACTTTAGTAGAATACGTATGTAGTCTGTTTTAAAATGTATAGTTTTAATATTTGTATTATAGTATACAGTTTTGTGTGTGATTTTGTATTTATAATCTATAGTTGGCAGTTCCATTAGAATCACATATATATTTGATTTCACTCTAATAGGACATTATCTTTTCTGAGTTCAAGAAGGTCACCCTCTTTTTCTTAGAAAAATGATGACTTCAGTAGAATACATATATTGGGAAGTATTTCTAGAAAATTGGGAAAATGAGACGTGCGCACACACACACACGCGCGTACGCGCGCACGCATATGCACACACATGTGCACATACACACACCGACGTGCGCACGCACACACGCACAAACACAATTGTCTCCTATAAAAAAACACAAAAAACACGGATTCAGATGCTTCAATGTCGAACAATATAAAAATGTATTATTATATTTTAAAAATGAAAAAGGATATGAAACGGGGACCAATTGTCTACTAATATTAACAGTAATATTTTATAAATTAGGTTAAAATAAACATATTAAATGCAATTACTTCGTAATAGTTATATCAGATGAATGGAGGCATAGAACATTGTTACACACAATTGTATATGATCTCGCAACTGTATTTATAGATTAAAACATGCATACGTATACAGACAGATACGTGTATTTACGAATTTGAAAGTGATATTGGTATGAATCTGAAAGTGATATCCGTACCTATTTTCAAAAGAATACAGATATACGGATAATATTTCTAAACCATAATCTCTGTCAGATGTATCTCACCTCTGTTCCGGATAAATATACGCATAAACAAACATATATACGGTAAATATTAGAAATAAAAAAAGTAGATAGCGGATAACCACAGCCGAATATCCAAAGGCTTAACTAATAGGTATGATGACGGTGGTGGGGGGATAGCACTAACCGTGGATGAGAGCGATCGACCGGAGGAGGCTTCGGGAGCTCGACGAGGAAGTAGAGCTTCTGGGGCTTGAGGGGCTGCGAGGGATCGAGGGGCGGTGACCGGACCCCGAGGCGCTTGACGTCCTCCGCGTCCAGGATCACGTGCCCCGGGTACCCATCCAGGGCCTCGCGGGCGGTCACCGGTGGCTTGAGCTTCAGCGTGGAGCCGTCCACCTTCATCACCTTCACGGCCTTCCTCTTCGCCCCGAAGGAGTTCCCCATCAGCCCCCGCGCTGTGTGGGCACCGGTCCGGCGGTGACTGGAACCGGGAGAGTGTGGGAGGAGGGAGGGGGTGTCTGGTCCTTTTGTAGAAGGACCGGGAGGGAGGAGAGAGAGAGAGAGGAGAGAGGTCAAAGTGGTGACTTTCATTCTAGAAAGTTTCGTACTAAGGTGGAATAAAGAATATGACGGTTGGTGGGAGGAAGGAAAGTTTTGGGCATTAGGGAGAAATATATGTTTGGTTGGGTTGGCCAAAAATTACTATATTAAACATTGTTTGGTTTCTCCACTCGTTTAATCAATCATTTGGACCTACCACTCATCTTCATTTTTTCTTTCTAATAAACCACTGATTTTCATTTACAATCGTGATGAAGGTATCGGGTCTGTTCTTGCTTGAGATTATGTGAATTGTTCCTTTTAATACTAGATTTGTTTAATAGTTGGTGGACTTGCGGGAAGAGATCAGTTTCGATTAGGGATGCAAATAGACATCTATATGCTTGTATTACATATGTCATGGCATTATTTTTTACAAAGTGGATGCTAACATAGATGTCGATTTAAAATTCATAAATAATTGTATCGGTGTTCTTATATATGTTTTCAGGTGTAAGTAAGATTGTAGATTTTTTTAACTATATATGGCATAATTTTAAACAATTTTTTCGCTATATTTGGTATAATTGTTATTAAATGTTTACATTTAATATGCTTTATATCTTGTGTAAGAGTGCGAGTTTACGTTAATTTACAGAGTATTTCTGTTATTATCCTTATCGGATATGTATCTATACTTGCATTTGTATTAGTATCTACGAATGGATGTGGATACAATAACATCTCTCCATATACATGTATCTGATTATTTGCATCCCTATCTGATAGATTGATCCTGAGTGCGTATAATAGATACTCGTTGTAGCACGACACTCAACCAATTAATCAGAATCGAGAAAAGATCTCTGTTAAGAGTGTCTTAGCTTAAATTTATATCCTGGACAAGTCCGAGATCGAACACAGGGAGGCAAAGAAACAATTTTAGGTCAAATCAGAAAACTTCGGTCTAGGTTTCTAATGCGGATTTTTTAAAGTAAAATAATGTGAATACAACATGCGGGTGAATTAAGTTAATAAAAAAATACACAACTAAGTCAAATTAAGTTTAATGTGAAATTAGTCCAATTTACCTAAATTATATTTTTCTAAAAACCTAATTCAATGATGAATGCAAAACATATTTTTGAAATTTTACATATTAAAATGAAACAATGAAAATGCATATTTTTTTGTATTTTTATGCATTTTTTTACACAAACAGAATGCAAAAATTATGAAACTTTTACTGGAACTTAAACATGATGTAATAAGATTAAAGTATTTTTTGGAATTTTTTGACAATATATGAATATTTTATAGATTTTTTAATGAAAATAGAGTGACTACAAGTATTTAATTCCTAATAAATACATAATGTCAATTTAGACAGAGAGCAAATTATATCAAAACGATATTTTTATAACAAATCCAGGAGAGTTAGAATTCTCAAAAATGATATGGGATTTAATTAAAAATCATTTACGAAAATCGCTCTATAATTTATTTAAGGCACATGATAATTCCAATTCAAATGAAATATGGAAATAATTTAAATCATACTTCAAGGCATCATTTCTATTTTTTTAGGAATTTTTGGATCAACCGTGAGTTAGATATGAATTAAAGAGCTCAAATTGGGAAAAACATCTAATACTTCACTAAAATAATTTTAATTAATTACCCAAAACTTACAAAAATCCAAAAAATATCCAATTAATATAGGATTAATTGCTCAACAATATGACATTTTTCATTAAACAAAATGATGCTAAAAAAATGTCCAAATTAATATGCAAACATAAGGGTATCCATGCATTTCAAAAAAACACAACTTACAAACAACAATATACAAGGACTTTTTTGCAATAATAAAAACACAAAATAAAAATAATGCAAATTTTACAAATGTTTTTTTTTAAAAAATTGACCTTTCCTCCGATAGGAAGTAGGGCGCAGGATGGGGGGCAAGTGGCCGATGCGCGGTCGAGGGGCAAGGGACAACGGGTGGCACGTGCGAGAACCGCAGTCGCAAAGAGGTGCAGTGTGGGGCTGCTAGTGCTAGAGAAGACGGTCGTACGATAGTGGTTGTGATCTTGGCAGTTGGCAGATGATGGGGGGAGCCATGCCAACGACGACATACGATGATGGAGTGAGCCGATGCTGCGGTAGTTGGAGGGAGGAGATCGATGACAGGAGGGCGATAGTGGAGGTCCACTGAGGGCGGCAGCGGGAGGTAGTGGCCGGTGGTGGAGGGGGGAATCTGCTATAATTTTGATTTTTTTATTTTTCTTGTTGTTGTTTTGATTTTTTTATTTTAATTTTTAGTTTTCTTAAATAGGGAATAAAAAATGCAAAATATGATGGTGTGGTGATGTGATTATATGATGAAGATGATGGAGGTGGACTAGAACAAATGAAGGTGTAGTGGTGGTGATGTGATGAAAAATGCAAAAATAAAAATGATGACAAATGATAAAAAGAATTTACCTACGATGGAAGTGTGTGCTTATGGTGTGCTCACGAGAAGTACAATCATCGCTCGAATCGTCGCGAGCGATGAGCTCGAGTAGCACGCAGAAGCAGCTGCAATGTTGGCCAGAATGCTAACGGATCTCACCGAAAAGGAAGCAATCATCGTTCTACTTCGTTGTTCGCTGTCACCGAGATGGGTGGTCGAATCTCTCAATTTTCTCTCGTATAAAGGTGGATCAAAAGCAAAAATGAAGAGAATGGGATGTATAACAAAGAGAAGAAAATGGAAGTTAGAAACATGGTGGAATGGTGGAGTTGAATGGGAGGTTAACGAACATTGTGGAGTTGAATAAGATGTTAGATGGAGACTTAGTGGTTAATGGAAGAAAATAGAAGTTAGTGTAGAGAATGAAAAATAAATAAAGGAAAAGAAAATAAAATAAAGTAGGCTATTAAAATACATTAAAATAAAGAGAAGAAAAAACAATATGTACATGATTTTTTTACTTTTCTAATTTTATTTTTTTGTATTTTTTTAAAAAAAATATTTACAACCTACTCAACTAAAGACCCGAGAAGCGTATTGGAGTTCCAAGAGCGCTAGGTCGTCCCACGACTCATCAAAGAAACAAAGGAGAAAGGCATCATTAGAGGGCTGACTTCCTTTCCTACTACTCATCCCGAAGAGAAAAGGTCTATCTATTTGCTTTCATTATTCAGTTCAACCGATGATTCGTTATTGGAGCAGATAGCAACAACCGGATATGTATTTTTTATTTTCCGATGGATTTACATGGTTTCAGAAATAATATAGAACACAAAAATGATTTTTTGGATTTTTTAGTAATTAAGAAAAGTAAATAAAAAATGAAGAAAGAAAGAATATTTACAATATATACAATGTACACCTAAGTCCCAAAATCTATATTTTTCAAACGAGCTTCGATTTTAATGAAACCACTTTAATTGAATAGATAATTTTCTAATTTAAATTTTAAAAGTGAGTTTGATGAAGTTGGAGTTCATACGGAGCGGTAATTTGGCCGAAAAATTAGAATTTATGGCATTTTCTCTTTGGGGTGTAGAAGTATTTATTTGAGGTGAAACTTATTTTACATTTTTGTAATAAAAAAAGGGATATTTACACCCATAACCCTGAGTAATATGGTATTTACCCCATAAATCCTGCGTGATAGCGAATTACATCAAAACCCTCGAGTAATGGTTAACCTTTACATGGCATAACCCTGTGTCAATTTCCGTCTTATTTCTCCGTTAACTCTAACGGAAATAGTCGATTTTGCCCTTCCAAACCCATCATATTTACAATATGATGACATTCATCAAAAAAAAATAAACCTTCCGCCCCGAGCCTCCGCCCCCTGCTCCAGCACCCCCTCCCCCCGTCGAGCTCCAGCACCCCATTCCCCCGCCGACCCCCCAGGTCGCGAGCAGGCAGTCCCGCCCCCGGCGCGGGCTCTGCACCCTCCCCCAGCACGGGCTCTGCACCCCCATCCCACCGTCACCACCTTTGCACGATGGCCTCCTCCTCTCCTTCATCCCGGCAAGATGGCCTGCTCCACCCCAAGCCTCCGCCCCCAACTCGAGCACCCCCTCCCCCCGCCGAGCTCCAGCACTCATCCCCCCGCCGACCCCCCAGGTCGCGAGCTCCAGGCAGCCCCCCTATCGTCGCCTCTGCAAGACCCACCCGCAACCCCTGCCATCCCCTCCCCCAGGTCGCGAGCTCCAGGCAGTCCCCCCCTCTCCCGTCGCGGGCTCTGCAAGCCCCCCCAGGTGGCGAGCTCCATGCATCGCGGGCTCTGCACCCTCCCCCAGCGCGGGCTCTGTACCCCCTCCCCCTTGTCATCGCCTCTGCACGATGGTCTCCTCTCCTTCGTCCAGGCAAGATGGCCTGCTCCGCCCCGAGCCTCCGCCCCCATCTCCAGCATCCCCCTTCCCCCACCGAGCTCCAGCACCCCATCTCCCCGCCGACCCCCCAGGTCGCGTGCTCCAGACAATCCGCTCCCCCCCACCGGCCTCTGCAATACCCACCCGCACCACCCCAACCGCCTCTGCAATACCCACTCGCAACCCCCTCCCCCTCGCTGGCGAGCTCCATCCACAGCCCCAGCTCGCGAGCTCGCCCAGCACCCGTCCCCTCGTCGGCCCCCCAGCTCGCGAGCTTGCCCAGCACCCCTCCCCTCGCCGACCCCCCCAGCTCGCGACCTTTTTTTTCGATGGCAAGCTCCTGGCAGTCCCCCCTCTCCCTCGTCGTCCTTCTTCTATCCTTCCTTTTTTTCTGATTAATCTCAACCGTTCACCATTGATTGGGTTAGATTAACTCAGCCATCTGGTTGAGTTACTGAACTAAAGTAACGTAAGGTTATGAGTGCAAAACGGAGTGGTTATTCTGGGTTCTAGGTATAATTCGTGATTACGCAGGGCTTCTGGGGTAATTACTATATTACTCAGGGTTATGGGTGTAAATATCCCCAAAAAAAGTTAGAGAAGGAATTGGCCGAAAAGGAGTTGAAATAAAATTATTAAAAATGCATAAAGTTTTAGGCTATTTACAGGTGAAAAATTCCTTTTTTATGACTTTTTATTATTATTTTATTTTATACAACATAATATATAATAATTATTGTATTTTATTGACAAAAGTCATTTATTAATTTATTGATTTTACGAACATTTATCTGAGATTTTACTCAAGGATTTTGCTACGATTAATATATTGAGATGATGAATTGTGGATTAATCACCCCCATATACTTAAACTTTGATAGTACTCGAGCAAATAAAAAATGAATGAGTTGGATTAACCCTTGACTATGCGTGTGAATACAAGACTTGATTTGTTCAAGAGCTCTTGGGTTTAGACATCCTTAAGTTGAACTAAGCTCTAGTAAAAAAATATCCAATTTCCCTAATTATCAGACGCTCTATGTATAGATATATAATAGGGATATAACTTAAGTGTACACTACAGGTACAAGGCTAGAGTCGCAACTTCACCTAAGGCTCCAGTCCAAGAGACTATTCTAAGAACCCAATCCTCAACACTAGGGAATAAATCATTTCTTGCATCCAATCCATCATCTCTTTAGTTGTCAGACTTAAAAGTGTAGATGGAAGGCCAGTTAATGGAGGTCATAGGATTGTGTCATTTCTTTTCTCTCTCTTTTTGGAACAAGGATACTCTCGAGTGCCATATTAACTCAACACATGTATTTTTTGGTTGTTGATCAATGTGTCCGCCAAGAGAAGTTGGAGTCGTATGCACTTGTTTTCCTGGGAGTACACCAGGGTGTGCCTTTTTTGAGTATTTAATATACTTTCTACACCCAAACTTGTAGCATTTACGATACAGAACCTTTTTTTGGTGCTAGCCCGACTCCTGATCCTAATAGCGGTGGTCCAAGTGGACACTTTGAAATGGTTGGGAGCGCTCGCCTTTGGTGAAAGCTCTTCGATATTTGACTTTGTATGGTGAGAGCTTTTCTTTAAACATTTCTTTCTTTTCTTTTCTTTTGTCTAGCTCTACTTCTTTTATCAAGAGTTGGCATACACTAATCAATAATTTTTTTAGATTTCATCATACCCTAGCACAAAGGAAAATATCAAGAGATAATACAAGAACCATGTTCTCATACTGGCTAAAGGTGCTGACTCAGTTTTCATGAAGCCTTCATTGATGTTATCCCATCCTCGATCATCATAAAATCAAATCCAAACTCAAATCTCTCTTCCCAGTTCCTTAAGTTAAATTTCAACGCATCTCATCACCACTGTAGTCATGTATGTGAGGTGCTGAACATATTCTTAAGGTAGAGACTAAGCGTGCAATATAGCACACAAATCTTTCAAGCTTGGGAAGTGTGAATAATTAAGTCAAAGACCCTAATAACTAAGCCTGATTAACTCAAAATCTCGAGATCTCATAAACCAAGCGTTCTTAAACTTTTCTAATCTTGTGTGAATGTGTAAGTGTCAGGACTAAACCAACTCATTAGTTAGTTTTTTTGTGATTTTGATTATATATATATATTGATTATTTAAAAAAAAGGAAAAGAAGAAATATGTTTTTTAAAAAGGTTTTTTGGAAAAGTTTTTTTGTTTTTTTGAAAATGAAAGGAAAAGAAGAAAAAAATTTCGAAAGTTTTTTATTTTTGTTGAAAGAAAGGTAGATAAGAAAGGATACCATTTTTTGGAAAAAAACAATTTTTGTTTTTTAAAAAACAAATAAGGAAAGATATTTTTTGGAGAAGTTTTTTTGAAAAAAATATTTTTTTGTTTTTTTCGTTATTTTTCTACCAATTTTACCCACCCAATATATATTATATAATATGTATAAAAATACACGAAAGTACGAGCTATGGGTAAAGTATATATGTAATATATACATACCACCTATACTTAGCATGTTCTATGTCCTTAGAGCACAACAATTGAGGAAAAAGCCAGCTCGTGCTAAGCGTATGAGAGCTAAAATAACAAAGAAGTCTATCCGCCCCACTATACTTAGGCTTTGGTTAGCCTAAGTGTTGAAGAAGAGCAAAAAATGGGACAGACTAGGTTAAGGGGAGAAATGGATGAGTATATACACATGGCGGGTATCAGTCCCCCCCTATACTTAGGATTTGATCAACCTAAGTGAGAACCGATGTGATCGGGAGAATATACAGACAAGGGAGAATGTACAAGAGTGAATGAATCTTCTAAACAGTTGAATCTTGATGCTGCATCTTCATGAAGAGTAATATAATGTATCTGCTCTGTGCTCACTCTGCATGAAGTTGATGACCTCGACTTGGACTAATTGCACTTTAGAATCTATAAAATGCTTCAACAATTGTCCATTCACTACTTGGGATTGTACACCATTTGTGAGATCAGCTATCTCTACACCTCGATCCCCGTACACTTTCTTAACAATAAAGGGACCCATCCACTTAGATTTGAGCTTCCCATAGAACATCTTCAACCTGGCATTAAATAATCATACCTTTTGCCTAGGGACAAAGTCTTTGCACCTAATGTGCTAATCATGCCATCTCTTTACTTTTTCCGTATAAATCAAAATGTTGTCATATGCCCTTCTTCGGATTTCCATAAGCTCATTCAAGTTCAAATCTCGCCAAAGCTTCCCTAAGTAACAACTCCAATTAATCTGCTTAATAGCCCATCCGGATTTGTGAATCAGTTCTGCGGGCAAATGACATGGCTTGCCATAGATCATTCTGAATGGTGAAGTGACCAATGGTGTCTTGTAGTTGTCCTATAGGTCCACGGAACTTGGTCCAAAATCTGGGACAAGTTCTAGTCTTTAAAGTTTAAATATTTAATATTTTGGATATTTTGCACTATATCCATGATTTTTATTTTTATTTGCAAATATACCCTTACTAGTTGATGTATTCTTGTGCTTGTTTTTTATTTATTAAAAATATCAAACATGCTCCAAAAATTATGGAAAATTAGGGTTAGGTGCTATTTTGCATACACGTTCACGCTACACTTTTATATTTGCATTTTAGGCATTTCATCTATTTATTAAAAATAAAAAAAAGCACATTTTGCCCATATTTTGAATTAAAAATTCCAAAAAATATAAAATTGTATTTAAAATTTCCAAAAAATTAGTATTATTTTATTATTGTATTTTATCTCCATCCCAAAAACCACTAAAAATAGAAATTGTAAAGGATTAAAAACCTCTAAAATCCTTTAAAAAATTAGAAAAAATCTTCAAAAAATCCAAAAAATATTGCTTTTCATTCTGAATTTTTATTTATATAGATTATTATATATTAAAATTGATTTGAAGAAAGTTTGACACTTTTCTATTTATAATCTTAGTTCGCCCTATTTATTTAATCTCTGTTTTGAGATATTTTCGACTTTAAAATACCTAAAATAGAAAAAATATCTAAAAAATCACAAATGGTACAAAATTATATAAAATAAAAAACATTTTATCGTATATTTTTTGTTTATTTCAGTTGTATTTATAAATATAATACCCTATATTGTCTATATGGTTATATATAAACCTATACTATCTATTAAAAAGAAAAGGAAATTAAAAAAAGAAAATATTAAAAAAATAAAAAATATATATAATAAAAAATGATTAAAATTGTAAAAAAATAAAAAATATAGAAATATAAAATTAAAACCAACAAAAAACAATAAATAGATAAGAGAAAGAGAAATTCTGAATTTAATTTCCCAACCTATCACATTTGCTCCCTGTGTTCGACATTCTACATACTTACACCTATACACACTTTTTAGAGCCATAATATATTTTAACCCTACAATTTTATTAGCATTTATATATTTTATTTGTGGGTTAATTGTTATCCAAAGTTGGGTTTCATGAGCAGTCACTACAGGGATGCTAATTGTGTTTGATTAGCCGACCCTCGGTGGGAGGTCTTCAACAAGCTCCGATCGAGGATAAGATGCGAGAAAACTACTTAAGATGGTTTGATTATTTTTAAAGATGGTCAGCTGATGCACCAGTTCGGAGATGCGAGTTTTGGGATGTTGAGCCGATTAAGAGAGGGTGAGGACGACCCAAGAAGTGTTGCAAAGAGGCTATATTAAGGGATCTTAGTTTTTTGGATATAATCTCGTGATTGACCCAAGATAGATACAAATGGAGGAAAAGAATCCATGTAACCGACCCTATTTAGTTGTGGGAAAATGCTTTGTTGTTGTGTATTTGGGCATCTTCATAAATTTAAAATAGACTCTGTAATGTTAAAGATTTTATTATGATGAGGAAATATCTCATTTTCTATATTGCAAGAAGTGTATAAAAATTATGTTTGTATAGAATATGCTAATTCCATGTAATCCATATTCACAATCAAGCATCACAATTATATAAATCAACATTCACAATCAAGAATTACAAGTATATCCACATTCACAATGAAGCGTCATAAGGTATTCCACATTCACATATGCCACAACATAATATATCCAAGAATAATTTGAACTTAGAACCATGATGTTAATGAAAAATAGTTGTGAATACTAAAATAAAAGTTAAATATTACTAAAAGTCATCAAATTTTAAATCATTCACTTCTTCCATTGATGAAGGATGCTTTTCCCCAATTTCTTTCTTTCTTTGACTTTGCCTCTCCCTCTCTTCTCTCTCTCCGCCTTGACATCCCTCTCACCAATGACAACTCTACGACAAACAAACTGATCAGTGCATCGCGACCCTAGGTTGCTCCTCATCTTCATTTTCATCATCATTATAATCCTCGTCACTCTGATCATCTTTCCCATGTTTAACAAGGGTCATCAAGCTATTTTTAGGACCTGTCATCTCTGCTATATACGTTTTTCCATCTTCCCGTAGATGGTTGAGGAATAAATCATAGGTAGGATTCTTATGATCACCATAATAAGAATCATGATTTATGTTGAAACTATATCTATTTAAAATGGGCTTTATAATGCTGTGGATTTCATTATCATGAGGAAATATCTTATTTTTCTTTATTGTAAGAAGAAGTGTACTATTGTATTTGGGCATTCTCCAAGGAGATCTAATCTTTGCACAAGTCTAAAACTAGAAAAACGTTATGGGGAAAGTTAATAATAAAATCAACATAACACAATTTAGGACATACCATGTTCCTCACACAGTTGCATGCCTAAATGCCTCCTACATGCTTAAATCCATACATACTCCATACATACCCAATGCTTACATAAAATTTATAGCGGTGCGTCTCTACTATGAAAGCATTCTTATATATATATATATATATATATATATTTATATTTAATTTATTAATGTGTCACTCGAATGAATTGAGCTATGTTATACCTCTATAAAGAACAAGTGTGCTATATATTCAATGCATTTATATGCATCCATATGTATGTATGTGTGTTGTGTGTGTATGCACACACGACAATGCATCTACGGTTTGTACATCCATATACATATCGCATAAAATTTTAAGGGTACAATAAGTCATGTTACATGAAATGTTATGGGTACACTAAGTCATGTTATATACATCCATGTGCATATACCACAATGTGTGTGTGTGTATATATATATATATATCACAATCTATATTAGAAATATACATACCACAAATCCATACTACAATATATAAACAACTTATATACCACAAGCACTGCATTAATACCATACTATTAATATTAAAACATGGTCATATACACTACAAATTTATCAATCTTTTAGGACACTTAGTGGGGACAGTCGGCGAACAACCGTCCCCTATAGAATCAGAGGGGGACGGTCGCAGCGCAACCGTCCCATCCAGTAAGTATAAGAGACGGTCACTACTGGCCGTCTCGGATAATGTACTCGCTCGAGACGGTTACATACCCGTCCCTTACGAGTAGAGCTCTGTTTGTATCTTCTGTACCCGAGCACTTTAGAGAATGGTCAAAATCGTCCCTTACACGCCACTATGGACGTCGCGTATACCTAACCTTAAGGGAAGGTTGCAACCGTCTCTTATAGTAGGTATAAGGGACAATCGCATAACCATCGCCGATGTCTCCGTACTGGCGGGATATATAGAAATATATATGACCAAAGGGGATGATTCACTTATAACCGTCCCCGATTATTATTATAGGGGACAGTCATACGATCGTCCCTGATTGTCTTATATCCTCTCGGCCTGAGTCCTTTCCTCATTCCTCTCAATCTCAAACCTCCGACCTCCTAGCCCGCCGCCACCTCGGCTTCCTCCTCCTCTAGCCCGCCGCTTCCCCAGCCTCCTCCTCCCCTAGTGCCGGCGCTCGACCTCCTCTCCCCCATTGAAGCCTCCGTCGTCGCCGCCTCAGTCTCCTCCTCCCTAGCCGCTCGCCGCCCCGGGCCTCCTCCTCCCCTAGTGTCGCCACTCGACCTCCTCTCCTCTTTTTCGGTTGTGAGTTTTTTCAACTATTTTAACTTTTATTATATTATTACTTGAAATATGTTTGCTTTTAACTTTGTTTAGATTTTTAAACTAATAGCTTAGTGTTTAGAAATAATGAAAAGAATGTAATAATTTTCTTTATAGGCCTAATAGCTTACTCTTTAGACCAATAACTTAGTCTTTAGGACTAATAATGTTATACATTAATTTTCCATGCATATGCTTATTTTTAACTATGGTCATTGGGATATACATTAACTTAGTATATGATGTATACATTAACTTAGCATACATTAATATTTGAAATATACATTAACTTAGTCTTTGGATAGTGCACCAGATCAAAAAGGATGTTAATATTAAAACTTTCACAGTATATGAAAGATGGTGTACAAGAGATTCATAATAGATATTAACAATGTTATTATCTTTGGATCTTTACCTTTAGGAAATGGACAAAAGGTTGATGAACAAAATGTTCGATGATTATCGAATATATGATAAAGGTGTTATCAAGTTCTTAGATTGGACATTTCGGTGTGAGTAACTCTATCACATTGTAGGAGGTGAAGGAGATAGGATCCAATGTCCTTGCATAAGATGCAAGAACACTCTGAGTCAAAATCGAATCGTAGTTTACGAGCATCTGATATTAGATGGTTTTTGGCTTCATTATATGAATTGGACGTATCATGGTGAAGGAGTCATATAGGAGAAGTCAATAATGCCCCAGTTGACAATGAAAGAGATTTGTCTGAAGTAGATGATTGTAGTGGTATGTGAGATGTTAGATAATATTCGAGGTCATAACGCTGATGAAAGGATGGAATCGCTTCCGGATACTTTACATGAAAAGATAAAAGATGCAGAAAAGCCTATATGCTCGGGATTCAAAATGTCTCGTTTACGTTTTGTTTTGGAGTTGTTTAAGATAAAAGTAAAGAATCGATGTACATCGGTTACGATGATAGTTGTTTTACGACAGTTTTAATCTATTCGGAAATATGAATACAAGTTACTCTATTTAGCCTGTGAATGTCGATGGCATCTTCTTTTATAATGATGTCGTTATTGATACCTTGTCCAAAAGGACTAGGTAATGCGATATACACTTATATGCAACCGTTGATTGATGAACTAAATATTATGTGGAATTCTGCAGTGAGAACATATGCCGCGGTAAAGAAAGAGTTATTTACAATGTGTGCTTCTTTATTATGGACAATTAATGCCTTTCCGACGTATGCTAATTTATCGGGTTGGAGTACGAAAGGTAAACTCGCATGTCTAGTTTGTATGGATAAAATAGAATCGACATGGCTAACTGCGAGTATGAAACATTATTATTTGGGCCATCACCGTTTCTTACCTGTAAATCATAGATGTCTGAGAAGTGAAAATAATTACAAGTTTGATGGACAGTTATTTAGACGTCGGATAAGTTTGAATCGACGATATGGTAGCGCAGTGTGGACAGATAAACAAATTGGGCAACTACTCTCTAGGTTGATTATTTAAGAGGAAGGTATCCGACGAATGGCGGAAACAAAGTATATTTTTTCAAGAACTACCCTACTGGCATACTTTACAGGTCTATCATAACTTGGACGTGATGCATATAGAGAAGAATGTTATAAAAAATTTCTTGGAATTTTAAATCTTTCTAATACTGCGAAAGACAGTTTGCGAGCTAGATGTGATCTGATATAGTTGAGTATCCGTACCCAACTACATCCGATAGAGTCAAATAATTCTACAGTATTAATTCCTAATGCGATTTATACATTATCCGATGACAAAGATAAGATACTCAATTTTATTAAATCAATTAGAGTATCGGGTGGATTCTCCTCACAAATAAGCAGATGTATAAATCTGGTGGAAAGAAAGATATCATCATTAAAAAGTCATGATTGTCATGTATTGATGCAAGTTCATTTTCCATTTGCCATCAGGGGAGTTGTACATCCTGATGTTATGCAGCCACTAATCGAACTCAACCAATTTTTTAAAGTCTTTTATTCGAAGACTTTAGATCCTGAAGTATTGTTCCGACTAGAGACAGATATTGTTATCACTTTATGTAAGCCGGAGCAGCTCTTTCCACCTATATTTTTTGATATAATGATACATATAATTTTTCATCTTGCTAGCGAAGCTCAAATATGTGGTCCTGTACAATATCGATGGATGTATCCAACTGAATGATATTTAAGGAAATTAAAAAATATGGTGTTTAATAAAGTTGTACTCGAAGGTTGCATTGCCGATGGGTATTTATGTAAAAAATGTATTACATTTTGTTACTTGTATATGGATGATAGCAAGAGTATCAGATTCGATCGGTTCAAACAAAATAATGGCAGCGAGTTGTGAACAAAAGATCCAAACAAGCTTTGGATATTTCAATAAAATGGACGAGCTATTCTTAAAGAGTGTCTGTCGAAGTATTTCATACGATGAAAGAGACCTTATTCATTAATGTATCTTGTTGCAATTAGATGAGGTTGATTCTTTCTTTGAAGAGTTTCAGTCAATAAGTACTAAGAAACCAGACTTTCTTAAGTATTTCAGGGAAAGTACTGAACTATTTAAAGTTACCAAAGATGAATGGTGGAGCATGAATCTTGATATTATCCATAGGAGTCCATACTCAATATTAGTGTCACATTCTGCCTATATCATTAATGGATTCAGATTTCGGAAAAAGTCATATGATGAGAATAAAGTAACACGGCTTTCTGAAGTGATAATGAAGGCCGAATTCTCATCTGAAATTAATGGATACTATGGAAAAATTATTGATATACTAGAAATCAAGTTTACACATGATGCAAGGTGTGTTATATTCGTAGCACTTGGGAATCCCTCTACCTATCTATCTGACTTTGGACACTGGAAAGCAGCAACTAGATCATTGCTTCCCCAGGCCCAGAGGCAAGGAAAGTTCTCTCATCCCCCTTTGCTATTTTCGAAAACGTCTCAGCTCTTCCCCCCTTCGCTATTTTCAAAAACGTCTCAGCTCCTTCAGTCTTTCCTCTCCCACCCCTCATTCTTCACCCACCTTGCGTATCCGGCACACAGGCTAGGTCATCACTCATTGCATTTGGTTCGATGTGGGTCACGTTGGAGCAGGTTACAAGAAAGATAAAAATGGAGTTCTCTCTTTAAAGAAAATAGGTCGGTTACAAACAAATGTGCCCTATGCGCTTGCCAGTCAAGTAGAACAGGTCTTCAATGTACCAGATAACTCTGTTATCGGATGGATTATACCCGTTAGGAAAACACCGAGAGACTTCTTTGATGTTAATGAAGAAGAAGATGCATTGGATAATGATGTTGCATACCAGAATATTTCAAACGATTTTTTCATGAAGCAGTAGACAACGACATTGCTACTAGTAACGCGAGGTAATGTTATTTTTTATTTTATGTTCAAATAATTAATATTTTCTAATTGATCTAAATGTATTTTTTAAAATTATATGCTATTGAAATGCAGATATGACGCTTAGACCCAGACGTATTCGGGAAGTTCCCGAACCCGCTCAGCAGCCACAGGGTGGATCTTCTGATGTCGGTAGTGGTGGATCTCATAGACGATGGGGACCATCTCAGTGTAGATTTCTGGATCATCTTGCACCCGGACAGACGTTATATGTTCGAATCATTGGTGGAGATGCAGTGGGGGAGAACTCTATTGAGTTTCAGAGCTACCTTGGCCAGGTTGCTCATAAACATGTCCCCATCACGAAGCATGACTTTCGACAGCTTCCTTATGCTGTTAAGGCTGTCATACTATCTGATATGGAAGTATTATATAATCGAATTTTTATTTGCACTATTTTAATATACTAAACTTTTTTATTCTTCTTGTACAAGCCTGCTTTTACATGGGACGAAATGTCCATGTCGATTCTCGTATTCTTTTTCATGTGACTGAGATGTTGCGTCGATATAAGGGACGCATAATGGCGAAGGCAACAAGATCTTTATATATACCTAAAGGAAGATTTGAACATTCAATGTGTTTATTTTCCCGTTATTAGTATTACTTGTCGGTACCCCAATTTTGGGCCGTCGGATCCTCCCATAATCGGATCTTCCTACTCAGCAATAATTTATTCACCAATCACAACTAACATTCAGAAACAGACTGCAAATAAAGTATATTCAAAAGAAAGTATTTCAACACTTTTCCATTCACAAAATAAAATTCAGATGATACATTGTCCCACTATAACCATTTACATGTACATCAGCTTGAAAAGAAAATATACAAAAGATTACTAAATACCTTACAAAGTAAAGCTATTATGGTTGGATGGATATCTACTAAGGTCCTTGCGATGCCTCACCGACACATGTTGGGTTTTCCATAAATCATAGGATAACAATTAGCGAATGCTAAGTAACGAAGAAGAGAAAAGCAAATAAATTATGTGATTTTTCTAAAATTGTTGTCATTAAAAGTTACAATCCTTTTATTAATTTAAGTCCTAATCCTTTCTATTCCACATCAGGTATTAGTCGAGGTGAACCCCACTGATGAGCCAAAAATCCTATCAATCCGGATCAGGTCAAAATAAGCTCTCGGGTCGTTGCGACCCGGACCGACAGAAATATCAGCTCAACAAGAAAAATGAAGGATCAGATCACCAAAACAAGATAAAAATCAAATAAAATCAATAGTGGCCCTGGCTATTGGATTAGCCTGGTATAGCGACCAGGGTCGGACTCAGGGAGCACGTGATGGCCTTGCGGCCTATGAAGTAGTCGAAAGTAAAAATAAACAAGAGAAACTTATTTTTGGTGGGTTTTTAATATTTTTATATTTTTTGGATTTTTAAAGAATAAAGAAAATCGGAAAAACAAGGAAACACGCAACTTCACATAATTATTTAACTACTCAAAATTTACCCAAAAATTCAAACAAAAATGTTTTTATATTTTTTATATTTTTCTATGTTTCTGGTTAATTTTTGGGGTTTTTTTGATTTTTATGGAATTTTATAAAAAAATAAGACTGAAAATACAAGGCACTGTCCAGTCTGGTTGCAAGGGCCAAATTAAAATGCAAAATGGCCTTAATAAAACCTCAAGGTAATTTTCCTGTAAAGTATAAAATACAAGGAAAAATTAGGCACTGGATTTATTATTTTTGGTTTTTCAATTATTTATTAGAATTTTTATGGGGTTTTAATGTTTTTCGTATTTTAAAATTTTCTATATGTCTAAAAATGACCAAAATTGGTCAGAAAATCAAGCACATCAACACAAACAATATCTATTTTTTTGTAATTTTTAAAGTTGTTTTAATATTTTGTTGTGATTTTTAAAACTAGAAAGTAAGAAAAATGCGTGTTTTTGAATTTTTAAAAATAATAAAAAGAGTCAAAAATGTCTCCAAAAATTAGAGAAAATTTTACACCATGGCAAGAGCCATATGTCCAATTTTCATCAAATTCGGAGTAGGTTTGCTATTTTATTGAAATTAAAAATCAAGTCACAGTGCACAGGGACCTAACTACAATTAAAATAAGTTCCAGGGCCCCTTGAATAACATGGCTGGAAAGTATAGGGGCTAAAGTGTAAAAAACCTCGAGAACCACGCGCGCGGCACGTGTGTTACACTCAGAGGGGCATAAATGTCATTCCAATTTATAAAAATATAAAATGTAACATGCCAAAAACACAGGGTAAATGCTGCAAATGCACCAAAGCTCACGTGTCGATGCACGTGTCCATCACACACAGGGGTATAAATGCGAACAAAATAAACCACAAGGTCCTCTATGCAATATGTCCAAAATAAAAACAACTAATAAACGTATTTACAGGACTAAATATTAAATGAAAAAACTAAAGGGGCCTAAGAGCAATTACCCCTTATTATATGCCGAGGGTCGGATGAGCGCCACGTGTGATATCCAACGGTCAGGGGGGTGACGCACAACAAAAGGGCCCTCGGTGCAGATTGGACGGCTGGGAACCTCCCACGTGGAAGATCGGGCGGCTGTGATGCGACGTGGGTATACGAAGGGACCTAGCTCGGATCGGACGGAGGAGGTTTAGCCACGTGGATGATCGGACGTCTCCTGTGCGCCGTGGCTAAACCTCGCTGATCTGACGCTCGAGATCGAATGACTGGCGCGGCTCCTCGAATGGACGTCTGCGATCTGATCTGGAGCTGGAGGGAGATCAGACGGCTTTGGAGGATGCACGAAGAACAAGTGGCCGGCGAAAGTGCACGCACGGTGACCCTCCTCGCGGGCTGCTAGTGATAGGAGAAGGAACGCCTGGGCCTCCCGCGTCTGAAGAGACCCTCCGATGGTGCAACGGAGCTCCAGAGAGCTCAGGCGGCACCGACGGAGGTGGAGCAGCTGCTCCTGACTGTCTGAGCCCTCAGATGGGATTGGATTGACCTGCAAAGCAAAGCAACAGGCTCCTGGGTCGAGGGCAAAGTGCCTCGACCCGGTTAGCGGTGGTGTAGGTGGTCGGTGCGTCGAGATGAGGGGGCTCCGAATAAGCGACGGCGGTGGAGCCCCAATCCCAGTTCCGTGGCGAACTGGTTGAACGAAGGGGTGGAAAAGGTACGCGGGGGAAGGGCGAAGGTGTTGGTCGACTTCGATGATCGAACGGTGGGCTAGGGTGGTCGGAATCGGGGTTCGTCGGCGACGGGATGATTTGGGCGAAAATCTAAATTAGCTAAACTATGGAAGAACTGGGTCTACCTGATGGGCGAGGTCGACTGGGGAAGAGCTGGGGAAGCTCCAGGTCCTAGCCTCAAGGGTTGTCGGTGCCCGAGGCTCGAGCACCACGTCTGGGCGGTGCACGGCGGCGTAACATCGCCGGATCAGTGGTCCAGCTGCTCCCTCCTCGCTGCAACACGGCCGAACGCGAGCTGTCACTCAGGCGGTGGCTATGGAGTTCCTAGGGTGGAGAGAACTGATCCAACGATGCATGAAAAGCGCGGCGGAGCTCGGACTATATAGGTCTAGGGGTCCAGCTAGATGGGAGTTAGGAATGAAGATCGGAGCACGGATCCCAAGAACCCCTGCCGGGCGTGGATCAGGGATGATCGAGGAGTAGTCGGAGCCCGGGGTTTCGAAGTTTGGCGGTAGGATCGAGGCGCAGAAATTCAGAGAAGTCGGGTCGAACGCCAGATCCGCGAGAGATTGGTCCGCGGGGGAGAGTTGACCGGGGGTCAACAATCCCCCGTGGACCAATCATATTATTCCAATTTTTAATTATTTAGAAATTCATTTAAAAATAGTAAACGACTTATTTTCGAAAAACTTTAAACATAAAAAATGTTTATTTATTTTCAAACTATTTTTTGTGATTTTTAATTATTTTTTGAAATAAAAATAAGGTATATACAATATAGTACTATGTATAGGTATATATACAATATGGAATTTTTAATTTTTGATTTTTAATTAATTATTTTTGTACATTTTTATTCCCATTTTATATTTTATTTATTATAGCATAAAATTAGGAATAAAAAGATATTTTTATTTTATTTTTATTATTTACTTACAAGGGTAAAATAAATAGCTATATACATTTATGTACATGGTATATATACAATGTTTCTTTTGGTTTTTATTTTTGTTCTTTTTATTTTAATTTTTGTTTTTATGGTTTTTATTTTATTTATCTACAACATGAGTTATAGAATATATACAAATTTTATGGGATTTTGACTTATTTTTTTAAAAGGTAAAATAAATATAGAAATGGCTTTATGTACATGGTGGATATACACAAGGAAGGGTATTTTTATTTTCTTTTTCTTTTTCTTATTTTTATTTTGATTTTGTATTTACAAATATTTACAAGTATTGACAAACTTATTTTTATTTTATTTTTAGAGGAAAATATTTTTATTCTATTTATAGGTATATTCATAGACATGAGCTTCCCTATCTCTCTCTACTTGGGCTTTAATGCGGTCAGGCCTCCCTTGGGATTAGGTTGCTCAATATTTATTCTAAATATCTCCCTCTTTTTCTTTTATCTCTTTATTCTTTTATTTGTGCACAAAAACATGCTAATTATTTAATTTTACACAATGCATGCAATTTGATAATTATTTGTATTTGCAAAGGTTTTTGTAGCTAAAATATAAGAATAAAGAGTGATGAATGGGTATTCATCACCCCCCTATACTTAACTTTGCTAGTCCCTCAGTAAACACTTATTTAAAAAGAAGTGAAAAAGAGAAAGAAAAAGAAAAAGAGGAGAATATACATGGATTAAGGCTGATTATTAAACTTGCCTTCATTAAATTGAAATATGGAGCTCGATCAGATCTTTGGATTATTAATGTGTCGGAACCTTATTTGGACTTAAGCTTAAAACTCAACAGCCTCCAAGTTCCACCAATCTATGGGCAAGACTCCTCAATAAACTAGATCAAAACAAGTCTACATACACAAACTCTAATGACCATGAATTTTTCCATGCGGTGTAAGTGATATGTAGCTCCCCACCTCAGAAGTAACAAAGAAACAACCTCCCCCAACCTGGTAACTCTAATGCCTCGGTCTAGCAACTCTTTCCTCGAGAAGCGGGGTATTCCCTTCTAAGTTCAAGTGCAACCGGCTCAAGAAGAGGGGGAAGAATGGACCATGGCCAGTGTAGCCATGTATCCTTGGGAGCTCTAACCAGTGTAGCTGAGTCTCCCGCTGCAAGCTTCATGAGATGTAACATGTATACCATAAGCTTTTGCTTTATTTGACTATATACACTCCGGTGGGATTATTACATTTTCAATCCGACCCACCACTTTTTTGGAGTTCTTTTATTTTTTCACATTTTTTTTTCATGTGCAACTGTACAACATATCTACATGGTGCAACATATATACAAGGAGTTTTTCCTCTTGAGCCAGTAGTCTATCCCTCTTTTGAAGCTTTATTGCAACCCACAACTTCTGTCTTTAGACTTCATCACCACCAGACCAAGTTGAGACGCATTTCCTTCACTAGAAGAAGAAGAGAGGTTCCGCCTAGAAGTACTACCCTCATATGCTACCCCAAGCCAAAGGAAACTGCCTCCTCACCACCTCATCCGTGGAGAGCTATGTGTAAAGTGCTGGTGCAAGTCAAGCCATTGTCTCTAAGAGTCATGTGTGTGTTGTTAAATGCTCTACTTAGGCTCATCAAGATGGCATATGCTCATAGCCTAGTGGACTCAAAGAATTAAGTCCCAATGGACCTGAAAAGCCTTAACCCTAAGCCCTATAAGGTTCTTCTTAGAATTAGGTGGATTAAGATCTTAATCAAGCTCCATTTCCCAATTTAATTCGAGGTTAGCTTAAATGTCAACTATAATCCGGGAAAAACTATACAAATATTTACAAAGATGCTATTTACAAATATGCACTTTACTAATATTTACAATCGTGCAAAATTTTTGAAAAAATGTTTGAAAACATGAATGTATGCATGAATGCAAGTTTTGCAAAATATTTACAAACATTTACAAGGTTTTTGCAAACATTTTGTGTTCAAAACATTTTGGAAAAATTTTGTACTATATACATAATTTTGATATGAAAATATTTACAAATCCTTTACACAAATCATTTTACAATCATTTGTACAAAAATAGTTTGTATAAATAAATAGGTATGTGCATAATGAATTTTATATACAAGGGAAAAAATTTTTAATTTTCATGGGTTTTTAGCCATTTTTATTTATTCACACACTCACACAAAGTACGAGTTATGGCTAAAGTATATATAAAATATATACACACCCTCTATACTTAGCTCGAACGATGTCCTCAGAGTGATCAAGAACGATGAAGAAGACATAACTCGTGCTTAGTATAGGGAAGTGAAAAGGAATGGCTAGATACAGAGATGAATGAAAGAATAGAATGAGGAGAACTCGGTGTTTTTCCCCCTATACTTAGGATCAAGTAATCCTAAGTATAACAAGCTGTACATGAAGGGAAATCGAGTGAATGATGTACAGGTTCTACCTCCCCTATACTTAGGGTAAAATATCCTTAAGTATAGGCAACAAAACAGGGGTAGAAAGAATCAAAAGAATACCCGAAGGTCCTACATCCCCCCTATACTTAGGGTAAAGTACACTCTAAGTATAGCATAATCATAGGATGAGAAAAGGGATGTGGGACAAAAGAATAGAGTGATATGGACAACTGGATCTATACAGGTCGGAAGAACAATGATAATCAGGCGTGAGATGCAATAGATGTGAGTCAAGAGACCACATCTTACGCAAAATGAATAGGGGCAACATCAGCGACCCGCGGCTCATGATCTAAAAATGGCTTGAGCCGTTGGCCGTTCACTCGAAAGGTACTCTCAGAAGACAATTCAGATATATCAATACTCCCATTGTCGTGTACCTTTCTCACCAGATAAGGTCCCTTCCACTTGCTCTGTAGCTTCCCTGGAAATAGACGAAGCCTAGCATCAAACAGCCATACTCTCTGTCCAAGCTCAAAATGCTTGTGGCTGATATGAGAATCATGCCACTCCTTCACTCTCTCCTTGTACTGTAGAATGTTTGAGAAGGCGGTATCACGAAGCTCCTCTAGGGCTGCTAACTCTGCCCTCCTCTAGTCTCCTACACTGTCTGGATCCAAAAGAATATCTGTAACAGCCCAAAGTGACCTGTGTCTCAGCTCCACAGGAAAATGGCACGGCTTGCCATAATCGAGGTGAAAGGGGGATGTGCCCAAAGGTGTCTTGAAAGACGTCCTATATGCCCACAAGACCGAGCCCAAAAGCTGTGACCAATCCTTTCGGTCAGGGCAGACGACTTTCTGCAAAATAGTCTTGATCTCTCTGTTCGGCACTTTGGCTAGACCATTTGTCTGAGGGTGGTATGGAGTGGCAACTCGATGGTCTATGCCGAACTAGCTAGCAAGGGCCTTCACCTAGTCGTTGACGAAATGAGACCCCCCATCAGATATCAATACTCGAGGTACCCCGAACCGTGTAATGATGTGCTTCCTCAAAAATCTGCAGACTGTCCTGGCATCATCGGTTCGGGCGGGGATGGCCTCAACCCAACGACTCACATAATCAACGGCTACCAGAATGTACTCAAATCCCTGACTCTTAGGGAATGGACCCATGAAGTCGATTCCCCATGCGTCAAAAACCTCACAGAAGTGAATGGGCTGCATCGGCATCATATCATGCTGTCCACAAGTGCCCATCCTCTGACAGTCAGTACATCTCTTCACGAACTCATCAGAGTCCTTGAAGAGAGTGGGCCACCATAGGCCGGATTGGAGCACTTTCTGTGCCGTTCTCCTCCCTGAGTGATGTTCTCCTGCCTCCAGCTTGTGGCAGTAAGTAAGGACACTGTGATGCTCCTCATGAGGAATGCACCTATGCCAGATACTATCCCCTCCTTTATGGTAAAGGATGGGATCCTCCCAATGATAAAACCTGGCCTTCGTGAGGAAGGTCTCAAGTTTCTGCCTGGGCCAATCTTGTGGAACTTTCTTGGCAACAAGATAGTTCACAATATCGACGTACCATGGGAGCGAGGCGATAGCAAGGATCGCCTCATCTGGAAAGGTCTCAAAATTAGGGTCAATCTGCTCAGAATCCTCAAGAAACTCCAATCGGGAGAGATGATCCGCCACCACATTCTTGACTCCAGGCTTATCCTTAATCTCTATGTCAAACTCCTAGAGTAGAAGGATCCATCTAGTCAGTCTGGCCTTGGCATCCTTCTTTGCCATGAGGTACCTGATGGTGGTATGATCAGTATACAAGGTCACTATAGATCCAATAATGTACGATCTGAACTTATCTAGGGCAAAGACTACGGCTAGCATCTCCTTCTCTGTGACTATGTAATTCCGCTGCGCAGAATCCAATGTGCGGCTAGCGTAGTGGATGGCAAATGGAACTCCGTCCCTCCTCTGTCCCAGCACAGCCCCTACGGCAAAATCGGAGGCGTCCGTCATGATCTCGAATGGGAGAGACCAATCGGGTGGCTGGAGAACAGGAGCCTCAACAACACATATCTTGAGAGTCTCAAAGGACGAAAGACACTTGTCATCGACAAGGAATTCGGTGTCTTTCGTCAGCAGGTCAGTCAACGACCGGGAAATCTTACTGAAATCATGAATGAATCGTCGGTAGAAACTGACGTGCCCCAGGAATGACCGTAACTGCCGCAAATTGGACGGCGGTTCGAGTTTGCTAATGACATCCACCTTGGCCGGATCAACCTCCATGCCCCTGTTGGAGATGATGTGGCCAAGCACCGTCCCTTGAGTCACCATGAAGTGACTCTTCTCCCAAGATAATACCAGGCGAACCTCTATACATCGCTGAAGTACTCGGTCTAGGGAGTCAAGACAGGAGTCGAATCCGTCGCCGTAAACCGAGAAATCATCCATGAAGACCTCCAAGCATTCCCCTACCATGTCCGAAAAGATCGACAACATGCATCTCTGAAAAGTCGCAGGGGCATTGCATAGCCAAAATGGCATGCGTCGGAAGGCGTATGTGCCGAAGGGACAGGTAAAGGTCGTCTTGTCCTGGTCCTCGGGAGCGATGGTCACCTGGTTGTAGCCCGAGTACCCATCCAGAAAGCAGTAGTGGCTCTTCCCTGCCAGTCTCTCAATGATCTGATCAATAAAGAGCAGGGGTAAATGATCCTTCGTGGTGGCCTGGTTGAGTCATCTGTAATCTACGCAGACACACCAAGAAGTGGGTACCCGTGTAGCAATCTCCTCTCCGGACTCCGTAACCACTGTAGTGATGCCCGTCTTCTTGGGCACCACATGTAACGGACTGACCCACTTGGAGTCGGAGATGGCGTAGATAAAATCGACGCTCCACGAGTTCGAAATTTCCTTCATGACAACCTCTCTCAGATTCGGGTTCAGCCCTCGCTGGAACTCACGCGACGGCTTTGCCTCATCTTCGAGATAGATGTGGTGAGAGTACATAGCCGAACTGATCCCCTGGAGATCTGCTACGCTCCATCCTATCGCCTTGCGGTTCTTTTCAAGAACCCCCACCAAACGGGATTCCTGCTCTCCAGTCAAATCGGCTGAGATAATGACTGGGTACATCTCATGCTCGCCCGCAAGGAACCTATACTTCAATGACGCAGGAAGTGGCTTCAGCTCTGGACAACTGGGTGCTGGAAAATCTGGCTTGGAAAGAATCCGCGTGTATGCTGCCAAATCTGCCCGGGAGAATGAGAACTCTCTCTCACAAACTGGATCTGGAGAAGGCTGCTCAACTGAACTGTCTCTCCTCTGCTTGGCATCTACCTCCTCCCTATCTGCAGGCTCAGTGGAAGTCAGATCTGGTATGTAATCATCAAACTCTGCCCAATCAACACCTGACTCCGAGGGATCTGTATCATCTAAGGTGGCCTCAATACCACCATCCTCACAAAACACATCAGTATCGCGGTCGAGAACCGGCTCTGCTGCCTCAAAAGTATCCTGGACCAGGAGTGTTCTCTCCAAGCTCTCCACTGCTGTCGTCTCTGCATCAGCGGAATCTGAAAGTGAGAGGATAGCCTGTGCGTCTGGATCTGCCCACACTGCCTCATCATCTGTAATCACAAAGTCGCAGTCCTAGTGGATGTCTGGCCCGACATCTGTCATCTGCTCTGTGTCTGAAGTAGTCTCTGAGCATGATCTGTCTCTGGCTATGCTGTCCTCGACCGTCTCTATTTGTATACTTTCGCCCTCGATGTGAAAGTATACCTTCCCGCTATCATGGTCGGTCACTGCCTTGGCTGTGGCCAAGAACGGGCGACCTAGAATGATGGGGGTATCGGTCACTAACTCAGGGATCTCCATGTCCAACACTACGAAGTCCATAGGGAATTGCAGGACCTGAATCGTGATGACAACGTCCCTCAGCAACCCCTTCGGCCTCTTGATAGATCGATCAACAAACTGAAGGATTGTCTTGCTCTGTCTAAGAGTGCCCAACTCGAAGCGGACGAGAAGGGCTGCCGGAAGTAGGTTGATCGACGATCCGCTGTCTAATAGAGTACGGTTGAACCTCTTCTCACTGATATGGCATCTGACATAAGGGGCTCCTGAATCTGGCCTCTTGGCCGGCAGACGGTTCTGGATCGCGAAACAAGTAGCTCTGGTCAGCACATGAATCTCTGAATGGTGGTTTCTCCTCTTCCTCCTGACTGTGGTCTTGTCTCTAAGTGAACGCTGGAGTAAAGGAATGTGCTGCAAAGCCTCCTGAAGAGTCAGCTGAATGTGAAACCGATCTATCATCTGCTGGCTGAACTCTTCCTGCTGCCTCTTTTTTGGATTTTCATTTTTCTTTCCCTTCCCCATCTGAAGGGCTCTAGGGAAGGGGATTACAGGGTCCTTCTCAGATGAAGGACTAGGGAAGGGTCTAGACGGCTCGACGGCCAGATCCATACATACATCATGCACCATAGTGGGACCAGAAGAAAATAAACCCTTTCCTTTATTCACAGAAGTGTCTCGAGATACATCAGTAATAGGAAAAACAATAGGAATCTCAGAAGAACTGGTGGCATCAGCACCACCCTCAGCTGGAAGACTCGCGGCCTCAGTACCACGCTCTAGCTCGGCAACATGGGTGGCCTCAGTACCACCTCCTCCAATTGGTGTAATGGCGGCCTCAATACCGCCGGTGGGATCAGCATCCATGGTGGCGTCAGTACCACCGTCATCATCTCTAGCGGCCTCAGTACCGCTCTCCTCCTCGTCTGGCGCTATGGAAGTATCCTCATGGTGTAGCTCAGACGAGGCACCGCCTGCTGGCATCCTACCGCTCCTAAGTGTGACAAAATCAGTATCAAAAAGATATGCAGACATATCACAAAAAGTATCACTCGGAGTGACATACTCAGTAAAAACTACATGCTCAGATTTCCTCTTCAGGTTGTTCGGATTGGGCTCTATCTGGGCAGGGATGGCGGCCTTCCCTCTCACTACGTCCCGCATCTCCTGGCGGAACTCATCCATCTCCTGTCGAAAAGTAGCCTGCTGATCTGTGAGAAGGCAGGCTATGTCATCCAAGGCGGGATTCTCATAGGATGGCCCATGAGAACCTGACGGGTAGCCGCTCTGGTAGTGAGGCTGCTGCTGCTGGTGCTGTTGTGGGTGAGAGGGGTATGCCTGAGGATGATACTACTGCTGAGGCTGCTCTCGCCTTCAAGACTGTCCCTGTTGATGGGGACGTGGACCATAGTGTGGTGATTGCTGTGGTTGTGGCTGGGTATATGCTGGGGGATGCTGCTGCTGATCCCTCTGATGGCTGTACTGGCCACCCTCTCCTGACGGCTGGTGTTGGGGCTGGGTACCTCCGGCCGCCCAACGGAATCCCGTTGACATCCATCAACGGCTCTGAATTGTAAGGGTCTGGCGGGAGTACTGCTAGAGGCTGATCCGGCTGGTATACCACCATCTGAGTGTCAGTGGATGGTGGTGCCTGGTAGGTGAGCTGTGGCTGCTGGTACGGCTCTGCCTGTACAAGATGGACCTGTCTAGGCTGCTGGTGGGAGCTGGAGCGTTGGGACGAGCTGCTGCTGCTACTTGGATCGCCTCGTGCCTGAAGACGAGGCTGTGAAGCCGTCTGTGCCTCCTGGAGACACATGAGCTGTGTCTTCAGGTCACTCAGAGTCTGTGCCATCTGCTCCATCTGCGTGATGCCCTGGCACTGCTTCTCCTCAATAATCTCCATTCGGTCCAGCTTCTCGCTGATAATCCCCATGTCTACGGCTGTGGACTTGGCATGTGCTACTGCTACCCTGATGAACTGGATGGACCGGCGTTGACCCGTGCTATCCTCTGGTACTGCACGGTCTGTGGCTGCTGGGGTCTGCCCTGTGTGTACAATCGGGTCTGGGACATCACCATATAGTTCTCGGCCATCTCCTCGTAGATGGCCCAGACCTGATCGTGATCCCATGCAAAGTAAGACCCGCCACAAGAAGCATTCACCAAGCCCAGAAGATCTGGTGTCAGCCCGCTGAAAAAGCTCTGAACAAGGTTCGGCTTGGAAATGTCATGGTGCGGGCATCTGTCGGTCAGCTCTCTGAACCTCTCCCATGCCTCATGGAACTGCTCGTTGGGGAGCATGGAGAAGTTGCTGATCAGGGCTCTAGCGGCGTTCGTACGCCCGAGTGGATAGTACTTATGCAAGTACTCGGCGCGGAGCTGCTCCCAAGTGTAGGCGAACTTCCCCAAGTGCTTCAGCCAGGTGGCTGCTTTGTCTGCTAAGGAAAAGGGGAAGGCAATCATCTGTATGGTATCCTGGTCCACCTAACGATCGTGGACAGTGCTGCATATCATCTCGAACTCCTGAATGTGGAGATGGGGCTCCTCAGTAGCCAGCCCATGGAACTGGGGTAGAAGCTCCAAGGTGTTCGGGGGGGGGGACTTGAAGTCCCCCACGATCGCTGGTAGAACCACCCAACGGTGCGTCAAAGTCGATCTGGGGTTGTTTAACTCCCGCATCGGTCTCGGAGGTCCTGCTGCACCTGCTGCGGTGGCGGCTGCTGCTGCCGCGGCTGCGGTTACTACGGCTGCTACCGCATCGTCGGGTCCTCCCCCTAGGCCACGCTGCTCGCGGTCGGCTCTCATCTGCTCAAGCTCGCGCCTCATCTCTATCATGGATGCTCCCTGATTCCTCAACTGCTGCTGAACTGAGTCTAGGGAGGCGATCAGGGTGGAGTTGATCGCACCCTGGTCCAAGACGAAATGCTCCTATTGCGGACCTCTGGTGTGACCATGACTACTGCCGGCCATAGTCTCTGCAAAATCAAAACATCCAAACTCAGGTGCCGATAAATCATCTGTCTGTCTCTCCTCTGGCACTGGTATCTCGGCCTCAAAAGAAGGGTGGTCGAGGGGGAACAGGGCAGAATCGAACTCGGGTTCGGAGAGCGGGTCTGAGCTCCCACGAACCGACCTAGATGAGTGGGATGGAGTGCTAAGAAGCGGTGCAGCCAGAGGCTGCCTAAGAGACCTCCTGCCCATCATCGTGATCTGACGAGTAGTGCGGATGAGATCTGGTAACAACTATGATCACAAGCAAACCTTCGATTCACCAACGCAACGCGAGCTGAAGACCGTAAAGGCTCAGTCAATTATCTTGTCAATTTTATTTTGGTGATCAGTCAGGATAGCAGAGCGATTACGTGACTTGTTGGGTTACCCGATATTTTCTCAACCGACTGTCCTGTACAGAAATAGCCGGTAATCAGTCAAGAAGAATATCGGAGGGCTTTACCTAGTGTGCGGGGTCACTCTCTCGCGCAAGCAAACCAGACAATGAGGGGGCTGCTCTCCCCAAGACAAATTTTTAAGTGAGGTGTCTTTTAGGGTTGATAGTGTTAGCAGTCCCAAATTTTATCGTTTTTCTTTTTAGATATTTTTCAATAATCAAACAAATCGCCTAACGAATTTTTTAGTTCTCTTGGTTATTAAGTCTAAAATAGGGGGGAGAAGTCGAAAAAGCTGATGTGCGATGAAATCAATGATGCATGCAGAGTAAGAAATGCGTATCTGACTCCAGCAGTCTACATGCAAGATGATCCGTGCAGAATTGAAAGACAAAAAATAAACTACCTAAATGGTGCATGCGGAAAACCAAGTCCCTAAACAGCAGTGCTACTCGAAAGAACAACTAGCTGATCACCGGCCTCCAATCCAGAGAGTCCGGTCTAGACCCACCCCTCCTCTTCTCGACAGGTCGAGTTCAGGAGTAGCGCTTGACGGGGCGAGCTCGCGGCGCGTAGGCTCGAAGGTGGTGAATCAACTATTTTATTAATCTTTTATTATAGGTCCAATTACCGAACTATAGGAACATGCAAATATATTATGGTATTTGGATCCTATGAAGTACGTCACAATCAAGCAGAAAATCCTAAAGCTAGGGGCTCGAAAAACCACGTGAAATCGGAAAGGCAGTAAAGAAAGCAAAAACCCGCGAAAAAGCCGCGTAAAAACTAAGGGGTCCCCCGAGCACACCGATGCTCGACGAAATAGACCCTGAGAGTCTAAGTGTCTCTGATTGTACCTGTATTATTATAATAGTTCAAATAATGCTGGAAATAAAGTCTAAGCTAATCTACGCTACTTCGCGGCTATTCCGCGGCTTCCGCACTCCTGCTTGCTCCTCGCGTCCTCTTGCGACTCTGTCGAGAAGATAGCCGCCTCCGACTCCCGCGGTTGCGCCGGCTCTTCGAGAAGAGCCGCCTCGGTCCTCGGGCCCTCGCAAGAACACAAACAAAAGTGATCCGACCAGATTTATATATGAACAAGTCAGATATATATAAAAAAATCTATACAAAAAGCCGCGAAAAGAAAGCCACGTAAAAATCAACTACGACTACTAAGCCGTGCTCCCCGGCAACGGTGCCATTCTGATGAGCCAAAAATCCTATCAATCCGGATCAGGTCAAAATAAGCTCTCGGGTCGTTGCGACCCGGACCGATAGAAATATCAGCTCAACAAGAAAAATGAAGGATCAGACCACCAAAATAAGATAAAAATCAAATAAAATCAATAGTAATCCTGGATATTCGATTAACCTAGTATGGCGACCAGGGTCGGACTCAGAGAGCACGTGATGGCCTTGCGGCCTACGAAGTAGTCGAAAGTGAAAATAAATAAGAGAAAATTATTTTTGGTGGGTTTTTAATATTTTTATATTTTTTTGGATTTTTAAAGAATAAAGAAAATCGGAAAAACAAGGAAACAAGCAACTTCACATAATTATTTAACTACTCAAAATTTACCCAAAAAATAAAACAAAAATGTTTTTATGTTTTTTACATTTTTCTATGTTTTTGGTTATTTTGGGGTTTTTCTGATTTTTATGGAATTTTATAAAAATAATATAAGATTGAAAATACAAGGCACTGTCCAGTCAGGTTGCAAGGGCCAAATTAAAATGCAAAATGGCAATAATAAAACCTCAAGGTAATTTTCCTGTAAAGTATGAAATACAAGGAAAATTAGGAACTGGATTTATTATTTTTGGTTTTTCAATTATTTATTAGAATTTTTATGGGGTTTTCAATGTTTTTCGATTTTTTATATTTTCAATATGTCTAAAAATGACCAAAATTGGTCAGAAAATCAAGCACAGCAACACAAACAATATCTAATTTTTTGAAATTTTTAAAGTTGTTTTAATATTTTTTGTGATTTTTAAAACTAGACAGTCAGAAAAATGCGTGTTTTTGAATTTTTAAAAATAATAAAAAGATAAAAAATGTCTCCAAAAATTAGAGAAAATTTTACACCATGGCAGGAGATATGTGTCCAATTTTCATCAAATTCGAAGTAGGTTTGCTATTTTATTGAAATGAAAAACCAAGTCACAGTGCACAGGGATCTAACTACAATTAAAATAAATTCCAGGGCCCCTTGAATAACACGGCTGGAAAGTATAGGGGCTAAAGTGTAAAAAGCCTCGAGCACCACGCGTGTGGCATGTGTGTTAAACTCAGAGGGGCATAAATGTCATTCCAATTTATAAAAATATAAAACGTAACATGTCAGAAACACGGGGTAAAAGCTGCAAATACACCAAAGCCTACATGTCGATGCACGTGTCCATCACACACAGGGGTATAAATGCGAACAAAATATACCACAAGGTCCTCTATGCAATATGTCCAAAATAAAAACAACTAATAAACGTATTTACAGGACTAAATATTAAATGCAAAAGCTAAATGGGCCTAAGAGCAATTACCCCTTATTATATGCCGAGGGTTGGATGAGCGCCACGTGTGATATCCAGTGGTCAGGGGGGTGGCGCACAATAAAGGGGCCCTCGGTGCAGATCGGACGGCTGGGAACCTCCCACGTGGAAGATCGGGCGGCTGTGATGCGACGTGGGTATACGAATGGACCTAGCTCGGATCGGACGGAGGAGGTTTAGCCACGTGGATGATCGGATGTCTCCTGTACGCTGTGGCTAAACCTCGCTGATCTGACGGTCGAGATCCACCCTCTGATGAACGAACGGCTGGCGCGGCTCCTCGAATGGACGCCTGCGATCTAATCTGGAGCTGGAGGGAGATCAGACGGCTCTGGAGGATGCACGAAGAACAAGTGGCTGGTGAACATCGCCGGCTCGGTGCACACACGGTGACCCTCCTCGCGGGCTGCTAGTGATCGGAGAAGGAACGCCTGGGCCTCCCGCATCTGAAGAGACCCTCCGATGGTGCAACGGAGCTCCGGAGAGCTCAGGCGGCACCGACGGAGGTGGAGCTGCTGCTCCTGACTGTCCGAGCCATCATATGGGCTTGGATTGACCTGCAAAGCAAAGCAACAGGCTCCTGGGTCGAGGGCATAGTGCCTCGACCCGGTTAGTGGTGGTGTAGGTGGTTGGTGCGTCGAAATGAGGGGGCTCCGGCTAAGCGACGGCGGTAGAGCCCCAATCCCAGTTCCGTGGGGAACTGGGTTGAACGAAGGGGTGGAGAAGGTGCGCGGGGGAAGGGCAAAGGTGCTGGTCGACTTCGATGATCGAACGGTGGGCTAGGGTGGTCGGAATCGGGGTTTGTCGGCGACGGGATGATTTGGGCGAAAATCTAAATTAGCTAAACTAAGGAAGAACCGGGTCTACCTGATGGACGAGGTCGACTGGGGAAGAGCTGGGGAAGCTCCAGGTCCTAGCCTCAAGGGCCGTCGGTGGCCGAGGCTCGAGCACCACGTCTGGGCGGCGCACGTCGGCGTAACGTCGCCGGATCAGTGGTCCAGCTGCTCCCTCCTCGCTGCAACACGGCCGAACGCGAGCTGTCACTTAGGCGGTGGCTATGGAGTTCCTAGGGTGGAGAGAACTGATCCAAAGATGCGTGAAAAGCGCGACGGAGCTCAGACTATATAGGTCTAGGGGTCCGGCTAGATGGGAGTCGGGCTGAAGATCGGAGCACGGATCCCAAGAACCCCTGCCGGGCGTGGATAAGGGATGATCGAGGAGTAGTCGGAGCCCGGGGTTTCGAAGTTTGGCGGTCGGATCGAGGTGCAGAAATTCAGAGAAGTCGGGTCGAACGCCAGATCTGCGAGAGAATGGTCCGCGGGAGAGAGTTGACCGGGGGTCAACAATCCCCGTGGACCAATCAGATTATTCCAATTTTTAATTATTTAGAAATTCATTTAAAAATAGTAAACGACTTATTTTTGAAAAACTTTAAACATAAAAAATGTTTATTTATTTTCAAACTATTTTTTTGTGATTTTTAATTATTTTTTTGAAATAAAAATAAGGTATATACAATATAGTACTACGTATAGGTATATATACAATATTGAATTTTTAATTTTTGATTTTTAATTAATTATTTTTGTACATTTTTATTCCCATTTTATATTTTATTTATTTATAGCATAAAATTAGGAATAAAAATATATTTTTATTTTATTTTTACTATTTATTTACAAGGGTAAAATAAATAGCTATATACATTTATGTACATGGTATATATACAATGTTTCTTTTGGTTTTTATTTTTGTTCTTTTTATTTTTATTTTTGTTTTTATGGTTTTTATTTTATTTATTTACAACATGAGTTATAGAATATATACAAATTTTATGGGATTTTGATTAATTTACAAGGTAAAATAAATATAGAAATGGGTTTATGTACATGGTGGATATACACAAGGAAGGGTATTTTTATTTTCTTTTTAATTTTCTTATTTTTATTTTGATTTTGTATTTACAAATATTTACAAATATTTAAAAACTTATTTTTATTTTATTTTTAGAGGAAAATATTTTTATTCTATTTATAGGTATATTCACAGACATGAGCTTCCCTATCTCTCTCTACTTGGGCTTTTATGCGGTCAGGCCCATGCTGAGCCCTCCCTTGGGATTAGGTTGCTCAATATTTATTCTAAATATCTCCCTCTTTTTCTTTTGTCTCTTTATTTGTGTACAAAAACATGCTAATTATTTAATTTTACACAATGCATGCAATTTGATAATTATTTGTATTTACATGAATGCACATGTATTTGCAAAGGTTTTTGTAGCTATAAGAATAAAGAGTGATGAATGGGTATTCATCACCCACCAATCTTGTATTCCGAAGCTGTGGACACTTCGGGATTGGAGATTGTGTTGATCTTGGTAAGCTTATGTCGCCGCACGTCACCTCAACCAATCCTCCAATACTACCCTAACTATTTTCTTTTCTTTTAATAAACAGGGTCTCAAACCCTCGGCCTGGAAAATAAATGACCACACCGTCCTCGAGGACTCGGTTGAAACCTCAGGCTAACATTTAATCATATAACCTAGCGGCTTTAAATACATATTATCGTGACCCAGCTGCTATTGAATCACTCATGCCTCCACATGGCACGACCACATCTTTCGTCGTTAAACCCAATGATATAGGCTCCAGGTATCACGCGTTGCAAATCATTCATTTCGTGCGCACTTATCATAACAGGGAAATTGTGTACTACCTAGGTAGGGAAACAACAATACAGGTTCCTTCCGACAAACCTATAGGTTGCATGCCCAACCTGTAGTTATACTCACAATCATCCTTAACGTAACACACGATCCTTTTCAGGATCCAACTCAAACCACATCAATTCGCATGATGTAATTCTTTTGTTAAGTCTTCGATTTGTATAATCAGCAACACTTAGTATAGACTCACATATATATATATATATATATTCATATGCATATATACTCGTATTTATGCCTATTTTAACTCCCAAACCATAACTTTCAAAGCCACCACATCAATTTAATGCTTAAACCTTATTTTAATGGGAATCACAAAATCACTCTTCAAACTTTTTCAAAATCGGCCAAAATTAGAGTTCTTCATAATAAAGAACATAAAATCAAGAATTTCAATAATCTCGTATGAAAGCCCAACAACAAAAGGAAGGATTTCGTTACCTAATCGAGCTCTCTCTTGCGTATGTAAGGTTTTATCGTATTTCGTTTTCAGAAAGGATGTTTTAAGGCTCCTGAAAAGATCGAATTTCATTTTCGTATTAAAAACGCTAAGAACGTGTCAAGAACGCGAAGAACGAACGAACAATACGAAGAACGTGAAGAACACGAAGAACGCCAAGAACATATTTTCTATTGAAATTTCGGTAGAGTTTCCCCTTATATAGGGACATATTTCAAAATAAAAATGAAAAGAGTTTCCTCTATAAAATCAATCGAGAGGAAAACAATAACGAAACTGAAAGAATATACTCAAACAATAAGAGATGAAGAATCGGTATACAGCACGCATCTTAGGTGAGTGAATGTGTGACGAATCACAGGGTTCACTGATGTGCATAGACGCCCGCACCTAAGTAGGATATTACACAGATTTCTCCATCAAAATAACTATAAAAGAATAATTGAAAGAATAGAAACATAAGCGATGGAGAATCGATAGACACCACGCGTCTTAGATGAGTGAATGTATGGCAAATAATAGGGTTCACTGACGTGCATAGCCGCTCGCATCTAGGTAGGGTGTTACACAGATTTCTCCTCGAACCACAACAGAAAACGAATCGGAAAGAAAGATGAATCAAGAACAAATCTTGTAAGAAAAGATGATGAATCAAAATCTTAGCTTACGAAACAAACTAAGAGAGGATCATACATTTCTCTTCCTCGTTCTCTCGGCAGCGCTTCGGTAGCGCTCCTCCCTCGCCTCCCACTCCTCCTCCCGACCTCTCAACCCTAGACCTTGGGGTGGTGGTGGTAATAGAAATTGTAGAGAATGAATGGGTAGGGGGTCTATTTATAAGCTCCAGAAAACCACTAACCATGGTTAGAAAATATGGTTTAGACCTTAGCCATAGTTTAGCAGCCCATGGTTTTAGTTAAAACTTATCCCAAACTTAGGGCTTAAGTTAGAACATTCTAGAGGGTTCTAGATTTGCTAATGATACTTAATTAACATTAATCATGATTAACTTTCGCTAATCACAATTTAACTTTCGCGGTTTACGCTTATCTTTTACTAACTATTGATTAGTATTTGTTAATTATCATTAGCGGTTTTTAATCCGTCATTAGTTTCTTTAATTATGGTTAATTAGTCTTAATGATGTCTAAACCCTCCTTACTTATCTTTCTTCCGAAAATCATAACAAATCGAAACGAAGTCCGATTCACACGAAACAAATTCCGTTGGTTTCCTCTTGACGAGTCGGATCTTATTATATAAGATCCGAGATATGTCAAGTTCAAGGCTTTAAAATTATAACAACTTTAAAGGAAGGTCTCGTCCTCGAGACTAGAAATGCAAGCATAACAACCTTAAAGAGGATTGAAGCCATAACAACCTTAAAGAGAATGAACGCCATTTTATTAATAAAGAAGATATACAGCACATAGTGTTATTACTCAAACAAGTAGGGGTATTTCTTTCTTATTTCTGCCTCAGGTTCTCATGTGGCTTCTTCAAACTCTTGTTTCCGCCACAATATTTTAACTAGAGGCACCTCCTTGTTCTCAACTTCTTGATATTCCTGTCAAGTATTTGCACAGGTATCTCTTGCTATGTCAAGTGTGTCTTGACATGTAAATCATTATAACTTATCTTATACTATGGATCCTTAACGTACTTTCTCAGATTTAATACATGAAAAACATCACGTACTGCCGAAAGATGTGGAGGAAGTGAAAGTCTATATGCCACTTTTCCAATGCGCTGAATAATTTCAAAGGGACCCACAAACCTGGGTGCTAAATTCCCATGCACACCAAACCTATGAATTCCCTTCATAGCTGATACTTTGAGAAATACAAAGTCACCTACCTCGAACTTAAGGTCTCTTCACCTAGTATCACTATAGCTTTTCTGGCGACTTTGAGTAGTCGATAGTCTTTTTCGAGCAAGCTCTATAGTAGTCTTTTTCGAGCAAGCTCTACAGCTTCCTGTGTCTCTTGCAATCTATTTGAATCATAAAGGTTCTTTATCCCGACCTCTTGCCAACACAAAGAACTAGTACACCTTCGTCCATAAAGTTCTTCAAATGGTACCATGCCAATACTTGTATGGTAACTGTTGTTGTATGTGAATTCTGCAAGAGGCAAATGTTTCAACCATGATCCTTCCCATTCTAAGGCACATGCTAGTAACATATCCTCTAAAGTCTAAATAGTACGTTCTGATTGACCATCTGTTTGTGGATGATATGTTGTGCTCAAGCATAGTTGTGTGTCTAAGGCTTTCATTAAGTTCTCCTAATAGTGTGAGGTGAATCGTGAATCTTGATCGAAAACTACTTCCTTTGAGATACCATGGAGGCGAATCACATGTGTAATATATAACTCAGCAAGTTGGTCTGGAGTGAATGATAAGCTTATTGGAATAAAGTGTGCTACCTTCATTAGACGATCCATTATAACCCAGATACTATCTTTACTACCAGTCGTCTGAGGTAAGCCAGTAACGAAAACCATGGAAATGGTTTTTCATTTCCATTTAGCTATAGGAAGGGGTTGCAATAATCCCGGTGGCTTTTGGTGTGAAGCCTTTACCTGCTGGCAAGTGAAACATGAATTCACAAACTCATCAACATCTTTCTTCATTCCCGGCCACCAAAAGTATAAATGAAGATTCTTATACATCTTTGTAATTCCTGGATGAATAGATAATCTTGAGTAGTGCTCTTCTCATAAGATGTCTTTCCTTAATTCAGGTGTGTTTGGTACACAAACTCCGTGATGGTTATAGTAACCCATCTTGTATCTGGAATACCTCTATCTCATTCTTCTCAAGGTGTTGTCTCATGTCTTTAAGGACGGGATCATCCTCCTGTCCTATCTTTATTCTATCCCAGATCTCTGGTTTGTATTGGTGAGGAATAGTTATAGTATCAACATTACTATCAAATGGTTTCCATTCACTTAACGTTGATAGTATACCCCAGAAGTGGATAGCACTCACCAACCTAGGTGAATAAGTTCTTCTGCTAAAGGCATCTGCTGCGGCGTTCCCCTTACCATGATGGTAGGAGATAGTGCAATCATAGTCTTTCAACAACTCTAGCCATTGTCTCTGTCTCATATTGAGTTCTTTCTGATCAAATAGATATTTCAAGCTTTTGTGATCAGTGAAGATTTCAAAAGTAATACCATAGAGGTAATGTCTCCATATCTTTAAAGCAAAACTACAGTAGCTAATTCAAGGTCACGTGTTGGGTAGTTCTTTTCATGTGTCCTGAGCTGTCATGATGCATACGCAAGTACCTTACCATGTTGCATAAGAACTGCCCCAAGTCCTTCTTTAGACGCATCAATGTATACTGTAAACCCTTCCCTCCTAGAGGGTAGACTAAGGATTGGTGCAGATGTTAGGATTCTTTCAGTGTCTGAAAATTTGCTTCACATGTATCAGACCATAAGAATGGGACTTCCTTCTGAGTTAGTCTAGTCATTGGCTATGCTATTCGTGAAAAGTCCTTCACAAATCTTCTATAATATCCAGCTAAATTCAGAAAAGATTGTATTTCTGTAACAATCTTCAGGTGTTCCCAACTCATCACCGCACTAACCTTTGTAGGATTAACTGATATACCTTCTCCAGAAATAACATGGCCTAAGAAAGATACTTTAGATAACCAAAAGTCACACTTGTTATATTTAGCATACAATTTGTTCTTCCTTCATATTTCAAGTGCCGGTCTGAGATGGTATTCATGCAGATACTTATCCTTGGAGTAAATATACACATCATCAATAAAGACTACTACAAAGTGATCTAAGAACTCGAATACTCTATTCATGAGATCAATGAAAGCTGCTGGGGCTTTTGTCAGACCAAAAGGCATAACTACAAATTCATAATGTCCATATCTAGTTCGAAAGGTTGTCTTGAGGATATCCGTATCTTTTATCTTCAACTGATGGTATCGAGATCTTAAGTCAATATTGGAATAGACAGTCGAACCCTGTAACTGATCAAGGAGATCATCTATCCTTGGTAGAGGATACTTATTCTTTATTGTCGTCTTGTTTAACTGTCTATAGTCAATGCATAACCACATCGACCCATCCTTTTTCCTGACAAATAAGATAGGTGCTCCCCATGGTGAAGTACTAGGACGAATGAATCCTTTATCTAATAGTTATTGCAGTTGTGCCTTTAACTCTCGTAACTCAGCTGGTGGCATCCTATATAGTGGGATAAAGATAGGCTGAGTATCGCTCAGGTGGTAATCCAGGTACTTCCTCTGGGAATACATCAGGAAATTCGCACACTATAGGTATATCTTCCATCATTCTGTCTGACCCTGATGTAGTGGTTACATAAGCTAAATAGACTTAGCACCTTTATTCTAACAGTTATTGAGCCTAAAGAGTAGATATGTATTCGACATTATCATTGGATGTTTTTCTAATGAATTGGAACTCTATCGAGTTAGGTAGGTGAAACGTTACTGTCTTTTGAAAATGATCAAGACTTACATGATGCCTTTCTAACCAATCCATCCCAAGGATGAGATTAAAGTCATACATTTCAATAAGTAATAGGGAAACAGTGAACCGATTGAAGGATATTGAGAATCCTTAAGCGCATCACGGAAGCGTGTCGATCGCATCATATGCAATCGGAGCAACTAGTCGCACTAGATGCTAGATGCAGCGGAAATTCAAATTTTTAACTCTAAAGATGAAACCACATGATCACGAGAACACTTCTCGGATCGTTTCATCAAACCACCAAGTATAAGGAATACCTCTTGAAGCGTGGTTGTGATCGCGAGATCCCAAAGTAGAGATCCTCCTATCTTAAGTCCGATCCACGAAGAACGCACTTGCGGGCGTGATGATGAGTCACTTAATGAAGAAGCCGAGAGTCTCTCCTTTCTCAACACAAAGTGGACGGCCACTTAATGGAGAAGAGAAAGAGAGAGAGGGCGAGAATGAGAAAGAGAGAGAGAGAGAGAGAGAGAGAGTTGTCACCTTGTACAACTCTTAATCATGTACCATGGAAGGCTACCCTAGCCCTCTATTTATATTAGTTTAGGATCCAATGGATCTCAATCCATGGGACACATGGATCCAAAGGCTATGCTTGGTCCATGCTAAATCAATGGCTATGATTGTTGTTGGTTAAAACCAACAACATTAATTTAAATTAAAAAATGTTGCAACATTATCAACATAATTTAATTTAACATTAACTAATTAAGAGATAATGTGATTAAATAAAATTGGAGTCAACCAACCACCCTCAAAAATAGGGGGCGTCACCCATGAACAATTCATGGGTGACGCCACCTATGCATGGTGGTTATTTGGCTCCCTTTTATTTATCTTATTATTTCTTAATTAATCACAAAAAAATATTCACCAAATTAATTCTAAATTAATTTGTGAATATTTCAATCATGCCATTGAATATTATGTGAATCATATTCACAACCCAAACTAATTAGTAAATTGCATTTCCAATTAATTAATAAATGTGAATCCAATCCACATTATTAATTATCAAATGCTATTTACATAAATTCTCTCTCTTATATATGTATATTATAAATCATATTTATAACACACATATATCATGGATAGTGTTATCCACATTCTCTTAATCCTTGATAATTAAATCCCATTTAATTATCTTAGATAATTATTTTCATAATATGAATCATATTCATATTTAAGCTTGATAATTAAATCACATTTAATCATCAAGTCCTTGCTTGGATATTTCATCAAAAGAATTATTATTGAACCCTTTCATGAATAATGTGCTTTCTCCGCGGATACTTGGAGATAAGGACAGGGCGATTGTATTATTCCACGTATAGTGACTTGGATATTGAGATCTTATCTCAAATCCAGATCTTACGAACCTCCCACAGATGCTTGATTAAATCAAGACCGCAAATCCAATCTTCTCTTTGAATCTGAATCTCATTCAGATCAATGTCCAACACTTGGACTAAGATCGGATTGCTTCTCTACTGAAAGGAGTCACTAAAATCCAGACCTGTTTCATCACTCCCTCGGAATGGAAGCGTCATGGATATACAATCGTTTATGATCACATCACCCTTCAGGTATTCCCAATACCTGTACATCCTGCATACTGGAAGACCCATGGTCAACCCGAAGATCAAGATCTATTTTACACTGTCTTCTTCAGGGTTTGATCACTAAGTTTCTCATTTGATCATTGGGATTTGGTATTGATCATATACTTTCCAAAAGCATATATCATACCTAGGTCTTGATCATATACTTTCCAAAAGTATATATCAAACCTACAAATTCAGTCAAGCTTCCAAAGCGAGACGACCGTGCACGGAATTTGATTCTTCCCAATATCTCATGAGTGAGCTCATGTCTTCCGGTTCAGTAATGAACCTGTATGATCCCTTTGAGAGATCGTATTACTCATATGCCCTTACATGCACACCAGCGCGCCGGTGTATAGACCTTGCTTAGGTCATCAACCTATTGGTCTGCCAAATGTATACACTCAGACATATAGTAACACATCTGTCTCCAGTCAGAGGATGTGTGCCTATGTTGTGACAACATTCAACATAGGACTTAGGTTATCTCGATCTCGTTAAGTCAACCCATTGACCTAACTAATCTGACACCTCCGAATCTCTATTCCTATGCAGAGGACCTACATCAAGAGGTCGGTCAGATATCAGCCTATGTGAGAAAGGATTGCCATCTCCTACTCAGGCTGGAGATCGCATCTTAACAATCATTTGACGGTGCTTGATGAGTCCTCAATCTAACTCTTTAGATATTCATCCAAGCACCAGCCTCTATGATTCAATAATTGAATCAACAGCTGTATGATCATTAAGATAGCCATGGTACATAACCCTAATTGTACAGAGGGACCTATTATGCAAATTATTTATTCTTCATTTCAGATCAGGGAATGATATTTGCAATAACATTTATTGCATAATGGCTTGCCGTGGGCTCACATGTCCAACAATCTCCCACTAGCCCAAAGAGCCATTAATGGGCTAATCATTTAAACTCACACTCATGTGACAATCATAGGCTATTTAGAAATAGCTAGGTAAGCTGATCAGTCACTCTGTTCCCGTGAGACTACGCCAAGTCCTTTTACGGCACTTGCATATCCCTAGGTAACAGTGCTCGCATCCAATACGAATGTTGCATCTAATGCAACCAATACTCAATCTAGTCAAAGCAATTATAGTGTCCTTGACACTAGTGCTCAATTATTATTATAACCAGTATTTCCATAATCCATATCAGAATACCCTTATTACGGGAGATCACTATCTCTCAAGGTATCCACAGTTAAGACCTTTTAGATCTCTATCTATAAAGTCTTAACTTCTTGAAAATAAGACATAGAGATCACCATCTCTAAAGCCTTGTCATCTTTGAAGATATTGTTATTTCTGCAATCAAGTGTTTTATCTCCATAATAGGATTAGTAACAGTTTACTACTCCCACTGCATGGCAGATATCTGCTTTTATACACATTTAGTATACATTTAGCTTCTCGTAACTGATGCACAGGTGCAAGCAGTTCTAGCATTCACTTCCTCAACTCTTTGAGGTGCTATCCCTTTAGATAGGTCAGTACCAAATCTCAAGGGAAGGAAGCCTTTCTTGGAACTTCCAAGAATGGAATATGTCCAAGGTGTACTACAAATGTGACAGTCCCAATACCTTCTTTTCTTTGCTTCTGAACAACTTCAGAACTAAGATCTAAGAGGTATTCTTGAGATCATATCTCAAGTATGGAATAACCAGTCTATAAAACACTTATTATCATCCTTATATTATTCCAAATGATTAGGATATTATCTACATTTAGCACGATGAACACAATGGCACTCCCACTAAGCTTCACATGGTTCATCAAGATTCTATTTGAAATCATAACATTTATAATTTCATCAAATCTTATGTTCCAACAACAAGAAGCTTATTTGAGTCCATAGATGGATTTCATTAGCTTTCACACATTTCTTTCCTCAACCATGAAGCCCTGGGGTTACTTCATGTGAATATCCTCCGAGAGGTATTCTTAGAGGAATGCAATCTTGAATTACATCCTGAAGATGCAATAGTCAAGTTGTGTAGCTAAGGTTAGCAATATTCTGATGAGTTTAAGCATGGTTACCGAAGAGCAAGTCTCATTGCAAGCAATGTCTTCTCTTCCGGTGTGTAGCTTGTGGCTACGAAACGAGCTTTGAAGGTCTCTACCTTCTCATCAGGTTCCCTCTTCTCTTGAAGATCCATTTACACCTTAACGGGTCTAACCCTTATAGGTGGATCCTCGAGGGTCCATATACAACACTTATATATGAAGTCTACTTTAGACTTTATTGCTAATATCCATCTTTCCATGTCATGATCCTTAGAAGCTTCATCACATGAAGCCCGATCATTGTCAGACTTAATCGACACATGGAATACATCCTCAAACTCATTTGAAGAGGTATTAATGTTTCATCTTTAATTATCCTTCTAGTTTCCGATCTTAGGAGCCTCATTACCATCTCAAGATTAAATGAGTTCCTACACTTCATTTTCATCTTGATTCTCAAGAGAGTCATCCTCTAAGAATCACATTCTTAGAGATGAGATCTTTTAAGAATCTCAAGGTCATAAAGTAGGTATCCAATACCATGCTTTATTTTCCTAATGAAGTAGCACTCTCAAGTGCCAGATTCCAGCTTACATGCACGGAACCTCATTTAGTATATATATTGTAGTCTCTACTACATATATATACTTGGAAACTAAGGATAATTATGCTAAAAATTCATCATTGATCAAATCATGTCACACATGATCCAATTGTATCTCCCTACAACTCTATTGAGTTCAGGTTTATCTGGAGGAGTGAGATAGAAATGATATTCATATCTCCATAAGGTATTCCTTGAATTTTATCTAATAGGTACAAGCTACCTAGGTTAGATCAAATTCATTTCATCTTTCTTCAAACTTTGGTTCTAAACCAAAATTGTGAAATCTTTGAACATTTCAAAGGTTTCTCAGGTGAAGAGAAGAAATCTCATATCATACGTAATCATCAATAGATATCACATATCCATAATGTTTACTATGATATAGATGATCTACATACATCAATATGTATGAGATCTTGAATACCTTGACATCTTGCACCTTTCCTAAGAGAAGGGTGTATTGGACATTTTTACTTTGAATACAATGTTCACAAGTATGTAAGATTTGAAATTTTAGACATTCTAAAGTTTCATATCTTACTAGTCTATTGATCAAATCAACAGACAAATGTCCAAGGCTTGATGCCAGATCATTGTCAAATGATCTTCATCCTCCTATTGATCTTATAAGGTTTGATTTTCAGTATTAGAAATCTTAATGAACCATTCATTAATTTTCTAATTTTGTGGAGTCCACTAGATGTTAGATTACTATCTGAAATATATCCATCATAACCTTTTATGATAGTTCTATCTCAGAATTCATGTTTATTTCCAACATTTAGAAACAAACAATGGGGTATTCTAATATCTAGGTCATAGAGACATTCTCTAAGACTAAGGGCTCTCCCACTGAGAATATGAAGTCCATCTATCCAATAGAGACTGCTGCAACAATTACAGCAATATCCATGTAGATGACTACTAAACCTTAAGATCAAATTTCTAATCTTCTAATATGTATATGCAACCAATTGCAAATGTCATTAGAAAATTGGGATACAATTGTCAGACTTTATCTTATGAAATAAGAAAGTCAGAGTCAATGATTTATGTAGATTATTCTGATGCTCTATCTGAGTCCTTCACTAAGGATTTTAGACAGACTTGATAGTCATACTATCAACACATCAACATATTGCAGTATTGACATTCATCCAACTCTTTGGATGTCATATGGAAGTCACAGAAGTAGGTCAACTCTTTGACTTTCCTTCTCACTCGGGTCCGACCCATGCTTCCACTGCACTCTCTTAATCTATAAACAACCATTGCTTAAGACTAAGGATCTCTTATGTTAAATTCAAAAGAATTCAATGTAAGAGAATTTCAACATTTATACATGCTTCATTAAATTCATACAATATGAATATCATAAAGCTTCATGAATGACTTGAGTATAGATAGTAGAATGATGACACTCATCATATCTACATTCATCTTAACTCATGGAGACTTAGGTTCAGGTAGGTATTCAAACATTTTGAATACATCATCTCTTTCGAGCCACCATTCTGCATAATGCAGAGAACCATGTCATTCATGATTAAATGTCTAGAGAACATATGTATGCCAAAATATCTTCTTTTATTTTATAAGGATTATTCGACAATTACGATCACCATCGACATGTCACTTCCAAAGTACACTCGATGAAAGATCAAGAACATAGAGACATACAAACCCTAAGGTGATGTCTTATTGTCTTTTTTTTAATTGCCCTTCCTCATTATGTTGAGGGGACTTGCACACTGCAACCACATACATTATGTGTCCAATTGCAAGTACAATATCTGGATCATGAGTCCAATCCAAGATATTTTACTGGTTATTATTGAGTATAACATTGAGTGGGTTTACTGATGGATTATCTGAAATAAGAAATTTGCATAAGAGTATATATATTATATATACATGTTTTACTTTGATTTAGGAATTTTATATCAAAGTTGTCTTGCCTTGTCAACATTGAAAGTTCATTCCCTTAATCACTTTCAATGTAAGAGATATTCTTACCATTATATCTCTAGCAAGATCTGAGATCTCCTTTCCTATCTTCGTTGCATCCCAATAATATGAGAACCTACAACTCGGATAAAAAGAAGCGGGAACACATTCCGCCTTGCAAGTCCAACTTGCATCTCCCAATTCGGTCTTTAACACCCGGGCCCACCACCCCTAAGATGATGTTGACCCGTCATTAATTGAACCAGCCGTCAACAGGCTTAATACTCGCTATACGCAATCCAATATCGCCCCAATAATATGAGGACCCGATATTGGGGTCACTACGTATACGGCCTTACTCTTTCGAGAAGCAAAGAAACCGATCCAATTAAATCATATACAGGATCTGTCACTTCGGACAGGCGTCTCCTATATACAACAACTGGCGACGAAATCATTTGCCTTGACGGGAGACCATGGATGTCACTTATGTGATCCTCCACCTCATATTCAAATTGTAATTAATTATCGTGAATCATATTCACATAATTAATTCTTCCAAGGGAAATACACATCTATTCATAATAGAGTGTTTATTGGATATAATTAATTTAATCATATTAAATTAATCATCAATCTAAACATCAATCAACAAACATGTCTTTTATTTGAATAAAAGGTATATACTCAAAGTACGTATTATTCGAATTTTAATAATTAGAAAAATACACATTTGTCTGTCTCCGGCATTATACAGTCCCTACCCGCTGTCATGGCCAGTACCGACGAGAGTGGGACGGACCACATACGTTGCAACCCGCGACCCCAATGCTCTCTGACTAGGCACCACATCCGCCTCGGGAAAGGATAATACCAGATAGACCATCATGTACTTTGAGATGTTCATCGGTTCTTCAACCGAAAATTATACCATATAATATAAATCAAAACATTTTTGATTATAAGGAGATTTGCTAGACAAATCCCCAATCCTATTCAAGCAAAAGGGTTTTTCATGTAAAAGTTGTGCTACAACAATTGTAGGATAAACTATAGTTTTCATGAAGGCAATGTTTGTTGATGAACCAATGATCAAGATCTAATATCTCATCATTGTGGTTTAGGCAAGTGTCATTCAATGAAATAATTATCTCTTTAAATATTTCACAAATATTTATCACTAATTATTCCAGAAAATTAACAATTAATTTTCATCATGATGATTGAATGACATATCACAAGGTTCAAGATCAAAGAATGTTAATTTCCAGCAGTGACCCCCAATCACTAAAATTAACTTATCTTGATCAATTTAAATCCAAAAAATGCAAACTCAGTTTCCAAAGATTGCCTATTTGATTTATTAAAGAACCCAAGTGATAATTCACGCATTTCAAGGCGGATCAAAACCGTAATTATCTCATTAATCACGTTCAAATCCGCAGTTCCCGCAACAGTGAATATAGTCATATTCAAAAAGCCATATCTTGAGCAAATAAAGTCCAAATTTAGTAAACTCAAGTCCTACGGTTTTCTTGTTTAATGGGGAACAAAATCCAATTGAAAATTTCGTGTTTAAACATTTTAAACAGAGCCGAAAAATTTAATTTTACAGAGGTGCGAAAAATTGAAATGCAGTAAAATTTCGCAACCCTTTCAAGAACCAAATCGTCTAAGGTCTATGGATCATATCCAAACCTTATTCGACCTATGGCTCTGATACCACTTGAAGGATATTGAGAATCCTTAAGCGCATCATGGAAGCGTGTCGATCGCATCATATGCAATCGGAGCAACTAGTCGCACTAGATGCTAGATGCAGCGGAAATTCAAATTTTTAACTCTAAAGATGAAACCACATGATCACGAGAACACTTCTCGGATCGTTTCATCAAACCACCAAGTATAAGGAATACCTCTTGAAGCGTGGTTGTGATCGCGAGATCCCAAAGTAGAGATCCTCCTATCTTAAGTCCGATCCACGAAGAACGCACTTGCGGGCGTGATGATGAGTCACGTTCCTTCCCGCAATCCTCGATGAAGATCCAAGCGTCGAAGAAGAAGCCGAGAGTCTCTCCTTTCTCAACACAAAGTGGACGGCCACTTAATGGAGAAGAGAAAGAGAGAGAGGGCGAGAATGAGAAAGAGATAGAGAGAGAGTTGTCACCTTGTACAACTCTTAATCATGTACCATGGAAGGCTACCCTAGCCCTCTATTTATATTAGTTTAGGATCCAATGGATCTCAATCCATGGGACACATGGATCCAAAGGCTATGCTTGGTCCATGCTAAATCAATGGCTATGATTGTTGTTGGTTAAAACCAACAACATTAATTTAAATTAAAAAATGTTGCAACATTATCAACATAATTTAATTTAACATTAACTAATTAAGAGATAATGTGATTAAATAAAATTGGAGTCAACCAACCACCCTCAAAAATAGGGGGCGTCACCCATGAACAATTCATGGGTGACGCCACCTATGCATGGTGGTTATTTGGCTCCCTTTTATTTATCTTATTATTTCTTAATTAATCGCAAAAAAATATTCACCAAATTAATTCCAAATTAATTTGTGAATATTTCAATCATGCCATTGAATATTATGTGAATCATATTCACAACCCAAACTAATTAGTAAATTGCATTTCCAATTAATTAATAAATGTGAATCCAATCCACATTATTAATTATCAAATGCTATTTACATAAATTCTCTCTCTTATATATGTATATTATAAATCATATTTATAACACACATATATCATGGATAGTGTTATCCACATTCTCTTAATCCTTGATAATTAAATCCCATTTAATTATCTTAGATAATTATTTTCATAATATGAATCATATTCATATTTAAGCTTGTTAATTAAATCACATTTAATCATCAAGTCCTTGCTTGGATATTTCATCAAAAGAATTATTCTTGAACCCTTTCATGAATAGTGTGCTTTCTCCGCGGATACTTGGAGATAAGGACAGGGCGATTGTATTATTCCACGTATAGTGACTTGGATATTGAGATCTTATCTCAAATCCAGATCTTACAAACCTCCCACAGATGCTTGATTAAATCAAGACCGCAAATCCAATCTTCTCTTTGAATCTGAATCTCATTCAGATCAATGTCCAACACTTGGACTAAGATCGGATTGCTTCTCTACTGAAAGGAGTCACTAAAATCCAGACCTGTTTCATCACTCCCTCGGAATGGAAGCGTCATGGATATACAATCGTTTATGATCACATCACCCTTCAGGTATTCCCAATACCTGTACATCCTGCATACTGGAAGACCCATGGTCAACCCGAAGATCAAGATCTATTTTACACTGTCTTCTTCAGGGTTTGATCACTAAGTTTCTCATTTGATCATTGGGATTTGGTATTGATCATATACTTTCCAAAAGCATATATCATACCTAGGTCTTGATCATATACTTTCCAAAAGTATATATCAAACCTACAAATTCAGTCAAGCTTCCAAAGCGAGACGACCGTGCACGGAATTTGATTCTTCCCAATATCTCATGAGTGAGCTCATGTCTTCCGGTTCAGTAATGAACCTGTATGATCCCTTTGAGAGATCGTATTACTCATATGCCCTTACATGCACACCAGCGCGCCGGTGTATAGACCTTGCTTAGGTCATCAACCTATTGGTCTGCCAAATGTATACACTCAGACATATAGTAACACATCTGTCTCCGGTCAGAGGATGTGTGCCTATGTTGTGACAGCATTCAACATAGGACTTAGGTTATCTCGATCTCGTTAAGTCAACCCATTGACCTAACTAATCTGACACCTCCGAATCTCTATTCCTATGCAGAGGACCTACATCAAGAGGTCGGTCAGATATCAGCCTATGTGAGAAAGGATTGCCATCTCCTACTTAGGCTGGAGATCGCATCTTAACAATCATTTGACGGTGCTTGATGAGTCCTCAATCTAACTCTTTAGATATTCATCCAAGCACCAGCCTCTATGATTCAATAATTGAATCAACAGCTGTATGATCATTAAGATAGCCATGGTACATAAACCTAATTGTACAGAGGGACCTATTATGCAAATTATTTATTCTTCATTTCAGATCAGGGAATGATATTTGCAATAACATTTATTGCATAATGGCTTGCCGTGGGCTCACATGTCCAACACCGATGTCCTGCTATCAGTACTACACAATCATCCAGGAATTCTCAGATTATAAATACTTGTCCTCCTGGTCCCTTCATCAAATAGGACTGTTGTACATCTACTGGTATCTTACCCAAAGTGGGTACTAACCGTTGAGAAACCAATGAATGTGAAGCACCAGAATCAAATAAGGTATGTATTGAAAAGCCATGAATAGTAACGGTACCTCATACGACGGTGCCTCAATTGTAGGTTTGTTCTTCAGTAATTGCATTGAGATGGCCATTAGGAATAGGCAAGCTAGAACCCGCACGCTTTGCGGTGGTTGTTGTGTAGGAGATGCTCCTTGTGAGCCACAAACTCTAACATGTCTTCCTCCGCGTGTTGCTCCATTGCTCGAGGTGGATGTTACTGTTAATTGGGGTTGGTTTAAACCCTAAACCTCTCAACTGTGGACAGTCTTTCCTAATGTGACCTTCTTGATGATAGTGATAACATGCACGTGATCTTGTCTGAGCTGAATACCCAACCACAAAGGTACTAGTTCCTGATGCTAAGTTACGGGAGTATAGTGGAGGTCTAGAGAAACCCCCTCTTCCTGATAATTCATGACCCAAGGTTTGTTGTGAGCTTATACTGGAACCGACTGGATGATAGCGATGATCTCTACAGTTATAATGTGCCTTGTATTTAGATGGTCCACCATTAAAATTAAAATTTCTTCTTTGGCGGTTTTCATCCCTCTCCATCTTAATACGAGAGGCGATGTCCATTGCTTCATCTACGGTTGTAGCTCTAAAATCAACAAGCTTTTCTCGCATATCTCCCTGAAGACTGCTAACAAAATTTGTAAGACACTCTTGTGGTGAAGCTTCTAGAGCTGGTGAGTAACGTAGTAGCTCAGTAAAGTGGATATGATAATCTCGTACGGTCTTAAAACCCTGGTTCAAAGAAGCCAACTCTCTCCTCCTTAATTCTTCCCAATGAGAGGGACAGAAGTGAGCTCGGAACCTCTCTTCAAAGATATCCCATGGAACATGATACGCTAATTTCTTGAAAATTGATCTCCACCATCGTCGTGCATAATCTGTTAGGGAGTAATCAGCAAAGTGCACCCACGTGTCAACTGGTGCATGGATTATCCTCACCATTATACTAACGTCATTGAGCCATAATTCAGCCTCGGTAGGTGTCTTTACACCTTTGAATCAAATAATTTTTCCCTTTCGGTAATTATCTAGTAATGTTTGGTGTCTAAGAAGGCCCTTATCCATTTCTCCTTCAGGTGGGGTAGGAGCAGACTCAGTTGAAGGATGGTAACTTGATTCTTCCTCAAAAAGATGGACAGAACCTTCAATCCTAGCATCCGCAGGCTTAGTGTCTCGGGTCTCTCAGCTTGTGCATTGAGCCTCTCCTCCAACGCTTGTTGCCTTTGTCTCATGTCTTGGAACATTGCCATCATAGCTGCTAATTGCCTAGACACATCTTGGTATGCCATGATCCTGAGATGAGTCAAGGTCAAAGGTCAGATCCTATATGTCTTAGCATGATGTACATAAGGGATAATGACTTGTGAATGGTACTGCAATCAGTTATTAAGATAAAGGATCTTAATACCTTACTTTTTGAATATCGCTCATAGTTGTCAATTACTAAATAAATTACTGGAGTAACCAAGCTCTGATACCAATCTGTCGCGATCTCAATTCCGAGCTGTCGGATCCTCCCATAACCGGATCTAGTTACTCAATAATAATTTATTCAGCAATCACAACTAACATTCAAAAACATACTACAAATAAAGTATATTCAGAAGAAAGTATTTCAACACTTTTCCATTCAGATGATACATTATCCCACTATAACCATTTACATGTACATCAGCTTGAAAGGAAAATATACAAAAGATTATTAAGTACCTTATAAAGTAAAGCTACTGTGGCTGGCTAGATGTCTACTAAGGTCCTTGCGATGGCTCGCCGACACTTGTTGGATTTTCCATAAATCATAAGATAGCAATTAGCGAATACTAAGTAACGAAGAAGAGAAAAGAAAACAAATTGTGTGATTTTTCTAAACTTGTTATTATTAAAAGTTATAATCATTTCATTAATTTGAATCCTATTCCTTTCTATTCTACATCAGGGATTAGTCCAGGGGAACCCCACCATTCTTGGACTCCGAAGCTGTGGACACTTCAGGATTAGACATTGTGTTGATCTTGATAAGCTTATGCCGCCGCACGTCGCCTCAACCAATCCTCCAATACTACCCAGATAATTTTCTTTTCTTTTATTAAACAGGGTCTTAAACCCTCGGCCTGGAAAATAAATGAGCACACCATCCTCGAAGACTCAGTTGCTTAAAACCTCAGGCTAGCATTTAATCATATAACCTAGCGGCTTTAAATACATATTATCGTGACCTAGCCACTATTGAACCACTTGTGCCTCCACATGGCATGACCACATCTTCCGTCGTTCAACCCGAAGATATTAGCTCTCGGTACTACGTGTTGCAAATCATTCATTTCGTGTGCACTTATCATAACAGGGCAACCGTGTACCACCTAGGTAGGGAAATGTCAATACGGGTTCCTTCCAACAAACCTACAGGTTGCATGCCCGACCTGTAGTTCTACTCCCAGTCATCCTTAACGTGGCACACGACCTTTTTTTAGGATCCAACTCAAATCATATCAATTTTTATAATGTAATTCTTTCGTTAAGTTTTCGATTTGTATAATCAGCAACACTTACTATAGACTCACATATATATATATATTCATATGCATATATACTCGTATTTATGCTTATTCTAACTCTCAAACCCTAACTTTCAAAACCACCGCATCAATTTGATGCTTAAACCTTATTTTAGTGGGAATCACAAAACAATTCTTCATACTTTTTTAAAAAATGGCCAAAATTAGGGTTCTTCATAGCAAAGAAAATAAAATCAAGAATTTCAATAATCTTGTATGAAAACCCAACAACAAAAGGAAGGATTTCGTTACCTAATCGAGCTCTCTCTTGCGTATGCAAGGCTTTATTGTGTTTCGTTTTCAGAAAGGATGTTTTAAGACTCCTGAAAAGATCAAATTTTATTTTCGTATGAAAAACACTAAGAACATGTCAAGAACGAACGAAAAACACGAAGAACATATTTTCTGTTGAAATTTCGGCATAGTTTCCCCTTATATCGGGACATATTTCAAAATAAAAAATGAAAAGAATTTCCTCTATAAAATCAATCGAGAGGAAAACAACAACGAAACTGAAAGAATATATTCAAACAACAAGAGATGAAGAATCGATAGAAACCACACATCTAGGTGAGTGAATGTGTGACGAATCACAAGGTTCACTAATGTGCATAGCCGCCCGCACCTAAGTAGGATATTACACAGATTTCTCCATCAAAATAACTATAAAAGCATAATTGAAAGAATAAAAACATAAGAGATGGAGAATTAGTAGACACCACACGTCTTAGATGAGTGAATGTGTGACGAATCACAGGGTTCACTGACGTGCATAGCTGCCTGCACCTAAGTAGGGTGTTACACAGATTTCTTCTCGAACCACAACAGAAAACGAATCGGAAAGAAAGATGAATCAAGAACAAAGCTTGGAAGAAAAGATGATGAATTGAAATCCTAGCTTACGAAACAAACTAAGAGAGGATCATACATTTCTCCTCCTCGTTCTCCCGGCAGCGCTTTGCTAGCGCTCATCCCTCACCTCCCATCCTCCTCCCGATCTCTCGACCCTAGCCCTCGTGGTGGTGGTGGTGGTGGTGGAAATCATAGAGAATGAATAGGTAGGGGGTCTATTTACAAGCTCCAGAAAACCACTAACCATGGTTAGAAACCATGGTTTAGACCTTAACCATGATTTAGCAGCCCATGGTTTTGGCCCATGATTTTAGCCAAAACTTATCCCAAATTTGGGGCTTAAGTTAGAATATTCTAGAGGATTCTAGATTCGCTAACGAAGCTTAATTAACATTAATCGTGATTAACTTTCAATAATCACTATTTAACTTTCACGGCTTACGCTTATCTTTTGTTAACTATTGATTATTGTTTGCTAATGATCATTAGCAGTTTTAATGAAGTCATTATGGGTTAATGATGTCTTAACCCTCCTTACTTCTCTTTCTTCTGAAAATTATTACAAATCAAAATGAAGTCTGATTCACACGAAACAAATTTCGTTGATTTCCTCTTGACGAGCCGAATATTATCATATAGGATCTGAGATATGCCAAGTTCAAGGCTTTACATTACAACCCCCAGATTCCATATGAGCAGCTTGTGCAGAACGTCCCACCATGTGTTACACCAGATCGGTGGAGGGAGTTGATCAATTTTTGGTCTAGAGAGGAGTTCGCTGTAAGTAAATTTTTTCCTAATTAATTGTTTTATGTTTGTACTAACTTTGTTTAATTATAGGCGATATCTACAAAATATACTTCGAACCGCTCCAAAGGTTTTAGGTCTACCCACAAGATGGGGAGAAAGAAAACAAACCAATTTAAGGATGACTTTGTAAGCATCCACAAATTTTTAAATGTGACTAATTTTGGAAACAAATTTAAAAATATCTTCTTTTATGTTTTTTTAGTTGAGGGATAACAATAGAGAAATGACTTGAATAAAGGTTTTTACTAGGTCAAAGAGCAGAGATGTAGGAGGAGAAGTGTAGTGGGTTGATGACGCCTACGCACCAATTCATGTAAGTCATATATATTGTTAATTTTAGAATGTCTTATATTAATTTTTCTAGATAATAGATGTATCTATGCATGTAGGAAGAAATGATTAGGCTCTCCACCACCACCTCACTAGATAGCACGGGGACGAGCACACTCCCTTTATCCGTCAACGAAGCCTTCCTCCAAGTCACAGGTCTAGAACACAGTAGGCACATATGTTGTGGAGGATGTGGAGAAATGATCTGTACATGGTACAGAATGGGTGGCGCAAGTGGGTCTCGGACCTCCTCGCAAGGGATCCAGAGGGAGAGAGATGGAGAGAGAGTTGCACGACGTCAAGGCAATGATGTTCGCACATGTTGAAGAGACAACTAAGATGCGTATGGACATGGAGAATGTCATGGCATACATTAGCCGTCTTCAAAGCCAGGCCGAGCCACCAGTGGAACCTGCACAACTCGACGATGATGAGGAAAGTGATGAAGAGAGCGAGGAAAGTGACGAATCGGGGTAGATTACGGGCGATGTAGAAATATATAATGTATTTTAGTACTATCTTGAACATTAGTTGTTGTAATTTAAGATTGGTGGTTGAGATGTTGTAGAACTGGAAAACTATTTTTTTTGAAGTATTAAGTGAGAAATTTGTTTTCTTTTAAGTGTGTTGTATTATTTATGTGGTTTTACAACAGAAGCAGGACAAAAACACCATTAAATTTATTATTTTTTCTTTTAGATGGTATCGGGGATGGCTGTAACCGTCTCCTTTTATACTCGAAAAATGTCCCCTCTGTATCAAAATAGATTACGGTCTCTCTATTTGGTTTTCAGTGACTAAAGGGGACAGTTTAGACCGTCCCTGAAGGACTTCTATTGGCGTCGCAATAGGTCGTTTGAGTATATGGGACGGTCGTAACGATCCACTTTAGTCCCTAAAGGGGATGGTTTTGACCGTCGGTTCTGCTTAATTGGGCCTCCATGTCTCCAGTTTGAACCCATGGGACCTAAAGGGGACGATTGAGACCGTCTCCGAAATGCTTCTATGAGCATCGCGAAAGGTCGTTTGAGCGTAGGGGGCGGTTGTAACCGTCCCCGTTGAGATCGAAGGGGATGGTTTCGACCGTCTCTTTCGCTTGATAGCGTCTCGCTGTCTCTGATTTGGACCCATGAGACTTAAAGGGGACAATTTAGACCGTCCCCGAAAGGCTTCTGTGGCCGTCCCGCAAGGTGATTTGAGCGTAGGGGACGGTTGTGACAGTCCCCATTGATACTCGAAGGAGACGGTGTCGATCGTCGCTTCAGTTTGATAGTGTCTCATTGTCTCAGGTTTCGACCTATAGGACCTAAAGGGGATGGTTTGGACCGTCCCTGAAAGGATTTTGTGTCCATCCCGTAAGGTGATTTGAGCATAGGGGACGGTCAACCGTCCCCATTGATCTTATGAAGGGGACGGTTACGACTGTCGCCTATTATTCATTGTAATAGGGACGGTCGTAACCATCCCTATTATTCATATCAGAAGGGACGATCGTAACCGTCTCCACTGGTTGGATAAATGGAACGTTTGTAGTTAGCATCCCTTCTGGTCAAATGAGATGGTGGTAAAGGGGACGGTTGCGTGATCATCCCATTTGAGCAGAAGGGACGATTTGCATAGGAAAGAGGACGGTCCTCGACCGTCCCCTTTGGGTCCTCTGCTTGTAGTGATAGCTCTAAAAAACTAGCATGTCAAAGGAAATACATCAAGTAGGGAAAAGTGATATCATAGAGAGCACAGAGGGAAAATACACAAAAGATCGTCGGCAAACACCATAGGAGCAAGAGTGGGAAAGCCGTCGACCACGGGAGATACGGGGGCATCGAGCAACAACAATGGTGCCAAGGATGGGATGGGGGTTTGGGAAATATTTTGGGAAGAATGGAACGAAAATGGGACTTCTTGGGTTTTTTTGACACGTCCATTGGCGTTGATTGTTTCAACCATACCTGATGGTATTTACAATAGAGGGAACGATCACGACCATCTCCTATGAAACTAGATGGGACGGTCATTAATGAACATACCCTCTGACCTGAGCACCTCACCCTCAACTCATCCGGGACTCTTACAGAAGCGTATAAGGGACGATCGAAACTGTCCCCTAAGATTTCCTAAGCGTCCAATATTTGTCTAGTGAGGAGGGATGCATAGAAGGGGCGGTCGTTCATTATTATCCCCTCCGTCCCGATCACCTCACCCTTAACCCATCCATGACGCTGACAGAAGAGTATAGAGGATGGCTGAAACCGTCCCCTAAAGCTTCTTGAGTGCCCATAATTTGTCTAGAGAGGAAGGAGGTACAAAAGGGACAGTCTTCAATGACTTCTCCCTCCGACTTGAGCACCACACCCTCAACTCATCTGTGACGGTGACAGAAGCATATAAGGGATGGTTGACATCATACCGTAAGGCTTCCCTCTTGTAATTATTCGTCCAGAGAAGAGGAGGAATAACGGGGACAGTCAACGACAACCATCCCTTATGCTTAACAATAGAAGGAGATGATGGATGTAGGTTCATCGCTGATGAATACCCATTCATCACTCTTCATTCTTAGATTTTAGCTACAAAAACCTTTGCAAATACATGTATATTCATGTAAATACAAATAATTACCAAAAGCAGCATTGTGTAAAAACTAATAATTAGCATGTTTTTGTGCAAAAATAAAAGAATAAAGAGACAAAAGAAAAAGAGGGAGATATTTAGAATAAATATTGAGCGACCTAATCCCAAGGGAGGGCTCAGCATGGGCCTGACCGCATAAATGCCCAAGTAGAGAAAGATAAGGAAACTCATGTGTACATATACCTGTAATGAAATAAATATTTTCATCTAAAAGCTAAAAAAAAGAGTCACTTGTACATATTCACCTTGTACATAGAACACATATCCTTATTTATTTAGCCTTGTAAATAAATAAATTAATTTCCATAAAATTTGTACATATTCTATCTATTATGATGTGAATAAATAAAATTAAAACCATAAAAACAAAAATCAAATAAAAAGAACAAAATTAAAAATAAAAAAAGAACTTTGTAAATATACCATGTATATAGATGTATATATCTATTTATTTAACCCTTGTATATAAATAATAAAAATAAAATAAAAATACCCTTTTATTCCTAATTTTATGCTATAAATAAATAAAATATAAAATAGGAATAAAAATACACAAAAATAACTAATTAAAAATCAAAAATCAAAAACCTATATTATATATACCTATATATAGCACTAGAGTGTACATACCTCATTTTCATCTCAAAAAAATGATTAAAAATCACAAAAAAAGGAAAAATTAAAACAAACATTTTTCATGTTTTAAGTTTTTAATAATTCGGCCAATTTCTATTCTTAAATAATTTTCTAAATTATTTCCAGGTGGCTGATTCCCATTGGTCCACGGGGATATTGACCCCCCGGTCAACTCCCCCCCCCCCAGGACCACTTCCCACGGGTCCATGACGCCCGACCCGACTTCTCGACATTTTCGCGTCATGACCCGACCGCCCAACATCCAAGCCCCGAGCTCCGATCATTCTCCATGCATCCGAGATCCTCGCCGATACATCCGCGTGGGGATCCGCGCTTCGCGGAACCCTGCCCGATCCATTCTTCTCGAACCTTCCATCGCATATAAGCCGAGCTCCACCTCCCATTTCTGCATCTTTGGCTCATCCATTCTCCACCCAGTGACCTCCATCGTCTCAGCGAGAGTGACAGCTCGCCCCAGGTGGTGTTGCAGCGAGGAGGGAGCAAGGAGACCATCGATCCGGTGACATCGCGCCGCCGTGCGCCGCCTGGAGGTGACGCCTGAGCCTCGGACACTAACGGTCCTCGAGGCAAGGACCTGGAGCAAGCCCCACTCCTCCACAGTCGATTGCGCCCATTAGGTAGTCCCCTCTCTTTCCCTATTTCTTTAATTTTCATTTTCGCCCAATTTCCCCCGTCACCTTCGAGCTTCGATTCCGTCCACCCTAGACACCTATTCGATCATCGGAGCATCCCATCACAATCGCATCTCCTTCGCGCACGTTCTCCACCTACTCGCTCAACCCAGCTCACATAGGAGCTGGGATTGGGGCTCCTCCGCCATCACCTCGCCGGCGCCCCTTTCGCCTCGTCGCGCCGATCACGTTCACCCCCGCTTACAGGGTCGAGGCAACTTGCCCTCGACCCGCGAGTCTGTTGCACATCTTTGCAGGTCCCAAGGAGCCCATCCGAGGGCTTCGACATCCAGGTGCAGCAGCTCGACCTCCGCCAGCCTCGCCTGAGTTCCCAGGAGCTCCGTCGAGCCATGGGAGGGCACCATTCGACGCGGGAGGCCAAGGAGCTTCTCTTCCGATCTTCAACAGCCCGCGAGGAGGACTTCAGCGCATACACGAGCCCGACGAAGCTCGCCGGCATCCATTTCGTCCACCATCTTCCCTGACCGTCCGATGACCTTCCCGCTCCAGATTACACCCGGACCGTCCGATCAGGGCTAAGAGGAGGCCAGCAGCCACCGTCTGATCTCCACGTGGCCTCCTCTCAGCCCTCCATCCATCGAAGAGGCCCCAACGTCTTTGGACCATCGGATCTACACGTGGCGAGGCCCCTGTCGTTGGATGAGAGCCGAAGACCCCAGTGTTCAGCCGCGCCGCTTCTAGACCGTCCGATCTCCACGTGGCGTGCATCTGGGCCTCGACTTAATAAAGGGTAATTTCACTTTAGGCCCTTAGCTTTATAAGTTGTTCGTTTCTAGTCCTGTAAATATTTTTAAAATTTAATTTGCGTTTGGTAAATTGCATAGTGGTCCCTGTCTTATCTTGTAATTGCGTTTATAGCCCTGTTTGTAGTGGAACACGTGCTTCGACACGTGATTGTTGGGTTATTTGCATGTTTAGCCTTGATGTTCTAGGGTGTTATTGAATGGAATTAACTTTTTAGTATTTGCATAAATACCCTTGTGAATGGTTTATTTGCGCATGCGCTTGATTTAGTGGGTCATTTACACTAAGGACCTTGGACTTTTAGTACTTGATAATAAATAGTCCAGGAACCTTAGTTTCTATGCAAATAGGTCCCTGAGTGCCCAGGTCACGCGCTTCGCGCGTGATTTCGTGGAGAAATTGCACCGGGCCCCCTGGACTTTCTACTATTTGCGTACAGGTCCCTGTGCACTGTACCTTGGTTTTCATTTTTAATAAAATAGCAAACCAACTCCAAATGTGATGAAAATTGGACACATGGCTCCTGCCATAGTGTAAAATTTTTTCCAATTTTTGGAGATATTTTCGACAGTTTTTGATATTTTTAACAATTCAAAAACACGTATTTTCTTTACTGTCTAACTTGAAAAATCACAATAAAATATTAAAACTCCTTTCAAAATTACAAAAAAAGTTAGGTAGTTCTTATTTTGCCTTGCTTTATTTTCTGACCAATTTTGGTCATTTTTGGCTTTATAAAACCCATAAAAATTACAAATCCCCTAAAAACTCATAAAAATTCTAATAATTAAAAGAAAAATCCAAAAATAATAATTCTGGTGCCTAAATCCTTGTATTTTCTTTTTTACAGGAAAATTACCATCAGACCTTGATAGGGCCATTATGCATTTTAAATTGTCCCTCCAAGTTTGACTGGACAATACCCTTCTTTACTTGCCTTGTTTGATTTTTATAGAATTCAAAAAAAATAAGAAAATTACCAAAAATTAACCAAAAACAGTAAAAAATATAAAAAACTTAAAAATATTTTTGTTTGAATTTTTGGAATAATTTTGAGTAGTTAAATAATTGTGTATAGTTGCTTGTTTCCCTGTTTTCCTAATTTTCTTTATTATTTGAAAATCCAAAAAAATATAAAAACATTAAAATTCCCCCAAAACCATTTCTTTTTATTTTATTCTATTTTCGACTACTTCATAGGCCGTAAGTCCATTACGTGCTCCTTGTGTTCGACCCTGGTTGCTATACCACGTTAATATAATAGCGAGACCGCTACTTGAGTTTCAGTTGATTTTTACCTTCGTTTGGTGGTCTTATTTTTTCTCGATTGACCACGCTTGGTGACTTGGGTCGCAACGACCCTTGATTACCTTTACCCGAGTCGTCGGGCGTGCCATCAGAATGGTGCCGTTGCCGGGGAGCACGGCTTAGTAGTCGGTTTTCGATTTTTCCCGCGGCTTTCTTTTCGCGGCTTATTGTATATATTTTTGTATATATATTTTTGACCTGTTTATACATTTATCTGGTCTGACCACTTTCTGTTTGTTTTCTTGCGAGAGCCTGAGGACCGAGGCGGCTTTCTTTGGAAGCTGAGCAACCGCGGGAGTCAGAGGCGACTCTCTTCTCTACAGAGCCGCCGGAGGATGCGAGGAGCAAGCAGAAGTGTGGGAGCCGTGGAATAGCCGCGAGTTTAGATTAGAATAGACTAGAATTTATTTCCTGCAATATTCAAACTGTTGTAATAATACAGGGACCCGAGACAGAGATTCGGACTTTCGGGGTCTGTTTCGTCGAGCACCGGTGTGATTGGGGGACCCCTTAGTTAGTCGATTTTTATGCGGCTTTTCACGATTTTATTTTCTTCTTGCATTTTCCGGTTTCACGCGGATTTTCGAGCCCCTAGCCATGGGATTTTCTGCTTGATTGTGACGTAAAAAAATTAGGATCGAAATACCCTAACATATCTGCCTGCACATATAGATCGGTAATTGGACCAAAAAATAAAAAAAATAATAAAATAGTCGTTCCATCACCTCTTAGCCTACGCGCCGTGAGCCTGCCCCATTAAGCGCTACTCCTGAACTCGACCTGTCGAGAAGAGGAGGGGTGGGTCTAGACCGGACTCTCTGGATTGGAGGTTGGTGTTCGGCTAGCCGTTCTTTCGAGTAGCACTGCTATTTAGGGACTCAGTTTTCCGCATGCACCATTTAGGTAGTTTTATTTCTGTGTTTTAATTCTGTGTAGATCATCCTGCATGTAGACTGCTGGAGTCAGGTACGCATCTCTTACTCTGCATGCATCATTGATTTTCGCGCATCGGCTTTTTCGACTTCTATCCCCTATTTTGGACTTAATAACTAGGAGAACCGAAAAATTCGTTAGACGTTTTTTCTTTTATTGAAAAATACCTAAAAAGAAAAACCATAAAATTGGGACTAATAAAACTATTGATCACTAAAAGACACTTGATTTAAAAACTTATCTTGGGGAGAGCAACCCCCTCATTGCTTGGTTTGATTGTGCGAGAGAGTGACCCGAACACTAGGTACAGCCCTCCGGTACTATTCTCGACTGATTACCGACTTCTTCTGTGCGGGACAGTCGGTTGGGAAAGTATCGGGTATCCCAACAGGTCACGTAATCGCTTTGATATCTTGATTGTTCACTAAAATAAAATTGACAAGATAATTGACCGAGCCTTTACGGTCTTCAGCTCGTGTTGTGTTGGTGAACCAGGGGTTTGCTTGTGATCATAGTTTTTCCAGATCCGATCCGCATTACTCGCCAGATCATGATGATGGGCAAGAGGTCTCTTAGGGCAGCCTCTGGCTGCACCGCTTTTTAGCACTCCAGCCCACTCATCTAGGTCGGTTCGTGGGAGCTCAGACCCGCTCTCCGAACCCGAGTACGATTCCGCCCCCTATTACCCCTCGGACCCCCCTTCTTCTGAGACCGAGATACCAGTGACAGAGGAGAGACAGACAGATGATTTATCGGCACCTGAGTTCGGATGTTTTGATTTTGCAGATACTATGGCCGGTAGTTCTGATGACCGCACTGGAGGTCCACGAGATCAGACGTTCGTCTTGGACCAGGGTGCGATCAACTCCACCATGATCGCCTCACTAGATTCAGTTCAACAGCAGTTAAGGGGATCATGGGGCATTCATGATCGAGATGAGGCGAGAGCTTTGAGCAGAATGAGAGCCGACCGCGAGAACCGCGGAGGAGGACCAGACGATCGGGCAGCTACGCAGCAGCCGCAGCAGGAGGACCACCGAGACCGATACGGGAGAACCACAATCCCGGATCGACTTTGACGCACCGTTGGGTGGTGCTACCAGCTATCGTAGGGGATTTCAAGTTCCCCCCGACACACTTGCAGCTTCTTCCCCCGATTTCATGGGTTGGCCACTGAGGAGCCCCATCTCCACCTGCAGGAGTTTGGATGATCTGCAGTACTGTCCACGATCGTCAGGTGGGACCAGGATACCATACGGATGATTGCCTTCCCTTCTCCTTAGCGGACAGAGCCAGCCCCCTGGCTGAAACATTTGGGGAAGTTCGTCTACACCTGGGACCAGCTCCGTGCCGAGTACTTGCACAAGTACTATCCACTCGGGCGGACGAACGCTGCTAGAGCCCTGATCAGCAACTTCTCCATGCTCCCCAACGAGCCAGTTCCACAAGGCATGGGAGAGGTTCAGAGAGCTGACTGATAGATGCCCGCACCACGACATTTCCAAGCCGAACACCTTATTCAGAGCTTTTTCAGCAGGCTAACACCAGAGCTTCAGGGCTTGGTGAACGCTTCTTGTGGCGGGTCTTACTTCGCCAAGGATCACGACCAGGTCTAGGCCATCTACGAGGAGATGGCCGAGAACTACATGGTGATGTCGCAGACCCGGTTTTATACTCAGGGCAGACCGCAGCAGCCACAGACCATGCAGTACCAGAGGATAGCACGGGTCGACGCCAGTCCATCCAGTTCGTCCGCGGTAGCCGCAGCACAGGCCGAGTCCACTACCGCAGACATGGGGATCATCAACGAGAAGCTGGATCGGATGGACATTATCGAGAAGAAGCAGTGCCAGGGCATCACGCAAATGGAGCAGATGGCACAGACTCTGAGTGTCCTGAAGACACAGCTCATGTGTCTCAGGAGGCACAGACGGCTTCCCAGCCCCGTCTTCAGGAACGAGGCGATCCGAGTAGCTCCGACAGCCAGTTCCAGCGCTCCAGCTCCCACCAGCAGCCTAGACAGGTTCATCTTGTACAGGCGGAGCCGTACCAGCAGCCGCAACCCACTTACCAGTCACCACCGTCTCCAAACATGCAGATGGTGGTATACGAGCCGGATCAGCCTCTGGCAGTGCTCCCACCACCCCAGTACGACACAGAGCCGTTGATGGATGTCAACGGGATTTGGTATGATCGCCCCCAGCCTTGTATCCGACGAGACCATCCCGGATTCCGTTGGGGGACCGGAGGTGCCCAGCCCCAGCAGCAGCCGTCAGCACAGGGTGGCCAGACGGTCATCAGAGAGATCACCAGCAGCAGCAACCCCCAGTGTATCCACCACAGCAGTAGTCACAGTATGGTCCTCATCCCCATCAGCAGGGACAGTCTTGGAGGCGTGATCAGCCTCACCAGCTGCAGTATCAGCCACACACTTACCCCTCTCAGCCACAGCAACAGTTCCAGCAGCCTCACTACCAGAGAGGCTACCCGTCGGGTTCTCATGAGAACCCTATCTTGGATGATATAGCCCGCATTCTCACATATCAGTAGGCTACTTTTTGACGGGAGATGGATGAGTTCCGCCAGGAGATGTGAGACATCGTGAGAGGGAAGGTCGCCATCCCTGCCCAGATTGAGTCGAACCCCAACAGCCTGAAGATGAAATCTGAGCAGGTAGTTTGTACTGAGTATGCCACTTCTAGTGATACTTTTGGTGATATGTCTGCATATCTTTTTGATACTGACTTTGTCACACTTAGGAGCGGTAGGATGCCAGCAGGCGGCGCCTCGTCTGAGCTACATCATGAGGACACACCTAGAGCGCTTGATGAGGAGGAGGAGAGCGATACTGAGGCCGCTAGAGACGATGACGGTGGTACTGATGCCACCAAGGATGCTGATTCCACAGGCGGTGCTGAGGCCGCCGTTTCACCAGTTCGAGGAGGTGGTACTGAGGCCACCCATTTTGCCGAGCCAGAGCATGGTACTGAGGTCGCGAGTCTTCCAGCCGATCCAGCCGATGGTGGTACTGAGGCCACCCATGCTTCTGTTGAGAGACATGTAGTTTTTCCTTCTTCTGCACCTGTATCTCGGAACATTTCTGTGAATAAAGGAAAGGGTTTATTTTCTTCTGGTCCCACTGTGGTGCATGATGTATGTGTGGATCCGGTCATCGAACCGTCTAGACCCTTTCCTAGTCCTTCATCTGAGAAGGACCCGGTGATCTCCTTCCCTAGAGCCCTTCAGTTGGGGAAGGGGAAGAAAAAAGAAAATCCAAAAAAGAGAGATTAAGAAGAGTTCAGCCAGCAAATGATAGATCGGTTTCACATTCAGCTGACTCTTCAGGAGGCTTTGCAGCACATCCCTCTTCTCCAGCGTTCACTTAGAGACAGGACCACATTCAGGAGGAAGAGGAGGAACCACCACTCAGAGATTCATGTGCTGACAAAAGCCACTTGTTTTGCGATCCAGAACCGTCTGCCGGCCAAGAGGCCAGATTCAGGAGCCCCTTATGTCAGATGCCATATCAGTGAGCAGAGGTTCGACCGTACTCTATTAGACAGTGGATCGTTGATCAACCTACTTCTGGCAGCCCTTCTCGACTGCTTCGAGCAGGGCACTCTTCGACGGAGCAGGACAGTCCTTCAGTTTGCGGATCGATCTGTCAAGAGGCCGAAGGGGCTGTTGCGAGACGTTGTCGTCACGATTCAGGGCCTGCAATTCCCTGTGGACTTCGTAGTGTTGGACATGGAGATCCCTGAGTCAGTGACCGATACGCCCATCATTCTAGGTCGCCCGTTCTTGGCCACAGCCAAGGCAGTGACCAACCATGATAGTGGGAAGGTATGCTTTCGTGTCGAGGGCGAAAGTGTACAAATAGAGACGGTCGAGGACAGCAGAGCCAGAGACAGATCATGCTCAGAGACCACCTCAGACACAGAGCAGATGACAGATACCAGGCTAGACATCCACCAGGACTGTGACTTTGTGATCACAGACAATGAGGCAGTTTGGGCAGACCCAGCCGCACAGGCCATCCTCTCATTTTCAGATTCCGCTGATGTAGAGACGACAGCAGAGGAGAGCTTGGAGAGCACATTCCTGGTCCAGGATACTTAAGAGGCAGCAGAGCCGGTTCTCGACCGTGAGACAGATTCTTATGATGATGGTGGTGTTGATGCCACCTTGGATGGCACAGATCCCCCAGAGTCAGAGTCCGATTGGGCAGATTGTGATGTCTATATGCCAGATATGATTTCCACTGAGCCTGCAGATTGGGAGGAGGTAGATGCCGAGCAGAGCAGAGACAGTTTAGTTGAGCAGCCTTCTCCAGATCCAGTTTGTGAGAGAGAGTTCTCATTCTCCCGGGCAGATTTGGCCGCATACACTCGGATTCTTAAGAAGCCGGATTTGCCAGCACCGGTTTATCAAGAGCTGAAGCCACTACCTGCGTCGTTGAAGTATAGGTTCCTTGCGGGTGAGCATGAGATGTACCCATTCATTATCTCCGCTAATTTGACTGGAGAGCAGGAATCCCGCTTGATGGGGGTTCTTGAAAAGAACCGCAAGACGATAGGATGGAGCGTAGCAGATCTCCAGGGGATTAGTCCGGCCCTGTGCTCCCACCATATCTATCTCGAGGATGAGGAGAAGCCGTCACGTGAGTTCCAGCAGCGGCTGAACCCGAATCTGAGAGAGGTTGTCATGAAGGAAATTTTGAAGTGGTGGAGTGCCGATTTTATCTATCCCATCTCCGACTCCAAGTGGGTCAGTCCGTTACATGTGGTGCCCAAGAAGACGGGCATCACTACAGTGGTTTCGGAGTCTGGAGAGGAGATCGCTACACGAGTACCCACTTCTTGGAGGATCTGCGTGGATTACAGACGACTCAATCAGGCCACCAAGAAGGATCATTCCCCATGCCCTTTATTGATCCGATCATTGAGAGACTGGCAGGGAAGAGCCACTATTGTTTTCTGGATGGGTACTCGGGCTACAACTAGGTGGCCATCGCTCCAGAGGACAAGGACAAGACTACCTTTACATGTCCCTTCGGCACATACGCCTTCTGACGCATGCCATTTGGGTTATGCAATGCCCCTACGACTTTTCAGAGATGCATGTTGTCTATCTTTTCGGACATGGTAGGGGAGTGCTTGGAGGTCTTCACGGATGATTTCTCGGTTTACGGCGACGGATTCGACTCTTGTCTTGACTGCCTAGACCGAGTACTTCAGCGATGTATAGAGGTTCGCTTGGTTCTATCTTGGGAGAAGAGTCACTTCATGGTGACTCAGGGGACGGTGCTTGGCCATATCATCTCCAACAGGGGCATGGAGGTTGATCCGGCTAAGGTTGATGTCATAAGAAAACTTGCACCGCCGTCCAATTTGCGGCAGTTACGGTCATTCCTGGGGCACGTCGGTTTCTACCGACGATTCATTCATGATTTCAGTAGGATTGCCCGACCGTTGACTGACTTGCTGACGAAAGACACCGAGTTCCTTGTCGATGACAAGTGTCTTTTGTCGTCTGAAACTCTCAAGCATTGTGTTGTTGAGGCTCCTGTCCTTCAGCCACCAGATTGGTCTCTCCCATTCGAGATCATGACGGATGCCTCCGATTTTGCCGTGGGGGTTGTGCTAGGACAGAGGAGGGATGGAGTCCCATTCGCTATCCACTACGCTAGCCGCACATTGGATTCCGCGCAGCGGAACTATACAGTCACAGAGAAGGAGATGCTAGCCGTAGTCTTCGCCCTAGATAAGTTCAGATCATACATTATTGGATCTAGAGTGATTTTGTATACAGATCATACCTCCATCAGGTACCTCATGGCAAAGAAGCATGCCAAGGCCAGATTGACTAGATGGATCCTTCTACTCCAGGAGTTTGACATAGAGATTAAGGATAAGCATGGAGTCAAGAATGTGGTGGCGGATCATCTCTCTCGATTGGAGTATCTTGAGGATTTTGAGCAGATTGACCCTATTTGTGAGACCTTTCCAGATGAGGCGATCCTTGCTATCACCTCGATCCCATGGTACGCCGATTTTGTGAACTATCTTGTCGCCAAGAAAGTTCCACAAGATTGCCCAGGCAAAAACTTGAGATGTTCCTCGCAAAGGCCAAGTTTTACCATTGGGAGGATCCCAACCTTTACCATGAAGGAGGGGATAGTATCTGGCGTAGGTGCATTCCTCAGGAGGAGCATCACAGCGTCCTTACTTACTGCCACAAGCTGGAGGCAGGAGGACATTACTCAGGGAGGAGAACGGCACAGAAAGTGCTCCAATCCGGCCTATGGTGACCTACCCTCTTCAAGGACTCAGATGAGTTCGTGAAGAGGTGTACTGACTGTCAGAGGATGGGCACTTGTGGACAGCGTGATATGATGCCGATGCAGCCCATTCACTTCTGTGAGGTTTTTGACGCATGGGGCATCGATTTCATGGGTCCATTCCCTAAGAGTCAGGGATTTGAGTACATTCTATTGATCGTCGATTATGTGAGTCGTTGGGTTGAAGCCATCCCCGCCCGAACCGCTGATGCCAGGACAGTTTGCAGATTTTTGAGGAAGCATGTCATTACACAATTTGGGGTACCTCGAGTATTGATTTCAGATGGGGGGTCTCATTTCATCAACGACCAGGTGAAGGCACTTGCTAGCGAGTTCGGCATAGACCATCGAGTTGCCACTCCATACCATCCACAGACGAATGGTCTAGCCGAGGTGTCGAATAGGGAGATCAAGACTATTTTGCAGAAAGTCATCCGCCCAGACCGAAAGGATTGGTCACAGCTTTTGGACTCGGTCTTGTGGGCATATAGGACGTCTTTCAAGACACCTTTGGGCACATCTCCCTTTCGCCTCGTTTATGGCAAGCCATGCCATTTACCTGTTGAGTTGAGGCACAAGTCACTTTGGGCAGTCACAGATATTCTTTTAGATCCAGATAGTGTAGGAGAGCAGAGTTAGCAGCCCTGGAGGAGCTTTGTGATACCGCCTTCTCAAACAGCCTACAGTATAAGGAGAGAGTGAAAGAGTGGCATGATTCTCATATCAGCCATAAGCATTTTGAGCCTGAACAGAGAGTATGGTTGTATGATGCTAGGCTTCGTCTATTTCCAGGGAAGCTACAGAGCAAATGGAAGGGACCTTATCTTGTGAGAAAGGTACATGACAATGGGAGCATTGATATATCTGAGTTGTCTTCTGAGAGTACCTTTCGAGTGAACGGCCAGCGGCTCAAGCCATTTCTAGATCATGAGCCACGGGTCGTTGATGTTGCCCCTATTCATTTTACGTGAGATGTGGTCTCTCGACTCACATCTATTGCATCTCACACCTGATTATCACGGCTCTTCTGACCTGTATAGATCCAGTTGTCTATATCACTCCATTCTTTAGTCCCACATCCCTTTTTCTCATCTTATGATTATGCTATACTTAGGGTGTACTTTACCCTAAGTATAGGGGGATGTAGGACCTTCGGGTATTCTTTTTAGCCTTTCTACCCCTGTTTTGCTGCCTATACTTAGGGATATTTCATCCTAAGTATAGGGGGGGCATATTCTGTACATCCTTCACTCGGATTTCCCTTCATGTACAGCTTGCTATACTTAGGATTACTTGATCCTAAGTATAGGGGGAAAAGCCGAGACTCTCTTGATCTTCTATTCATTCCATTCTTTGATTCATCTCTGTATATAGCCATTCCTTTTTCACGTCCCTATACTAAGCACGAGTTATGTCTTCTTCATCGCTCTTGATCACTCTGAGGACATCGTTCGAGCTAAGTATAGTGGGGTGTGTATATATTTCATATATACTTTAGCTATAACTCGTACTTTGTGTAAGTGTGTGAATAAATAAAAATGGCTAAAAACCCATAAAATTTAAAATTTTTCCCTTGTATATAAAATTCATTCTGCACATACCTATTTATTTATACAAATTATTTTTGTACAAATGATTGAAAAATGATTTGTGTAAAGGATTTGTAAATATTTTCATATCAAAATTATGTATATAATACAAAATTTTTCCAAAATGTTTTGAAAACAAAAAGTTTGCAAAAACCTTGTGTAAATGTTTGTAAATATTTTTGCAAAACTTGCATTCATGCATACATCCATGGTTTCAAAACATTTTTCAAAAATTTTGCACGATTGTAAATATTTGTAAATAGCATCTTTGTAAATATTTGTAAAATTTTTCCTGGATCATAGGTGACATTTAAACTAGCCTGGAATTAAATTGGGAAATGGAGCTTGATTAAGATCTTAATCCACCTAATTCTAAGAAGAACCTTATAGGGCTTAGGGTTAAGGCTTTTCAGGTCCATTGGGACTTAATTCTTTGAGTCCACTAGGCTATGATCATATGTCATCTTGATGAGCCTAAGTAGAGCACTTAACAACACACGCATGACTCTTAGAGACAATGGCTTGACTTGCACCAACACTTTACACATAGCTCTCCATGGATGAGGTGGTGAGGATCTCCATGGATGAGGTGGTGAGGAGGCAGTTTCCTTTGGCTTGGGGTAGCATATGAGGGTAGTACTTCTAGGCGGAACCTCTCTTCTTCTTCTTCTAGTGAAGGAAGTGCACCTCAACTTGGTCTAGTGGTGATGAAGTCTAAAGACAGAAGCCGTGGGTTGCAATAAAGCTTCAAAAGAGGGATAGTCTACTGGCTCAAGAGGAAAAACTCCTTGTATATATGCTGCACCATGTAGATATGTTGTACAGTTGCACATGAAAAAAAAAAGAAGAACTCCAAAAAAGTGGTGGGTCGGATTGAAAATTTAATAACCCCACCGGAGTGTATATAGTCAAATAAAGCAAAAGCTTATGGTATCCATGTTACATCTCATGAAGCTTGCAGCGGGAAACTTACCTACACTGGTTGGGCTCCCAAGGATACATGGCTACACTGGCCATGGTCCATTCTTCATCTTCTTCCCCCTCTTCTTGAGTCGGTTGCACTTGAACTTAGAAGGGAATACCCCGCTTCTCGAGGAAAGAGTTGCTAGACTGAGGCATTAGAGTTACCAGGTTGGGGGAGGTTGTTTCTTTGTCACTTCTGAGGTGGGGAGCTACATATCACTTACACTGCATGGAAAGATTCATGGTCATTAGAGTTTGTGTATGTAGACTTGTTCTGATCTGGTTTATTAAGGAGTCTTGTCCATAGATTGGTGGAACCTAGAGGCTGTTGAGTTTTAAGCTTAAGTCCAAATAAGGTTCCGACACATTAATAATCCAAAGATCTGATCGAGCTCCATATTTCAATTTAATGAAGGCGAGTTTAATAATCAGGCTTAATCCATGTATATTCTCCTCTTTTTCTTTCTCTTTCTCTTTTTCACTTCTTTTTCAAATAAGTGTTTGCTAAGGGACTAGCAAATTTAAGTATAGGGGGGTGATGAATACCCATTCATCACTCTTATTCTTAGATTTTAGCTACAAAAAACCTTTGCAAATACATGTATATTCATGTAAATACAAATAATTACCAAAAGCATGCATTGTGTAAAAACTAATAATTAGCATGTTTTTGTGCAAAAATAAAAGAATAAAGAGACAAAAGAAAAAGAGGGAGATATTTAAGAATAAATATTGAGCGACCTAATCCCAAGGGAGGGCTCAGCATGGGCCTGACCGCATAAATGCCCAAGTAGAGAAAGATAAGGAAGCTCATGTGTACATATACCTGTAATTAAATAAATATTTTCCTCTAAAAACTAAAAATAAAAAGAGTCACTTGTACATATTCACCTTGTACATAGAATACCTATCCTTATTTATTTAGCCTTGTAAATAAATAAATTAATTTCAATAAAATTTGTACATATTCTATCTATTATGATGTGAATAAATAAAATTAAAACCATAAAAACAAAAATCAAATAAAAAGAACAAAATTAAAAATAAAAAAAGAACTTTGTAAATATACTATGTATATAGATGTATATATCTATTTATTTAACCCTTGTATATAAATAATAAAAATAAAATAAAAATACCCTTTTATTCCTAATTTTATGCTATAAATAAATAAAATATAAAATAGGAATTAAAATACACAAAAATAACTAATTAAAAATCAAAAATAAAAAACCTATATTATATATATACCTATATATAGCACTAGAGTGTACATACCTCATTTTCATCTCAAAAAAATGATTAAAAAATCACAAAAAATATAAACAATTAAAACAAACATTTTTCATGTTTTAAGTTTTTAATAATTTGGCCAATTTCTATTTTTAAATCATTTTTCTAAATTATTTCCAGGGGGCTGATTCCCATTGGTCCACGGGGATGTTGACCCCCCCGGTCAACCCCCCCCCCCCCAGGACCACTTCCCACGGGTCCATGATGCCCGACCCGACTTCTCGACATTTTCGCGTCATGACCTGACCGCCCAACATCCAACCCCCTAGCTCCGATCATTCTCTATGCATCCGAGATCCTCGCCGATACATCCGCGTGGGGATCCGCGCTTCGCGGAACCCTGCCCGATCCATTCTTCTCGGACCTTCCATCGCATATAAGCCGAGCTCCGCCTCCCATTTCTGCATCTTTGGCTCATCCATTCTCCACCCAGTGACCTCCATCGTCTCAGAGAGAGTGACAGCTCGCCCCAGGTGGTGTTGCAGCAAGGAGGGAGCAAGGAGACCAACGATCCGGCGACATCACACCGCTGTGCGCTGCCTGGAGGTGACGCCTGAGCCTCGGACACTGACGGTCCTCGAGGAAAGGACCTGGAGCAAGCCCCGCTTAGGTAGTCCCCTTTCTTTCCCTATTTCTTTAAATTTTCATTTTCGCCCAATTTCCCCCGTCACCTTCGAGCTTCGATTTCGTCCACCCTAGCCACGTATTCGATCATCAGAGCAGTCCATCACGGTCGCCTCTCCTTCGCGAACGTTCTCCACCCACTCGCTCAACCCAGCTCGCACAGGAGCTGGGATTGGGGCTCCTCCGCCGTCACCTCGCCGGAGCCCCTTTCGCCCCGTCGCGCCGATCACCTTCACCCCCGCTTACAGGGTCGAGGCAACTTGCCCTCGACTCGCAAGTCTGTTGCACATCATTGCAGGTCCCAAGGAGCCCATCTTAGGGCTTCGACATCCAGGTGCAGCAGCTCGACCTCCGCCGGCCTCGCCTAAGTTCCCAGGAGCTCCGTCGAGCCATCGGAGGGCACCATTCAACGCGGGAGGCCAAGGAGCTTTTCTTTCGATCTTCAGCAGCTCGCGAGGAGGACTTCAGTGCATAGATGAGCCCGGCGAAGCTCGTCGGCATCCAGTTCATCCACCATCTTCCCCGACCGTCCGATGACCTTCCCGCTCCAGATTACACCCGGACCATCCGATCAGGACTAAGAGGAGGCTAGCAGCCACCGTCTGATATCCACGTGGCCTCCTCTCAGCCCTCCATCCATCGAAGAGGCCCCAGCGTCTTTGGACCATCGGATCCACACGTGGCGAGTCCCCTGACGTTGGATGAGAGCCGAGGACCCCAGTGTTCAGTCGCGCCGCTTCTATACCGTCCGTTCTTCACGTGGCGTGCATCTCGGTCTCGACTTAATAAAGGGGTAATTTCACTTTAGGCCCTTAGCTTTATAAGTTACTCATTTCTAGTCCTGTAAATATTTTTAAACTTTTATTTGTGTTTGGTAAATTGCATAGTGGACCATGTCTTATCTTGTAATTGCATTTATAGCCCTGTTTGTAGTGGAACACGTGCTTCGACACGTGATTGTTGGGTTATTTGCATGTTTAGCCTTGATGTTCTAGGGTGTTACTGAATGGAATTAACTTTTTAGTATTTGCATAAATACCCCTGTGAATGGTTTATTTGTGTATGTGCTTGATTTAGTGGGTTATTTACACTGAGGCCCTTGGACTTTTAGTACTTGTTACTAAATAGTCCAGGAACCTTAGTTTCTTTGCAAATAGGTCCCTGAGTGCCCAGGTCACGCGCTTCACGCGTGATTTCGTGGAGAAATTGCACCGGACCCCCTGGACATTCTACTATTTGCGTACAGGTCCCTGTGCACTGTACCTTGGTTTTCATTTTTAATAAAATAGCAAACCAACTCCAAATGTGATGAAAATTGGACACATGGCTCCTGTCATAGTGTAAAATTTTCTCCAATTTTTGGAGACATTTTCGACATTTTTTGATATTTTTAAAAATTCAAAAACACACATTTTCTTTCTGTCTAACTTGAAAAATCACAAAAAAATATTAAAACACCTTTCAAAATTACAAAAAAATATAGTGCTTATTTTGCCTTGCTTGATTTTATGACCAATGTTGGACATTTTTGGCTTTATAAAACCCATAAAAATTACAAAACCCCTAAAAGCCCATAAAAATTCTAATAATTAAAAGAAAATTCCAAAAATAATAATTTTGTGCCTAAATTTTCCTTGTATTTTCTTCTTTACCGGAAAATTACCTTCAAACCTCGATAGGGCCATTTTGCATTTTAAATTGGCCCTCCAAGTCTGACTGGACAGTACCCTTCTTTTCTTGCCTTGTTTGATTTTTATAGAATTCAATAAAAATAAGAAAATCACCAAAAATTAACCAAAAACAGAAAAAAATATAAAAAACATAAAACTATTTTTGTTTGAATTTTTGGAATAATTTGAGTAGTTAAATAATTGTGTATAGTTGCTTGTTTCCTTGTTTTCCTTATTTTCTTTATTATTTGAAAATCCAAAAAATATAAAAACATTAAAAATCCACCAAAAACCATTTTCTTTTATTTTATTCTATTTTCGACTACTTCGTAGGCCGCAAGTCCATTACGAGCTCCTTGTGTTCGACCCTGGTTGCTATATCAGGTTAATATAATAGCGAGACCGCTACTTGAGTTTCAGTTGATTTTTACCTTCGTTTGGTGGTCTTATTTTTTCTCGATTGACCACGCCTGGAGACTTGGGTCGCAACGACCCTTGATTACCTTTACCCGAGTCGTCGGGCGTGCCATCAATCGCCTAAACTGATAGCATATGGGACGATCACATAATGGTAGTCCCCTATACGTGCTAGCGGGGATGGTCGATCGTGGACCCTCGCATGTTCTCTTCTTGAAAGGTCTTATTTCTTGTAGTATATTAATCATATCATTTCCAAAAGTATATATCAATATTTTCAAATTCTAATCATGTTGGTAAACAAAATGACCTCAGATGGAATTCAATGTGTTCACATATCTCATGAGTGGTCTCATCTATCTCATTCAGAAAGTATGAACATGTATGATTCTTTCGAGAAATCATACATCCCATATTCCCTAATATGTGCAGTAGCTTATCAGTAAATAGATCTTTTTAGGCCATCGACCTGGTTTGCAAAATGCACACATTTATAGTTATGTATGTATCTATGTACGTACGTACGTATGTGTGTCTGAATGCATGCATATATGTATGTACGTATGTCACGACTCGTAAATTCAGCCCTTTAATAGTGTGGGATTAACACCCGCGGTCATTGTAGTCGGGCTGAATTCAGTCCGTCAAAAACCATCTAATTTAATATATCAATAAAATCAAATGGTTGTATCTATATTTTTCTTGGGAAAGCCTAAGGTCGAACTCAGGGACACGATCCTCTCTTGCCGTATTTAGACGCTTATTAGTTTTATTAAGTGTTGGATTAAAGAATAGTAGGTCGATAAATGCATGACGACAACACAAGATGCATTTAAAAAACATGAAACATGCACTTTTTATTTGATTTTTAATCATGCAAATAGATGCAATGCAAATATGCCCTAGATTAGAATAAAATGATGAGCAATTTAAAATTGAGTTAATTTCAGTTTTAATTCAAGTAACAAACTTGATGGATAAATTAAGCAAGGCATAAGCATAAGCAGTAATACACAATTGGCTATCATAATAATACATCAAAATCATAGTGTACAAAACAAGAAATGAATATGCCATTAAAAATTTCATCAAGTAAGTTTTGAAAGGAAACTGAAATCGATTGAAATAGAGATATGTTGCTCAAGATATGTAGAAAATAAGACAAGGGCATAACTGAAAGAAAACATGAAAGATAAATAGCAAACATGTCCATGAGAGGGACGAAAATGCATATAAAAGAAAGTTTGGGACCTTCCCTGTAAATAACCCACACAAGCGAGGGTATTTTTGCAATTATTAAAATCGAGGGTATAAATGCAAACTACCCCCGATGCACATGGTCGGCACATGATAGGAAGGACCTGGATGCAATATGACAAAGTCACAAGGGGCGTTGATGCAAATACCCATCCCCACATGCCTGAGGCACGTGGGTCCAGGTTCGGGTGGGGGCGAGGGTCGGTGTTGTTCGGACGGTCGTTGCAGGTGGCTCGGGCCATGTGGTGGCTCGAGCAGGGTTAGGGCGAGGCTCGGTCCCACCGATCCTCCGCGCTCCGGGAAGATGATGTGGCTGCTCCGGGGTCGTTAGATCTCCGTCATGGGGGCGAGATCCAACGACGGTTGCACCTCCTCGTTCCTCGCAAGTGGACGGTGCGATTGGAGCTCCGACGTGAGGCGTGGAGCTCCTCCGCATCTCTTTGTGCTCGGTGAAGTTTGGGGACGAATGATGGATGCCTGGCGATGAAGATCAGAGCTCAGGGAAGCTGCGGGAGGGCCTAGAGCTTGATGGCAATGAGTGATCATCGGAGATGGAGCTCTAGAACTTGGCTCCGCCCGAGGTCCAGCCAATGAAATATTTATACCTACAAGAGTGGTTAGGTGATAGCCGAGGCTTGTGTGCGTACGAGCTGAGATGAACGGAGGGTTGACGGAGGCGAAGAAGCGGAGCCCTTGGTGGATTCTCCTCCGCCTCCGGCGAAGGAAAAAACCTGGGATGGTAGAGGGTTTTGATGGATGGGGAGGATCATCGGAGGGGTTGGCGAAGATGTCTGACGGATCTCGTAGAGGGATCAGGTAAAGGTGAAGGTGTCAGAAATCGCCTGCTTAATTAGAAGATGAAGGAAGAATTTACAAGGGGGAATCGAAGATGCTAACTTGAGCAATTTGGCGAAGAGATGGTCTAGGCTGAGCTCCGAGGGGAGCTCGGGTCATCACTGGACTCCGGCGACCCCTCGGAGCAGCTTGGCAGAGGTTGAACCACCACAGACCTGGCCTTGAAGACCAGGGGTCGACACCAGAGGCATCGGACATCGTGGCTCCTCGATCAGCCCTCCCCCTGTCACGGGGAGGAAGAGAAGGGCTGGGTGGGGCCCCTTGTAAAGGTGGACGGCCTGGAATGAAGGTGGTGAGGGGCTATTTGAAGGGCAAAGATGAAAGTTCTGGTGATGAAGTGAGTGGTTTACGGGGTGGTTATGGAGCGAGTGGAGGGGAGTTGTGGAGTGAGTGGATGCTCGTGAGGAAGATGCATGATGGGGGTATGTCGTGAGGCGGTTAGCGAAAGAGAGAAGGTTTACAGATATGGTGTTGAAAATGGGAAGGGCAAGGTGGTTGTGCGAGAGGGAGAATGTGGGAGAGAGGGTTGCGCGAGGTAGACGATGAGTTCTCTGCCGTTGGATCTCGCGATCCAACGACTGAGAATCAGGCGCTAAGGAGCGGCTTGGATAAGATCTAGGTCAGCTGTGATGGAGGGAGATTGGGCGCACCACGTGGCGTGCTAAGAGTGCGACGCTGGCGGGCGGCCCAGATCACATCTGGAGGGTGATCGGAGGGTTGAGGTTTGAGGCAGAGATAGATGTCTAGGATGAAGGTTCCTGGAGATCATCTTGGGTGTATGAGACACCACGTGGCACAATGGAAGATTGACGTTGCTGAAGGGTTGTGACGGAGTTTGGGTGTGGATCAGATGGCGGGGGTTGATGAATACCCATTCATCACTCTTTATTCTTATATTTTAGCTACAAAAACCTTTGCAAATGCATGTAGATATGTGTAAATAGGAATAATTACCAAAAGCATGCATTATGTAAAAACTTATAATTAGCATGTTTTTGTGCAAAAATAAAAGAATAAAGATTAAAAAGAAAAAGAGGGAAATATTTAGAATAAATATTGAGCAACCTAACCCAAGGGAGGGCTCAGCATGGGCCTGACCGCATAAAAGCCAAAGTAGAGGGAGATAGGGGCTCATGTGTAAATATTTGTGTGAATAAAATACAAATGTTTTCCTCACCAAAAATATGCTTGTAAATACTTGTAAATATAAAACCAAAAGAAAAAGTAAAAATTAAAAAGAAAACAAAAACATTTCTTGTATAGTCACTTTGTACATAGACTCACATACCTATTTATTTAACCTTGTAAATAAATAAAATTATTTTCCACACTTTTTGTAAATACTCTATGCTATATATTGTAAATAAATAAAATAAAAAGAATCAAAATCAAAACAAAATAAAAATAGAAAAATCAAAAATACAAAAATACATTGTACATATACTATGTATATAGATGTACATATCTATTAATTTTACCTATGTATATAAATGATAAAAATAAAATAAAAATACCTTTTTATTCCTTATTTTATTCTATAAATAAATAAAATATAAAATAAGGATAAAATTGTATAAAAATAACATATAAAAATTAAAAATAAAAAACTCTATATATATTGTATATACCTATATCTAGTACATATTATGTATATAGCCTATTTTTATTTCCAAAAATTAATTAAAAATCACCAAAAAAATAGAAAAAAATAAAATAAAAATATTTCATGTTTTAAGTTTTTGTAAATTCGGTCATTTTCTAACTCGAATAAATAAATTAAAATTAATAAGCTTGGCGGGCTCTGATTGGTCCACGGGGGATTGTTGACCCCCGGTCAACTCTCCCTCCAGGACCACCAGAGCCGGGTCCTCCTCGCCCGACCCGTTTTCTCCAAATTCTTCACGGTTGACCCGACCGCCATTCCCCTCAACCCCGGGCCCCGTTTACTGCCCGATCATCCAGGACCCTCGCCCGGGGTGGGTTTGCTGGATCCGAGCTCCGCCTAACTCGCCCGAACACCATCTTCTCGTACCCAACACCATATATAATGTCGTCTCCGGCGACCTAATTCTTTCATCTTTGATCTCTCCCTCAGTGCCTGTGACCTCCTCCAGCGTCCCTGAGTGACAGCCGTGGTCGTGGGAGTAGCAGCGAGGCCCGGGAAGACGGGAGTCACTGGTCCGATGGTAATCGCCGCCGTGCGCCGCCGCGAGCGCGCTCAGCCTCGGGGACTCAACGGCCCCTTGCAGGCAATGACCGGGAGCTTCATCAGCTCCAGCCCAGTCGAATGCGCCCATCAGGTAGCTTAGTTAGGCCGTAGATTAGCTTAGGTTGCGATTTTTCGTTTTTCAGTAGTTTAGCTCCGCCGCCTCAGCCAGCCGTTTCCGTCCACGCACTCGACCATCCGACCACGCCACCACTTTCGCCTGACTTCTATCCACCTTCTCCGCCCCTTCACTCCCCATGTTTCGCCTCGGAGCAGGGTATCAGCTCTCACCCCTCCGCCGCTCGCCGGAGAGCCCCCATCTCGCCGCACCAGTCACCTTCCGCCCGCTCTGACGGGTCGAGGCAGTTTGCCCTCGACCCAGCTTCTTTCCTGTGCAGGTCTCAAGGGAAATCGACCTCATTTGGAGGTCGGAACTTCTGGGCACAGCAGCTCCAGTTCTTTCACGTCGCCGGAGCTCTCTGGATCTCCTCGCCTCCATCGGAGCAGAGCATCAGGTGCGGGGCTTCACGGCGAAGCTTTCCCGCACCTCAGGAGCATCAGACAAGGACCACTGCACGCACAGAGGACCGGCGAAAATCGCCGGCGACCAGTTCTTCTAGGATCCTCGTCGACCGTCAGATCGTCCTCGTCGCCCCAGTTATTATCTGAGCCGTCCATCTTAGGCGAGGTGTCACCGTCCGATTGTCCCGAGGGTCGATCTTGGCCATCCGCGCGGAGAGAGAGGCACCAGCTGGCCTCATCCGTCAGATTCACCACGTACCCTCCTCTCCTCCGTCTGATACCCGAGGGTTTCGACTCCAGAGAACCAGAGCCGTCCGATCGCCACGTGGAGCGCCCTCAGACGTCGATCAGCCCAACGTTCGCAAGGTCAAAGGCGCTGTCGTTCTCCATCGTCAGATCTGCCACGCGTCATTCATCCGGCCGTCGACATTAATAAACGGGGTAATTTGCTCTTATGCCCCCTTTCTTTAATGCATTTCGCTTTAGTCCTGTAAATATTTACGTACGTTGTTTAGTTTTAGGTTTAATTGCATAGAGGACCCTGAGCTTTAGATATTTGCACTTATACCCCTGCCTGTTGTGAGCCACGTGCTTCGTCACGTGTTTTGTTGGTGTATTTGCAATCTATGCCCTTGTAGTTCTGGATGTTCATGAATGAATGAAACTTTTTGGTTAATTGCATATATACCCCTGTGAATGCTTTATTCTCGCATGTGCGTTTTATTTTGGGTTATTTGCAACTGAGCCCCCTGGACTTTTGGTACGTGTTACCAATAGGTCCTCGGGACTTATTTTCCTTACATATAGGTCCCAGAGTGCCCCAGGCATGCGCTTGGCGCGTGTTTTGCTGGGTATTTTGCACCTGGACCCCCAGAACTTTGGGTATTTGCATTCCAGTCCCTGTGCACAGTACCCTCTTGTTATTTTTGAATAAAATATCAAATCACCTCCAAATCCAACGAAAATTTGACACATGGCTCCTGCTATGGTGTAGGATTTTTGTAGATTTTTGAGGACATTTCTGAGTTTGTTTGCTATTTTTTAAAAATTCAAAAACCTCAATTTTTGTTACTGTCTAGATTGAAAAATCACAAAAAAAAATATAAAAACTCCTTTAAAAATTCTCTAAAAATTAGGTACTGTTTAGTTTAGTGTGTTTGATTTTCTAGCCAATTTTGGCTATTTTTCACCACTGGAAAACCTTAAAAACTTCAAAACCCTCAAAAACCCATAACAATTCTAATAAATACATTAAAAAACCAAAAACAATAAATCTGGTACCTAAATTTTCCTTATTTCATCAATTTTATAGGAAAATTACCTCCAGGCCTTTTTGAGGTCCTTAGGTATTTTATCTAGGGACTTTAGGCTTGGTTGGACAGTGCCATTGCTTTTTGCTACTGTTTGATTTTTAGAAATTAAAATAAATATCAGAAAAATTCCAAAAATTCACCAAAAACATTAAAAAAGTATAAAACATACAAAAAATATTTTTGTTTGAATTTTTGCTTGATTTTTGATGCATTAAATAATTTGTTGAAGTGTGATTGTTTTTGTCATTCTTATTTTCTTTACATATTAAAAATCCAAAAAAAAATATAAAAATACTTAAAAACCACTAAAAATATTTTTCTCTTTTCTTGTATTTGTTTTAACTACTTCGTAGGCCTCTCGGCCAACCCGTGCTCCTTGAGTTCGACCCTGGGTGCTTTACCAGGTTAATCTCATAGCATGACCGCTTTTCGTGCTTGATTGATTTTATTTTCAGTAGTGGTTCATTTTTCTTGATTTAGCGCATCTGAGCGACCGAGGTCGCAACGACCATTTTTGTACCTTTACCTTAGTCGTTCGGAGCGCTTATCAGAATGGCGCCGTTGCCGGGGAGCACGGCTTAGTAGTCATTTTTTAGCTTGTCTGCGGCTTTTGATTTTCGCGGCTTTTTGTATAGATTTTTGTAGATATATTTTTCGGATATTTTCTAATAATAATTTGGACTGACCACTTGTCTCTTTTTCTTGCGAGGGCCGAGGATCGAGGCGGCCGATTTCGAGAAGCCAACGCAACCACGAGACTCGGAGGCAGCTCCCTTCTGCAAGGAGCCGCAGGAGAGAGCGAGAGAGAGAGAGAGTTGAGTGGGTGAGGACTATTTGATTATTGTTGTAATAATACAGGGACTCAGACTGGACTTGGACTTGGTTTGACCTAGCGGGTCTGTTTCGCTGAGCACCGGAGTGCTCGGGGGACCCTTAGGACTTGCGCGGTTTTTCGCGGTTTTTCGTGGTTTTATTTTATTTTCTTTCTGTCTTTTCCGGTGTTTACGCGGTTTTTGCTCGAGCCCCTAGACTTAGGAATTTCTGGTGATTGTGCCGTAGTTAGTAGGATCCACACACCTAATGGATTATCTGTTCCTATAGAACGTTAATTGGACCTACTAATAAATCAATAATAAAAATAACTTAGTCGCTTTCCTGAGAGCCTACGCGTCGCGAGCCTGCCCCGTCAAGCGCTACTCCTGAACTCGACTTGTCGAGAAGAGGAGGGGTGGGTCTAGACCGGACTCTTTGGATCGAGGGCGAGTGACTGAGTTAGACGGTTCTTCGCTAGAAATTGCTTGTTTAGGGCCTCGGTTTTCCGCTTGCATCATTTAGGTAGTTCATTTCCTGTCTTTACATTTATGCGCGGATCATATTGCATGTAGAGTGCTGGAGTCAGGTATGCCTTCCTTACTTTGCATGCATCATTGATTTATCGTGCATCGGCTTTTTCGTTTTCTCCCCCTATTTTGGACTTAATAACCAGGAGAACCGAAAAATTCGTTAGGCATTTGTTTTCTATTTGAAAAATATCTAAAAACAAAAACAATAAAATCGGGACTGCTAATCATACTTGACCTAAAAGACACTTCACTGAAAATCTGTCTTCGGGAGAGTAACCCCCTCCTTGTCTGGTTTAGATGAGCGAGAGAGTGATCCGCACATTAGGATAGAGCCTCTGATTTATTCTTGACTGATTACCGTCTTTCAGTACGGGACAGTCGGTTGAGAAAGATTTGGATACCTATTTACCTCACGTAATCGCTCTGATAGACTGGATGATCACCTAAAATAAAATCGATAAGATAATTGACCGATCCCTTCGGTCTGCAGCTTTGTGTGCGTAGGTGAATTGGGGGTTTGCTTGTTCATCTTGTGTGATTGCCAGATCCCTTCGATCTTCCCCATCTTCTTCTCTATCTATCTGCTTTCCCACCCTCACCTCCCTTCAGTCTTCCTCTTCTCTTCTCCTTTTCCCCTGGATGATGGACCCCCCTCACAGTGAGCCGACTCTTGCGGCTTTTTCTTCGCTTTCTGACCATCACTCCAGTCCACCTTCTAGGGAGGTCGGATCTCCGACCAACCTCCCGCTCCCTCCCTCCCTTTCATCTCACTACTCTGGGCATGCTGTACAAGACGTCTGAGGATACCCGATAGAGCAGATGCGAGACCCGGACGATGCTGTTGCTGAGGTGAGAGCGCACTCCGTTGGTGACCAGAGTAAGCAGTGGAGATCAGCAGGCATATCCTATTCCAGAAGGATGGAGGAGCATATAGCACATGGAGCTCATTCAGCTTCTACACTAGGTCCATTCGTTTTGGAGTTGGATTACATTCAGCGACTGCCGACATTTTCAGGAGAGGCGCACGAGGAGCCTTATCTTCACCTGTCCGCTTTTGAGGAGTTTTGTAGAGCACAGAGATATTCAGACGTCACTGCAGAGGAGCTGATGAGCAGGACCTTCCCATTCACGCTTCACGACAGAGCCATGAGATGGCACCGACGTTTGGGAAGGACATTCGAGACGTGGGGAGAGCTACGCCGAGAGTTTCTACAGAGATACTTTCCCCCACGTAGAGCAGATTTCATGCGGTCTTTGATCATGGACTTTTCAGTTGACCCCCAAGAGCCATTGCACGAGGCATGGCTGAGGTTTCTTGACCTCTTGAGGAGATTTCCAGACCATGGACTTCCACTGACAGATTTGATTGAGATCTCCATGCGGGGGATGACCGCAGAGTAGCTTGCACTGGTGATTACCACATGTGGCGGTTCACGCCGCAGTTCCGACATTCACTTCCTGTATACCATCTCGAGGCTACTTTCACAGAGTTCTTCTTCACGAGATGCTTCGGTCGGGACAACACATGAGGACGATGCAGTACCAGTGCGGTGTGTAACTTCATATGGTGAGACAGCTTCTACACACCAGCCCGAGGATTTGGATGATGCAGCACCACTACCAGAGGAGATGACTGTGATAGCAGAGGTTCGGACCTAGAGTCTACTTGAGTTCCCGTTGGCCTTCCAGTTGGAGTTCGAGTCAGCCCCAGAGTTCCCTGTTGACGAGTCTTGGATATCAGATCTTCTGATACTCCAGGAGCCGGAGGAGCCCCAGCTTTTGCAGCCGTTGATTCAGACACTTTAGATTCCAGTCCCGGAGGAGTCAGTTTCCTTCCTGCAGAGACAATTCTTGGATGCAGACAGTCACCAGGACTCAGCTCAGCAGCCACAGCTTGATGAGGGATACCACTTTGAGAGTACAGACACAGAGAGTCTCGTCTTCGAGCCTTTTGTCTTCGACTTTGTTGAGACAGATACACTTCTTGAGGACCAGCTGACAGCCAGCAGAGCCGCAGAGCGAGGATCGACCACAGACACTTTGCCAGCCTCCGCGATGTTGACTAGTACCTTCTCCTGCTTCCAGATTGCTGAGACCTACACTTTTGATGATGATGCAGCATGGTGCACTGAGTGGATACTTGATAGTAGCGCAGATGCCGATCTAGATCCTGATCCTCTTCTAATCACTTCTGATCTTGCATCTCTCCCCGAGGGTTATCTGCGGGAGAATGCCGCACATGATGAGTACTCGGTTTCACTTTCTGAGAGTGTTTCTGATCTGACAGAGCACGGAACCGAGTCTTTAGATCACTCTGATTCTGAGTCTTCTCACCTCGACGACCCTCGCGAGGATGAGCCCATTCTGGAGATATTCGATGATTTGCCTGATTTGACTCTATTTTATGCATCGAATATCAGTCTGCTTAGAGAGTCTCCTGATCTTCATTGTCCACACCTGTTTGAGACACTGATTGACGTGGAGAATTCTATTACTGATCCATCCTTCTCCACGTTTGATTTCGTCGGCTCCATACTCTCACTCCAGTCTGACCCAGAACCGATGATTTCTTTTGTGCTACCGGATCCCGATCACTTCTTTCCATATCACTGGCCGGTAGCAGACACCCGCTTGATTGCATACCTGGGTGTCTTTGTTTACACTGTTGACTTCGTCGCTGTTCTCATACCAAGACTGCGACGACAGTACGGCATTCGCCTTACCGATGTCGTACTGAACCTTGATACCGCGTTGTCCTAACCTTTGCGCCCAGCTAGGGGCGCAAAATCTAGCGCTTGTTGAGAGGCACCTCAACATTGTACTCTTTTGTATATACTTGTTTCATCTTGTTTGATCTTTCTTTCTTCCGTTCTTGTTTTCACCCCAGGTCTCGTTTACGATTATCTTTGCTATACTTAAGATATTGCTCATCCTAAGTATAGGGGGGTGAAAACACCGGGTTGTTCATTCGTTCTATTTCATCACTTCTGTTTTGTTGCCTATACTTAAGGTTCTCCACCTTAAGTATAGGGGGAGTGATGTCCTCCTTCTTGTATATATTCGTGATTTTCTTCGTGTCTTTCTACTCCTGTTTTGCTGCCTATACTTAGGGATATTTTACCCTAAGTATAGGGGGGGTAGACCCTGTTCATTCGTCACTCGGATTTCCCTTCATGTACAGCTTGCTATACTTAGGATTAGTTAATCCTAAGTATAGGGGGAAACCACCGAGTCCCTCTCATTCTATTCATTTATTCATTCCTGTACTTAACCATTCCTTTTCACTTCCCTTTTACTAAGCACGAGTTATGTCTTCTTCATCGCTCTTGATCACTCTGAGGACATCGTTCGAGCTAAGTATAGGGGGGTGTGTATATATTTCATATATACTTTAGCCATAACTCGTACTTTGTGTGAGTGTGTTAATAAATAAAATGGCTAAAAATCACAAAAATTAAAAATTTTTCATGCACATAAACTTCTTTTATCATGCACATACAGAGCTAGTGTACAAAGTATTTTTGTAAAAATGATTTCAAAAATCTTTTGTGTAAAGTTTGTGTAAATATTTTTGTATCAAAATTATGTATATAGTACAAAATTTTTCCAAAATGTTTTGGAAATCAAAAGTTTGCAAAAATCTTGTGTAAATATGTGTAAATATCTTCTTGCAAAACTTGCACCTCATGCATCATTCATCCATGATTTCAAAACATTTTTCAAAAATTTTGCATGATTGTAAAATTTGTGTAAATAAGCATCTTGTGTACATATATGTATATAGTTTTTCCTGGATGAGAGTTGACATTTAAACTAAGCCTGGAATTAAATTGAGAAATGAAGCTTGAATAAGATCTTAATCCACCTAACTTTAAGAGGAACCTTATAGGACTTAGGGTTAAGGCTTTTCAGGTCCATAAGGACTCAATTCTTTGAGTCCGCTAGGCTATGAGAATATTTCATCTTGATGAGCCTAAGTAGAGCACTTAACAACACACGCATGACTCTTAGAGACAATGGCTTGACTTGCACCAGCACTTTACACATGGCTCTCCACGGATGAGGTGGTGAGGAGGCAGTTTCTTTTGGCTTGGGGTAGCATATGAGGGTAGTACTTCTAGGCGGAACCTCTCTTCTTCTTCTAGTGAAGGAAGTGCGTCTCAACTTGGTCTAGTGGTGATGAAGGCTAAAGACAGAAGCTGTGGGTTGCAATAAAGCTTCAGAAGAGGGATAGTCCACTGGCTCAAGAGGAAAATTTCTTGTATATATGCTGCACCATGTAGATATGTTGTATAGAAGTCCTTGAAAAAAAATGCAAAATGCAAAAAGAACTCCAAAAAAGTGGTGGGTCGGATTGAAAATTTAATAACCCCACCGGAGTGTATATAGTCAAATAAAGCAAAAGCTTATGGTATCCATGTTACATCTCATGAAGCTTGCAGCGGGAGACTTAGCTACACTGGCTAAGCTTCCAAAAGTCTATACTTCTTCCCCCTCTTCTTGAGCCGGTTGCACTTGAACTTAGAAGGGAATACCCCGCTTCTCGAGGAAAGAGTTGCTAGACCGAGGCATTAGAGTTACCAGGTTGAGGGAGGTTGTTTCTTTGTTACTTCTGAGGTGGGGAGCCACATATCACTTACACTGCATGGAAAGATTCATGGTCATTAGAGTTTGTGTATGTAGACTTGTTCTGATTTGGTTTATTGAGGAGTCTTGCCCATAGATTGGTGGAACTTAGAGGCTGTTGAGTTTTAAGCTTAAGTCCAAATAAGGTTCCGACACATTAATAATCCAAAGATCTGATTGAGCTCCATACCCCAATTTAATGAAGGCAAGTTTAATAATCAACCTTGATCCATGTACATCCTCTTTTTCTGTCTTTCTTTTTCACTTCTTTTTCAAATAAGTGTTTGCTAAGGGACTAGCAAAGTTAAGTATAGGGGGGTGATGAATACCCATTCATCACTCTTTATTCTTATATTTTAGCTACAAAAACCTTTGCAAATGCATGCAGATATGTGTAAATAGGAATAATTACCAAAAGCATGCATTATGTAAAAACTTATAATTAGCATGTTTTTGTGCAAAAATAAAAGAATAAAGATTAAAAAGAAAAAGAGGGAAATATTTAGAATAAATATTGAGAAACCTAACCCAAGGGAGGGCTCAGCATGGGCCTGACCGCATAAAAGCCAAAGTAGAGGGAGATAGGGGCTCATGTGTAAATATTTGTGTGAATAAAATACAAATGTTTTCCTCACCAAAGATATGCTTGTAAATACTTGTAAATATAAAACCAAAAGAAAAAGTAAAAATTAAAAAGAAAACAAAAACATTTCTTGTATAGTCACTTTGTACAAAGACTCACATACCTATTTATTTAACCTTGTAAATAAATAAAATTATTTTCCACACTTTTTGTAAATACTCTATGCTATATATTGTAAATAAATAAAATAAAAAGAATCAAAATCAAAACAAAATAAAAATAGAAAAATCAAAAATACAAAAATACATTGTACATATACTATGTATATAGATGTACATATCTATTAATTTTACCTATGTATATAAATGATAAAAATAAAATAAAAATACCTTTTTATTCCGTATTTTATTCTATAAATAAATAAAATATAAAATAAGGATAAAATTGTATAAAAATAACATATAAAAATTAAAAATAAAAAACCCTATATATATTGTATATACCTATATCTAGTACATATTATGTATATAGCCTATTTTTATTTCCAAAAATTAATTAAAAATCACCCAAAAATAGAAAAAAATAAAATAAAAATATTTCATGTTTTAAGTTTTTGAAAATTCGGTCATTTTCTAACTCGAATAAATAAATTAAAATTAATAAGCTTGGCGGGCTCTGATTGGTCCACGGGGGATTGTTGACCCCCGGTCAACTCTCCCCCCAGGACCACCAGAGCCGGGTCCTCCTCGCCCGACTCGTTTTCTCCAAATTCTTCACGGTTGACCCGACCGCCATTCCCCTTAACCCCGGGCCCCGTTTACTGCCCGATCATCCAGGACCCTCGCCCGGGGTGGGTTTGCTGGATCCGAGCTCCGCCTAACTCGCCCGAACACCATCTTCTCGTACCCAACGCCATATATAATGTCGTCTCCGGCGACCTAATTCTTTCATCTTTGATCTCTCCCTCGGTGCCTGTGACCTCCTCCAGCGTCCCTGAGTGACAGCCGTGGTCGTGGGAGTAGCAGCGAGGCCCGGGAAGCCGGGAGTCACTGATCCGGTGGTAATCGCCACCGTGCGCCGCCGCGAGCGCGCTCAGCCTCGGGGACTCGACGGCCCCTTGCAGGCAATGACCGGGAGCTTCATCAGCTCCAGCCTAGTCGAATGCGCCCATCAGGTAGCTTAGTTAGGCCGTAGATTAGCTTAGGTTGCGATTTTTCGATTTTCAGTAGTTTAGCTCCGCCGCCTCAGCCAGCCGTTTCCGTCCACGCACTCGACCATCCGACCACGCCACCACTTTCGCCTGACTTCTATCCACCTTCTCCGCCCCTTCACTCCCCCTGTCTCGCCTCGGAGCAGGGTATCAACTCTCACCCCTCCGCCGCTCGCCGGAGAGCCCCCATCTCGCCGCACCAGTCACCTTCCGCCCGCTCTGACGGGTCGAGGCAGTTTGCCCTCGACCCAGCTTCTTTCCTGTGCAGGTCTCAAGGCAAATCGACCTCATCTGGAGGTCGGAACTTCTGGGCACAGCAGCTCCAGTTCTTTCACGTCGCCGGAGCTCTCTGGAGCTCCTCGCCTCCATCGGAGCAGAGCATCAGGTGCGGGGCTTCACGGCGAAGCTTTCCCGCACCTTAGGAGCATCAGACAAGGACCACTGCGCGTACAGAGGACCGGCGAAAATCGCCGGTGACCAGTTCTTCCAGGATCCTCGTCGACCGTCAGATCGTCCTCATCGCCCCAGTTATCATCTAAGCCGTCCATCTTAGGCGAGGTGTCACCGTCCGATCGTCCCGAGGGTCGATCTTGGCCATCCGCACGGAGAGAGAGGCACCAGCTGGCCTCATCCGTCAGATTCGCCACGTACCCTCCTCTCCTCCGTCTGATACCCGAGGGTTTCGACTCCAGAGAACCAGAGCCGTCCGATTGCCACGTGGAGCGCCCTCAGACGTCGATCAGCCCAACGTTCGCAAGGTCAAAGGCGCTGTCGTTCTCCATCGTCAGATCTGCCACGCGTCATTCATCCATCCGTCGACATTAATAAATGGGGTAATTTGCTCTTATGCCCCCTTTCTTTAATGCATTTCGCTTTAGTCCTGTAAATATTTACGTACGTTGTTTAGTTTTAGGTTTAATTGCATAGAGGACCCTGAGCTTTAGATATTTGCACTTATACCCCTGCCTGTTGTGAGCCACGTGCTTCGTCACGTGTTTTGTTGGTGTATTTGCAATCTATGCCCTTGTAGTTCTGGATGTTCATGAATGAATGAAACTTTTTGGTTAATTGCATATATATACCCCTATGAATGCTTTATTCTCGCATGTGCGTTTTATTTTGGGTTATTTGCAACTGAGCCCCCTGGACTTTTGGTACGTGTTACCAATAGGTCCTCGGGACTTATTTTCCTTACATATAGGTCCCTGAGTGCCCCAGGCACGCGCTTGGCGCGTGTTTTGCTGGGTATTTTGCACCTGGACCCCCAGAACTTTGGGTATTTGCATTCCAGTCCCTGTGCACAGTACCCTCTTGTTATTTTTGAATAAAATATCAAATCACCTCCAAATCCAACGAAAATTTGATACATGGCTCCTGCTATGGTGTAGGATTTTTGTAGATTTTTTAGGACATTTCTGAGTTTGTTTGCTATTTTTTAAAAATTCAAAAACCTCAATTTTTGTTACTGTCTAGATTGAAAAATCACAAAAAAACATAAAAACTCCTTTAAAAATTCTCTAAAAATTAGGTACTGTTTAGTTTAGTGTGTTTGATTTTCTAACCAATTTTGGCTATTTTTCACCACTGGAAAACCTTAAAAACTTAAAAACCCTCAAAAACCCATAAAAATTCTAATAAATACATTAAAAAACCAAAAACAATAAATCTGGTACCTAAATTTTCCTTATTTCATCAATTTTATAGGAAAATTACCTCCAGGCCTTTTTGAGGTCCTTAGGTATTTTATCTAGGGACTTTAGGCTTAGCTGGACAGTGCTATTGCTTTTTGCTACTGTTTGATTTTTAGAAATTAAAATAAATATCAGAAAAATTCCAAAAATTCACCAAAAACATAAAAAAATTATAAAACATACAAAAAATATTTTTGTTTGAATTTTTGCTTGATTTTTGATGCATTAAATAATTTGTTGAAGTGTGATTGTTTTTGTCTTTCTTATTTTCTTTACATATTAAAAATCCAAAAAAAAATATAAAAATACTTAAAAACCACTAAAAATATTTTCCTCTTTTCTTGTATTTGTTTTGACTACTTCGTAGGCCTCTCGGCCAACCCGTGCTCCTTGAGTTCGACCCTGGGTGCTATACCAGGTTAATCTCATAGCATGACCACTTTTCGTGCTTGATTGATTTTATTTTCAGTAGTGGTTCATTTTTCTTGATTTAGCGCATCTGAGCGACCGAGGTCGCAACGACCATTTTTGTACCTTTACCTTAGTCGTTCGGAGCGCTTATCAGGGGTCAAAGCGGGATTGGACGGTGATGATCAGGAGGAGAGAATATGCATCTAACGGCAGAGGGAAAGGGACGCGTGTCGTGAGAAAGACCGGGCCACATGGCGCAACCAAAAGGCGCCGCGTGGCCCAATCAGGTTATTCAAAGATAGAAAGTGAATTATAAGGTGGTAGATGGTCGAGTTTGGAAAAACTCAAAACATGAAAGTTGTAGATCTCGATGAGATCTACAAGTTTAATGTTGACCAAAAATTTAAATGATATCATTTAAAGATAGAAAATATTTTTGAGTACTTTTTTAAGGGTAAAAACACCACGAATTTTAATTTTGTAAATTTTTTATGTTTTTAATTTATTAAATTACTACGATATTTACAAGATTTTGTCTGGTTTTTATTGACACATGTTTAAGCAAGGCAGTTAAAATAGGAAAATAAAGATGATGAAATCGAGTTTCATCACCCCCTATACTTAAACTATGCTCATCCCAGAGCATCAAAGAAAATGAATGAACTGCATTAACTCCCTTGTGCATGTGGTTGCAGGATCTGATCTGTTCAAGCCTTCTTAAATGTAGATATCCAAAATCTTAGAGCTCAACCCAGCCTTAATAAAGAGGCACCCAATTCTTCTAGTTAGCTAGAATCTCTCTGGTATACATATAAACTAAGGATATGACATTTAGTGTTGATTGTGTTCGCGAGAGTAGAGTCAAAACATCACCTAAGGTCTTGGTCCAAGAAATTCTCCTAAGGACCCAATCCTCAACACCAGGGAATAAATCAAATCTAGCATCCAATCCACCGACTCTTTAGTTTTCAGACTTGAAAGTGTAGATCGAAGGCCAGTGATGGAGGGCATAGGACTGTGTCATTTATTCTCTCCCTCTCATTGGAACAAGAATTCTCTCTAGTGCCTTATTAAGAAATACATATTTTTGGTGTTGATCAGTGTATCCGTCAAGAGAAGTTGGAGTCGTCTGCACTTGTTTTCCTGGGAATACACTGGGGTGTGTCTTTGTTTAGTACCTATCGTACCTTCTACACCCAGACTTGTAGCATTTACAATGCATAGCCCTTTTTTGGTGCAAGCCCGACTCCTAGTCCTAATAAACGTGGTCCAAGTGGACACGTTGAAATAGTTGGGAGCACTCGCCTTTGGTGGAAGCTCTTTGATATTTGACTTTGTGGAACGAGAGCTTTTCTTTGATATTTCATTGCTTTGTAGTATTTTTGGCTGGCTCCACTGCTTTTACCAAGAGTTGGCGCACACTGATCAATATTTTTATTTATTTCACACCCTGGCACTTAGGTGAATGTCAAAAGATTAGTATAAGAACCAAGTTCTCATACTGGCTAAAGATGCTGACACTCAGGTTTCAATGAAGACTTCAAATATTTTATCCCTTCCTCGAGCATCTTTAGATCAAGTCCATACTCAAATCCCTCATCCCGATCCCTCAAGTGAAGAGACAACTCATCTCATCGAGACCGTAGTCGTGCATGTGATGTGCTGATCATAGTCTTAAGGTCGGAGACTAAGCATGCAATATAGCATGCAAATCTAGAAATATAGGGGAATGTGGATGATTAAGTCTAAGACCCTGGTGGCTAAGGGTGGTTAACCTAAAATCTCACGACCTCATAAATCAAGCTTTCTTGAACAATTCAGATCCTGGGTGGAATTGTGAATTTAGAGGATTCAATCCAACTCCTTCATTCAAAAACTTTTTTTTAACTTTAGGAGACATTATAATTGCCTAAACTCAATTAAGTAGATGCATTCAGCCAGTATGGGTGTAAGTACAAGCCGGAGCTCGTTGCTTGAGGACGGAGCCTTACGCGATGTCCTTTAAACCACCGACTCTGCAAAAGGTGAAGCCGCACTAAACGCGGCAACTTATTTGGGTTTAGTAGTCAATCTGACACTTAAGGGATTTTTAGATTTTATTATTTTTATGGATTTCTTTATTGAAGGTCAGAACACAAGTTAGACTCAACTTTCCTTGAAATCAAAAAGAATTTTCAATATCATGTCACACAAGTAAAGATTTTCAAAACATTTTCAAAATTTTATTGAGAACAACAGAAATTCATTTTTCAAATCATTTTCAAAACTATTTTTCGATAAAAATAGTGTAACATAATGTATAAAGCCTTGAAAATAATTTTGTCCACTTAGTTCAAAGGATTTTACTTTACTTTAGCCCAAAAAAGTTTTAAATTTTTCTAATTTTTTAGATTTTAGTTAAAGTATACATACTGTATATACGGTATACCCCCCTATACTTAAACTTTACTATATCCTCATAGCACTAGATGATACAAGTTCATAGGTCCATTTAAATATAGAAAAATATACGGGAACTAAGAAGGGCTCCCCCTATACTTAGGTTAGACATAACCTAAGTATGGAGGCAAGGAAAGATGAGTATAGAAATCACGGGGACTCGGGTTACCCCTATACTTAGGCTGAGAATAGCCTAAGTATAAAGATTGAGATTTGATGCGGGGAGAGACCCGAGGAGAACGAAGAAGACGGATGGATTTACATGTGAGTGGATGAATCTTTGGAGATCAATGGAGTATCTAAGGCTCAGGGAAGGATGTCGGAGCAAACATGGCTCAAACAAGCATGAAAAAACCCTTTAATTCACCAACTCACACATGAAATCAACAGGTGTTGGTTTATTATCTTGTCATTTTTATTGGTGATTAAAACATTCTATTTTACGCGAAAGGAAATGTCCAGTAGAACCAATTGCGTAAACGAGGGTGTTGCTCTCTCAAATCAAAATTTTACTCCATTTTAGGTTGACTTGCAATTAACAGTCCCAATTATTTTGCTTCAGGTTATCACTGAATTAAGGTGAGCATATAAACCAAGCAATCATCATCCACCGCTCCTTCTCATTTCATTAACATAGGTGATCAAGCGAGAAGGGGAAATCGAGAAAAACCATGTAATCGATAAAAACCATGATTTAGGCTAAGCGAGAAAACATGCAGTGCCTTGGCAAAAATACGTGAAAAGTAGACTGTTTTGAAATCCAGAATAATATGTATGCAAGTCAATCGAAAATCCACACCTAACATGCTTCTATTAGCGGGGAAAAATACCTTTTAATTTGGCTAAGTGAAGCGATACTAATGTGCGTCTATATTAGAATTGTGTCCTACCTACGAGCAAGCACGTAAAATAAAAGTGTGAAATAAGCTCGAAGAGCCGCGTGCTTAGTCCTAGGTCGACACTCAAGTGGGGACGATCCCCACACACAACCACATATAATTCGTTCTTTTTAAGCGTGAATCTTCGATCGAAGACTGTTGTAAAGACGATTAATACATGCTTATGAAATAAAATAAAATGTGACACATTTTTTCTTTTCAACTTGCTTCAAGAGTGCTTTTGCGGCTCCTCGCAGTGGGGAAGCACCTACTCCTCGCCTCCTTGAACTCCAAGGGCCCTGCCACAAAAGTAAAAGTTAGATATCAATCAAAAAGAAAATTTTTATAATGCAAGACAAATGGATAAATTGACCTACGTAAAAGAGACACTTAATTAAATAAATAAAAATCCAAACAAGACAAAAGATGAGTCGTGTCCCCGGCAACGGTGCCATTTGATGACTCGTAAATTCAACCCTTTAATAGTATGGTATTAACACTCAGCGGTCATTGTAGTCAGGCTGAATTCGGTCCGTCAAAAACCATCTAATTTAATATATCAATAAAATCAAATGGTTGTATTTATATTTTTCTTGGACAAGCCCAAGGTCAAACTCAGGAACACGAGCCTCTCTCGTCGTATTTAGACGCTTATTAGTTTTATTAAGTGTTGGATTAAAGAATAGTAGGTCGATAAATGCATGACGACAACACAAGATGCATTTAGAAAACATGAAACATGCACTTTTTATTTGATTTTTAATCATGCAAATAAATGCAATGCAAATATTCCCTAGATTAGAATAAAATGATGAGAAATTTAAAATTGAGTTAATTTCATCTTTAATTCAAGTAACAAACTCGATGGATAAATTAAGCAAGGCATAAGCATAAGCAGTAATAGACACTTGGCTATCACAATATTACATAAAAATCACAATTCCAAAATAAGAAATGAATATGCCATTAAAAATTTCATCAAGCAAGCTTTGAAATGAAATCGAAATTGATTGAAACAGAGATATGATGTTCAAGATATGCAGAAAAGAAGACAAAGGCATAACTGAAAGAAAACATGAAAGATAATTAGCAAACAGGTCCTTGAGAGGGACGAAAATGTATATAAAAGAAAGTTCGGGACCTTCCCTGTAAATAACCCACACGGGGGTATTTTTGCAATTATTAAAACACTTCATGAAGATGCAGCATCAAGGTTCAACATCTTAGAATATTCATTCCTCTTGTACATTCTCCCTTCTTTGTATATTCTCTATATCACATCAGTTCTCACACTTACTCCTGTCCTATACTTAGGCTGACCAGAGCCTAAGTATGGGGGGGGAACCGATGCCCGCCGTGTGTATATACTCATCCATCTCTCCTCTTGACCTCGCCTGCCACATTTTTTCTCTTCTTCTACACTTAGGCTGATCCAGAGCCTAAGTATAGGGAGGCATATCGACTTCTATATAAATGCAAAATACCCTCGATGCACATGGTTGGCACGTGACAAGAAGGACATGGATGCAATACCCAGCCCCACGTGCCTGAGGCAGGTGGGTCCAGGTTCGGGTGGGGGTGAGCCACGGTGCAGGTTTGGACGGCCGTTGCAGGTGGCTTGGGCCACATGTGGCTCGAGCAGGCTTCGGGAGAGGCTCGGTCCCACCGAGCCTCTGCTCTCCGGGAAGATGACATGGCTGCTCTCGGACCGTTAGATCTCCACTGTGGGGGCGATATCCAACGGCGGTTGCACCTCCTCCTTCCTCGCACGTGGGCGGCGTGATTGGAGCTCCGACGTGAGGCCTGGAGTTCCTCCGCACCTCTCCGTGCTCGATGAAGTTCGGGGACGAATGATGGATGCCTGGCGACGAAGATCAGAGCTCAGAGAAGCCACGGGAGGGCCTGGAGCTTGATGGCGATGAGTGATCATAGGAGATGGAGCCCTAGAACTTGGCTCCGCCCGAGGTCCGACCAATGAAATCTTTAGACCTGCAAGAGTGGTTAGGTGATAGCCGAGGCTTGTGTGCGTGCGAGCTGAGGTGAACGGAGGGCTGATGGAGGCGAAGAAGCAGAGCCCTTGGTGGGTTCTCCTCCGCCTATGGTGAAGGAAAAAGCCTGGGATGGTGGAGGGTTTTGATGGACGGGGAGGATGATCGGAGGGGTTGGCGAAGATGTACGAAGGTGGGTGGATCTCGTGGAGAGATCAGGTGAAGGTGAAGGTGTCGGAAATCGCCTGCTTAATTAGAAGAAGAAGGAAGAATTTACAAGGGGGAGTCGAAGATGCTTACCTGAGCAAGTTGGTGAATGAGATGGTCTACGCTGAGCTCCGAGGGAGCTCGGGTCACCGCTGGACTCCGGTGACCCCTCGGAGCTGCTTGAAAGGGGCTAAACCACCACAGACCTGGCCATGAAGATCAGGGGTCGACACCGGAGGCATCTGTTGTCGAGGCTCCTCGATCAGCCCTCCCCCTGTCACAGGGAGGAAGAGAAGGGCTGGGCGGAGCCCCTCGTAAAGGTGGACGGCCTAGAATGAAGGTAGTGAGAGGCTATTTGAAGGGCAAAGATGAAAGTTATGGTGACGAAGTGAGTGGATTATGGGGAGGTTATGGAGCGAGCGGAGGGGAGTTGTGGAGTGAGTGGATGCTTGCAAGGAAGATGCGTGATGGGGGTACGTCGTGAGCCGATTAGCAAGAGAGAAGGTTAACGGAGATGGTGGAAAAATGGGAAGGGTGAGGTGGTTGTACAAGAGGGAGATCGTGGGAGAGAGGGTAGCGCGAGGTAGACGATGAGTTCTCTTCCATTGGATCTCACGATCCAACGGCTGAGAATCAAGCGCTAAGGAGCGACTTGGATAAGATCTAGGGCGGTTGTGATGGAGTGTGATTGGGCGCGCCACGTGGCATGCTAAGAGCACAACGTTGGGGGGCGGCCCAGATCACATCTGGAGGGCGATCGGAGGGTTGAGGTTTGAGGTGGAGATAGATGGTTGGGATGGAGGTTCCTGGAGATCATCGTACGGTGTATGCGACACCATGTGGTACAATGGAAGAGCGGCGCTGTTGAAGGGTTGTGATGGAGTTTTGGTGTGGACCGGATGGCGGGGGTCAAAGCGAGATTGGATGGTGATGATCGAGAGGAAAGAATATGCATCGAACGACAGAGGGAAAGGGATGCATGTCGCGAGAAGGACCGGGCCGCTTGGCGCAACCAGAAGGCGCCACATGGCCCAATCAGGTTATTCGAAGATAGAAAGTGGATTATGAGGGGGTAGATGGCCGAATGTTGAAAAACTCAAAACATGAAAGTTTTAGACCTCAATGATATCTACAAGTTTCATGTTGACCAAAAATGGAGATGAGGTTATTTAGAGATAGAAAATATTTTTGAGGTTGTTTTTAAGGGTAAAAACACCACGCATTTCAATTTTGCTATTTTTTGTGTTTTTAATTTATACAATGACACTGATATTTACAAGATTTTGTCTGTTTTTATAGACACGTGTTTAAGCAAGGGGGTCAAAATAAGCAAATTAAGATGATGAAATCGAGTTTCATCACCTCCGATACTTAAACTATGGTCGTCCCCGAGCATCAAAGAAAATGAATGAACTGGATTAACCTCCTTGTGCATGTGGTTGCAGGATCCGATCTGTTCAAGCCTTCTTAAATTTAGAGATCTAAAATCTTAGAGCTCAACCCAGCCTTAATCAAGAGGCACCCAATTCTTCTAGTTAGCTAGAGACTCTCTGGTGTACATTTAAACTTAGGATATGACATTAAGTGTTGACTGCGTTCGCGAGAGTACAGTCAAAACGCCACCCAAGGTCTTCGTCCAAGAAATTCTCCTAAGGACCCGATCCTCAACACTAGGGAATAAATCAAATCTAGCATCTAGTCCACCGTCTCTTTAGTTGTTAGACTTGAAAGTGTAGATGGAAGCCAGTGATGGAGCGTATATGATTGTGTCATTTCTTCTCTCCCTCTCATTGGAATAAGGATTCTCTCTAGTGCATTATTACGCAACACATATTTTTGGCGTTGATCAGTGCATCCGTCAAGAGAAGTCAGAGCCGTCTGCACTTGTTTTCCTGAGAATACACTAGGGTGTGTCTTTTTTGAGTACCTATCATACCTTCTACACCCAAACTTGTAGCATTTACGATGCAGAGCCCTTTTTTGGTGCAAGCCCGACTCCTGGTCCTAATAACGGTGATCCAAGTAGACACTTTGAAATGGTTGGGAGCGCTCACCTTTGGTGGAAGCTCATTGATATTTGACTTTGTGGAACGAGAGATTTTCTTTGACATTTCATTGCTTTGTAGTATTTTTGGCTACCTCCACTTCTTTTACCAAGAGTTGGCGCACACTGATCAACATTTTTATTTATTTTAGACCTTGGCACTTAAATTAATGTCAAAAGATTAGTATAATAATCAAGTTCTCATACTGCCTAAAGATGCTGACACTCAGGTCTTAATGAAGCCTTCAAAGATTTTATCCCATCCTCAAGCATCATTAGATCAAGTCCAGACTCGAATCCCTCATCCCGGTCCCTCAAGTGAAGAGTCAACTCATCTCATCGAGACCGCAATCGCGCATGTGATGTGCTCATCATATTCTTAAGGTCGGAGACTAAGCATGCAATATAGCACACAAATCTAGAAATCTAGGGGAATGTGGATGATAAAGTCTAAGACCATGATCGCTAAGGCTGGTTAACCTAAAATCTCAAGACCTAAAAATCAAGCTTTCTTGAACAATTCAGATCCTGGGTGGAATTGTGAATTTAGAGGATTTAATCCAACTCCTTCATTCAAAAACTTTTTTTTAATGTTAGGAGACATTATGGCTGCCTAAACTCAATTAAGTAGATGCATTCTATTAGTATGGGTGTAAGTACAGGCTGGAGCTCGTTGCTTGAGGACGGAGCCTTACGCGATGTCCTTTAAACCACCCACTCTGCTAAAGGAGAACCCTCATTGAACGCGGCTGCTTATTTGGGTTTAGTAGTGAATCTGACTCTTAAGGGATTTTTGGATTTTTCTTATTTTTATGGATTTTTTTGATTGAAGGTCAGAACACAAGTTAGACTCAACTTTCCTTGAAAACAAAATGATTTTCAATATCCTGTCACACAAGTAAAGATTTTCAAAACATTTTCAAAAGATTTTTCAGAACGAGAGAAACTCATTTTTCAAATCATTTTCAAAAATATTTTTCAATAAAAATAGTGTAACATAATGTAGAAAGCTTTGAAAATAATTTTGTCCACTTAGTTCAAAGGATTTTACTTTAGCCCGAAAAAGTTTTAAATTTTTCAGATTTTAGTTAAAGTATACATACTTTATATACGGTATACCCCCCTATACTTAAACTTTACTATGTCCTCATATCACTAGATGATACACATTCATAAGTCCATTTAAATATAGAAAAATATACGGGAACTAAGGAGAGATCCCCCTATACTTAGGTTAGACATAACCTAAGTATTGAGGCAAGGAAAGATGAGTATAGAAATCACGGGGACTCGGGATCCCCCTATACTTAGGTTGAGAATAGCGTAAGTATAAAGATTGAGATTAGATGCGGGGAGAGACCTGAGGAGAACGAAGAAGACGGATGGATTTACAAGTGAGTGGATGAATCTTCAGAGATCAATGGAGTATCTAAGGCTCAGGGAAGGATGTCGGAGCAAACGTGGCTCAAAAAAGCATGAAAAAACCCTTTAATCCACCAACTCACACATGAAACCAACAGGTGTTGGTTTATTATCTTGTCATTTTTATTGGTGATTAAATCATTCTATTTTACGCGAAAGGAAATGTCCAGTAGAACCAATTGCGTAAACGAGGGTATTGCTCTCCCAAAACAAAATTTTACTCCATTTTAGGTTGACTTGCAATTAACAGTCCCAATTATTTTGCTTTAGGTTATCACTGAATTAAGGTGAGCACATAAACCAAGCAATCATCGTCTACCGCTCATTCCCATTTTCCATTAACCTAGGTGACCAAGCGAGGAGGGGAAATCAAGAAAAACCATGTAATCGATAAAAACCATGATCTAGGCTAAGCAAGAAAACATGCAGTGCATTGGCAAAAATACGTGAAAACTAGACTGTTTTGAAAACCAGAATAAGATGTATGCAAGTCGATTGGAAATCCGCACCTAACATGCTTCTATTAGCGGGGAAGAATACCTTTTAATTTGGCTAAGTGAAGCGATATAAATGTGTGTCTATATTAGAAGTGTGTCCAACCTACAAGCAAGCACGTAAAATAAAAATGTGAAAGAAGCTCGAAGAGCCGCGTGCTTAGTCCCAGGTCGACACTCAAGTGGGGACGATCCCCACACAAAATTCGTTCATTTACAAGCGCGGGTCTTCGATCGAAGTCCGCTGTAAAGACGATTATTACATGCTTATGAAATTAAATAAAATGCGACCCATTTTTTTCTTTTCAACTTGCTTCAAGAGTGCTTTTGCGGCTCCTCACAGCAGGGAAGCACCTACTCCTCGCCTCCTTGAACTCCAAGGGCCCTGCCACAAAAGTAAAAGTTCGATATAAATCAAAAAGGAAATTTTTATAATGCAAGACAAATGGACAAATTGACCTATGTAAAAGAGTTGCTTAATTAAATAAATAAGGATCCAAACAAGACAAAAGATGAGTCGTGTCCCCGGCAATGGTCCATTTGACGACTCTTAAATTCTGCCCTTTAAAAGTGCGAGATTAACATTCAGCAGTCATTGTAGACGGGCTGAATTCGGTCCGTCAAAAACCATCTAATTTAATATATCAATAAAATCAAATGCTTGTATTTATATTTTGCTTGGTCAATCCCAAGGTCGAACTCAGGGACACGCGCCTCGCTCGTCGTATTTAGATGCTTATTAGTTTTATTAAGTGTTGGATCAAAGAATAGTAGGTCGATAAATGCATGACGACAACATAAGATGCATTTAAAAAAACGTGAAACATGCACTTTTTATTTGATGTTTAATCATACAAATAGATTCAATGCAAATATGCCCTAGATTAGAATAAAATGATGAGCAATTTAAAATTGACGTAATTTCAGCTTTAATTCAAGTAACAAACTTGAAGGATAAATTAAGAAAGGAATAAGCATAAGCAGTAATAGACACTTGGCTATCACTAAAATACATCAACATCATAGTGTCCAAAATAAGAAATGAATATGCCATTAAAAAGTTCATCAAGCAAGCTTTGAAATGAAACTGAAATCGATATAAACAGAGATACGATGCTCAAGATATGCAGAAAAGAAGACAAGGACATAACTGAAAGAAAACATGAAAGATAAATAGCAAACAGGTCCTTGGGAGGGACGAAAATGCATATAAAAGAAAGTTCGGGACCTTCCCTGTAAATAACCCACACGCGGGGGGTATATTTGCAATTATGAAAACACGCAAGGGTATAAATGCAAAATACCCATGCACATGGTCGGCACGTGGCAGGAAGGACCTGGATGCAATATGACAAAGTCATGAGGGGCGTCGATGCAAATACCTAGCCTTACGTGCCTGAGGCAGGTGGGTCCAGGTTCGGGTCGGAGCGAGGCTCGACACAGGTTCGGACGGCCATTGTAGGTGGCTCGGGCCACAGGGTGGCTCGAGCAGGCTTCGGCGAGGCTCGGTCCCACCGAGCCTCCGTGCTCCGGGAAGACGACGTAGCTATTCTCGGGTCGTTAGATCTCCACCGTAGGGGCGAGATCCAATGGCGGTTGCACCTCCTCCTTCCTCGCAAGTGGGCGGCGTGATTGGAGCTCTAACGTGAGGCCTAGAATTCCTACGCACCTCTCCGTGCTCGGTGAAGTTCGGGGACGAATGCTGGATGCCTGGCGATGAAGTTCAGAGCTCAGGGAAGCCATGGGAGGGCCTAGAGCTTGATGGCGATGAGTGATCATCGGAGATGGAGCTCTAGATCTTGGCTCCGCCCGAGGTCCGACCAATGAAATCTTTAGACCTGCAAGAGTGGTTAGGTAATAGCCGAGGTTTGTATGCGTGCGAGCTGAGGTTAACAGAGAGCTAACGGAGGCGAAGAAGCGGAGCCCTTGGTGGGTTCTCCTCTGCCTCCGGCGAAAAAAAAAGCCTGGGATGGTAAAGGGTTTTGATGGACGGGGAGGATGATCGGAGGGGTTGGCGAAGATGTCCGAAGGTGGACGGTTCTCGTGGAGGGATCAGGTGAAGGTGAAGGTGTCGGAAATCACTTGCTTAATTAGAAGAAGAAGGAAGAATTTACTAGGGGGAATCGAAGATGCTTACCTGAGCAACTTGGCGAATGAGATGGTCTAGGCTGAGCTCCGAGGGAGCTCGGGTCACCGTTGGACTCCGGTGACCCCTCAGAGCAGCTTGAAAGGGGCTCAACCACCACAGACCTGGTCGTGAAGATCAGGGGTCTACAACAGAGGCATCCGTCCTCAAGGCTCCCCGATCAGCCCTCCCCTTGTCACGGGGAGGAAGAGAAGGGCTGGGCGGAGCCCCTCGTAAAGGTGGACGGCCTGGAATGAAGGTGGTGAGAGGCCATTTGAAGGGCAAAGATGAAAGTTCTGGTGATGAAGTGAGTGGATTATGGGGAGGTTATGGAGCGAGCGGAGTGGAGTTGTGGAGTGAGTGGATGCTCGCGAGGAAGATGCGTGATGGGGGTACGTCGTGAGGCAGTTAGCAAGAGAGAAGGTTGACGGAGACAGTGGAGAAAATGGGAAGGGTGAGGTGGTTGTACAAGAGGGAGATCGTGCGAGAGAGGGTAGCGCGAGGTAGACGATGAGTTCTCTGCCATTGGATCTCGTGATCCAACGAATGAGAATCAAGCGCTAAGGAGCGGCTTGGATAAGATCTAGGGCGGTTGTGATGGAGGGTGATTGGGCGCGCCACGGGGCTTGCTAAGAGCACGACGCTGGTGGGCGGCCCAGATCACATCTGATGAGCGATCGGAGGGTTGAGGTTTGAGGCAGAGATAGATGGTAGGGATGGAGGTTCCTGGAGATCATCGTCCGGTGAATGAGACACCACGTGGCACAATGGAAGAGCAGCGCTGTTGAAGGGTTGTGATGGAGTTTGGGTGTGGATCGGATCGCGGGGGTCAAAGCGAGATTGGACGGTGATGATCGGGAGGAAAGAATATGCATCGAACGACAGAGGGAGAGGGACGCATGTCGCGAGAAGGACTGGGTCGCGTGGCACAACCAGCAGGCACCACGAAGGTTATTTAAAGATAGAAAGTGAATTATGAGGGGGTTGATGATCGAATGTGGAAAAACTAAAAACATGAAAGTTGTAGATCTCGATGATATCTACTAGTTTCGTGTTGACCAAAAATAGAGATGAGGTCATTTAGAGATAGAAAATATTTTTGAGGGCGTTTTTAAGGGTAAAAACACCACGAATTTCAATTTTGCTATTTTTTATGTTTTTAATTTACACAATGACTCTGATATTTACATGATTTTGTCTGATTTTTATTGACACATGTTTAAGCAAGGGGGTCAAAATAGGAAAATTAAGATGATGAAATCGAGTTTCATCACCCCCCTATACTTAAACTATGCTCGTCCCCGAGCATCAAAGAAAATGAATGAACTGGATTAACCTCCTTGTGCTCGTGGGTGCGGATCCGATCTGTTCAAGCCTTCTTAAATTTAGAGATGCAAAATCTTAGAGCTCAACCCAGCCTTAATCAAGAGGCACCCAATTCTTCTAGTTAGCTAGACTCTCTCTGGTGTACATATAAACTAAGGATATGACATTTAGTGTTGATTGCGTTCACGAGAGTAGAGTCAAAACGTCACCCAAGGTCTTCGTTCAAGAAATTCTCCTAAGGACCCAATCCTCAACGCTAGGGAATAAATCAAATCTGGCATCCAGTCCACCGTCTCTTTAGTTGTCATACTTGAAATTGTAGATGGAAGGCCAGTGATGGAGGGCATATGATTGTGTCATTTCTTCTCTCCCTCTCATTGGAATAAGGATTCTCTCTAGTGCCTTATTACGCAACACATATTTTTGGTGTTGATCAGTGCGTCCGTCAAGAGAAGTTGGAGCCTTCTGCACTTGTTTTCCTGGGAATGCACTAGGGTGTGTCTTTTTTGAGTACCTATCGTACCTTCTACACCCAGACTTGTAGCATTTACGATGCAGAGCCCTTTTTTGGTGCAAGCCCGACTCCTGGTCCTAATAGCGGTGGTCCAAGTTGACACTTTGAAATGGTTGGGAGCGCTCGCCTTTGGTGGTAGCTCTTTGATATTTGACTTTGTGGAGCAAGAGATTTTCTTTTACATTTCATTGCCTCGTAGTATTTTTGGCTAGCTCCACTGCTTTTACCAAGAGTTGGCTCACACGGATCAACATTATTATTTATTTCAGACCTGGCACTTAGGTTAATGTCGAAAGATTAGTATAAGAATCAAGTTTCAAACTGCCTAAAGATGTTGACACTCAGGTTTTAATGAAGCTTCAAAGATATTATCCCATCCTTAAGCATCTTTAGATCAATTCCAGACTAGAATCCCTCATCTCGGTCCCTCAAGTGAAGAGTCAACTCATCTCATCGAAACCGCAGTCGTGCATGTGATGTGTTGCTCATAATCTTAAGGTCGGAGACTAAGCATGCAATATAGCATGCAAGTCTAGAAATCTCGGGGAATGTGGATGATTAAGTCTAAGACCCTGATGGTAAAGGCTGGTTAACCTAAAATCTCAAGACCTCGTAAATCAAGCTTTCTTGAACAATTCAGATCCTGGGTGGAATTGTGAATTTAGAGGATTTAATACAACTCCTTCATTCAAAAACTTGTTTTTTAACTTTCGGAGACATTATGACTGCCTAAACTCAACTAAGTAGATGCATTCTATTAGTATGGGTGTAAGTACAGGTCGGAGCTCGTTGCTTGAGGATGAAACCTTACGCGATGTCCTTTAAACCACCCACTCTGCTACGGGTGAACCCTCACTGAATGCGACTACTTATTTAGGTTTAGTAGTCAATCTGACTCTTGAGGGATTTTTGGATTTTTCTTATTTTTATGGATTTTTTGATTGAAGGTCAGAACACAAGTTAGAAAAATATAGAAAAATATACGGAAAGTAAGGAGGGCTCCCCCGATACTTAGGTTAGACATAACCTAAGTATTGAGGTAAGGAAAGATGAGTATAGAAATCTCGGGGACTCAGGCTCCACCTATACTTAGGCTGAGAATAGCCTAAGTATAAAGATTGATATTTGATGCGGGGAGAGACCCGAGGTGAACGAAGAAGACGGATGGTTTTACAAGTGAGTGGATGAATCTTCAGAGATCAATGGAGTATCTAAGGCTCAGGGAACGATGTCGGAGCAAACATGGCTCAAACAAGCATGAAAAAACCCTTTAATCCACCAACTCACACATGAAACCCGAGGTGAACGAAGAAGACGGATGGATTTACAAGTGAGTGGATGAATCTTCAGAGATCAATGGAGTATCAATGGCTCATAGAAGGATATTGGAGCAAACATGGCCCAAACAAGCATGAAAAAACCCTTTAATCCGCCAACTCACACATCAAACCAACAGGTGTTGGTTTATTATCTTGTCATTTTTATTGGTGATTAAAACATTCTATTTTACGCGAAAGGAAATGTCCAGTAGAACCAATTGCGTAAACGAGGGTGTTGCTTTCACAAAACAAAATTTTACTCCATTTTAGGTTGACTTGCAATTAACAGTCCTAATTATTTTGCTTTAGGTTATGATTGAATTAAGGTGAGCACATAAACCAAGCAATCATCGTCTACCGCTCATTCCCATTTTCCATTAACCTAGGTGACCAAGCGAGGAGGGGAAATCAAGAAAAACCATGTAATCGGTAAAAACCATGATCTAGGCTAAGCGAGAAAACATGCAGTGCCTTGGCAAAAATACGTGAAAACTAGAATGTTTTGAAAACCAGAATAAGATGTATGCAAGTCGATCGAAAATCCGCACCTAACATGCTTCTATTAGCGGGGAAGAATACCTTTTAATTTGGCTAAGTGAAGCAATATTAATGTGTGTCTATATTAGAAGTGTGTCCTACCTACGAGCAAGCACGTAAAATAAAAATGTGAAAGAAGCTCGAAGAGCTGCGTGCTTAGTCCTAGGTCGACACTCAAATGGGGACGATCCCCACACAATCACTTTAATTCGTTCATTTACAAGTGCGGTTCTTCGATCAAAGATCGCTGTAAAGACGATTATTACATGCTTATGAAATGAAATAAAATGCGACCCGCTTTTTTTCTTTTCAACTTGCTTCAAGAGTGCTTTTACGGCTCTTCGCAACTGGGAAGCACCTGCTCCTCGCCTCCTTGAACTCCAAGGGCCCTGCCACAAAAGTAAAAGTTTGATATAAATCAAAAAGAAAATTTTATAATGCAAGACAAATGGACAAATTGACCTACGTAAAAGAGACACTTAATTAAATAAATAAAAATCCAAACAAGACAAAAGATGAGTTGTGTCCCCGGCAACGGTGCCATTTGACGACTCGTAAATTCTGCCCTTTAAAAGTGCGGGATTAACACTCATCGGTCATTGTAGTCGGGCTGAATTCGGTCCGTCAAAAACCATCTAATTTAATATATCAATAAAATCAAATGCTTGTATTTATATTTTGCTTGGTCAATCCCAAGGTCGAACTCAGGGACACGAGCCTCTCTCTTCGTATTTAGATGCTTATTAGTTTTATTAAGTGTTGGATTAAAGAATAGTAGGTCGATAAATGCATGACAAGAATACAAGATGCATTTAAAAAAACATGAAATATGCACTTTTTATTTGATTTTTAATCATGCAAATAGATTCAATGAAAATATGCCCTAGATTAGAATAAAATGATGAGCATTTTAAATTGAGTTTATTTCAGCTTTTATTCAAGTAACAAACTTGATGGATAAATTAAGCAAGGAATAAGCATAAGTAGTAATAGACACTTGGCTATCACAATAATACATCAAAATCACAGTTTCCAAAACAAGAAATGAATATGCCATTAAAAAGTTCATCAAGCAAGCTTTGAAATGAAACTGAAATCAATTGAAACAGAGATATGATGCTCAAGATATATTGAAAAGAAGACAAGGGCATAACTGAAAGAAAACATGAAAGATAAGTAGCTAACAGGTCCTTGGGAGGGACGAAAATGCATATAAAAGAAAGTTCAGGACCTTCCCTATAAATAACCCACACCCGCGGGGGTATTTTTGCAATTATTAAAACACGCGAGGGTATAAATGAAAAATACCCTCGATGCACATGGTCGGCACGTGACAGGAAGAACCTGGATGCAATATGACAAAGTCACGAGGGGCACAGATGCAAATACCCAACCCCACGTGCCTAAGGCAGGTGGGTCCAGGTTCGGGTGGGGGCGAGGCTCGGCGTAGGTTCGGACGGCCATTGCAGGTGCCTCGGGCCATGTGGTGGCGCGAGCACGCTTCGAGCGAGGCTCAGTCCCACCGAGCCTCCACGCTCCGGGAAGACGATGTGGCTGCACTCAGGCCGTTAGATCTCCACCGTGGGGGCGAGATCCAACGGTGGCTACACCTCCTCCTTCCTTGCAAGTGGGCGACGCGATTGAAGCTCCGGCATGAGGCCTGGAGTTCCTCCGCACCTCCTTGTGCTCGGTGAAGTTTGGGGACGAATGTTGGATGCTTGGCGACGAAGATCAGAGCTCAGGGAAATCGCGGGAGGGCCTGGAGCTTGATGGTGAAGAGTGATCATCGGAGATGGAGCTCTAGAACTTGGCTCCGCCCGAGATCCGACCAATGAAATCTTTAGACCTGCAAGAGTGGTTAGGTAATAGCCGAGGCTTGTGTGTGTATAGGATGAGGTGAACAGAGGGCTGGCGGAGGCGAAGAAGCGCATCCCATGGTGGGTTCTCCTCCGCCTCCAGCAAAGGAAGAATCCTGGGATGGTAGAGGGTTTTGATGGACGGGGAGGATGATCGGAGGGGTTGGCGATGATGTTCGAAGGTGGGAGGATCTCGTGGAGGGATCAGGTGAAGGTGAAGGTGTCGGAAATCGCCTGCTTAATTAGAAGAAGAAGGAAGAATTTACAAGGCAGAATCGAAGATGCTTACCTGAGCAACATGGCGAATGAGATGGTCTAGGATGAGCTCCGAGGGAGATCGGGTCACCGCTGGACTCCGGCGACCCCTCGGAGTAGCTTGGAAGGGGCTGAACCACCACAGACCTGGCCGTGAAGATCAGAGGTCCATACCGGAGGCATCCGTCGTTGAGGCTCCTCGATCAGCCCTCCCCCTATCACGGGGAGGAAGAGAAAGGCTGGGCGGAGCCCCTCGTAAAGGTGGACGGCCTGGAATGAAGGTGGTGAGAGTCTATTTGAAGGGCAAAGATGAAATTTTAGGTGACAAAGTGAGTGGATTATGGGGAGGTTATGGAGCGAGCGGAGGGGAGTTGTGGAGTGAGTGGATGCTCGCGAGGAAGATGCGTGATGGGGGTACGTCGTGAGGTGGTTAGCAAGAGAGAAGGTTGACGGAGATGGTGGAGAAAATGGGAAGGAAGAGGTGGTTGTACAAGAGGGAGATCGTGGGAGAGAGGGTAGCGTGAGGTAGACGGTGAGTTCTCGGCCATTGGATCTCACGATCCAACAGCTGAGAATCAAGCGCTAAGAAGTGGCTTGGATAAGATCTAGGGCGGTTGTGATGGTGGGTGATTGGGTGTGCCACATGGCGTGCTAAAAACGATGCTGGTGGGCGGCCCATATCACATCTGGAGGGCGATTGGAGGGTTGAGGTTTTAGGCGGTGATAGATGGTTGGGATGGAGGTTCCTGGAGATCATCGTGCGGTGTATGAGACACCACGTGGCATAATGGAGGAGCGGTGCTGCTGAAGGGCTGTGATGGAGTTTGGGTGTGGATCGGATGGTGGGGGTCAAAGCAAGATTGGACGGTGATGATCGGGAGGAAAGAATATGCATCGAATGGCAGAGGGAAAGGGATGCATGTCACGAGAAGGACCTGGCCGCGTGTCGCAACAAGAAGGCGCCATGTGGCTCAATGAGGTTATTCAAAGATAGAAAGTGAATTATGAGGGGGTAGATGGCCGAATGTGGAAAAACTTAAAACAAGAAAGTTGTAGATCTCGATGATATCTACAAGGTTCATGTTGACCAAAAATGGAGATGAGGTCATTTACAGATAGAAAATATTTTTGAGGGTGTTTTTAAGGGTAAAAACACCACAAATTTCAATTTTGCTATTTTTTGTGTTTTTAATTTATACAATGACTATGATATTTACAAGATTTTGTCTGGTTTTTATTGACACGTGTTTAAGCAAGGGGGTCAAAATAGGCAAATTAAGATGATGAAATTGAGTTTCATCACCCCCCTATACTCAAACTATGCTCGTCCCCAAGCATCAAAGAAAATGAATGAACTGGATTAACCTCCTTGTGCATGTGGTTGCAGGATCTGATCTATTCAAGCCTTCTTAAATTTAGAGATCCAAAATCTTAGAGCTCAACCCAACCTTAATCAAGAGGCACCCAATTCTTCTAGTTAGCTAGACTCTCTCTGGTGTACATATAAACTAAGGATATGAAATTTAGTGTTGACTGTGTTCGCGAGAGTACAGTCAAAACATCACCCAAGGTCTTGGTCCAAGAAATTCTCCTAAGGACCCAATCCTCAACACTAGGGAATAAATCAAATATAGCATCCAGTCCACCGTCTCTTTAGTTGTCAGACTTGAAAGTGTAGATGGAAGGCTAGTGATGGAGGGCATATGATAGTGTCATTTCTTCTCTCCCTCTCATTGGAATAAAGATTCTCTCTAGTGCCTTATTACACAACACATATTTTTGGTGTTGATCAGTGTGTCCGTCAAGAGAAGTTGGAGCCATCTGCACTTGTTTCCCTGGGAATACACTTGGGTGTGTCTTTTTTTAGTACCTATCGTACCTTCAACACCCAGACTTGTACCATTTACGATGCAGAGCCCTTTTTTGTGCAAGCCCGACTCCTGGTCCTAATAGCGGTGGTCCAAGTGGACACTTTGAAAAGGTTGGGAGCGCTCGCCTTTGGTGGAAGCTCTTTGATATTTGACTTTGTGGAACGAGGGATTTTCTTTGGCATTTCATTGCTTTGTAGTATTTTTGGCTAGCTCCACTTCTTTTATCAAGAGTTGGCAGACATTGATCAACATTTTTATTTATTTCAGACCCTGACACTTAGCTTAATGTCAAAAGATTAGTATAAGAATCAAGTTCTCATACCGCGTAAAGATGCTAACACTCAGGTTTTAATGAAGCCTTCAAAGATTTAATCCCATCCTCAAGCATCATTAGAGAAAGTCCAGACTCGAATCCCTCATCCCGGTCCCTCAAGTGAAGAGTCAACTCATCTCATCGAGACCGCAGTCGTGCATGTGATGTGCTGATCATATTCTTAAGGTCGAGGACTAAGCATGCAATATAGCACACAAATCTAGAAATCTAGGGGAATGTGGATGATTAAGTCCAAGACCCTGATGGCTATGGCTGATTAACCTAAAATCTCAAGACCTCATAAATCAAGCTTTCTTGAACAATTAAGATCCTTGGTGGAATTGCTAATTTATAGGATTTAATCCAACTCCTTCATTAAACTTTTTTTTAACTTTAGGAGACATTATGACTGCCTAAACTCAATTAAGTAGATGCATTCAACCAGTATGGGTGTAAGTACGGGAGTATGGGTGTAAGTACAGGCCGGAGCTCGTTGCTTGAGGACGGAGTCTTACGCGATGTCCTTTAAACCACCCACTCAGCTAAGGGAGAACCCTCATTGAACGTATCTACTTATTTGGGATTAGTAGTCAATCTGACTCTTAAGGGATTTTTGGATTTTTTTCTTATTTTTATGGATTTTTTGATTGAAGGTCAGAACACAAGTTAGACTCAACTTTCCTTGAAAACAAAAAGATTTTCAATATCAAGTGACACAAGTAAAGATTTTCAAAACATTTTCAAAAGATTTTTCAAAACAAGAGAAACTCATTTTTCAAATCATTTTCAAAAATATTTTTCAATAAAAATAGTGTAACATAATGTAGAAAGCTTTGAAAATAATTTTGTCCACTTAGTTTAAAGGATTTTACTTTTGCCCAAAAAAGTTTTAAATTTTTTAAAATTTTCAGATTTTAGCTAAAGTATGCATACTTTATATACAGTATACCCCCTATACTTAAACTTTACCATGTCCTCATAGTAATAGATGATACAAGTTCATAGGTCCATTTAAATATAGAAAAATATATGGGAACTAAGGAGGGCTCCCCCTATACTTAGGTTAGACATAACCTAAGTATTGAGGCAAGGAAAGATGAGTATAGAAATCACGAGGACTCGAGTTTCCCCTATACTTAGGCTGAGAATAGCCTAAGTATAAAGATTGAGATTTGATGCGGGGAGAGACCCGAGGTGAACGAAGAAGACGGATGGATTTACAAGTGAGTGGATGAATATTTAGAGATCAATGGAGTATCTAAGGCTCAGGGAAGGATGTCGTAGCAAACATGGCTCAAACAAGCATGAAAAAACCCTTTAATCCGCCAACTCAGACATGAAACCAACAAGTATTGGTTTATTATCTTGTCATTTTTATTGGTGATTAAAACATTCTATTTTACATGAAAGGAAATGTCCAGTAGAACCAATTGCGTAAACGAGGGTGTTTCTCTCCCAAAACAAAATTTTACTCCATTTTAGGTTGACTTGCAATTAACAATCCCAATTATTTTGCTTTAGGTTATCACTGAATTAAGCTGAGCACATAAACCAAGCTATCATCGTCTACCGCTCATTCCCATTTTCCATTAACCTAGGTGACCAAGCGAGGAGGGGAAATCGAGAAAAACCACGTAATCGATAAAAACCATGATCTAGGCTAAGCGATAAAACATGCAGTGCCTTGGCAAAAATACGTGAAAACTAGACTGTTTTGAAAACCAGAATAAGATGTATGCAAGTCAATCGAAAATCCGCACCTAACATGCTTCTATTAACGGGGAAGAATACCTTTTAATTTGGATAAGTGAAGCGATATTAATGTGTGTCTATATTAGAAGTATGTCCTACTTACGAGCAAGCACGTAAAATAAAAAAGTGAAAGAAGCTCGAAGAGCCGCGTGCTTAGTCCTAGGTCGACATTCAAGTGGGGACGATCCCCACACAACCACATATAATTTGTTCATTTACAAGCGCGGGTCTTCGATCGAAGACCGTTGTAAAGATGATTATTACATGCTTATGAAATGAAATAAAATGCGACCTATTTTTTTTCTTTTCAAATTGCTTCAAGAGTGCTTTTACGGCTCCTCGCAGCGGCGAAGCACCTGCTCCTCGCCTCCTTGAACTCCAAGGGCCCTGCCACAAAAGTAAAAGTTCGATATAAATCAAAAAGAAAATTTTTATAATGCAAGACAAATGGACAAATTGACCTACGTAAAAGAGACACTTAATTAAATAAATAAAAATCCAAACAAGACAAAAGATGAGACGTGTCCCTGGCAACGATGCCATTTGACGACTCGTAAATTCTGCCCTTTAAAAGTGCGGGATTAACACTCAGCGGTCATTGTAGTCAGGCTGAATTCGGTCCGTCAAAAACCATCTAATTTAATATATCAATGAAATCAAAAGCTTATATTTATATTTTGCTTGGTCAAGCCCAAGGTCGAACTCAGGGACACGAGCCTCTCTCCTCGTATTTAGACGCTTATTAATTTCATTAAGTGTTGGATTAAAGAATAGTAGGTCGATAAATGCATGACGACAACACAAGATGCATTTAAAAAACATGAAACATGCACTTTTTATTTGATTTTTAATCATGCAAATAGATTCAATGCAAATATGCCCTAGATTAGAATAAAATGATGAGCAATTTAAAATTGAGTTAGTTACAGCTTTAATTCAAGTAACAAACTTGAAGGATAAATTAAGAAAGGCATAAGCATAAGAAGTAATAAATACTTGGCTATGACAATATTACATCAAAATCACAGTGTCCAAAATAAGAAATGAATATGCCATTAAAAAGTTCATCAAGCAAGCTTTCAAATGAAACTGAAATCGATTGAAACAGAGATACGATGCTCAAGATATGCAGAAAAGAAGACAAGGGCATAACTGAAAGAAAACATGAAAGATAAATAGCAAACAGGTCCTTAGGAGGGACGAAAATGCATATAAAAGAAAATTCGGACCTTCCCTGTAAATAACCCACACGCGTGGGGGTATTTTTGCAATTATCAAAACACGTGAGGGTATAAATGCAAAATACCATCGATGCACATGGTCGGCACGTGACAGGAAGGACCTATATGCAATATGACAAAGTCACGAGGGGCGCCGATGCAAATACCCAGCCTCACGTGCCTGAGGCAGGTGAGTCTAGGTTCGGGTGGGGACGAGGCTCGGCGCATCTTCGGACGATCGTTGCAGGTGGCTCGGGCCTCGTGGTGGCTCGAGCAGGCTTCGGGCGAGGCTCGGTCCCACCGAGCCTCCACGCTCCGGGAAGACGACGTGGCTACTCTCGGGCCGTTAGATCTCCACTGCGGGGGCAAGATCCAACGGTGGTTGCACCTCCTCCTTCCTCGCAAGTGGGCGGCGCGATTGGAGCTCTGACATGAGGCCTGGAGTTCCTTCGCACCTCTCCGTGCTGGTGATGTTCAGGGACGAATGCTAGATGCCTGGCGATGAAGATCAGAGCTCAGGGAAGCTACGGGAGGGCCTGGAGATTGATGGCGATGAGTGATCATCGGAGATGGAGCTCAAGAACTTAGCTCCGCACGAGGTCCGACCAATGAAATCTTTAGACCTGCAAGAGTGGTTAGGTAATAGCCGAGGATTGTGTGCGTGCGAGCTGAGGTGAATGGAGGGCTGACGGAGGCGAAGAAGTGGAACCCTTGGTGGGTTCTCCTCCGCCTCCGGCGAAGGAAAAAGCCTGGGATGGTAAAGGGTTTTGATGGACGGGGAGGATGATCGGAGGGGTTTGCGAAGATGTTCGAAGGTGGGCGGATCTTGTGGAGGGATCAGGTGAAGGTGAAGATATCAGAAATCGCCTGCTTAATTAGAAGAAGAATGAAGAATTTACAAGGGGGAATCGAAGATGCTTACCTGAGCAACTTGGTGAATGAGATGGTCTAGGCGCTCCGAGGGAGCTTGGGTCACCGGTGGATTTTGGCGACCCCTCGGAGCTGCTTGAAAGGGGCTGAACCACCACAGACCTGGTCATGAAGATCAGGGGTCGACACCAGAGGCATCCGTCGTCGAGGCTCCTGGACCAGCCCTCCCCATGTCACGGGGAGGAAGAGAAGGGCTGGGCGGAGCCCCTCGTAAAGGTGGACGGCCTGGAATGAAGGTGGTGAGAGGCTATTTGAAGGGCAAAGATGAAAGTTCCGGTGACAAAGTGAGTGGATTATGGGGAGGTTATGGAGCGAGCGGAGGGGAGTTGTGGAGTGAGTGGATGCTTGTGAGGAAGATACATGATGGGGGTACGTCGTGAGGCGGTTAGCAAGAGAGAAGGTTGATGGAGATGGTGGAGAAAATGGGAAGGTTGAGGTGGTTGTACAAGAGGGAGATCGTGGGAGAGAGGATAACGCGAGGTAGACGATGAGTTCTCTGCCATTGGATCTCGCGATCCAACGGCTGAGAATCAAGCGCTAAGGAGCGGCTTGGATAAGATCTAGGGCGGTTGTGATGGAGGGTGATTGGGCGCACCACATGGCATGCTAAGAGCACGACGCTGGTGGGCGGCCCAAATCACATCTGGAGGGTGATCGGAGGGTTGAGGTTTGAGGCGGAGATAGATGGTTGGGATGGAGGTTCCTGGAGATAATCGTGCGGTGTATGAGACACCACGTGGCAGAATGGAAGAGCGGCGCTGCTGAAGGACTGTGATGGAGTTTGGGTGTGGATCGGACGGTGGGGGTCAAAGCGAGATTGGACGGTGATGATCTGGAGGAAAGAATATGCATCGAACGGCAGAGGGAAAAGGACGCATGTCGCGAGAAGGGCCGGTCCGCATGGCGCAACCAAAAGGGGCCACGTGGCCCAATCAGGTTATTCAAAGATAGAAGGTGAATTATGAGGGGGTAGATGGTCGAATGTGGAAAAACTCAAAACATGAAAGTTGTAGATCTCGATGATATCTACAAGTTTCATGTTGGCTAAAAATGGAGATGAAGTCATTTAGAGATAGAAAATATTTTTGAGGGTGTTTTTAAGGGTAAAAACACCACGAATTTCAATTTTGCTATTTTTTGTGTTTTTAATTTATACATTGACTCTGATATTTACAAGATTTTGTCTGATTTTTATTAACACATGTTTAAGCAAGGGGGTCAAAACAGGTAAATTAAGATGATGAAATCGAGTTTCATCACCCCCTATACTTAAACTATGCACGTCCCCAAGCTTCAAAGAAAATGAATGAACCGGATTAACCTCCTTGTGCATGTGGTTGCAGGATCCGATCTGTTCAAGCCTTCTTAAATTTGGAGATCCAAAATCTTAGAGCTCAACCTAGCCATAATCTAGAGGCACCCAATTCTTCTAGTTAACTAGACTCTCTCTGGTGTGCATATAAACTAAGGATATGACATTTAGTGTTGATTGCGTTCGCGAGAGTAGTGTCAAAACGTCACCCAAGGTCTTGGTCCAAGAAATTCTCCCAAGGACCCAATCCTCAACACTAGGGAATAAATCAAATCTAGCATCCAGTCCACCGTCTCTTTAGTTGTCTGACTTGAAAGCGTAGATGGAAGGCCAGTGATGGAGGGCATACGATTGTGTCATTTCTTCTCTCCCTCTCATTGGAATAAGGATTCTCTCTAGTGCCTTATTACGCAATACATATTTTTGGTGTTGATCAGTGCGTCTGTCAAGAGAAGTTGGAGCCGTCTACACTTGTTTTCCTGGGAATACACTAGGGTGTGTCTTTTTTTAGTACCTATCGTACCTTCTACACCCAGACTTGTAGCATTTACGATGAAGAGCCCTTTTTTGGTGCAAGTCTGACTCCTGGTTCTAATAGTGATGGTCCAAGTGGACACTTTGAAATGGTTGGGAGCGCTCGCCTTTGGTGGAAGCTCTTTGATATTTGACTTTGTGGAACGAGAGATTTTCTTTGACATTTTATTGCTTTGTAGTATTTTTGGCTAGCCCCACTACTTTTACCAAGAGTTGGCGCACACTGATCAACATTTTTATTTATTTCAGACACTGGAACTTAGGTTAATGTCAAAAGATTAGTATAAGAATCAAGTTCTCATACTGCCTAAAGATGCTGACACTCAGGTTTTAATGAAGCCTTCAAAATTTTTATCCCATCCTCAAGCATCATTAGATCAAGTCCAGACTCGAATCCCTCTTCACGGTCCCTCAAGTGAAGAGTCAACTCATCTCATCGAGACCGCAGTCGTGCATGTGATGTGCTGATCATATTCTTAAGGTCGGAGACTAAGCATGCAATATAGCACGTAAATCTAGAAATCTAGGGGAATGTGGATGATCAAGTCTAAGACCCTGATGGCTAAGGTTGGTTAACCTAAAATCTCAAGACCTCATAAATCAAGCTTTCTTGAACAATTCAGATCCTGGGTGGAATTGTGAATTTAGAGGATTTAATCCAACTCCTTCATTCAAAAACTTTTTTTTAACTTTAGGAGACATTATGACTGCCTAAACTTAATTAAGTAGATGCATTCAGCCAGTATGGGTGTAAGTACAGGCCGGGGATCGTTGCTTGAGGACGGAGCCTTACGCGATGTCCTTTAAACCACCCACTCTGTTAAGGGTGAACCCTCGATGAATGCGGCTACTTATTTGGGTTTAGTAGTCAATCTGACTTTTAAGGGATTTTTTGATTTTTCTTATTTTTATGGATTTTTTATTGAAGATCAGAACACAAGTTAGACTCAACTTTCCTTGAAAACAAAAAAAATTTCAATATCATGTCACATAAGTAAAGATTTTCAAAACATTTTCAAAAGATTTTTCAGAACAAGAGAAACTCATTTTTCAAATTATTTTCAAAAATATTTTTCTATAAAAATTGTGTAACGTAATGTAGATAGCTTTGAAAATAATTTTGTCCACTTAGTTCAAAGGATTTTATCTTAGCCTGAAAAAGTTTTAAGAAATGAAATAAAATGCGACCCATTTTTTTTCTTTTCAACTTGCTTCAAGAGTGCTTTTGCGACTCCTCGCAGCAGGGAAGCACCTGCTCCTCGCCTCCTTGAACTCCAAGGGCCCTGCCACAAAAGTAAAAGTTTGATATAAATCAAAAAGAAAATTTTTATAATTCAAGACAAATAGGCAAAATGACCTACGTAAAAGAGACACTTAATTAAATAAATAAAAATCCAAACAAGATAAAAGATGAGTCGTGTCCCCGGCAATGGTGCCATTTGATGACTCGTAAATTCTGCCCCTTAAAAGTGCGAGATTAACACTCAACGGTCATTCTAGTCGGGTTGAATTCTGTCCATCAAAAACCATCTAATTTAATATATCAATAAAATCAAATGTTTGTATTTATATTTTGCTTGGTCAAGCCCAAGGTCGAACTCAGGGACACGAGCCTCTCTCATTGTATTTAGATGCTTATTAGTTTTATTAAGTGTTGGATCAAAGAATAGTAGGTCGATAAATGCATGACGACAATACAAGATGCATTTAAAAAAACATGAAACATGCACTTTTTATTTGATTTTTAATCATGCAAATAGATTCAATGCAAATATGCCCTAGATTAGAATAAAATGATTAGCAATTTAAAATTGAGTTAATTTCAGCTTTAATTGAAGTAACAAAATTGAAGGATAAATTAAGAAAGGCATAAGCATAAGCAGTAATAGACACTTGGCTATCACAATAATACATCAAAATCATAATGTCCAAGACAAGAAATGAATATGCCATTAAAAAGTTCATCAAGCAAGCTTTGAAATGAAACTGAAATCGATTGAAACAGAGATACGATGCTCAAGATATGAAGAAAAGAAGACAGGGGCATAACTGAAAGAAAACACGAAAGATAAATAGCAAACAGTCATTGGGAAGAATGAAAATGCATATAAAATAAAGTTCGAGACCTTCCCTGTAAATAACCCACACGCGCGGGGGTATTTTTGCAATTATTAAAACCCACAAGAGTATAAATGCAAAATACCCCTGATGCACATGGTCGGCACGTGACAAGAAGGACATGGATGCAATATGAAAAGTCACGAGGGGCATTGATGCAAATACCCAGCCCCACGTGCCTGTGGCACGTGGATCCAGGTTCGGGTGGGGGCGAGGCTCGGCGCAGGTTCAAACGACCGTTGCAGGTGGCTCGTGACATGTGGTAGCTCGAGAAGGCTTCGGGCGAGGCTCGATCCCACCGAGCCTCCGCGCTCCGGGAAGATGACGTGGCTACTCCTGGGCAGTTAGATCTCTGTCGTGGGACGAGATCCAAGGAGGCTACAACTCCTCCTTCCTTACAAGTGGGCGGCGCGATTGGAGCTCCAACATGAGGCCTGGAGATCCTCCGCACCTCTCCATGCTTGGTGAAGTTCGGGGACGGATTCTGGATGCCTGGCGATGAAGATCAGAGCTCAGGGATGCCGCAGGAGGTCTTGGAGCTTGATGGCGACGAGTGATCATCGGAGACAGAGCTCTAGAACTTGGCTTCGCCCGAGGTCCGGCCAATGTAATCTTTAGACCGGCAAGAGTGGTTAGGTGATAGCCGAGGCTTGTGTGCGTGTGAGCTGAGGTGAACGGAGGGTAGACAGAGGTGAAGAAGCAGAGCCCTTGGTGGGTTCTCCTCCGCCTCCGGTGGAGGACAAAGCCTGGAATGGTAGAGGGTTCTGATGGATGGGGAGGATGATCGGAGGAGTTGGCGAAGATGTCTGAAGGTGGGCGGATCTCGTGGAGGGATCAGGTGAAGGTGAAGGTGTCGGAATCGCATGCTTAATTAGAAGAAGAAGGAAGAATTTACAAGGGGGAATCGAAGATTCTTACCTAAGCAACTTCGAATGAGATGGTCTAGGCAGAGCTCTGAGGGGATTTCGGGTCATCGCGGGACTCCGGCGACCCCTCGGAGCAGCTTGGAAGAGGTTGAACCACCGCAGACCTAGCCGTGAAGACCAGGGGTCGACATCATAGGCATCCGTCATCGTGGCTCCTCGATCAGCCATCCCCCTGTCACGAGGAGGAAGAGAAGGGCTGGGCGGAGCCCCTCATAATGGTGGACGACCTGGAATGAAGGTGGTGAGGGGCTACTTGAACGACAAAGATGAAAGTTCTGGTGGCAAAGTGAGTGGATTATGGGGAGGTTATGGAGCGAGCAAAGGGGAGTTGTGGAGTGAGTGGATGCTCGTGAGGAAGATGCGTAATGGGGGTACGTCTTGAGGCGGTTAGCGAGAGAGAGAAGGTAGACGAAGATGGTGGAGACAATGGGAAGGGCGAGGTGGTTGTGCGAGAGGGAGATCGTGAGAGAGAGGGTAGTGCGAGGTAGACGACGAGTTCTCTGTTGTTGGATCTCGCGATCCAACGGCCGAGAATCAGGCACTAATGAGCGGCTTGGATAAGATCTAGGGCGGCTGTGATGGAGGGTGATTGGGCGTGTCATGTGGCGTGATAAGAGTGCGACATTGGTGGGCGGACCAGATCACATCTGGAGGGCGATCGGAGGGGTGAGGTTTGAGGCAGAGATAGATGGCTGGGATGGAGGTTCCTGGAGATCATCGTGCGGTGTGTGAGACACCACGTGGCACAATGGAGGAGCGGCGCTGCTGAAGGGTTGCGATGGAGTTTGGGTGTAGATCGGACGACAAGGTTCAAAGCGGGATTGGACGGTGATGATCAGGAGGAAAGAATATGCATCAAACGGTAGAGGGAAAGGGACACGTGTCGCGAGAAGGACTGGGTCACGTAGCGCCACCAGAAGGCGCCACGTGGCCCAATGAGATTATTGAAAGATAGAAAGTGAATTATGAGGAGGTAGATGGCCAAATGTGGAAACACTCAAAACATGAAAGTTGTAGATCTCAATGAGATCTACAAGATTCATGTTGACCAAAAATCGATATGAGGTCATTTAAAGGTAGAAAATATTTTTTAAGGTATTTTTAAAGGTAAAAACATTACAAGATTTAATTTTGCTATTTTTTGTGTTTTAATTTATTCAATGACTCCGATATTTACAAGTTTTTGTCTGGTTTTTATTGACACATGTTTAAGCAAGATGGTTAAAATAGGCAAATTAAGATAATGAAATCGAATTTCATCACCCCCCTATACTTAAGCTATGCTCGTCCCTGAGCATCAAAGAAAATGAATGAACTGGACTAACCCCCTTGTGCATGTGGTCGCAAGATCCGATTTGTTCAAGTCTTCTTAAATTTAGAGATCCAAAATCTTAGATCTCAACCCAGCCTTAATCAAGGGGCACCCAATTCTTCTAGTTAGCTAGACTCTCTCTGGTGTACATATAAACTAACGATATGACATTTAGTGTTGACTGCATTCGTGAGAGTAGAGTCAAAACGCCACCCAAGTTCTTGGTCCAAGAAATTCTCCTAAGGACCCAATCCTCAACACTAGGGAATAAATTAAATCTAGCATCCAGTGCACCGTCTCTTTAGTTGTTAGACTTGAAAGTGTAGATGGAAGGCCAGTAATGGAGGGCATAGGATTGTGTCATTTCTTCTCTCCCTCTCATTGGAACAAGGATTCTCTCTAGTGCCTTATTACGCAACACATATTTTTGGTGTTGATCAGTGCATCCATCAAGAGAAGTTGGAGCCGTCTGCACTTGTTTTGCTGGGAATACACTAGGGTATGTCTTTTTTGAGTACCTATCGTACCTTCTACACCCAGACTTGTAGCATTTACGATACGGAGCCCTTTTGTGGTGAAAGCCCGACTCCTGGTCCTAATAGTGGTTGTCCAAGTGGGGCACTTTGAAATGGTTGGGAGCGCTCGCCTTTGGTGGAAGCTCTTTGATATTTGACTTTGTGGAACGAGAGCTTTTCTTTGACATTTCATTGCTTTGTAGTATTTTTGGCTAGCTCCACTGCTTTTACCAAGAGTTGACGCACACTGATCGACATTTTTATATATTTCACACCCTGGCACTTCGGTGAATGTCAAAAGATTAGTATAAGAACCAAGTTCTCATACTGGCTAAAGATGTTGACACTCAAGTTTCAATGAAGCCTTCAAAGATTTTATCCCATCCTCGAGCATCATTAGATCAAGTCCAGACTCGAATCCCTCATCCCGGTCCCTCAAGCGAAGAGTCAACTCATCTCATCGAGACCGCAGTCGTACATGTGATGTGCTGATCATATTCTTAAGGTCGGAGACTAATCATGCAATATAGCAAGCAAATCTAGAAATCTAGGGGAATGTGGATGATTAAGTCTAAGACCCTGATGGCTAAGGCTGGTTAACCTAAAATCTCAAGATCTCATAAATCAAGCTTTCTTGAACAATTCAGATCATTGGTAGAATTGGGAATTTAGAGGATTTAATCGAACTCCTTCATTCAAAAACTTTTTTTAACTTTAGGAGACATCATGACTGCCTAAACTCAATTAAGTAGATGCATTCAGCCAATATGCGTGTAAGTACATGCCGGAACCCTTTTCTTGAGGACGGAGCCTTATGCGATGTCCTCTAAACCACCAACTCCGCTAAGGGTGAACCCTCACTGAACGCGGCTACTTATTTGGGTTTAGTAGTCAATCCGACTCTAAAAGGGATTTTTGGATTTTTCTTATTTTTATGGATTTTTGATTGAAGGTCAGAACACAAGTTAGACTCAACTTTCCTTGAAATCAAAAAGATTTTCAATATCATGTCACACAAGTAAAGATTTTCAAAACATTTTCAGAAGATTTTTCAGAACAGGAGAAACTCATTTTTCAAATCATTTTCAAAAATATTTTTCTATAAAAATAGTATAACATAATGTAGAAAGCCTTGAAAATAATTTTGTCCACTTAGTTCAAAGGATTTTACTTTAGCCCAAAAAGTTTTAAATTTTTCAAATTTTTCAGATTTTAGCTAAAGTATACATACAGTATATACGGTATACCCCCCTATAGTTAACTTTACTATGTCCTCATAGCACTAGATGATACAAGTTCATAGGACCATTTAAATATAGAAAAATATACGGGAACTAAGGAGGGCTCCCCTATACTTAGGTTAGACATAACCTAAGCACTGAGGTAAGGAAAGATTAGTTTAGAAATCACGGCGATTCGGGATCCACCTATACTTAGGTTTTCAATAGCCTAAATATAAAGATTGAGATTTGATGCGAGGAGAGACCCGAGGTGAACGAAGAAGACGGATGGATTTACAAGTGAGTGGATGAATCTTCGGAGATCAGTGGAGTATCTAAGGCTCAAGGAAGGATGTCGGAGCAAATATGGCTCAAACAAGCATGAAAAAACTCTTTAATTCACCAACTCACACATGAAACCAACAGGTGTTGGTTTATTATCTTGTCATTTTTATTGGTGATTAAAACATTTTATTTTACGCGAAAGGAAGTGTCCAGTAGAACCAATTGCGTAAACGAGGGTGTTGCTCTTCCAAAATAAATTTTACTCCATTTTAGGTTGACTTGCAATTAACAGTCCCAATTATTTTTCTTTAGGTTATCACTGAATTAAGGTGAGCACATAAACCAAGCAATCATCGTCTACTGCTCATTCCCATTTTCCTTTAACCTAGGCGATCAAGCGAGGAGGGAAAATCGATAAAAACCATGTAATCGATAAAAACCATGATCTAGGCTAAGCGAGAAAACATACAGTGCCCTGGCAAAAATACATGAAAACTAGACTGTTTTGAAAACCAGAATAAGATGTATGCAAGTCAATCGAAAATCCGCACCTAACATGCTTCTGTTAGAGGGGAAGAATACCTTTTAATTTGGCTAAGTGAAGCGATATTAATGTGTGTCTATATTAGAAGTGTGTCCTACCTACGAGCAAGCACGTAAAATAAAAATGTGAAAGAAGCTCGAAGAGCCACGTGCTTAGTCCTAGGTCGACACTCAAGTGGGGACGATCCCCACACAACCACATATAATTCGTTCATTTACAAGCACGAGTCTTCGATTGAAGACTGATGTAAAGACGATTATTACATACTTATGAAATAAAATAAAATGCGACACATTTTTTTCTTTTCAACTTGCTTCAAGAGTTTTTTGCGGCTCCTCGCAGTGAGGAAGCACCTGCTCCTCACCTCCTTGAACTCCAAGGGCCCTGCCACAAAAGTAAAAGTTAGATATCTATCAAAAAGAAAATTTTTATAATGCAAGACGAATGGACAAATTGACCTACGTAAAAGAGACACTTAATTAAATAAATAAAAATCCAAACATGACAAAAGATGAGTCATGTCCCCGGCAACGACGCCGTTTGACGAATCGTAAATTCAACCCTTTAATAATGTGGGATTAACACTTAGCGGTCATTGTAGTCTAGTTGAATTCAGTCTGTCAAAAACTATCTAATTTAATATATCAATAAAATCAAATGGTTGTATTTAAATTTTGCTTGGGCAAGCCTAAGGTCGAACTTAGGGACACGAGCCTCTATCGTCGTATTTAGACGCTTATTAGTTTTATTAATGGATTTAAAAATAGTAGGTCGATAAATGCATGACGACGACACAAGATGCATTTAAAAAACATGAAACATGCACTTTTTATTTCATTTTTAATCATGCAAATAGATGCAACGCAAATATATCCTAGATTAGAATAAAATAATGAGCAATTTAAAATTGAGTTAATTTCAGCTTTAATTCAAGTAACAAATTTGATGAATAAATTATGCAAGGCATGAGCTTAAGCAGTAATAGACACTTGGACGTCACAATAATACATCAAAATCATAGGTCCAAAACAAGAAATGAATATGCCATTAAAAAGTTCAGCAAGCAAGCTTTGAAATGAAACTGAAATCGATTGAAACAGAGATACGATGCTCAAGATATGCAGAAAAGAAGACAAGGGCATAACTGAAAGAAAACATGAAAGATATATAGCAAACAGGTCCTTGGGAGGGACGAAAATGCATATAAAAGAAAGTTCGGGACATTCCCTGTAAAACCCACTTGCGCGGTGGTATTTTTGCAATTATTAAAACATGTGAGGGTATAAATGAAAATACCCTCGATGCACATGGTCGGCATGTGACAGGAAGGACCTGGATGCAATATGACATAGTCACGAGGGGCACCGATGCAAATACCCAGCCCCACGTGCCTGAGGCAGGTGGGTCCAGTTTCGGGTGGGGGCGAGGCTCGACGCAGGTTCGGACAATCGTTGTAGGTGGCTCGGGCCACGTTGTGGCTCGAGCAGGCTTCGGGCGAGGCTCGGTCCCACCGAGCCTCCGCGCTCTGGGAAGACGACGTGGTTGCTCCTGGGATGTTAGATTTCCGTCGTGGGGGCGAGATCCAACGGCGGTTGCACCTCCTCCTTCCTCGCAAGTGGGCGGTGTGATTGGAGCTTCGGCGTGAGGCTTGGAGCTCCGTCGCACCTCTCCGTGCTCGGTGAAGTTCGTGGACGAATGCTGGATGCCTGGCGTTGAAGATCAGAGCTCAGGGAAGTTGCGGGAGGGCCTAGAGCTTGATGGCAACGAGTGATCATCGGAGACGGAGCTCAAGAACTTGGCTCCGCCCGAGGTCCGGCCAATGAAATCTTGACCTGCAAGAGTGGTAAGGTGATAGTCGAGGCTTGTGTGCATGCGAGCTGAGGTTGAACGGAGGGCTGACGGACGCGAAGAAGCGGAGCCCTTGGTGGGATCTCCTCCGCCTCCGGTGGAGGAAAAAGCATGGGATGGTATAGGGTTCTGATGGTTGGGGAGGATGATCGGAGGGGTGGGCGAAGATGTCTGAAGGTGGGAGGATCTCGTGGAGGGATCAGGTGAAGGTGAAGGTATCGGAAATCGCCTGCTTAATTAGAAGAAGAAGAAGAAGAAGGAAAAATTACTAGGGGGAATCGAAGATGCTTACCTGAGCAACTTTACGAATGATAAGGTCTAGGTTAAGCTCCGACTGGAGCTTTGGTCATCGCTGGACTCTGGCGACCCCTCGGAGCAACTTGGCGGAGGCTCAACCACTGCAGACCTAGCTGTGAAGACCAGGGGTCAACACCGGAGGCTTCCATCATCGTGGCTCCTCGATCAGCCCTCCCCCTATCACCGAGAGGAAGAGAAGGGCTGGGCGGAGCCCCTCGCAAAGGTGGACGGCCTGGAATGAAGGTGGTGATGGGCTATTTGAAGGGCAAAGATGAAAGTTCTGGTGACGAAGTGAGTGGATTACAAGGAGGTTATGGAATGAGCAGAGGGGAGTTGTGGAGTGAGTGGATGCTCGCGAGGAAGATGCGTGATGAAGGTACGTCGTGAGGCGGTTAGCGAGAGAGAGAAGGTTGACGAAGATGGTAGAGAAAATGGGAAGGGCGAGGTGGTTGTGCGAGAGGGAGATCATGTTGAGGTTTGAGGTGGAGATAGATGGATGGGATGGAGGTTCCTGGAGATCATCGTGCGGTGTATGAGACACCACGTGGCACAATGGAAGAGTGGCGCTGCTGAAGGGCTGTGTTGGAGTTTGGGTGTGGATCGGATGGTGAGGGTCAAAGCGGGATTAGACGGTGATGATCAGGAGGAATGAATATGCATCAAACGGCAGAGGGAAAGGGACGCGGGTCGCGAGAAGGACCAGACCGCGTGGCGCAACCAGAAGGCGCCACGTGGCCCGATCAGGTTATTCGAAGATAGAAAGTGAATTATGAGGAGGTAAATGGTCGAATTTTGAAAAACTCAAAACATGAAAGTTGTATATCTCGATGAGATCTACAAGTTTCATGTTGACCAAAAAAAAGATGAGGTCATTTAAAGATTGAAAATTTTTTTGAGGGTGTTTTTACGGGGAAAAAACACCACGAATTTTAATTTTGCTATTTTTTTGTGTTTTTAATTTATTCAATGACTCTGATATTTACAAGATTTTGTCTGGTTTTTATTGACACATGTTTAAGAAAGGGGGTTAAAATAGGTAAATTAAGATGATGAAATCGAGTTTCATCAGTATGCAAGTATGTATGTCAGCATATATGCAAATATGTATGCATGCATGCATATATGTATATACCCGAAGTTTTGGAAGCTAGGGTTCGTTTGGTTGCAGGATTGGGCAGGGTTGGGTTGGGTTGGGGTACCCCTGTGAATAGTAAACTGTGAGGAGGATTGGGAGAGTTGGAAGGAGGGATACCCCGGGTTGGGCCAACCCAACCCTTCCCAACCCTGCAACCAAACGAAGTTGGACTTTGTCGTACTGTCCTTGCTCGAACGATAGAAGAAGCTTCCTATCTAGAATGAGAGTGTGAGTGATGTCAAAATGATGGTCCTTAATTTGGAACATGATCTTTTTGAAGAGCCTATTAAAGTCAGGGATCTCAACATGGATACTAACATTTATAATATCCACATCATAAATGTGTTGGATCTTGAAGTCTACAGTTTGGTTGCTTGGTTGGGGTGGGTTGGGGTAATTACCTGATTTGAATAGTAGTTGTTTGGGATGGTTATGAGAGTTGGAGAGGGCTAGAATAAAGAATGTGATGTGATGTCACTATGATTAGTGATGGAGCTCCAACCCAAAAATAAAGATGGATAAACCGGGTTATCCCGATGTAACCCGATTACCAAACGGACCTTAACAGTTTGCTAAATGCCAAGGGAGTAATAAGGGAAGGAACCAAACCAACCCGGTTGGGCAGGGTTATCCCGAAGTAACCCGGTTGGGCAGGGTTGGCTTGGCCCATCCCGGGTTACCCCTCCAACCAAACAGGGTTCTCCTCCTCACAGTTTACTATTCACAGGGGTACCCCTACCCAAGCCAACCATGTCCAACCCTGCAACCAAACAGGCCCTTAGGTGAAGGGGGATCCTGTACGCACATATCCGGACGTGGAAGAAGATATTCTTGTGAACCCATGATGGCAACGACTCAAATTTAGCTGCATTATACGGTTCAGAACCTCTTTAGAAGACAAGAGGGCATCCGACGTAGAGAGAGATCTATCACCCATCACCCACATGCAGCACTAGGGATGTAAACGGTCAGATACGGATACGGATATAGGTATTACCATATCCTTATCCATTTTCTAATACGAATACGGATGCGGATACGGATATTGACGGATATTAAAACTATCTTATCGTATAATTAAAAAACGGATACGGATGTCAAACGGATATTGATCGCACATGAGTAATGTTAGAAATACTCTATAGAATCGACTTAAATATATAAGAATTGGATGCAAAACACATGATATTAATTTACTAGATGTATTTGTATCATAAAAATTATATATATGGTAAAAGGAGGTAGAGAATTATGTCATATATGGTTAAAAATAAATCTATAACAATATTTATATACGAAAACGAATATACGGATACGGATACGGATGTTTGCGGATATCAAAACGATATCCATATCCGTATCCATTTTAAAACGGATACGGATACGGATGGTAAAATATGTATAAAATGAATACGGTGACGGATCGGATACGGATATATCCATATCCGTTTGCATCCCTATGCAGCACCCATGAAAGGAAGAAGGAGAGGGCGTAAAGGTTGGTGATACTTGTGCATAAGCGGCAGCTTCCGAGTCCCGCGATAATTGACGTTGTGATTTTTTCCCATCCCCGTAGTCGATTGTCCTAAAAGATAAGACCGATGTTTTTAAATTAAAACCGACACTAAATCGGAAATCTGGTTGAAAAGATCCTATCGAATTAGGTATGGAATCAAACTGTCGGATGATGAGATCAACATAGTTAAAAATCAGATTGAATCGAACCGATGGAAAATAAGTGATTGAACAGGCTAATCGAACCACATTGATTAAAATAATATAAAATACACTTAAATACAATTAAAATAGATATAAATTATATAGCTAATGTATATTTCTTATAGTATACGTAAAATATATATTTAGTATGCAACAATAAATGTTATACACACGGATATAATTTATATTTATATTAATATACTCAATATAAGGACAATGGTATAAGTTATGTATAAATTCCATTTAATATAAGAACCTGTGATGGAGTAGTTGGTTAAATGTTTCTTGTGCGTTTTTGAAGGTCATGAGTTTAAAACGTCATTATAGAATAATGATATTTATTTTGATTAAAGATAAAATCCATTGTGATTCGATTTCGATCGAACAAAGTTAAATCGGATTCGAAAAAGAAATCTAAATCGATGAGTAGATTAAAATTTAAACATTTAGATCGAACCGGTAGAGCCGATCGAAGTCTAAAACATTCCATAAGACAGAACACAGTGGCATCTAAATCTAAAATAAAACAAATAAAAGCCACCGCACATGCCCCGTGGGCCCTCCACTCAACCACGGCATCAGCCGTCCATTGTCCCTCGTTGGTATTATTACACAGATTTGCCTGACATTTCTCACGTGCCCCCAACTATAGCCTCTTTTTGTGTGCGCTTTTTCCTGATATGCTGTAGGGATGAAAACAAATATTAACTATTATTCATACATGGATGTCACTTTTTGACATTCGATAATATTTAAATTCGTATTCGGTTATCTGTACATAAACGTAGTAATATATTTATTTATATCTGTACATAACAAATTGCATTTAATGTTTTTGATATAATTGTTATGAAAAGAATGTGTCCAGTATATTTATTTTATGTGTAAATCATTCTAAACATGTATACTTTTTGTTAATCTATCAAAATATTTCTATTATTATTCGTATCCGATTCGTATTCGTTTTACATTCGTATTCGTTTTACATTCGTATTCATTTTTTATGGATATGATAACATATTTTCATATCCGACAATATTTGTATCCGTATTCGTATTTTAAAATGAATATGGATATGATTATACATACATTCATATATATCCGACCGTTTTCATTCCTATATACCCGCTTATGTTGTTGATCACGCTTTATGGTCCGGACATGGGAGTTATATAAATAAATATTAAGTGTACACCCATGCGTTAAACGGATTGTATTTGATGGTATAAGAGAATAATATGTGAAAGATAAAAATAATAATCAATCTAATAGATACACCACTTGCCATAGCAATTTTACGTTTAACATATCTTAAAATTAAGAAAATCAAAGAAAGCATCATGAAATATCAAGAAATCGTTTTAAAAAATACGCGATCAAACGCACATGAAATTGTGCTATAAAATTAAGTGATCATGAATTATTTTATTAGATAATTATTTAATTTGATATAGCTTTTAGCAACTTATGATTTATTATGTATATTTCATGTTATGTGTTTAACATCAGAAGCTAATACATGTATTTTTTAAAACACATGATGTGTAAAAAATGATATCTATAGAGTGAATATGCAATTATGTTGAGTAGAAGAATATTTACGCAATATGAAGAACGTATGGAGAAGTTCATGTAATACCTAATTCACAATTTCGTTCAATATCAACATCAAAGATAAAATTTACATAGCAGTTTTCTGGTTTTATGCATTGTATGCTATGCCATACTAAATATTTATCATAAAAAATTTAAAATATATATTTTAAACAGAGTAAAGATGTATAAGGGAGAAAAGTAATATCTGCAGTATATGTGTTATTAAGTTATATATAGGAGGACATTTGAGTAATGTTTATAGAAAAAATGTATAAAAGACAATTTTTTGTTCATTTATGCAATAACAAATATAAACTGTATACTTAAAGCCTTAAACTCAAGTATTTTAGTCAATTGAGATATTCAACAATATATATTTACCAACAAATTTATGTTAATTGTGAATTTTTATTATCTTTCATAAACATCAAAGTTAAGATTAATTATATACTTAGAAGTTTTATTTAAAAAAGACCCCTTTTTTAAAACACCAACATTCAACTTTCGTAAAGTTATTTGGTATAAAATCTCTAAATTTTTATTGATATTCAAAAATACATGTAGGGATGGAAACCTACGGATACTTATATAAATGATACCATAGCCATATCTTTTTTCAAGTCATAGCACTACCAAACTCACTAATGTCAATATGCACTGCGTAATTTGGCTTGTGCACCCAATTCACATTTTTTAATTTTGTATGTTCAGGAATCATGTCATGTTTCATCATTCTTTTCATAGAATTCAAATTAACATATCCTAGCTAGCATGCCATAAATTAGTAGATTCGAAATCTGAAACGACAAAATAATAAGAATCAAAATCAGAAATATAATTCAAAAAGCTATCAATGTCACATATGATTCCAAAAATTAGACCATGATCTGTCAAATATCCCAATAAAAATACCATTCTTTAAAATATGACTTTATTACATTTAAAATATAATTAAAAACCATCTCTATTTAATAAATATGTATACAAAACATTCTTCTTGATATATGTAACATGCATCACCATGTGTAAAGCCCATACTCATCCATGTGAGAATCTCACCTCAATTTATCCATACACAGGCACAGATTGCATATTTATTCCCTGTCTTCGATGTCAAGTGCGTGAGGGGTTACCTCTGCAGTTTTTTTGTTGGTTTTTAGAGAAGAGCAATCCTTATCCCAATATCTAACATATCCACATTGCCAGCACGCTTTGTTTTTTGATTTTTTTGGATTTTTCCTTTTACTTTCAGTTTCTTATTTTTCCTTAAAACTATTACCTTTTGAGGTCATCATGTTAATCTTAACAGTTACCGCTACATATACCATGAGTTTTTATTTCCTATGCTCCTCTTCTATAGCTATAGACACAATTAAATCATCTAAAGAAAATTTTCCTTTCTAATGCTTAAGGGACATTCTGAAATCTTCCCAAAACTTAGAAAAAATTTCAATAGATATGAACTAAAACTTCTCAAGAAATTTTATTTTAGCAGCAACTAATCCAGGGGAAACAACGAAACTCGTAAACTTGTTCTGAAATCGATTTCTCTTAAATCGTCTGAAATTTAAAAAATACTTGGATACTGAGTACTTTTCAACACTCAGATACTCAATGTTGTACTTTTATCAAGTTCCTCACATAAACCCTTAGCAGCACTGGTAGATGCCATATATATAGAACAATATGTTCAAAAAGGTAGTCATGATGCATCCATAACAGACGCGATCATGCATTCATAAACTTAACTGCTTTAGGATCCACATCTATTTCAGAGACCTTATGTAACAACTGTTTTTTTATTAGGGGGTATTGTGCAAAAAAATAGACAATGGAAACATATTGGCTATTTCAAGAAAAAAATTATAAAATAATATAAAAAGAACAAAACCATGTAAAACAAACTAAATTAGTAGATAAGTATGATAGTTGTAACAAAAAAAAGAGAGAGAATGGTATTTATCTTGAGAGAGACGTGCATGATGCAACAAAAAAACCTTATCCTTTTGTTTTGTTGCCTATAAATGAAATGAAGTTAAAAAAATAAAAATTAACAAAACCTCCCTACGGCAAGAGCCTTCTCTCGACACAGAGAAAGGGAGAGAGAGAGATAGCGAGAGAGGGTGAGAATTCGACTCGACCTCCCTCAAAGGACGTGGATTCTTGAGCAGGATCTTTGAATCTCTTGGTCACCGACGTATGTTGCATGCTCTGAGGTGAACATGTGTTGATCGATGACACGAAGTTTGACATCAAGAGTTGAGGGTTTAGTTGGCAACAAGGTATACCATTGATCCCTTTTTTGGATGCATTTCTTACTAGACGAGTGTCGTTGATTTCCGACATATTATCGATAGGAATAGATTTACTTTATGGATGGATTCTCTAAAATAAAACCAAATAAAATATAGGTACGTAGTTAATTTTCCTGGAAAGAGAAATATAATTATGTGATTGTTTCATCCATCAGAAAATCGGATGACTGAAATCACATCATTCTTATTTCCACACATGTACTTTTTTAATTAAAGGGTATCTATTAATTGTATACTTATGAAATGAACATTAAGTTTTTGATGGTGCAAAGTACAAATCAGCCCCTGTGGTAGTTTATATACATATTAGGAATAAACTTTATAAAATTTTGTTGATCTAAGTATAATGTGTATTCAAGGGAATGTTTGATACTTATATTATACAAATACAATGTACCCGTTAAATCTTTGACAACCAGACTAAAATAGCGACATTAGATTAGGAGGCATAAATATAGGTATCCCAAAAAATATAGCAATCGCAATAATCGGATGATTATAGTTATAAAAAAAGGGGTACTGTGATTGTTGGGATTTCGGATATTAGGATGTGATGTATTACGGATTGCGCATGATATTGAAATACATCTCTTCTATTTAGGTGATAACTGATTTCCATCAACGAAGAAACATAGTGAGCTATCGTTTTGAAAGGAAAAAAGAGAGGTATGTACATTAATTTATGTCGCATACCATTGTTATTTATACCCCACTTTGGATTTTAGTAGCTATTGGGATGTTGATTTTATTTTATCTCTTTAAGATGCTTTGATTATATTTACGTGTTTAAACTCTAGATAAGCAGTTGCCAAATTGATAATTAGCCATAATGCCTATCTACTGATTAGTTGTTAAATATAAAGAGATAGATACTTATTGCCTTTTGATATATAGGTTAAATTGTATTATTTTAATTCAAATATTTTATTGAAAAATTATTATTGATTTTGACACCATCATTGTGAGGGTGTAGACATTATTTATTGTTAGTCCATTAGAGACTTTGACCTGGCCGGGTGCCGCACGGATGGTTAATTCCACCAATTGACCGTTGTAGGCGGGTAATCCTACACTACTTCCAAACAATTTACCGCTACGACGGTTGACTCAGTACTGATGTCCATTGCGTTGGGGTTTGGATAGGAGACCTCGTATTTTAGTTTTAAAAATTTTGATTTAAGGGAACAGGGTGATTTCTATCCAATCTCGGGCTGCCAGGTGTCGGCAGATGGTATTGATTTATATTTGATGGAAATTGACATTATGGTCATAAAATTTGTGATATTCAAGGAAATTTATTGAATTGTCATTGTAATCCCATGATGATTTGCATAATTGAAAAAGTCTTATTATAGTTCATTGTTTATTTATTGAATTATATTCCTTATTATATGGAATTGTCATCATATTTTTTACTACTCATTGTATATGGTTATGATGGTATGTCTCGTAAATTATTGGTACATACTTAGTCGAATTCGTTTGATTAATATTGGTATATAACCTTGCAGCTTAACGGAGGACGAGGTTGGGTTGCTCTGCTAAATTAAGGAGCCATTGTTTTATCCTAGTTCGTTAAGATTAATGTATGGGAGTTATACATAGACTTATTTAACTTTATTGTGTAGCTCAGACTTGATGAGTCTTTTATTCATTGATTAATTCCTTTTATTCTTCCATTATGTATGGTACTCTAGAGGTTATTTATGGATTATTGAGATTTTGTCTCGTTCCTGGACTAGAAAAAAATTCATTGTTTTGGGATGCTTCCGCAATTTTTTCCATGTTTCGAGGTCCGGGACGTGATAACGTGGTATCAGAGCCAAATGGAAGACCAGAGGAGTATTATCCAATTTTAGGATGACTTATAATAGTTATAGTTATGTTTGAAATAGTTGACTAATTGATCGTCGTTATTCGTAGATGTTGACCATCTCGAACCATAAGAGGAGTCGTTGCTCCATGGATTTGACAGCGCAGAATGCCAAATTAATGAAGACGGTCGAGGAGCTCTCCCAACTAAATTGCGATCAAGCTGATCACCACCAGAGTAAGGACAGGGATCAGAGACGTCGCGAGAGGCGACTTGATAGAGAACGAGGGCTTCGTGAGGAGCGTCGGGATGAAGTCACTTTTAAGAGATTCCTAAAAGTGAACCTACCTAGCTTTGAAGGTGTGGTAGATGCTGAGATTGCAGATCGATGGTTGGAGGAAATTGAGAAATTGTTTGATGCAATCAGATGTCCGGATCATAGCAAGGTCTCTTCCGCTACTCAACAACTGAAATGTTCTGCTAAGGATTGGTGGACCTGTTGCTATTTGCAAAAATTTGAAAAAGAAGAGATTATTTTATGGAATACGTTTGTTAAACTCTTTCGGGAGTAGTATATTCTGATGCACTTGCAGTTGATTAAGGAGAAAGAATTTATTAATCTGAAGCAAGGAGATCTGAATGTTGCTGAATATAACAACTAGTTCCATCGCTTATTGAAGTATGCTCCACACCTATATTCAGATGAGTATCGGATGACTCAGAAGTTCATTGAGGGACTTCACCCTGCTTTAAGATCGAAAGTTATTTCAAACATGCCGAAAACTATGGAGGATACTCTAGCCAGTGCAACAACCATGGAGCGAGATTTCTTGAGAAGAAGGGAGGAGAAGCCACACAATGATCGGAAGGATCGATTTGGAAGGAATAAAAATTTCAAAAATTCTCAGAAGCAAAAGCAAGCCTCCAAGCCAGGGCAAATCAACAGATTTGCTGAATGCTCTTTCTATCATCGTTTCCATCCTGGAGAATGCTATCTCAAGAATTGTCAGTGTCTGAACTGTGGAGAGAAAGAGCACTTTGTTCTTGATTGTCCAAAGCCTAGAAAGCAGTTCGCAACTCAAGGACAAGATCAAAAGCCAAAGGTTCCTGCTCGTGTTTATGCTCTTACAACTTGGGATGATGGTGCTAAGGAGGACAAGGTCATCGAAGGTACCCTTCTTATTGATAATTTGCATGCAAAGATTCTTCTTGATACTGGTGTTACACATAGCTTTATTTCTGAGGATCTAATAAAAAGCATGGATGTCAAACCAAAACTTTTAGATACTGGTCTAATAGTCACCACACCTACGGGAGGAAAGGTCAAGGCATCGAAGTATATTCAAGATGCTTCACTGATAATTGAGGGTCATGAGCTATCTAGTGACCTCATTGTCATGAAAATTACAGACTTTGACATCATCCTGGGGATGGATTGGTTATCCCGATATCATTGTATTATTGATTGTTGTAAAAAGAGGGTGGTCGTTGCAAGCCATCAGTTCCCTGGACTCGTTATTAAAGGGCATGTCATCGATTCTGAACGGTACATTATTTCTGCCACGAAGGCACATCGCATGATCTTAAAAGGGCGAGAAGCCTATCTTGTCAGTATTATGTGTTGAGTCATCAACCATATCATTATCTGATCTCGACGTCGTTCGGGAGTTTCCTGGTGTTTTTCCATAAGAATTGCCTGGACATCCACCTCGGCGAGAGATTGATTTCACTATTGAGCGGGTTCCTGGAGCTGTACCAATATCCAAGGCACCATATCGCATGGCTCCTACCGAACTGGTGGAATTAAAGAAGCAACTTGAAGAGTTGCTTGAGTTAGGATTTATCAGACCCAGTGTGTCACCATGGGGTGCACCTGTTTTATTTGTGAGAAAGAAAGATGGATCTCTTCGCTTATGCATTGATTATCGAATGCTGAATCACGTGACTGTGAAGAATAAATATCCGTTACCACGAATAGATGATTTATTTGATCAACTCCAATCAGCAAGGGGCTTCTCGAAGATTGATTTGTGATCTGGTTATCATCAATTGAGGAATCGAGAGGAGGATATCTCGAAGACTGCATTCTGAACACGTTATGGGCATTATGAATTTCATGTGATGCCATTCGGATTGACTAATGCTCCTGCTACTTTTATGGATCTTATTAATCGGGTCTTTCGACCATTCTTAGATCACTTTGTCATTGTTTTTGTTGATGATATTCTTGTTTATTCTCAAAGTGTTGAGCAACATGAGGAGCACATGAGAAGCGTACTGGAGACTCTGAGGCGAAATCAATTTTATTCTAAATTCTCCAAGTGTCATTTCTGATTGGAAAAGGTCATGTTCCTTGGGAACATTATTTCCAAGGATGGGATTTCTGTAGATCCATCCAAGGTTCAAGCAGTCTCAAAATGGAAGCAACTACATAACATGACAGAAATTAGATGCTTTCTTGGTTTAACAGGATACTGATGAATCCGCGATTCATCATCTCAATATCTTGATCTTAGCAAAATCTATAAGTAAAATCCCAATCAAATATCTATAAAATCAATAAATTAACAAAATGACTCTTGTAAATAAAACACACTAATTATTATTGGATTGTACAAAATAAATTAACAATAAAAAGCCGCAAAATTAAAAGAGTTTTTCACCTATAAATAGCCTAAAACTTCATGTATTTTTAATAATTTCATTTCAACTCCTTTTCGGCTAATTTTTTCTCTAACTTGTTCATAACAATGTATATAAAAATACAAAAATACAAAATAAATTTCACATTACAAAAAATGCTCCTAGATCTCAAAGAGAAAAGGCCGTAAAGACCAACTTTCAGGCCAAATTTCCATTGTGTATGAATCCAAATTCATCAAACTCACTTTTAAAGTTAAAGCTAGAAAATTATCTATCCAAAGGAAGTGGTTTTATTAAAATCGGAGCTCATTTGCAAAAGTTGGGTTTTGGAACCTAGATGTACATTGTATATTATGTATATATTCATTCTTTCTTCATTTTTTATTTTATCTTTCCTAATTACTAAAAATATAAAAAAAATCATGATTTTGTTGAATTTTGATTGTACTATTTTATTGTATTTTTCTGTTGTAAATATATCTTATTAAAAAAATAAAAAAATACATATTAGAAAAGCAGACAAAAAATGTACATGTTGTTTGTCCTCTTTTGTAAATTCTCCACCATTTTTCTTCCTTATATTTTTTGTTGTATTTTAGTAGCCTACATTATATTATTATTTATTTTATTATTTAATTTCCATTCTCTACAATAACCACCATTCAACTCCACCATTCCACCATTTTTTCCAACCTCCCATTCAACTCCATTAATAATACAACCTCCCATTCAACTCCACCATGTTGATAACTTCTCATGTTTTCTCTTTACATACATCCTCCTCATTTGCCACTTGATCCATCTTTATATGAGGAGAGCCTAGTTCCCAGAGTTGAATCGGTGGCAGCGACGCAACTGCGGTCAAGCAACGACATCCCTCTCTCCAATTAGATCCGTTGGCTTTTCGGCTAACATCGCAGCCACATCCGTGTGTTGCTCGAGCTCATCGCTCGCCGACGATTCGAGCGAGGACCGTGCTTCTCGTGAGCACACCCTATAGGCGACCGTTTCCGTTTTCGATAATTCATCTTATATTTGCATTTTTATTTTATCTTTGCTTTTGTTCTTATCACATTACATCCACCCAAACACCGTCATTTGTTTATATCCTCATCATACACCATCATCACATCATTTTGTTTCCACATCATGTGCATCCATTGTTTAACAAAATTAAAAAAATATTCAAAAAATTAAAACATAAAAAGGTTTCTTTTATTACAACAGGAAAACAAAAAAATCAAAAAAATAAAAAAAACGGAAGGAGACAGCAGGCACTGCCCGCCGCCCCCTCCCTCTCCAACCGGCCGTCTCCACCTCAGCCTTCCGCCTCCTCCGCACGCCAGCATGGACGTGCGCGCGCCGGACCTGCACTAGCGACGCTCCGCCAATCATCCTCCAGGCCACGGTGGTCTCTGCCACCCGTGGCTCCGCCGTCCAAGTCGCCCTCTCTTGGTCGCCCGTCCGTGGCACCGCTGCCTCTCCTAGCGCGGCCCGCCGACTGCCATCAGCCCCCGCCTCTGACTCGCGCGGCAGTCTGTACGCGGTCGTACGTCGACCGCCTCCGCCGTGCGCCGCCCCAAGCACCCACCAGCGTGCGTTCTGAACGAAGAAGGTCTTTTTTTAAATTTATGTGAAAATTGCATTTTTATATTTTTCAATTTTTTGTAATTACAATCGAGTCCCTGTGTGTAGTTTGTATTGCAGTTTCAATTTCTGATATTGCATGGAGAACCCTATATTTGTTTATTAATTTGGACATCAATTTCGTATCATTTTATTCAATGAAAAATGTCTTCATGTTGAGCAACTCGTTCTTTACCACATGGATATTTATTTATATTTCTCTGATATTTGATTAATTAACTAAAATTATCTAACTGAAATTCTACATATTTTACTCATTCTGTGTTCTTAAATACATATATGACACATAATTGCTCTAAAAAATCTTGAAAAATTAGACATGGTGCCTTGAAATGTAATTGAGTTACTTTCCAAATTTCATCCAAAATAGAGTTGTATGTGCCTGAAATAAAACTGTGGAGTGATTTTCGTATTTGATTTTTAGTTAAATCCAAATAAATCTTTTTTCACAAAATTTCAACTCTCATGAATTGAGCATCTGAATATCTTTTAGAGATAATTCGTACTCTTAATTTGACATTGTGGATTTATTAGGAATTATTTACTCATTGTCACTCTGTTTTCACTAAAAAATTCATATTTTGTAAAAAAATTCCAAAAATACTACTGTAGCTTCCTTGCATCATGTTTTAATTCCGGTAAATTTTTCATAATTTTTGCTTACTGTTTGTGTGAACAATTGCGAAAAAACTCCATGAAAAGTGTATATTTTTCATTGTTGTATTTTAATTCCTAAAATTCCAAAAGATATGTCTTGCATTCATCACTAGATTAGGATTCTAGAGAAAATATAATTTAGTTAAATTGGATTAATTTCTTATTAAATTTAATTTGGCTAAGTTGTGTGTTTTCTTAGTGTCTTAATTCAACCACATCTTGTATTTGGCGTTCTTTTTGCATTAAAAAAATATTAAAAAAAATCTGCACTAGAAATCTACATCTAAAGTTTTGAATTGACCTCAAGTTGTTCCTTTGCCTCCATGTGTTCGATCGCGGACTTGCCCGGGATATAAATTAAGCCGAGACACTCTTCACCGAGATCTTCTCTCGGTTCTGATTGATTCGCTAAGTACACGTACTACAACGTGCTCAAATTATTTAACGTATTTAGAGACTCGTCAGATGGCGCCGTTGCGGGGAGGCAAACGGCTTAGGGATTAATTTAAAAAAAATTAGATTTAGATTTTCATTTACTCGGGTAGTTTGAACCCCGAGCCACTTGTAATTAATCCATTTTCCTCTCAATTTTTTTCTTCATATTCTTGTATATATTTTCTCAAATATACAAAATTAGATTTAGATTTTCATTTACTCGGGTAGTTTAGCATCAAATTTTTTTGCCCGTCTAAATTTAGGCCACACATATCTTAGAAGATTCACATATTTTATAAGATTCATAACGAGACGCACATAGACATGTACTACTTAGCTCAAATCAAATCAATTCTTCCCCGCTAATAGTATACTGTTGATGACACGAAATTCTACACAGTTAAGAAGTGATAAAATAATATCACAAAGTTGTGTCGTTGTTCTCAACCGCGTGATTCGGTCAACGAGAAAATTTTGTATTTTGAATTACTTAAGATAAGATAAATCAATGAAAACAATGTAAGCTACTTTCGCTATTCTTTTTACCTGGTATAGCGACCAGGGTCGAACACAGTCAATTTTCAGAAGTGAATTTTTAGTGGTTTTTGAGTTTTTATTTTATTTTTATTTTCTCAAATAAGGCACAAAGGATAAAAACACACAACACCACACTCTTTTTTATTTTTTCGTCTGGTCACAAATGCTCAGAAAAGTCCAAGAAATTTTTTTGTGTTTTATATATTATAAAATGTTTTTGGTAATTTTTTCGAATTTTTCTGATGTTTTTGTGATTTTCTAAAAATCAAACAGTGAAAAACAGAGCAAACCGTGCACAGTCAAGAACATTTTGCAACTTAAAAATACATCAAGTGCCAAATACTCCTGGAGATTATTTTTAATATAAAAAACAAAGCAATATCTACAATCAGAAACTGAAATCACAATTTTTGAATTTTTCTATAATTTTCTACAATTTTTTTAAGATTTTTAGTTTTTAGCATTTTTTGGAATTTTATAAATGATCTAAGTACAAAAATTGGACAGAACTTAGAACACACCAAAACACACCTACAATAAATTTTTTGGAATTCTTAAGCAATTTTCGAATTTTTATGAATTTTCAAATTTTGTACAGAGAAAATATCATTGTTTTTTATTTTTTAAATATATTAAATAAACATGAAATACAATAAAAAATTTACACAATGACAAACACTATAGCAGGAGCACAAACAAATTTTCTAAAAATTTTTGGATCAATAAAAATATTTATTTTATCAGAGAGATCAATCAAAGTTATTGTTTGAAGCACAGGGACTAAAACACAATATTTCAAAAGTTTTTGCAGAGAAAATGACAAAAAACCTTTAAGGTGGAAATGGAATTTACCCAAAAATATTTTTGAGATGGAGCACTTTTGCAAATATGAAAGCTTCAGGAACTTTTATTGCAATTTTTCCACTTTTTTAAATCTTCAAAACCACCTAGGGTTTGTTTCTTCTCTTCCAAGCCAAACGGATGAGGAGGCAGGCTGGAGGCGGAGGTGCGCCAGCTGGAGCAGCCCGCGCACGGGTAGTGGCGCTGGCACGGGATCGCACGCGGAGGCTGAAGGTGAGTGGGCGGAGCAGTTGGCGTCTACGGAGGGCGGGGCCAACGGCACGTGAAGGCGTGGCCAGCGCCACCTCACGCGAGGCAGTTGGCGGGTTGCTGAAGCTTCGAGTGTGCGGGGCGGCGCTGCGCTCACGTGCGACATCACGGGTAGGATGTGGGGCCAGGTCGCCTTGCAGTGGAGGTCGTTCGGCCTCCTGGCGGGGAGGCAGGGAGGTGAACGCGGGGAGGGGCAGTTGGCCTCGATGAAGGGTGGGGCCAACGGCGCTGGAAGGGGTGGCCAGCGCCGCCTCACGCGGGGCAGCGCGCAGGCGTGGACGGAGCCGTTGGATGGCAGAGGGAGGGGAGGCGCGGGGATGGTCGCAACGCCGCCCGTGACCTGTAGTCTTTTTTTGTTTTATTTATTTTTTACTGTAATCAGATAATGATTAAAAATTTTTTGTGTCTTTTTTACAGCGAAATAAACAAAAAAAGAAAAGGTTTCTTTTTATTTTTTTGACAGAAAATGTAAACAGTAATCTAAAATTTTTTATTATATTTTTTATAATTTTTTTATGAACCTGCAAAACAAATATTAGAGAAACAGAAAGAAATTACCTATTTTTTATTTTTTTATAATTTATTTATCCAAAAAAGGGATTGGCGGATGGGTCGGATCTTGCATGTAATGGAAGATAGATCCATGACTCCGATCACCGTGCGTGATCGGAGGTGATAGGTTGTTCGAGATAGAAAAAGAAACGTGGAGATCATGAGATGAGATGAAAAATCGGTGTCGGTTGAAAAATATGTGGTGAAAATTTTGGGATTTTTAAAATCTAAAGACTAATAAAATGAGATTAAAAATGCGACCTACGATTTATCTATGAGAAAAATGACGGGGAATAACATATGGATCTCTCCTTGGATTTGGACACGTCGTGATGGCCTCGATGACGACCAAATCGTTGTCACTGACCCGATCGGAGGCTGGGCACCCTTCTGCAACGAGTAGCTTTCGGAGATCGGGCTCCTCTCTCCAAAGATTGATCAAGGAATGAAAGGAGGAGGATGAGCCCATTAAAAAGAGAAGAAAAATGAAAAAGGAAGGTACATACAAATGGGAAAATTTTTTATTGGTGAAATTAATAAAATAATTAAATTAATAAATAAATAAATTAATAACGAAATTCGGAATTAAAATAACTAAATAAATTAAATAGTTAATGAAAATCAATTGGCCACCTTAATGGTGGCCATTAAAGGCATAAAATCAAATCTAACATACATGGTATGTTATAAAATCAAATAAATCAAATAAATAAAATAATTAAATATGAATTTTGGAATTAAATTAAATTAATTAAATAACGTTAGATAATTAAATTTTTTGTGATTTTTATTTAAGGAAGTTAGTTGTATACACATATTATACACATATAATACAATATACATAGGTACAAATAAGGAAATAATTTTTAAAATACATTTCTTTATTTTATTATTTATATTTTTTGTTTTTATTTTTTAATGAAAATAATATTTACAATTATATACATTATAAATATATAAATAAATATGTACAATAAATAATGGTGAAAGTGCATAGAACACCCCAGAAAACCAATTTTTTAACCGTAACTCCAAAAATTATGAAATCATAGCCATTTGAAAGATAATTTAATTTAGAGTACAATGGAGTGAGTTTGGCTCAATTTGAGTTCGTATGGAGCCGGAATTGATATTTCAATGATTGCATTGTGGCTTTATCTGAGGGTGATTAAGTTTATTATATATAGTAATTTAGTTGACGATTATTTTTATTATTTACAACCCATTTTTATTTATAACTTTTATTTACAAAAATAATTACTTTGAGGTCAAATTATGTACAAATAAAATAGTACAAGTTAATACAAATATACAAGGAATTTATGTACAAATTATTTTTGGATTTTTGACAGAAGATCTTAGATCAGGTCAAGTCTTGACCCGCTCGAGGGGTTCGGGTCAGTTTGTAATTATTGCATAAACACATCCTTTATTTTTCTTTTATTTTTCTTTTCTTCTTTATTCTTTTATTTATGTACAAAAAGTGTTAAAAATACATATTTAATAGATGCATGTAAATGGTAAAATTAGGGATTAGTGGATATTTACAGGTGTTTGACTAAGAAAATGAAGTTAAAATAAAAGAATAAAGGCGATGAATCGTGGATTCATCATTCCCCTATACTTTAACTTTGCTAGTCCCTTTGAAAATACTTATAAGTGAAAACAAAAATAAAGAAAAGAAAAAGGAAAGAAGTTGGAATAATATTGACTTTTAAACTTATCTTCAAAAAAATGTAGTCTGGAGCTCTACCGGACCTTTGTATTATTAGTGTATCGGAACCTTAATGGGAAATGCATTTAAAACCTAACAGCCTCTAAGTTCCACAAGACTCTTATCAGGTCGCCTCAACAATCAGATCAGAACAAGTCTACATACACAAATTTTTATGACTATGAATTCTTACTTGTACGATGTAAGTGATATATAACTCCTCATCTTAGAAGTAACAAAGAAACAGCCTCTCTCAACAAGGTAACTCTAATCCCTCGGTCTAGCAACTCTTTCCTCGAGGAGGGGGGATATTCCCTTCTGAGTTCAAGTACAACCTGCTCAAGAAGAGGGGATGGAGAAGAGAATGGACGGTAACCAGTGTAGCTACCTATCCTTGGATGCATGACCAGTGTAGCCATGTCACCCGCTGCAAGCTCACAAATATTTGACTTTGAAGCTCTTATTCTTTTTTTTCACTTATATATACACTCCGGCTGGCATTTTACTTTTCAATCAGGCATATCTACTTTGGAGATTTTGCATTTTTTTTCTTTTTTTTGAAAATATATACAAGGTGCAGCATGTACATGAGGAGTTTTTCATCTTGAGACAGTAGACTATCCCTCCTTTGAAGTATTATTGCAACCCCACAGCTCCTGTATTTAGACCTCAACATCACCAAACCAGGTTGAGACGCACTTCCCTCCCTAGAAGAGGTCGAGAGGTTCCACCTAGATGTACTACCCTCATATGCTACCCCAAGAAAAAAGAATCTGCCCCCTCACTACCTCCTCCATGAAGAGCTACGTATAGAGTGCATTGTCCAAGGTAAGCTACGGTCTGAAAGAATCATGTGTGTGTTGTTAAATATTCTACTTAGACTTATCAAGATGACATGTGAACATAGTCTTATGGACTCAAAGAATTAAGTCACTAAGACCTGAAAAGTCTTAACTCCAAATCTTATAAGGTTCCTTAGAAATTAAGTGGATTAAGGTCCAACTAAGCTCCATTCTTCAAATTTATTCCAGACTTAGTTTAAAGTCAAGACTATCCTGAAAAATGCACATGCCAATGCAAGAAAATATGTACAATGCAAAGAGAAAACAAAACAAAATATTTTTGTGAAATCATTTTCAAAATTTTAAAATTTTTATGGATTTTTGAAAAGTGATGCATATGCAAAAGTTTTTTTACGCAAATAGTTAGAAATATATACAAGTATATACATAAGGGTTAGGGATTATACACATATTTACAAAGAAGTGAGTCAATTATTTACAAGAGTGATGAGAAAGGATTTACAACTTGAGTGATTTATACAGGTATATACATAGTTGATTTTTTTTTAAAAAAATTAACAAAATTTTTTGTGTGATGCATATATTCCTCAACATTATTTGAAAATGATTTTACAAATAATTTTGAAACTAGAGTCCAAAATAATTTTCACACAATTTTACAATCATTTACAATCATTTGAAAACAATTTTACAAACATTTTTCAAACAGTATATATAGATTTTCAAAATAATTTTTCAACCATTTTTCCAAACATTTATAAATAGTTTTATAAAATAATTTTTCTTTTCACATAAAGAGAAAATTTTTACAATTCAAAATCTTTTTACAAAGGTTGAAATATTTTTCAAACATTTTTCAAATAGTTTTCAAAAGATTTTTCAAATAGATTTTCAAACTACTTTCAAAATATTTTTCAAAATATTTTAACCTGACTTATTAGGCAGTATGTTCAAGAATTTGTTTACCAACATTTACACAGTATTTTAGCCATATTAAAAATATGAAAATACGAGTTATGGCTAAAGTATATATACAATATATACGACACCTCCTATACTTAGATCGAACTATGTCCTCATAGTAATCAAAGAGCTGGAAATAAAGACATAACTCGTGCTACATATATAAAAGTGAAAAAAATAGTATACTACACTGACGAATAAGAGAATAAAGTCAATAGTAGTTGGTGATCCCTATACTTAGGATCAAGTAATCCTAAGTATGGAAGACTGTACACAAGGGGAAAACCGAGGAGTAGAATGTACTGGGTTTATCCCCCCCCCCCCATACTTTGGGTAAAATATCCCTAAGTATAGGCAGCAAAACAGAGGTAAAAAGAATCAAATGAATAATCACGTCTGACACCCCCCATACTTTGGGTAAAGTACACCCTAAATATGGAATGATCATGAGATGGAAATGGGGTGTGAACAGAAAGAATGTATGATATGGACAAATGGATCTGTACAGATGTGATCAATGTTGAGGTGCCTCTCAACAAGCGCTAGAGTTTACGCCCCTAGCTAGACGCAAATGTTAGGATAACGTCGTATCAAGTTTCATGACGGCATCTGTAAGGTGAATATCGTACTATTGTTGCACTCTCGGTGAGAGAACAACAACGAACTCAACAGAGGAAATGATGACACCCAGGTAAACAATCAAGCGGGTGTCTTCTACTGGGTAAATAGATGGGCAGATGAAATGTAGCTCCGGTAGTACAAAAGAAATCGTCGGCTCAAGAACTGTATGCAGTGAAAGGGAAGAGCCGAAGAATTCGAACGTAGAGAAGGAAGGATTTGTCAGTGAATCCTCCATGTTAATCACAGTCTCAAAAAGGTACATAAGGTCATTATCAGGAGACTCACTAGAAAGGTTAATATCCGATGCATATAATGTAGACAAATCAGTGAAATCATCGAATACCTCAAAGATCAGATCATCCTCACGAGGGTCGTCGAGGAGAGAAACCTCAAACTCATTATCAGAAATATCAAAATACTCGGTCTCGTGATCCGACAGATCGGATGCACTCCTAGATAGTGAAACCGAATACACAGGGTCTGTGGCATCCTCCCGCAGATAACCCTCGCGGAGTAATGCCGAATCATCAGGGAATTGAGGATCTATGCTCTCAATATCATGTCCTCCAAAAATGTATCGACCTCATCAAATGGAAGGACACAAGACTCAAATATGGGACTATCAAGGTCTGTCAAATCAAAAATTGGTCCCTCATCAAGCTCTATCTGCTGAGATGAATCCAAATATATCTCCGAATCTGAGAAGATCTTCTGAAGAATAGACATTGAATCAATTGTGTATGGACACTGGAATGACTTGAAGGATGGGTGAGATGTGGGTTCCTCCTCTATTTCTTGGGATACTAGCAAATCTAGAATCCAAGAATCTTCGATGTGGAAGTGCGGGACTGGCTCAAAATTTGATTGTAAATTCAATGTAAACTCGACCAATGTCCGGCTCTCGGAACTCACAGTGGTAGTCAACACATCCATCATATGAAAAGTAGTAGTATCCATATCTTCTGATTTGTGTGTGTTGTCAAGATCGGCATGATGTATCACACACTCAACAAGTGTCATCTCTCCCTCGTGTGTTGTCCCGAATAAATCATCTTGTGAATATGGGATGTCTGAAAGTGTATCCAAGATGGTCTCAATTAAATCCAAGTCGGGACTTTGGTGTGAACTACCATACGAGGTAATGACGTATGTAATCTGCTTTGCGGTCCTCCCCCTCATGGTGATGTGGATAAGGCCAGACATCGAAAATCCATGATCTGGAAATCGCCTCAAAAGGTGACGTAACCTCAACCATGAATCTATCAATGGCTCCTGAGGGTTAACTGAAAAATCACAATACAAGACCGCATCATCTCTGCTCTATACTGAGGGTAAAATCTCTACAAAAATAATGATCGTAAATCTCTACGTAGCAATTTTCCTTCCCAATCGTCTGTGCCAACTCTTGGCTCTACTCTAAAGTGTAAATGGGAAGGTAATCAGCATCATGTCCTCAGAAGTGATATCAGAATATGATCGTGATCCACAAATATCCTCAAACTCATCGATATGCAAATATGGTTCCTCGTGCACTTCCCCTGAAAATTTCGGCAGTAGATCAATGAACTCTAAATTCAGAACGAAGGTTCTCAAAGTAGAAGCGGACTGTGCTTCTTGATTGGTGTACTCATCCAACGTATCAGGATAGAAGTCATTTAAAGCACGCAACTGCACCATATGATCGCCTATGGGATGCACTCTCATCTCAGCAAGGTGAACACCCGTGTCTCGTATATGGTCAATCTGAACTCTTCGGGCGTCACTCACATCATGTCCCAAGAAAGAAGATGGGTAGGGAAAATATGGGAAAACGAACGGAGTTCTGACCTCCCAAGAGAGTGGGCGGGAATGATGGGCATGAAGATAAGAAGCCGCAAAATCCGGCTGGAATGGAATGCGACCCATCATGAAAAGAGGGAAATGAAGGGAGGGAGGACGGAATAGTAGAAAGAGAGATAGAAGGGAGGGAGGGTAGAATAGAGACAGAAGGTGACTGCTAATGATAGAAGATAAACGTAACCAACTCACACCAAAGACATTCAAACACAAGGCAAACCCCCAATTCACCAACTCTACGCAATGTGAAGACCGTGAGATTTGATCTTTTATCTTTTCAATTTTAGAGTTTAGTGATAAGACAAAGTTGTACAAACACTTAGGAGGCTTTAATAAGATTTAGGCACTACTCCTTAGTTTGTACGCGAGCAATTAAAAGCGCAAACAATGAGGGAATTGCTCCCCAAAACAATGAAGTGATCAATTACGTTTAATTTTAAAGGTCAAATTTAATTAGCAGTCCCAATTTTTAAGTTTTGGTTTTCTATGTTTTTGATTTTTTTCAAAAATAATGCCTAACAAGTTTTTTAATTTCCTCTTTGATTGATTTGCGTCCAAAAACAGAGGGAAGAAGTCGAAAAAGTCAATGCACGATCAAACACGATGATGCATGCAGAGATAGAAAATGCGTACCTTACTCCAGCACTCTACATGCAATATGATCCGCGCATAAATTTAAATACTGAAAGTAAACTAGCTATATGATGCACGTGGAAATCGACCTTAGACAAGCAACTTCTATTTATCGTGAAGAACAATAGTTAGCTAACCGAATTGAGTCCGGAGTCTGATCTTGAGAGTCACTCGGTGCCCGCCACAACGAGTCCTGCCAGCGCTGTATGTGACTCCTCACGGCACGTGATCTCAAATTCAATTAAACTAACTTTTTCAGTTTAATTTTTATCCAATGTCCAATTATGTTCTATAGGAACAGATATTCTATTAGGTGTTGGGCCTTAGAAATTTACGTCACAATCAATCGAAATTCCTACGTCTAGGGGTTAAAACCGCGAGAATCAAAATAACAAGTTATGGCGGTCAAATCAAAAAAATCGGAAAACAACGGTGAGGTCCCCCGAGCACACCGGTGCTCAGTGAAACAGACCCCGAATAAAGTGTCCAAGTCCATAGTTCAATGTCCTAAGTTATTACAAAATTTATTGTTCTCTCAACTATAATAAAAATCTTCTCCTCCTCCCTACTATTCCTCCAGTGCAGGACCTCAAAAAGTAAACTCCAAGTCATCCAAGCATTACCTCGCACAAAAATCAAAGAAAGAATGTCAGAAAACAATTATGATTTAGAGAGACAAAATAGAAAAATGACTACAAAACCGTGTTCCCAGGCAACGGTGCCATTCTGATGACACGAAATTTGATGAGGTTAAGAAGGGATAAAATAATATCACAAAGTTGTATCATTGTTCTCAACTGCGCGAGTCGGTCAACGAGAAAATTTTTCAACTGATCCCGAAATGTCTTATATATTAAAGAAGGCTCGAGAGAAAGCGAGCTTTAAACACCCCACTAGAATATCCAAATCAAAAACCCGCTACACTTTGAGCTATTAGATCCTTTCACAGCTTACCCTACGTAATTCCTTGTAACCTAAATTCTCGACTGAATCATATCTGACTAAAAAAGCAGTCAATCATTCTCTACTTCCCCGACTTGTTCTTCTCTCCTACCTCCCTTCCCACTATAGTCATTCATTCGCTCCGTCTCGTTGGTTTGATGTGCATTTGCCTGAAAAAAGGGTCTTTCTAGCTAGAAAGCCTTTCCTCGGAATGCTTAGTTAGCAAGAGATCTGCGGTAGGAAGACCAAGGGGCTGGGAAGAAGGTACCACCGACTATTTAATTAAGAAAGCCAAAGGTCATCAAAAAAGTCAGGAAACCCCTCGAGACCCACGAGAGGTTGGTTCGTGAATCGGTTATTATGAATATTTGTATTTTGAACCACTTAAGGTAAGATAAATCAATGAAACACTACAGGAAGTTCCAGCTTTAGAGACGACAACTGGCGACGGTCATAGAATGACCGTCTCTAATGAAATCTTTTAGGGACGGTCATGCCATAACCGTCCCCAATACTTCATATCAGGAGACGCTATGCGACCTGGCGTCCCCTTTTGTAATAGCTTAATAGGGACGGTCAGCAAGACCGTCCCCTCTGCCTAGGGGACTCATTGGGGATGGTCTTGACCGTCCCTAATACGCTTCTGTTGGCGTCGCCTCCGGTAATGGATCTAAGTGGACGGCCAGAGGGGACGGTCAGAAACGACCGTCCCCTCTGCCTTGCGATGGACTTTGGGGACGGTTGTGATCGTCCCCTATACGCTTATGTTGGCGTCGCCTCTGGTCTCTTACCCTAAGTGAGTGACCAGAGGGGACGGTCCGTGGTGACCGTCCCGTCTGCCCTGGCAGGTTCTTTGGGGACGGTTCTGACCGTCCCCAATACGCTTCTGTTGGCGTCACCTCCAGTTTTTTTCCTTAAAGGGAGACCAGAGGGGACGGTCACTAATGACCGTCCCCTCTGCTCTAACAGGTCTTTTGGGGACGCTTTTGACCGTCCCCAATACGCCTTTGTTGGCGTCACATTAGGTCAGTGTCCTGACCAAAGGGGACGGTCGCCTAAGACCGTCCCCTTTGCTCACCAAAGGGGACGGTTTTAAGTGAAACGTCGCCGATCGTCTCCAATGGAGACGGTCGTTGCGACCGTCCCCATTGGTTAGATCGAAAAAAAACCCCTTCAGCCTTCGTTCTTCCTCACTTTGCCCTCTCCCAAAAACGCCGCCCAATGTTGCCCCTCTCGGCCAACGTCGCCCCTCCGCCCTCTCCGTGGTTCCGGTCGCCCTCAATCTTATTTTCTGGTATATAGTAACACTCCTTTGTGTTTATTCTTGTTTATTTTGCTTGATATTCTTGTTTGGAATGTTATACCCCATGTGAATGGGTTTTTTGTTGTTAGGTTAGGGTTGCTAGATTTGTTTAATGTAATATAGTTTTCCGCATGTTATGATGAAATAACTTGTTGTTTATGATAAAACATAGAGATTTAGATATAGATGTTGTTTAATGTAATATCTTGTTGTTTAATGTAATATCTTGTTGTATAATAATAGGATGAAATCTCTAATTTTAGGAATACATTCTATAGAGAACCATGTTATAGGATGAAAATTGTTTTAGATTAAAGAACATGTTATAGGATGGAACTTGATTTAGATTAAACATGTTATAGGATAGAGGATAACATGTTATTGGATGGAACATGTTAAACAACATATTGTAGAAATTCTTATTGTGTATAAGAGAAACACTTGATTAGGGTTTAGGGTGGAAAAACTTGTTATCTATAATAACATAATGGTGGTGGATTTTATTCTAATTGTGCAGTAAAATGGATAAGTCATGGATGGATAAGAGATATGATGATTTTCAACAATATAAGAGAGGAGTGATCGCGTTCTTGGATTGGGCATTTGAAATAGAAAGAGTTAATAAGAAATTTGGTGGTCTTAAGATTTATTGTCCATGTGTGAGATGTAAGAATATTAAATGGGATGTTAGAGAGACAGTGTATAACCATCTTATACTCAATGGATTTTGGTTACATTACTCCATTTGGACTGAACATGGAGAGGGTATAGATTTGCGAATGGATGAGGATATGGACGTAGATGCAGGAGGCAGTACACAAACCTTGAATAATGTTGGTCACGAGCTATTTGAACTAATGGACGATTTAAGAAGATCTGAGGCAAAAGACAGTGGTTTAGATGATAGGTTCTCGAGCAGTTTGCCAGATGCAGAAGATATATTGTCTCCTGGGGTGGAAATGACGCGTTTGCAGTTTTTATTAGAGCTGTTTAAGATGAAAGTAAGGAACGGATCAACTGCAGCAATGAGGACAGATGTGCTGGGTTTAATACGGAAGTTATTAAATAATCCTCAGAATTATCCTAAGGATTGGAAAGAGGCGAAGCAACGATTCCGACCGCTTGGTCTGAAATACGAGAAGATCGATGCTTGTGTTAATGACTGTATGCTTTTTCAAGGAGAGAATTCAGAATTGGTATGGAGTAGGGACCGGCTCGACCTCTCAGAAGACACAAAGGGAGAGGGAACTAGAGAGTCAGGTGTCTAGCATGAATATGGAGATTCAGGATTTGCGCCAACAAATGGCGATTTTCAATGCATTCATGCAGGCACATCAAGGTGGAGCATCGACTAGCCACCCAACAGTTGATGATAATGCCGCTGTGAGGTTAGGCGACGACGATGACGGCGAAGAAGAAGATGATGCCGATGACGACGAGGACGACGACGACGACGAGGATGAGGACGACGACTAGGATAGCTTACTTAGTTTGTAGGATACTTTAGTATATTGTATAACTATTTTGAACAATTATTGTAGGATACTGTAGTATTTTCAATGCATGTGTTGTTGGACGAGTTTTTTATGAATGTGGATTGCATTTTTTTGTCTCGTGGTGGTAATATTTTTTATGAATACAGATTTTTTGTAACAGGGCAAAATGAGGATCATATAGGGGGCAATGGAAATTTTTTTTGTTAGCAGATGAACAAAGGGGACGGTCATTGCGACCGTCCCCTTCGTTTCTCTCTTTTGGGACGGTCATGACCGTCCCCAATAAGATGCTTTAAGGGACGGTCACGCTCGTCCCCTATGCCAGACTTTTAGGGACGGTCCTGACCGTCCCCTATGTGTGGGTATTGGGGACGGTTTGTAATACTGCCGCGTATACCAAATGGGACACGACCTTTGGAGATGGTCTTATGACCGTCCCCATAGATCAATGGGGACGGTCATGTTATCTTTAGCGACGGATGTTGACCGTCGCCTGTTTTACTCTTTCTTGTAGTGAAAATAATGTAACAGCTTTCGCTATTCTTTTTACCTGGTATAGCGACCAAAGTCAAACAAAAGGAGCACGATTTAAAAACCATGCAGTCAATTTTCAGAAGTGAATTTTTAGTGGTTTTTGAATTTTTATTTTATTTTTATTTTCTCAAATAAGATACAAAGGATAAAAACACACAACACCACACTCTTTTTGTATTTTTTTCTGTCTAGTCACAAATGCTCAGAAAAGTCAAAAGAAAATATTTTTGTGTTGTATATATTATAAAATATTTTTTGGTAATTTTCAAATTTTTCTGATGTTTTTGTGATTTTCTAAAAATCAAACAGTAAAAAACAGAGCAAACTGTGCACAGTCAGGAGTATTTTGCAACTTAAAAATACTTTAAGTGCCCAATACTCTTGGGGATTATTTTTAATATAAACTACAACGCAATATCTACAATCAGAAACTGAAATTACAATTTTTGCATTTTTCTGTAATTTTCTACATTTTTTAAGATTTTTAGTTCTTAGCATTTTTTGGAGTTTTATAAGTGATCTAAGCACAAAAATTGGATAGAACTTAGAACGCACCAAAATACACCTACACTAAGTTTTTGGAATTTTTAAGCAATTTTTTGAATTTTTATGAATTTTCGAATTTCAGGCAGACAAAATATCACTATTTTTTATTTTTAAATATATCAAATAAACACGAAATGCAATAAAAAATTTATATAATGACAAAAACTATAGCAGGAACACAAACAAAATTCTAAAAATTTTTAGATCAATAAGAAAATTTATTTTATCAAAGAGATCAATCAAAGTTATAGTTTGAAGCACAGGGACTAAAACGCAATATTTCAAAAGTTTTTGTAGAGAAAATGGAATTTACCCAAAAATATTTCTGAGATGGTGCTCTTTTGCAAATATGAGAAGCCTCTGGAACTTTTATTGCAATTTTTCCACTTTTTTTAAATCTTCAAAACCACCTAGGGTTTGTTTCTTCTCTTCCAAGATAAATGGATAAGGAGGCAGGCTGGAGGCTGGCGCGGGCTCACGCACAGGTGGAGTAGCCCGCGCACGGGTGGTGGCGCTGGCGCGGGCTCGCAGGTAGAGGCTGAAGGTGAGCGGGCAGAGTAGTTGGCGTCGACGGAGGGCGGGGCCAATGGCGCGTGAAGGCGCGGCCAGTGCCGCCTCACGCGGGCCAGTTGGCGGGTTGCTGAAACTTCGGCTGCACGGGGTGGCGCTGCGCTCACGCGCAGCATCACAGCGAGGACACGGGGCTAGGCCGCCTTGCGGTGGAGTCGTTCGGCCTCCTGGCGGGGAGGCGAACGCGGGGCGGGGCAGTTGACGTCGATGGAGGGCGAGGCCAATAACGCATGAAGGCGCGGCCAGCGCCGCCTCACGCGGGGCAGCGTGCGGGCGCGGACATAGCCGTTGGATGGTGGAGGGACAGGAGGCGCGGGGCTGGTCGTGGCGCCGCCTGTGACCTGTAGTTTTTTTGTTTTTTTGTTTTTTTACTGTAATCAGATAATGATAAAAAAATATTTTTTGTGTCTTTTTTATAACAGAATAAATAAAAAAGAAAAGGTTTTTTTATTTTTTTGATAGAAAATGTAAATAGTAATCTAAAAATTTTTTTATTGTATTTTTTATAATTTTTTGTGAACCTGCAAAAGAAATATTAGAGAGATAGAAAACAATTACCTATTTTTTAGTTTTTTTATAATTTATTTATCAATAAAAGGGATTGGCGGATGGGTCGGATCTAGCATGTAATGGAAGATAGATCCGTGATTCCGGTCACCGTGCGTAGGGGTGTCAGAAAATTCTTAAATTTGATATTCGCTCAAGTTCGGCTCGCTAAAAGTTCGATTCAGATTCGGTTCGGGAATAAACAAACCGAACCTGAACACAAGTTGAGGTTCGATTAAGTAAACGAACTGAACCTAAAAATCATAAGTTCGCTCAGGTTTGATTCGTTAAAAGCTTGATAAACATATATACACACACACACACACACACACACACATATATATATATATATATATACATATACATGCATATTTACAAATTTTTATCCGCATAAGTGGACCTTATTTTGAGATAAGTTGGTTTTGTCTCAAGATAGATGAATTTTATTTGAAGATAAGTGAAGTATTTACGATATAGGTAGGTTTTATCTCGGTATAAACTATCCCAAAATAAATAGTCACATCGTTGTTACAACATCCATCATCTATGTGTCTAGTACTTTTCTATTTTTCATCCTCAAATCAATAGAGCAATTATAAACATCACTTATTGTATATCCCTACATTATTCATTATCCTCATCTAAAGGGATATAAAATATATTATATTTTTTCAAAGAGACGAATCCTTATTAATCTAATTTCCAAGAGATGAATAAGATATAGATGAAAAAAATTGAATGAATGCTTATTCAAATTACACACACGCGTGCGCGTGCATACACACACACACACACAGATATATATATATATGCATTTCTTTTCATTTCGATCTCTCTTACTAGAGAATTCCAAAGTTCAATATTCTCATAGGTTCGATGCGATTGAAAAGAGGTTCGATTCAGATTCATTTCGAAAATAAACGAACCGAACCTGAACACAAGTTTAGGCTCGATTAAGTAAACGAACCGAACCTAAAAAATGTAGGTTCGCTCAAGTTTGGTCCGTTTACATCCCTAACCGTGCGTGATCAGAGGTGACAGGTTGTTCGAGATAGAAAAAGAAATGTGGAGATCACGAGATGAGATGAAAAATCAGTGTCAGGCGAAAATATGTGGTGAAAATTTTGGGATTTTTAAAATCTAAAGACTAATAAAATGAGATTAAAAATGCAACCTGCGATTTATCTAAGAGAAAAATGACGGGGAATAACATATGGATCTCACCTTGGATTTGGACACGCTGTGATGGCCTCGACAACGATCGAATCGCTATCACCGACCGGATCGGAGGCTGGGCACCCTTCTGTAATGAGTAGCTTTAGAAGATCGGGCTCCTCTCTCCAAAGATTGATCAAGGAATGAAATTAGATGAGCCCATTAAAAAGAGAAGAAAAATGAAAAAGGAAGATATGTACAAATGGGGAAAGTTTTTATTGGTGAAATTAATAGAATAATTAAATTAATTAGTTACGAAATTCATAATTAAATAATTAATGAAAATCAATTAGCCACCTTAATGGTGGTCATTAAAGGCATAAAATCAAATCTAATATACATGGGATGTTATAAAATCAAATAAATCAAATAATTAAATATGAATTTCGGAATTAAATTAAAGTAATTAATTAATATTAGATGATTAAATTTTTTGGTGATTTTTATTTAAGGAAGTTAGTTGTATAGACATATTATAGACATATAATACAATATACATAGGTACAAATAAGGAAATAATTTTTAAAACACATTTTTTAAATTTTATTATTTATATTTTTTGTTTTTATTTTTTTAATGAAAATAATATTTACAATTATATACATTATAAATATATAAATAAATATGTACAATAAACAATGGTAAAACTGCACATAACATCCCAGAAAACCAATTTTTTAACCGTAACTCCAAAAATTATGAAACCACAGCCATTTGAAAGATAATTTAATTTAGAGTACAATGGAAGTGAGTTTGGTTCAATTTGATTTCGTACGGAGCCGGAATTGGTATTTCAATGATCGCATTGTGCCTTTATCTGTGGGTGATTAATTTTAGTATATACAGTATTTTAGTTGATGAATATTTTTATTATTTACAACACAATTTTATTTACAACTTTTGTTTGCAAAAATAATTAATTTAACTTTAAATTATGTACAAATAAAATAGTACAAGTTTTATACAAATATACAGGGAATTTATACAAATTATTTTTGGATTTTTGACAGAAGACCTTATCTCCCTCTACTTTTTTCCTGATCGATCAAGTCAAGTCTTGACCTTCTCTCAGGATTCGGGTCAGTATGTATTTATTGCATAAACACATCCTTTATTTTTCTTTTCTTTTTCTTTTCTTATTTATTCTTTTATTTATGTTTAAAAATGCATATTTAACAAGTGCATGCAAAATGGTAAAATTATGGAATTAGTGAGTATTTATAGGTGTTTGACTAAGAAAATGAAGCTAAAATAAAAGAATAAAAGCGATGAATCGTGGATTCATCAACTGTTTAGGTGTGGTTTTCTCGATCTATATGCATTTAGTGTAAAATTTACAAATTCGATTTTGCATAATGCATGAAGAGTGTTGGGATTCACTGTAAGTATACCTTCTTTTGAGCATGCATCATAGTTTCTCATTTGCATTCTGATTTCCGATTCCCCTCTTGTTTCATAACTTAAGGTCAAAAAGGAAATTGGGACTGAACGGTAGACGTGTTTGTGTGTTCAGATAAATTTCAAGTGATAACCTAACTCTAAAATTAGGACTGAATTGATCAGGTCGATTAAAAATTTGGAATAAAAAGAACCCCTATTCTCGGGTTCATAAAGCCCTCATTGTTTGTTTTACTTGCAAGTGAGACCCTAGGATAGAGCCAAGCAAGGATTTCTTACTTACTACTGGTTCTTTATTTTTAGGCGATTAGCTACTTTTCGGTGAGGAATACGGGTAGATGTATTTATACGGTCCGGACTTCCTTAGCAGAGTGGGAGGTTTAGAGGGCGCATTAGTCCTCAATTAACGGGCTTTGGTCTGTACTTACTCCTATACTGGCTGAAAGTAGGTCTAACTAGTCGTAAAAACCGGGCTAGTCTGTAAGAAAATACGGGCACCTAACAGCTCGTTAATCTTTCCAAGATTGTATTTATCACCAACTAAAATTCACAAGATAATTTGATTGAACTCTTACGGCCATCACGTATTGAGTTGGTGAAATTGAGGGTTTGAATTGTGTTTGTATTGTGTGAGTTTACTCCGCACATTTACATGCACCGTAGAACTAGTGCCTCATTGAATATCGCGTTCTATTCGGTTCTTTTGACATCGAAGATGACTGATTGGGGGGATATTTATTCGGACTTTGCGAATCTCTCGTTGAACCCTCCAAGAAATATGTCTTCACAGGTCCATGCACATTTTGGACCAAGCTGAACTCATGACCCTCTTGAGCCCAGGATCACCCACTCTCGGGATAGTTACTCTCAAACCATTCCATTTCTCTCTTCCCACCTCACCGAGGAAGACCTTCACCTCGGTGAGAACATCTTGATTCATAAATCCTCTTCTAATCAAGAACACCTTGTTGATTTAGGCTATAAAAATGATACAAGAAAAATGCCTCCAAAGAAGAAAGACAAGGAAGAAGAGAATCATGAAGACCTAATGAGAATGGTACTAGCCAGATTAGCTACATCTGAGCAGCAACATGCACTTCTCAGAGCTCAGTTAGGACAGCCCAATGTTGGGGTCGAACCACCAATGGATGCGACGTACAACCCCGGACAATATCAAATTTGGAACTACTTGAATCCGATCGAACCCACTATTGATTTTGAGTTGAAGTCGCACTTTCTGAACATGTTGCCACACTTTGATGGGAATGCTTCTGAGGAGCCATATGCATTCCTAAGGGACTTTGAGCTCATCTGTGATAACCTCAAACATAATAATGTTAGCCAGGATTATATTAGGCTCAAAGCCCTTCCATTTGCCTTGGGTGGAAAAGTCGACTACTATGTGAAAAATTTTGGAATTACCATCACCACTTATGTCTAGTTCAAGGACATGTTTCTGAAGAAGTTCTACCCGTTGAGTAGGACTAACACGATGAGGATGCAAATTACGAGTTTTTCCCAATTACCCCATGAAGCCTTTTATGATGCTTGGAAAAGATTCAAGGACATCCTGCAGAAGTGTCTCTGTCATGGACTAGATGACAATATCTTGGTCCAGTCATTCTTTACTGGTCTCAACCCTGAGATGCAGGGTTTAGTGAGTGCTTCCTTTGGAGGCAGCTATACATCACGAGGAGCGGATACCGTCTGGAAGGTATTCAAGCAGATGGCTGAAACTAGCCGCTCACAGATGGCCAGCACGGCATATACACCGTCCCCCAATTCACTCTCATTTGGAGGGGGAAAATCAGTTGTAGTCGATCTCTCTCAGGACGTGATCCCTAGCATGGGAATCCTTGCAGACAAGCTTACAGTAGTTGAGAAGATCGATAGGAGGATTGATGAGTTAGACTGGAGCATCTCCAAACTTTTAAAACAGATGGATGAGTTGACTGAGAAGGTATCTAAGATATGGATACCCGCTGTGACTGCACCCTCTGCTCCCATTTACCGAGTTCACCATGTTCAGGAGTAGTTGGTGTTAGGGCAACCCCAGTCGTGGGAGTAGGACCAATCCTACACCCACTCTTTCCATCAACCACCTCCATTAGCAGAGACAGCTCAGGAGGAGCCTCCACCAGTTTGGGAGGTAAATGGGATATGGTATACTCAGGACCCTATCAGGTAGGGAAGTATGGGAGACCGACAGACCTATCAGCGTCCCCCGACCTTTCACAACACTGCATTCACCTCCGCACCACCTCCTTCACAGCAGAGCCCTTGATTCCAGCCACCCCAGCAGTCACGGCAGTAGTACCAGCAGTATGGCCGACATGGCCATTACCAGGTAGGTTAACAGAACCCGCAACCCCAGCAGCAGCAACAGAGACAGTACTCTGGCCAGCAGGGCCAGTCTTCTCGTTCTTCTTCCCAATCTTATTCACTTCCTTCTTCATCTAGTCCCGTGGATATACAGTAGCAGATACTCAACGAGCTCCGTTCCTACATGAACGAGATTCATGACTTATGGGTGGATATCAACCGCTTGTCCAGATGGCGAGACAAGCAGACTGCACCCTCTACCTCTATCCCAGCCCAAGTTCAGGCTAACCCCAATAGCCTGAACCGTTCTAGTTCTCAGCAGCACTTTGGTCTGGTATACTATTCAGCATATCCTAGATCTGAACATGAGATTCTTTCGTGTGACGAGGCTAACCACATGTCACTCAGGAACGGAAGGACTGTGACCGTACTTGACCGGGAGAGGGATACGAGGAGGGGCATCTCTGGAGCTCTATCTGAGGAGTCTTCAGAGGACGAGGAGGAGAGGCAGCATATTCCGGAGCCCCATCAGCACTATTCGAGGATTTCTACTCAGGGAGCCGAGAGGAGAAGAAGAGCACGAATGCAGCATCGGCAGCAGGGATACACTTCTGATTCTACGGAGGACCTTGCATCTCCGGTTGTGGCAGACACCATTCCACCTTCTGTTCCACAACCTATAGTAGATGGATTTGATTTTGATCCCATGTTGCATAAAACAGATTCATATATGGAGAACTCTGTTTCAGTTAATGCAAAGAACGATCTTTCATTTCATGATTCAAACTCTTCATCTTTTGTTTCTCTAGCTTCAATCCCTTTCCCCCGTGCTCTTACAGCAGGAAAGCGCATCAAAAAGATTCAAAAAGATGACCCCGATATGGCACGGTTTTGTAAAGAAAATATCACTGTAAAAGTGACATTTGATGAATATGTGTCTAACCATCCTGCATTCCAAAAATACCTTAAGGTGAGATGCACACCTACAAGGGTTAGCAGGAAGAAAGATAACCGAAATATAAAGACACATGCATTATCGGTAGCCACAACCTATTGTCTCAAGAATCAGACTTTTCCAAGGAAAAAGAGAGACATGGGTTCTCAATATATAGAGAGTCGTATTAACGACATTGCGTTTGTACGCACACTCTTAGATAACGGTTCTTCAATCAACTTACTTCCCTTAGCATTATCTCAGAAATTGGAGTAGGGACCACTTCGCAAATCTAGAGCTTTACTCCAATTCGCAGATCGTTCAGTGAAGAGACCTAAGGGAGAAGTGAAGAACGTTGTTATCTCGATTGAGGGGAAGAACTATGAGGTTGACTTCACAATCTTGGACATGGAGACCCCCAATCATTGGAGAGAATCTCATATTATTCTTGGACGGCCCTTCCTTAGGATTGTAAGCGCAGCTTTCGATTATGGTACGAGAATGACGAAGTTTCGTTCGCCAGGCGAAGAAGTGAACCTTGAGATGAAGCAAACCAAGTGTCAGCGACCTGATTCAGAGAGTAGCATAGAGTACTCATCTTCAGAAAGATTGTAGAATGATTAGCACAGTTGGGATTTGGGGATAGATTCCTTCAGGACAGAGCGAGTCCCTTTCATCTGGAAAGGGCATAGTGGATGATGCAGTTTGTCAGGTGTTGTCTGATCTTGTGGGAGATGCATCTACCTATTCCCATGATGACACCGAAATCCATATGGATCTGTTAGTTCCATCCTCTTCGGAACGATCATGGGACCTAGATGAGTCAGACGCGGCTTTGGCTAAACTACCGCATTTCTTTGGCGATCCGACTCCCCTTACTACTAAGTTGGTGGCGAGTACTACTCAGCTTAGCCCACCTTCATGCAGCACGGAACCAGATTTAGATTCAGTTCGGCCAGATATTCTTGATGATACCACATTTCCAGAACTGAAATCACTACCTCCTACACTCAAGTACGCCTTTCTTGCTGGACCCAAAGAGAGATACCATGTAATCATTAGCTCAGAGTTGACTTTAGAATAGGAGTCTATGTTGTTAGAAGTCTTAGAGAGGAACCGCAAAGCAATAGGCTGGATAGTATCGGATCTCGTGGGGATTAACCCCGCTCTCTGCTCGCACCACATTTTTACTGAGGATAATGTAAGGCCTTCCCGTGAGTTCCATAGGAGACTTAACCCCAATCTACGGGAAGTAGTAAAGAAAGAGATTGAGAAATGGTGCAAAGTAGGGTTTATATACCCTATTTCTGACTCCAAGTGGGTGGCCCCGCTTCATGTTGTCCCGAAGAAGTCGGGAATTCAGATGGTCACCAATGAGGAGGGGGTAGAGATCGCAACACGAGTACCCACGTTGTGGCGTGTCTGTGTTGACTACAGGCGCTTGAATGCCGCGACCAAGAAAGATCACTTTCCCTTGCCTTTTATTGATCAGATCTTGGAGAGACTCGCAGGGAAAGAGTTCTTTTGTTTTCTTGATGGGTACTCAGGATATAACCAGGTAGCTATAGCACCCGAGAACCAGGAAAAGGCCACACTCACATGTCCATTCGGTACTTATGCTTTCAAGCGCATGCCATTCAGCTCTGCAATGCCCCGGGCGCATTTCAACGGTGCATGATAGCCATATTTGCCGAGATGGTGAGAGATTTCCTGGAAGTTCTCATGGATGACTTCTCGGTTCATGGTGATTCTTTTGATACATGTTTAGCGCACTTGGACTGAGTCCTCACGAGGTGTAGAGAGGTGAATCTGGTACTCTCTTGGAAGAAGAGTCACTTTATGGTGACGGAGGGTATCGTGTTGGGGCATGTCATCTCCAAAAGGGGAATGGAGGTTGACCCAGCCAAGGTGGAGGTGATCAAGAAACTCGAGCCACCAACACACGTGAAGTCACTGGGTCATTCTTAGGGCATGTTGGATTCTATAGGAGATTCATTCATGATTTTTCAAAGATCGCCCACCCATTGACTGAGCTCCTAGGGAAAGACACATAGTTCGTTGTAGATCACAGGTGTCTGGAGGCCTTTGAGATATTGAAGAGGAAGATTTGTGCCTCACCTATCCTCCAAGCTCTTTACTGGTCTCGCCTCTTTGAGATCATGACTGACACCTCAGATTTCGCTATAGGAGTTGTGTTAGGACAATGGCGAGAGGGGATCCCGTTTGCGATCCACTACTCGAGAAAAGTATTAGATCCTACACAAAAGAATTATACAATGGCTGAAAAGGAAATGCTCGCGGTAGTATGGGCCTTCGAGAAGTTCAGATCATATATTTTGGGTTCTAAGGTGACAATTTACACTGATCACATAGCCATTCGATAATAATGAAAAAGAAGGACGTGAAGGTACGTCTTCTTAGGTGGATTTTACTCCTGCAGGAATTTGATTTGGAGATAAAAGATAAACCTGGAGTGAAGAATGTTGTGGCTGATCACCTTTCTCGAATTGAACTTAAGGATTCTCCTGATTATGAGCGGATTAGAGAGACCTTCCCAGATGAGTCAATTTATGTTATTGACTCACTCCCGTGGTATGCCAACATGGTGAACTATCTTGTCTCCAAGCAGGTTCCCCATGGTTGGATTAGGAGCAGCATTGATCGACTGAAGTCGGATTCGAGGAGATACCACTGGGACGATCCTTTCCTTTTCTTCGAAGGATCAGATTGTGTTTGGAGAAGGTGTGTTCCTCAGGAGGAATACCAGAGTGTCCTCACATATTGTCTTTCACTTGAGGTTGGAGGTCACCATTCGGGAAAGAGAACCGCTCACAAAGTACATCAGTGTGGATTGTATTGGCCAACCTTATTTAGAGATTCTATTGATTTTGTACGGTCGTGCCCTATCTGTCAAAGGATGGGAGGGACAGTTGGATAGAGAGATGAGATGCCCATGCAACTGATGATTATTTGTGATGTTTTTGATGCATGGGGCATATATTTTATAGGTCCCTTTCCCAACAGGACATGAGTACATATTGTTGGCGGTTGATTATTTATCCAGGTAGGTGGAGGCTATCCCAACCCGAACAGCAAACAGCAAGACTGTTTGTAAGTTTGTGAGAGACCATATTATTGCTAGTTCGGGGTGTCAAAATTTTTGATATCTGATGAGGGTAGCTACTTTGTGAATCGAGATATGAGATCTTTAGCGAAGGACTATGGATTTGAGCATAGAACTACTAGTCCTTACCACCCACAGTCCAACGGCATGGCAGCGGTTTCGAACAGAGAGGTGAAGAGTATTTTGTAGAAATTGGTTCGTCCCGATAGGAAGAACTGGTCTCAGCTCATGGACCAAGTTTTGTGGGTCTATAAGACAGCCTACAAGACACCATTGGGTACTTCATTATTTAGAATGATCTTTGGCAAGCCATGCTATTTGCCCGCAGAATTGATCCATAAATCCGAATGGAAAATTAAGAAGATTAATTGGAGTTGTCACCTAGAGAAGCTTTGTCGAGACTTGAACTTGAACAAGCTCGTGGAAATCCGAAACAGGACATATGACAACAGTTTGATTTATAATGACAAAGTAAATATATGGCATGATCAACACATTAGGTGCAAAGACTTTGTCCCTGGACAAAAGGTATGGTTGTTCAATGCCAGGTTGAAGATGTTCTATGGGAAGCTCAAATCTAAATGGACGGGTCCCTTTGCTGTTAAGAAAGTGCACGAGAATGGAAGTGCAGAGATATCTAATCTCATAGATGATACACAATCTTATGTGGTAAATGGACAATTGTTGAAGCATTTTGTAGATTTGAAAGAGCAGTTAGTCCAAGTCGAGGTCATCAACTTCATGTAGAGTGAGTACAGAGCAGATAAATCATATTACTCTTCATGAAGATGCAGCATCAAGATTTAACATCTTAAAAGATTCATTCCTATTGTACATTCTCCCTTATTTGTATATTCTCCAGATCACATCGGTTCTCACACTTTCTCCTATCCTATACTTAGGCTGACCAGAGCCTAAGTATAGGGGGAACGATGCCCGCCCTGTGTATATACTCACCCATTTCTCCTATTAACCTCGCCCACCCCATTTTTGCTCTTCTTCTATATTTAGGCTGACCAGAGCCTAAGTGTGGGGGGCAGATTGACTTCTATACTTTTTATTATTTTAGTCATCCTACGCTTAGCACGAGCTATGTCTTTTTCTCGCTTCTTGTGCTCTGAGGACATAGCACATGCTAAGTATAGGGGGCGTGTATATATTACATATATACTTTACCCATAACTCTTACTTTTACGTATTTTTGTATATATTATACAATAATTATGGGGCGGGTAAAAAACTTTTCAAAAAAAACTATTTTTCCTTATTTGGACGGTATCTCAATCACATTTCAAGGGCATGTATATATTACATATATACTTTACCCATAGCTCGTACTTTCATGTATTTTTGTATATATTATACAATAATTACGCCGTGGGTAAAAAACTTTTCAAAAAAACAAAAAAAACTATTTTTCCGTATTTGCTTAAAAAACTTTTCAAAAACAAAATCTCTTAAAAAAACTTTTTCAAAAAAATCATTTATAATCTACCAATCTTTTTCAAAAAAACTTTTGAAAAAAAAAGCAAAACTTTTTAAACAAAAAAACTCTCTAAAAAATCACAAAAAAAACACTAACTAATAATTTGGTTTAATCCCTGACACAATTCACTTTCACACAAGACTAGTGATGTTCAAGAACACTTGGTTTATGAGGTCTTGAGATTTTGAGTTAACCAGCCTTAGTCATTAGGGTCTTGACTTAATTATTCACATTTCCCTAGTTTGAAAGATTTGTGTGCTATATTACATACTTAGTCTCTACCTTAAGAATATGATCAGCACCTCACATACACGACTGCACTTATGATGAGATGAGTTAGAATTTCACTTGAGGAACGGGGATGAGGGATTTGAGTTTGGACTTGATTTGATGATGCTCGAGGATGGGATAAAATCAATGAAGGCTTCATGAAACCTGAGTGTCAGCATCTTTAGCCAGTATGAGAACATGGTTCTTGTACTATCTCTTAACATTTACCTATATGTCAGGGTGTGATAAAATAAAAAAATATTGATCAGTGTGCGCCAACTCTTGGTAAAAGCAGTGGAGCTAGCCAAAAATACTACAAAGCAATGAAATGTTAAAGAAAAGCTCTCATTCCATAAAGTCAACTATCAAAGAGCTTCCACCAAAGGAGAGTGCTCCCAACCATTTCAAAAGTGTCCACTTCGACCACCGCTATTAGGACCAGGAGTCGGGCTTGCACCAAAAAAGGGCTCTGCATCGTAAATGCTACAAGTCAGGGTGTAGAAGGTACGATAGGTACTCAAAAAAGGCACACCCCAGTGTACTCACAGGAAAACAAGTGCAAACGACTCCAACCTCTCTTGACGGACGCACTGATCAACACCAAAAATATGCGTTAAGTAATAAGGCACTTGAGAGAATCCTTGTTCCAATGAGAGGGAGAGAAGAAATGACACAATCCAATACCCTCCATCAACTGGCCTTTCATCTACACTTTTAAGTCTGACAACTAAAGAGACGGTGAATTGGATGCAAGAAATGGTTTATTCACTAGTGTTGAGGGTCGGATTCTTAGGAGAGTCTCTTGGACTGGAACCTTGGGTGATGTTGCGACTCTACTCTTGTAACTGCAGTCAACACGTAAGTCATATCCCTACTATATATGTAGACAAAGAGAGTCTGATGATTAGGGAAATTGATACCTTTTGACTAGAGCTTCGTTCAGCTTAGAATTTTAGGATCTCTAAATCGAGAGTTCTTGAACAGATCAAGTCTTGTATTCGCATGCACGGTCAGAGGTTAATCCAACTTATTCATTCTTTATTTGCTCGAGGACTAGGAAAGTTTAAGTATAGGGGGTGATGAATCCGCGATTCATCATCTCAATATCTTGATCCTAGAAAAATCCATGAGTAAAATCCCAATAAAATGTCTATAAAATCAATAAATTAACAAAACGACTCTTGTAAATAAAACACACTAATTATTATTGGATTGTACAAAATAAATTAACAATAAAAAGCCGCAAAATTAAAGGAGTTTTTCACCTATAAATAGCCCAAAGCTTCATGTATTTTTAATAATTTCATTTCAACTCTTTTTTGGCTAATTCTTTCTCTAACTTGTTCATAACAATGTATATAAAAATATAAAAATACAAAACAAATTCACATCACATAAATGCTCCTAGATCCCAAAGAGAAAAAGTCGTAAAGAGAACTTTCAGGCCAAATTCCCGCTCCGTATGAACTCCAAATTCACCAAACTCACATTTAAAGTTCAAGTTAGAAAATTATCTATCCAACGGAAGTGGTTTCATTAAAATCGGAGCTCATTTGCAAAAGTTGGGTTTTGGGACCTAGATGTACATTGTATATTATGTATATATTCATTCTTTCTTTATTTTTTATTTTATCTTTTCTAATTATTAAAAATACAAAAAAAATCATGATTGTGTTGTATTTTTATCATACTATTTTATTATATTTTTATTATACTATTTTATTGTATTTTTCTATTGTAATTATATCTTATTGAAAAGACAAAAAATACATATTAGAAAAGCAAACAAAAAATGTACATGTTGTTTGTCCTCTTTTGTAAATTCTCCACCATTTTTCTTCCTTATATTTTTGATGTATTTTAGTAGCCTGTATTATATTATTATTTATTTTATTATATAATTTTCATTCTCTACAATAACCACCATTCAACTCCACCATTCCATCATTTTTTCCAATCTCTCATTCAACTCCATTAATAATACAACCTCCCATTCAACTCCACCATGTTGATAACTTCTCATTTTTTATCTTTATATACATCCCATCCTCCTCATTTTGTACTTGATCCATCTTTATGTGAGGAGAGCCTAGTTCCCAGAGTTGAATCGGTGACAGCAACGCAACCGCGGTCGAGCGACGACATCCCTCTCTCCGGTGAGATCCGTTGGCTTTTCGGCCAACATCGCAGCCACATCCGTGTGTTGCTCGAGCTCATCGCTCGCCGATGATTCGAGCGAGGACCGTGCTTCTTGTGAGCACACCCCATAGGCGACCGTTTCTATTTTCGGTAATTCGTCTTATATTTGCATTTTTATTTTGTCTTTGCTTTTGTTTTTATCACATCACATCCACCCAAACACCTTCATTTGTTTATATCCTCATCATACACCATCATCACATCTTTTGTTTCCACATCATGTGCATCCATTGTTTAACAAAATTAAAAAAATATTTAAAAAAATTAAAACAAAAAAGGTTTCTTTTATTACAACAGGAAAACAAAAAATAAAAAAATGGAAGGAGGCAGCAGGCACCACCCGCCTCCTCCTCCCTCTCCAATCGGCCTCGTCGCCTGCCATCTCCACCTCGACCTTCTGCCTCCTCCGTGCACGCGCCAGACCCACACCAGCGACGCCCTGCCAATCATCCTCCAGGCCGCGGTGGTATCCGCCATCCGCAGCTCCGCCGTCCAAGTCGCCCTCGCCTGGTCGCCCGTCCGTGGCGCCGCTGCCTCTCCTAGCGCGGCCCGCCGATCGCTGTCAGCCCCCCGCCTCCGACTCGCGTGGCGGTCTGTGCACGGTCGTGCGCCGATCGCCTCCGCCATGCGCCGCCCCAAGCACCCACCCACGTACGTTCTGAACGATTTTTTTTATTTATTTGAAAATTGAATTATATATTTTTTGAATTTTCTATAATTACAAGCGAGTCCATGTGTGTAGTTTGTATTGCAGTTTCAATTTCTGGTATTGCACGGAGAACCCTATATATGCATATTAATTTGGACATCAATTTCGTATCATTTTATTCAATGAAAAATGTCTTCATGTTGAGCAACTAGTTCTTTACCACATGGATATTGATTTATATTTCTCTGATATTTTGTTAATTAATTAAAATTGTCTAACTAAAATTCTGCATATTTTACTCATTTTGTTCTCTTAAATACATATTTGACACATTGTTGCTCAAAAATTCTTGAAAAATTAGACATGGTGCCTTGAAATGTAATTGAATTACTTTCCAAATTTCATCCAAAATAAAGTTGTATGTGCCTGAAATAAATTGTGGAGTGATTTTCGTATTTGATTTTTAGTTAAATCGGCATACATCTTTTTCACAAAATTTCAATTCTCCTGAATTGAGCATCTAAATATCTTTTTAAGATAATTCGCACTCTGGTTAATTTGATATTGTGGATTTATTAGGAATTATTTACTCATTGTCACTCTGTTTTCACTAAAAAATCCATAAAAATTCATATTTTGTTTAAAAATCCAAAAATATTACTGTAGCTTCCTTGCATCATGTTTTAATTCCGATAAATTTTTCATAATTTTTGCTTACTGTTTGTGTGAACAATTGCGAAAAAAACCTTGAAAAGTGTGTATTTTTCATTGTTGCATTTTAATTCCTAAAATTCCAAAAAATATGTCTTGCATTCATCACTAGATTAGAATTCTAGGAAAAATATAATTTGGCTAAATTGGATTAATTTTGTATTAAAATTAATTTGGCTAAGTTGTGTGTTTTCTTAGTGTCTTAATTCAACCGCATCTTATATTTGACATTCAGTTTGCATTAAAAAATATTTAGAAATCCGTACTGGAAATCTACATCTAAAGTTTTGAATTGACCTCAAGTTGTTCCTTTGCCTCCCTGTGTTCGACCCCGGACTTGCCCGGGATATAAATTAAGCCGAGACACTCTTCACAGAGATCTTCTCTCGGTTCTAATTGATTCGCTAAGTACATGTACTACAACGTGCCTAAATTATTTAACGTATTTAGCGACTCGTCAGATACTATTGTAGATTCATTCGTGATTTCTCAAAGATTTCACTTCCCCTGACCGAGTTGACCAGGAAAGGGATAAAATTTGAATGGTCTTCTGCATGTGAGCGTAGCTTCCAAGAACTGAAGAGGAGGTTAACCACCGCTCCTGTCTTGACTTTACCCTCTAGTTGTGGAGGTTTTGTCATATACACTGATGCATCTTTGAATGGCTTGGGTTGTGTGTTGATGCAGAATGAAAAAGTTGTAGCGTATGCTTCGAGGCAGCTAAAGATTCATGAAAGGAATTATCCTGCACATGATCTAGAGCTTGTTGCGGTGGTGTTTGCTTTAAAGATCTAGCGTCACTATCTGTATGGTGAGAAATTTGAGGTCTTGTCTGATCACAAAAGCCTTAAATACATCTTTTCTCAAAAAGATTTGAATATGCGTCAATGGAGATGGATGGAATTTCTTAAGGACTGTGATTTCTCTATTGCTTATCATCCAGGTAAAGCAAATGTTGTGGCCGATGCTTTGAGCCGAAAAAGCTATGCCATGTCTGCTTGTTTGATGATCAAAAGTGGAAGTTAATTGATGACTTTGTTTCTTGGAATCCTTTCGAGGAAGGTGACAAGATTATCTTATCTAGCATCCAGATACATTCTGAAATAATAGAGAAAGTATTGAGAGCTCAAAAAGAAGATCCTAAGTATCATGTTCTGGCTGAAAAAAGTCAAGAAGAAAATTCAGAATTCTTCTTTGCTCCAGATGGTGGCATTAGATTCAGGAATTTCTTATGGGTTCCTCCGCAGGCAGAGTTGAAGCAGGAGATTCTGGATGAAGCTCATCGTTCAAAATTCACTGTGCATCTTGGAAGTACAAAGATGTTTAAAGATCTCCAGCAGAATTTTTGGTGGAAAATATGAAGAAGGAAATTGCGGAATTTATTTCTCGTTGTTTGGTGTGTCAGCAAATTAAAGCCGAGCATCAATAACCAGCCGGGATTTTGGAGAAGTTAGCGGTTCCGAAATGGAAATGGGAACACATCACTATGGACTTTGTGATGGGCCTTCCAAAGACCGATGCAACTAATTATGATTCCATACGGGTGATAGTGGACAGATTGACGAAGTCTGTCCATTTCTTGCCAATGACAAAAAAGGAGTCAATTGGAGCTTAGCAAATTTATACATGAATAATATCGTGAAGCTTCATGGTATACCTGCCTCTATTGTGTCTGATCGAGATCCAGGATTTATCGGGAGATTTTGGAAAAAACTTCAGGAGGCTTTCGGTATAAAGCTGAAGTTTAGTATCGCATTCCATCCTCATATAGATGGTCAATCTGAAAGAACTATTCAGGTTCTCGAGGATATGCTTAGAGCATGTTCTATGGATTATGCTCGAAGTTGGGATGAGAATCTTCCACTTATTGAGTTTGCCTATAACAATAGTTATCAGGCTAGCATTGGAATGGCTCCATATGAAGCTCTCTATGGGAGGCCATGCAGATATCCGCTTTGTTGGAGCAAGGTAGGTGAAAGAAGATTGCTCGGATCGGAACTCGTGCAAAAGTGTACTGATAAGATCGACCTAATTAAGAAAAGGCTCTTAATTGCTCAAAGTAGACAAAAGAGCCATGCAGATAACCGTCGCAGAGATCTAGAATTTGCAGTTGGTGATCATGTCTTTCTCAAGATTTCTCCAACCCTTGGTGTATTGAGATTTGGACGGAAAGGAAAACTTAGTCCAAGATACATTGCTCCTTTTGAAGTGTTGGATAGGGTAGGCAAGATAGCCTATCGCATTACATTACCACCACAGTATTCACATATCCACAACGTCTTCCCTGTCTCCATGTTGCGAAAATACATTCATTATCCATCTCATCAAATTCAATATGAGCTTATTGAAGTTCGTAGAAAATTATCGTATGAGAAGCGCCATTCACATATTGTTGATCGTCAAGAACACCAATTGCGAAGGAAGACTATCAAGATGGTAAAAGTTGCTTGGCATAACCATTCGGATAGAGGTGATGACACGCCAAGCGACTAAGGTAAAGGTACTAAATGGTCGTCGCGACCTCAATCACTCGGCTATGTCAATCAAGAAAATTAGACCACCAATAATAGATAAAATCAAGTCGAAAATCAATAGCGGTCTTGCTATTTTATTAACCTGGTATAGCGACCAGGGTCGAACTCAAGGAGCACGTAATGGCCTTGCGGCCTACGAAGTAGTCAAAAATCGAAGGAAAGAGAAGAAGAGAGTATTTTTGGTGGTTTTTAGGGTTTTTATATTTTTTTTGGGTTTTTAATTAATTAAGAAACTAAAGGAAACAAATAAGCAAGGTAATTCAACAATTAATTTAATGCATCAAAACTCAAGCAAAAATTCCAGAAAAAATATTTTTGAGTGTTTTATAATTTTTACTATTTTTATTGAGTTTTTGAGATTTTTCTGATGTTTATTTAATTTTCTAAAAATCAAGCAGTGAATGAAAAAGAAGGTACTGTCCAGCCGAGCTTGAGGGACTTAGATAAAATATCTAAAAGTCCCCAATAAGCCTGGAGGTATTTTTCCTATATAGAGAAGAAAACAAGTAAATTTTTGAGCACCCTAATTATTGTTTTTGGATTTTTAAATTATTTATTAGAATTTTTATGAGTTTTAGAGTGTTTTTCAATTTTAAGGTTTTTTAGATAATGAAAAATAGCCAAAATTGACTAGAAAATCAAGCAAGCCAAAACAAACAGTTGCTAATTTTTTTTTAATTTTTAGATGAGTTTTAATATTTTTTGTGATTTTCAAAGTTCAACAATAAAGAAAATATGTGTTTTTGAATTTTTAAAAATATCAAATCAACACAAAAATGTCTTCAAAAATCCTCGAAAATTTTTACACTATGGCAGGAGCCATGTCCAATTTTCATCAAATTTGGAGGTGATTTGCTATTTTATTCAAAAATTAAAAGAGAGTACTGTGCATAGGGACCTAAGTGCAAATACCCGAAGTCCTGAGGGGTCTGGTGTACCCAAGAAGTCGCGCGCATCGCGCGTGCCTGGGGCACTCAGGGACCCAAATGTAATAAAAACTACTTCCGAGTCCAGGGGGTAGTCTGCAAATAACCCACAAATATACGCACATGCACTAATAAATCACGCACAGGGGTATAAATGCAATATCCTAAAAGATTTCATTTAATCCATAACATTCAGAACTACAGGGTATAAGATGCAAATACACCAGAAAACCACGTGACGAAGCACGAGTCATACCATACACAAGGGCGTAAATGCAAAGGAAATAAGGTGCAGGGTCCTCTATGCAATTCTACCAAAAACTAAACAACTACACTAAATAATTACAGGACTAAATGCGAAATAAAATAAAAGAGGGGGCCTTAGGGTAAATTACCCTTTATTAATGCGGGCCGCTGGATGGATGCCACGTGGAGAATCGGATGGTCTGGATCGGGTGGCACTCCAACGCTGAGGTCCTCGCAGTGATCGGACGACTGAGGCTACGCCATGTGGGGGATCGAACGGTGGAGGCTCTCGGTGGCTAAACCTCGCTGGACCGACGGCTGGAATCAGTCCTCCACTGATCTGACGGTTGCTGCTGCTCCTGGAATGGACGACCTAGATGAAAACTGGAGCGGGAGGCTGATCGGACGGTCGATGGAGATCCTCGAAGAACAGGTGGCCGGCGAACTTCGCCGGCCTGGTACGCTCGCTCCGAGACTCCTCTGCTGCTTCTGAAGATCGGAGAAGCTCCGGCGTGACGCTCCGCAGCTGCTGGTGGCCTCGATGACCCAGCCGAGCTCTGGGGAGAGCTCCGGCGAGGTCGGCGGAGGTAGAGCTCCTAGACCGAATGGTCCAAGCCCTCAGATGGGCTCGGATGCACCTGCAAGATAGACCAGAAGACTCGCGGGTCGAGGGCAAACTGCCTCGACCTGGTTAGGCAAGGTGAAGATGGTTGGAGGGTCGTTATGGGCGAGCTCCGACGAAGGTGGAGACGGAGGAGCTCGAGCCCCAGCTCCTGTGCGAGCTGGGTTGAATGGAGGTATGGAGAAGGTGCGCGGGAGGAAGGCGGAGGCTATGGCGGACGTGATCGGAATCGGCGGAGAACGGCGGCGGAGCGAAAAGGGGGAAATCTAAAATTAGCGAAAAAGAAAGAACTAAAGGGCAACTTGGGTGGACGATGAGACTGTGGACAAGCTGGCGATGCTCTGGGTCGTGGCCTCGAGGAGCGTCTCCCTCCGAGGCTCGAGCTCCGGCTCTGGGCGGAGCACGACGGTGATACTCGCCGGATCGATGGTCCATTGCCCCTCTCCTCGCTGCGACACTTGCTGGAGCAAGCTGTCACTCTTGCCAACACAGTGGAGGTCACGGGTAGATGAGCAAATGAGCCAAAGATGCGAATGGAGGAGGCGGAGCTGGAGCTATATACGCTGGAGGGTCCGGGAAGACGAGCGCGGGTAGGGCATTCTGGAGCGTGGATCCCGAGACGGTGGCTCCGGCGAGGGTGGCGGACATGACGTGAGTAATTCGGACCCGGGGTTTAGGCGAGGCATGATCGGGTTTGGTTGCGAAAAATCTGAGAAAACGGGTCGGGCAACCAAGACCCGTGGAAAGTGGTCCTAGGGGGGAGTTGACCGGGCGGTCAACATCCCCCTGGACCAATAGGAACAGGCCACGTGGATAAGATTTGAAAATTCAATTAAAAATACCAAATGGCCGAATTATTAAAAAGTCAAAACATGAAATATTTTTGTTTTAATTTTTTCTATTTTTTAGTGATTTTTAATTAATTTTTCAAAGTAAAAATAAGGTATGTACATAGTAGGGTTATATATATAGGTATATATACAATATATAGGATTTTAATTTTGATTTTTAATTTGTTATTTTTATATAATTTTCCCCATTTTATATTTTATTTATTTATATCATAGAATAAGTAATAAAAAGATATTTTTATTTTATTTTTATTATTTATATACATAGGTGAAATAAATAGGTATGTACATATATATACATGGTATATTTACAAAGTATTTTTTATTTTTAATTTTGTTCTTTTTATTTTGTTTTTGTTTTATTTATTTATTTACACTATACAATATAGAATATTTATAAAAAATTTTTAGAGATTAATTTTATTTATTTACAAAGCCAAATAAATATAAGATAGATGGTCTATATACATGGTGGCTATGTTTTTGTTTTCTTTTTAATTTTTATATTTTTATCTTGTTTTTTTATATCTATAAATATATACAAATATTTACAAGCCAATTTGAGTCTATTTTTGTGAGTAAAATACTTTTATTTTATTTACATATATATTTACACACATGAGCCCCTATCTCCCTCTACTTTGATTTTTATGCGGTCAGGCCCATGCTGAGCCCTCCCTTGGGTTAGGTTGCTCAATATTTATTCTAAATATTTCCCTCTTTTTCTTTTTACTCTTTATTCTTTTATTTTTGCACAAAAACATGCTAATTATTAAACTTTATACAATGCATGCTTTTGATAATTATTTGTATTTACATGAATATACATGCATTTGCAAAGGTTTTTGTAGCTAAAATATAAGAATAAAGAGTGATGAATGGGTATTCATCACCCCCCTATACTTAACTTTTGCTAGTCCCTTAGCAAACACTTATTTGAAAAAGAAGTGAAAAAGAAAGAAAGAAAAAGAAAAAGAGGGGAATGTACATGGATCAAGGTTGAATATTAAACTTCCCTTCATTAAATTGAATTATGGAGCTCGATCAGATCTTTGGATTATTAATGTGTCGGAACCTTATTTAGACTTAAGCTTAAAACTCAACACCTCTAAGTTCCACCAATCTATGGACAAGACTCCTCAATAAACCAGATCAGAACAAGTCTACATACACAAACTCTAATGACCATGAATCTTTCCATGCAGTGTAAGTGATATGTAGCTCCCCACCTCAGAAGTAACAAAGAAACAACCTCCCTCAACCTGGTAACTCTAATGACTCGGTCTAGCAATTCTTTCCTCGAGAAGCGGGGTATTCCCTTCTAAGTTCAAGTGCAACCGGCTCAAGAAGAGGGGGAAGAAGTATAGACTTTTGGAAGCTCAGCCAGTGTAGCTAAGTCTCCCGCCACAAGCTTCATGAGATGTAACATGGATACCATAAGCTTTTGCTTTATTTGACTATTTACACTCCGGTGGGGTTATTAAATTTTTAATCCGACCCACCACTTTGCATTTTGCATTTTTTTTCAAGTGCCTCTGTACAACATATCTACATGGTGCAGCATATATACAAGAAATTTTCCTCTTGAGCCAGTAGACTATCCCTCTTTTGAAGCTTTATTGCAACCCACGGCTTCTGTCGTTATCCTTCATCACCACTAGACCAAGTTGAGGCGCACTTCCTTCACTAGAAGAAGAAGAGAGGTTCCGCGTAGAAGTACTACCCTCATATGCTACCCCAAGCCAAAGGAAACTGCCTCCTCACCACCTCATCCGTGGAGAGCCATGTGTAAAGTGCAGGTGCAAATCAAGCCATTGTCTCTAAGAGTCATGCGTGTGTTGTTAAGTGCTCTACTTAGGCTCATCAAGATGACATATGCTCATAGCCTAGTGGACTCAAAGAATTAAGTCATTATGGACCTGGAAAGCCTTAACCCTACGCCCTATAAGGTTACTCTTAGAATTAGGTGGATTAAGATCTTACTCAAGCTCCATTTCTCAATTTAATTTCAGGCTAGTTTAAATGTCAACTATCATCCAGGAAAAACTATATACATATATACACAAAGATGCTATTTACAAATATTTACAATCGTGCAAAATTTTTCAAAAATGTTTTGAAATCATGAATGGATGGATGCATGAAGTGCAAGTTTTGCAAAAATATTTACAAGCATTTACACAAGATTTTTGCAAACTTTTGATTTTTAAAACATTTTGGAAAAAATTTGTACTATATACATAATTTTGATAAGAAAATATTTACACAAACTTTACACAAAAACTTTTTGAAAACATTTTTACAAAAATAATTTTGTACACTAGCTATGTATGTGCAATAAAAGAATGATTATTTACAGGAAAAAATTTTAATTTTTGTGATTTTTGGGGTTTTTAGCCATTTTATTTATTAACACACTCACACAAAGTACGAGTTATGGATAAAGTATATATGAAATATATACACCCCCCCCCAAACTTAGCTCGAACGATGTCCTCAGAGTGATCAAGAGCGATGAAGAAGACATAACTCGTGCTTAGTAAAAGGGAAGTGAAAAGGAACAGCTAGGTACATAAATGAATAAATGAATAGAATGAGAAGAACTCGGTGGTTTCCCCCTATACTTAGGATTAACTAATCCTAAGTATAGCAAGCTGTACATGAAGGGAAATCCGAGTGAAGAATGTACAGAGTCTGCCCGCCCTATACTTAGGGTAAAATATCCCTAAGTATAGGCAACAAAATAGAGGCAAAAAGAATGAAAAGAATACCCGCAGGTCCTACATCCCCCCTATACTTAGGGTAAAGTACACCCTAAGTATAGCATAATCATAAGATGAGAAAAGGGATGTGGGACTAAAGAATAGTGTGATATAGACAACTGGATCTATACAAGTCGAAAGAATAGTGATAATCAGGCGTGAGATGCAATAGATGTGAATCAAGAGACCACATCTCACGCAAAGTGAATAGGGGCAACATCAACGACCCGCGACTCATGATCTAGAAATGGCTTGAGCCGATGGCCGTTCACTCGAAAGGTACTCTCAGAAGACAACTCGGATATATCAACGCTACCGTTGTCGTGTACCTTTCTTACAAGATAAGGTCCCTTCCATTTGCTCTGTAGCTTCCCTGGAAATAGACGAAGCCTCGCATCAAACAACCATACTCTCTGTCCAGGCTCAAAATGCTTGTGGCTGATATGAGAATCATGTCACTCTTTCACTCTCTCCTTATACTGTAGGCTGTTCGAGAAGGCCGTATCTCTAAGCTCCTCCAAGGCTGCTAACTCTGCCCTCCTATGGTCTCCTACACTATCTGGATCTAAAAGAATATCCGTGACTGCCCAAAGTGACTTGTGCCTCAACTCAATAGGTAAATGGCATGGCTTGCCATAAACTAGGTGAAAGGGAGATGTGCCCAATGGTGTCTTGAAAGACGTCCTATATGCCCACAAGACCGAGTCCAAAAGCTGTGACCAATCCTTTCGGTCAAGGCGGACGACTTTCTGTAAAATAGTCTTGATCTCCCTGTTCGAGGCCTCGGCTAGACCATTCGTCTGTAGATGGTATGGAGTGGCAACTCGATGGTCTATGCCGAACTCACTAGCAAGTGCCTTCACCTAGTCGTTGATGAAATGAGACCCCCCATCTGAAATCAATACTCGAGGTACCCCGAACCGCGTGATGATGTGCTTCCTCAAAAATCTGCAAACTGTCCTGGCATCAGCGGCTCGGGAGGGGATAGCCTCAACCCAACGACTAACATAGTCAACGGCCAACAGAATGTACTCAAATCCCTGACTCTTAGGGAATGGACCCATGAAATCGATGCCCCATGCGTCAAAAACCTCACAGAAGTGAATGGGCTGCATCGGCATCATATCACGCTGTCCACAAGTGCCCATCCTCTGACAGTCAGTACACCTCTTCACGAACTCATCAGAGTCCTTGAAGAGGGTCGGCCACCACAAGCCAGATTGGAGCACTTTCTATGCCGTTCTCCTCCCAGAGTGATGTCCTTTTGCCTCCAGCTTGTGGCAGTAAGTGAGGACGCTATGGTGCTCATCCTGAGGGATGCACCTACGCCAGACACTATCCCCGCCTTCGTGGTAAAGGATGGGATCCTCCCAATGGTAAGACTTGGCCTTCGCGAGGAAGGTCTCAAGCCTCTGTCTAGGCCAACCTTGTGGGACTTTCTTAGCAACAAGAAAGTTCACAATATCGGCATACCACGGGAGTGAAGCGATAGCAAGGATCGCCTCATCTGGGAAGGTCTCACAAATGGGATCAATCTGCTCAGACTCCTCAGGCTGCTCTAAACGGGAGAGATGATCCGCCACCACATTCTTGACTCCAGGCTTATCCTTGATCTCAATGTCGAACTCCTGGAGTAGAAGGATCCATCTAATCAGTCTGGCCTTGGCATCCTTCTTTGCCATGAGGTACCGGATGGCGGTATGATCTGTATACAAAGTCACTCTAGATCCAATGATGTACGATCTGAACTTATCTAGGGCGAACACTACTGCTAGCATCTCTTTCTCTATGACTGTATAATTCCGCTGGGCGGAATCCAAGGTGCGGCTAGCATAGTGGATAGCAAATGGAACTCCATCTCTCCTCTGTCCCAGCACAGCCCCCACGGCAAAATCGGAGGCGTCCGTCATGATCTCGAATGGGAGAGACCAATCTGGTGGCTGGAGGACAGGAGCCTCAACAATACACTGCTTGAGAGTATCAAAGGATGAAAGACACTTGTCATCGACAAGGAACTCGGTGTCTTTCGTCAGCAGGTCAGTTAACGGTCGGGCAACTCTACTGAAATCACGGATAAACCACCGATAAAAACCGACATGCCCCAGGAAAGACCGTAACTGCCACAAATTGGACGGTGGTGTGAGTTTTCTAATGACATCAACCTTGGCCGGATCAACCTCCATGCCCCTGTTGGAGATGATGTGGCCAAGCACCGTCCCTTGAGTCACCATAAAGTGACTTTTCTCCCAAGAAAGAACCAAGTGGACCTCAATACATCGCTGAAGTACTCGGTCTAGGCAGTCAAGACAGGAGTCGAATCCGTCGCCGTAAACCGAGAAATCATCCATGAAGACCTCTAAGCACTCCTCTACCATGTCCAAAAAGATCGACAGCATGCATCTCTGAAAAGTCACAGGGGCATTGCATAGCCCAAATGGCATGCGTCGGAAGGCGTATGTGCCGAAGGGACAGGTAAAGGTGGTCTTCTCCTGATCCTCAGGAGCGATGGCCACCTGGTTGTAGCCCGAGTACCCATCCAGAAAACAATAATGGCTCTTCCCTGCCAGTCTCTCGATAATCTGATCAATAAAGGGCATGGGGAAATGATCCTTCTTGGTGGCCTGGTTGAGTCTTCTGTAGTCAACACAGACCCGCCAAGAAGTGGGTACTCGTGTAGCAATCTCCTCTCCAGACTCGCTAATCACTGTAGTGATGCCCGTCTTCTTGGGCACCACATGCAAAGGGCTGACCCACTTGGAGTCGGAGATGGGATAGATAAAATCGGCGCTCCACCATTTCGAAATTTCCTTCATGACAACCTCTCTCAGATTTGGGTTCAGCCGCCGCTGGAACTCACGCGATGGCTTCGCCTCATCCTCGAGATAGATATGGTGGGAGCACAGGGCCGGACTAATCCCATGGAGATCTGCTACGCTCCATCCTATTGCCTTGCAGTTCTTTTCAAGAACCCCCATCAGACGGGATTTCCGCTCTCCAGTCAAATCGGCTGAGATAATGACTGGGTACATCTCATGCTCACCCGCAAGGAATCTATACTTCAACGACGAAGGAAGTGGCTTCAGCTCTGGACAACTGGGTGCTGGCAAATCTGGCTTCGAAAGAAGACGCGTGTATGCTGCCAAATCTGTCCGGGAGACTGAAAGTGTACTCTCACAAACTGGATCTTGAGAATGCTGCTCAACTGAACTGTCTCTGATCTGCTCGGCATCTACCTCCTCCTCAACTGTAGGCTCAGTGGAAATCAGGTCTGGCATGTAGTCATCACAATCTGCCCACTCAGACTCTGACTCCGAGGGATCTGCATCACAGAAGGTGGCATCAGTACCACCAATATCACAAAAATCTGTGTCGCGGTCGAGAACCTGCTCTGCTGCCTCTAAAGTATCCTGAACCAGGAATGTGCTCTCCAGGCTCTCCTCTGTTGTCATCTCTGCATCAACGGTGTCTGAAAATGAGAGGATGGCATGTGTTGTTGGGTCTGCCCAAACTGCCTCATCATCTGTGATCACAAAGTCACAGTCCTGGTGGATGTCTAGCCCTGCATCTGTCAGCTGCTCTGTATCTGAAGTGGTCTCTGAGCATGATCTCTCTCTGGCTCTGTTGTCCTCGACCGTCTCTATTTGTACACTTTCGCCCTCGACGCGAAAGTATACCTTCCCACTATCATGGTCAGTCACCGCCTTGGCTGTGGCCAAGAACGGACGACCAAGAATGATGGGGGTATCGGCCACTGACTCAGGGATCTCCATGTCCAACACTACGAAGTCCACGGGGAATTGCAGGCCCTGAATAGTGACGATAACGTCTCGCAACAACCCCTTCGGCCTCTTGACAGATCGATCAGCAAACTGAAGGACTGTCCTGCTCTGTCTAAGAGTGCCCAACTCGAAGCGGTCGAGAAGGGCTGCCGGAAGGAGGTTGATAGACGATCCGCTATCTAATAGAGTCCGGTCGAACCTCTGCTCTCTAATGTGACATCTGACATAAGGAGCTCCTGAATCTGGCCTCTTGGTCGGCAGACGGTTCTGGATCGCGAAACACGTAGCTTTCATCAGCACATGTATCTCTGAATGGTGGTTCCTCCTCCTCCTCCTGACTGTAGTCCTGTCTCTCAACGATCGTTGAAGAAGGAGGATGTGCTGCAAAGCCTCCTGAAGGGTCAGCTGTATGTGAAATTTGTCAATCATGCTCTGGCTGAACTCCTCCTGCTCTCTCTTTTTTGGATTTTTTTTTTCTTTTCTTCCCCTTCCCCATTTGAAGGGCTCTAGGGAAGGAGATCACAGGGTCCTTCTCAGATGAAGGACTAGAAAAGGGTCTAGGCGGTTCGACGACCGGATCCACACATACATCATGCACCACAGTGGGACCAGAAGAAAATAAACCCTTTTCTTTATTCACAGAATTGTTCAGAGGTACATCAGTGGAAGGAAGAACAACAGATCTCTCTATATGAACTCTGGTGGCCTCAGTACCACCATTGGTTGGCTCAGCTGGAAGACTCGCGGCCTCAGTACCGCGCTCTGGCTCGGTAACTTGGGTGGCGTCAGTACCACCTCCTCGAACTGGTGAAGTGGCGGCCTCAGCACCGCCTGGGGGATCAACATCCTTGGTTGCATCAGTACCACCATCATCATCATGTGCGGCCTCAGTACCGCTCTCCTCCTCCTCATCTGGCGCTCTAGGTGTATCCTCATGCTGTCGCTCAGACGAGGCGCCGCCTGCTGGTGCCCTACCGCTCCTAAGTGTAACAAAATCAGCATCAAAAAGATCTGAAGATATATCATCAAACGGATCACTAGGAGTGGCATGCTCAGTGTAAACTACCTGCTCAGACTTCTGCTTCAGGCTGTTGGGATTCGGCTCTATCTGGGCAGGGATGGCGGCCTTCCCTCTCACGATGTCCCGCATCTCCTAGCGGAACTCGTCCATCTCCCGTCTGAAAGTAGCCTGTTGGTCCGTGAGGAGGCGGGCTATGTCGTCCAAGGCGGGGCTCTCGTATGGTGGACCATGAGAGCCCGACGGGTAGCCTCTCTGGTAATGAGGCTGCTGGAACTGGTGTTGCTGCTGCTGAGAGGGGTAGGTAGGAGGGTGCTGCTGCTGGTGTGGCTGGTGAGGCTGCTCTCGCCTCCAAGACTGTCCCTGCTGATAGGGACGAGGAACGAAGGATGACTACTGCTGTGACTGGTAAACTGGAGGCTGTTGCTGGTGATCCCTCTGCTGGTTGTACTGGCCTCCTTGGCCAGATGGCTGCTGCTGGGGATGGGTACCTCCACTCCCCCACCTGAATCCGAGATGGTCTCGTCGGATCCCAGGCTGAGGACGGTCATACCAAATCCCGTTGACATCCATCAACGGCTTTGCATCGTACTGGGCTGGCGGGAGTACTGCCAGAGGCTGATCCGGCTGGTATACCACCATCTGCATGTCTGGAGATGGTGGTGACTGGTAGGAGGGCTGCTGCTGCTGGTACGGCTCCGCCTGTACAAGGTGAACCTGTCTAGGCTGCTGGTGTGAGCTGGAGCGCTGGAACGAGCTACTGCTGCCGCTGGAATCGCCTCGCGACTGAAGACGGGGCTGTGGAGCCGTTTGTGCCTCCTGGAGACACATGAGCTGGGTCTTCATGTCACTCAGAGTCTGTGCCATCTGCTCCATCTGAGTGATGCCCTGGCACTGCTTCTTCTCGATCAACTCCATCTAATCCAACTTCTCGCTGATGATACCCATATCCGCAGCGGATGACTCTGCCTGTGTTGCTGCTACTGCGGATGAACTGGAAGGACCGGTGTCGACCCGTGCTATCCTCTGGTACTGCACGGGTCCTGGCTGCTGGGGTCTGTCCTGAGTGTACAACCTGGTCTGAGACATCACCATGTAGTTCTCGGCCATCTCCTCGTAGATGGCCCAGACCTGGTCGTGATCCTTGGCGAAGTAAGACCCGCCACAAGAAGCGTTCACCAAGCCCTGAAGCTCTGGTGTCAGCCTGCTGAAGAAGCTCTGAACAAGGTTCGGCTTCGAGATGTCATGGTGCGGGCATCGATCAGTCAGCTCACGGAACCTCTCCCATGCCTCATGGAATTACTCGTTGGGGAGCATGGAGAAGTTGCTGATGAGGGCTCTCGCTGCATTGGTCCGCCCGAGTGGATAGTACTTGTTCAAGTACTTGGTACGGAGCTGCTCCCAGGTGTAAACGAACTTCCCCAAGTGCTTCAGCCAGGTGGCTGCTCTGTCTGCTAAGGAAAAGGGGAAGGCAATCATCCTGATAGTATCCTGGTCCACCTGACGATCGTGGACAGTGTTGCATATCATCTCAAACTCCTGCAGGTGGAGATGAGGCTCCTCTGTCGCCAAACCGTGAAACCGAGGTAAGAGCTGCAAGGTGTTCGGGGAGAACTTGAAGTCCCCCACGATCGCTGGAAGTACCACCCAGCGATGTGTCAAGGCCGACCCGGGATTGTGGTTCTCCCGCATCGATCTAAGTGGTGGTGGTGCTCCTCCTGCTCCGCCTGTTGCTGTTGCGGCTGCTGGCGCGGCGGCAGCTGCAGCATCGTCGGGTCCTCCTCCTCCGCGGTTCTCGCGGTTGGCTCTCATCTGCTCAAGCTCTCTCCTCATGTCCATCATGAATGCTCCCTGATTCCTCAGCTGCTGCTGCACTGACTCGAGGGAGGCGATCAGGGTGGAGTTGATCGAACCCTGGTCCAGAACGAAATGCTGCTCTCCCTGTAGACCTTTGGTGCGATCATCAGAACTGCCGGCCATCGTCTCTGAAAAACCAAAACAACCGAACTCAGGTGCCGATAAATCATCTGTCTGTCTCTCCTCTGGCACTGGTATCTCTGAATCAGAAGAAGGGTGGTCGATGGGGAACAAGGCAGAATCATACTCGGGTTTGGAGAGCTGGTCTGATCTCCCACGAACCAACCTAGATGAATGGTCAGGAGTGCTGAATAGCGGTGCAGCCAGAGGCTGCCTAAGAGACCTTCTGCCCATCATCGTGATCCGGTGAGTAAGACGGATGAGATCTGGAAAAACTATGATCGGCAACCAAACCCTCTGTTCACCAACGCAACACGAGCTGAAGACCGTAAAGGTTCGGTCAAATTATCTTGTCAAATTTTATTAGGTGAACAAACAATCTATCAGAGTGCTTACGTGACCTGTTGGGATTCCCGATGCTACCCCAACCGACTTACCCGCACGGAAGAGTCGATAGTCAGTCAAGAATAGCACCGTAGGGCTCTACCTAGTGGACGGGTCACTCTCTTGCGCAAGCAAACCAAACAATGAGGGGGTTGCTCTCCCCAAGATAGACTTTTTTAGGTGAGGTGTCGTTTAGGGTCGATAGTTTTAGCAGTCCCAATTTTATAGTTTTTCTTTTTTAGATTTTTTTAATGCAAGCAAAAACGCGTAACGAATTTTTCGGTTCTCCTGGTTATTAAGTCAAAAACAGGGGGAGAAGACGAAAAAGCCGATGCGCGATAAATCAATGATGCATGCAGAGATAGAAATACGTACCTGACTCCAGCAGTCTACATGCAAGATGATCTGCGCATAAATGTAAAGACTGAAAAGAAACTACCTATATGGTGCAGTGGTGAAAACCGAGTCGTAAACAGACAATTTCTACTCGACAGAACCGTCGAGCTTAGTTACTCGCCCTCGATCCAAAGAGTCCGGTCTAGACCCACCCCTCCTCTTCTCGACAGGTCGAATTAAGGAGTAGCGCTTGACGGGGCAGGCTCGCGGCGCGTAGGCTCTCAGGAAAGCGACTAAGCTATTTTTATTAATGATTTATTAGTAGGTCCAATTATCGCTCTATAGGAACAGGCAGGCAATTAAGTGTGGGGATCCTACTAATTACGGCACAGTCAAGCAGAAAATCCTAAATCTAGGGGCTCGAGAAAAACCGCGGAAAACCGTAAAAGGCAGCTAAAAAGCTAAAACCACGAAAAAGCCGTGAAAAATCTAAACTATTCTAAAGGGTCCCCCGAGCACACCGGTGCTCGGCGAAACAGACCCGAGAGTCCAACTGTCTCTGAGTGTACCTGTATTATTACAATAGTTCAAATGTGTAGAAAATAAAGCTAATCTACTCTACACTACTCTCGCGGCTATCCCGCGGCTCCCGCACTCCTGCTCGCTCCTTGCGCTCTCCTGCGGCTCTGTAAAGAAAAGAGCTGCCTCCGACTCTCGCGGTTGCGTCAACTTCTGAAGAAGCCGCCTCGATCCTCGAGCCCTCGCAAGAAAACAAACAAAAGTGGTCTGTCCAGATAAATGTATAAACAAGTCGAATGTATATACAAAAATATGTACAAAAAGCCGCGAAAAGAAAACCGCGGAAAAACGACTACTAAGTCGTGCTCCCCGGCAACGGCGCCATTCTGATGACACGCCAAGCGACTAAGGTAAAGGTACTAAATGGTTGTCGCGACCTCAATCACTCGGTTGTGTCAATCAAGAAAATTAGACCACCAATAATAGATAAAATCAAGTCGAAAATCAATAGCGGTCTTGCTATTTTATTAACCTGGTATAGCGACCAGGGTCGAACTCAAGGAGCACGTAATGGCCTTGCGGCCTACGAAGTAGTCAAAAATCGAAGGAAAGAGAAGAAGAGAGTATTTTTGGTGGTTTTAGGGTTTTTATATTTTTTTTGGGTTTTTAATTAATTAAGAAACTAAAGGAAACAAATAAGCAAGGTAATTCAACAATTTATTTAATGCATCAAAACCCAAGCAAAAAATCCAGAAAAAATATTTTTGTGTGTTTTATAATTTTTACTGTTTTTAGTGAGTTTCTGAGATTTTTCTGATGTTTATTTAATTTTCTAAAAATCAAACAGTGAATGAAAAAGAAGGTACTATCCAGCCGAGCTTGAGGGACTTAGATAAAATATCTAAAAGTCCCCAATAAGCCTGGAGGTATTTTTCCTGTATAGAGAAGAAAACAAGTAAAATTTGAGCACCTTAATTATTTTTTTTGGATTTTTAAATTATTTATTAGAATTTTTATGAGTTTTAGAGTGTTTTTCAATTTTAAGGTTTTTTAGATAATGAAAAAGATCCAAAATTGGCTAGAAAATCAAGCAAGCCAAAACAAACAGCAGGTAATTTTTTTGTAATTTTTAACTGAGTTTTAATATTTTTTTGTGATTTTCAAATTTCAACAGTAAAGAAAATACGTGTTTTTGAATTTTTAAAATATCAAATCAACACAAAAATGTCTCCAAAAATCCTCGAAAATTTTTACACTATGGCAGGAGCCATGTGTCCAATTTTCATCAAATTTGGAGCTGATTTACTATTTTATTCAAAAATCAAAAGAGGGTACTGTGCACAGGGACCTAAGTGCAAATACCCGAAGTCCTGAGGGGTCTGGTGCAAAATACCCAGGAAGTCACACGCGTCGCACGTGCCTGGGGCACTCAGGGACCCAATTGTAATAAAAACTACTTCCGAGGACTATTTGGTAACAGGTACCAAAAGTCCAGGGGGTAGTCTGCAAATAACCCACGAATATACGCACATGCACTAATAAATCACGCACAGGGGTATAAATGCAATATCCAAAAAGATTTCATTTAATCCATAACATTCAGAACTACAGGGTATAAGATGCAAATACACCAGAAAACCACGTGACGAAGCACGTGTCACACCATACACAAGGGCATAAATGCAAAGGAAATAAGATGCAGGGTCCTCTATGCAATTCTACCAAAAACTAAACAACTACACTAAATAATTACAGGACTAAATGCGAAATAAAATAAAAGAGGGGGCCTAAGGGTAAATTACCCTTTATTAATGCGGGCCGCTGGATGGATGCCACGTGGAGAATCGGATGGTCTGGATCGGGTGGCACTCCAACGCTGAGGTCCTCGCAGTGATCGGACGACTGAGGCTACGCCACGTGGGGGATCGAACGGTGGAGGCTCTCGGTGGCTAAACCTCGCTGGACCGACGGCTGGAATCAGTCCTCCACTGATCTGACGGTTGCTGCTGCTCCTGGAATGGACGGCCCAGATGAAAACTGGAGCGGGAGGCTGATCGGACGGTCGATGGAGATCCTCGAAGAACAGGTGGCCGGCAAACTTCGTCGGCACAGTACGCTCGCTTCGAGACTCCTCTGCTGCTTCTGAAGATCGGAGAAGCTCCGGCGTGACGCTCCGCAGCTGCTGGTGGCCTCCGATGACCTAGCCGAGCACTGGGGAGCTCCGGCGAGGTCGGCGGAGGTAAAGCTCCTGGACCGAATGGTCCAAGCCCTCAAATGGGCTTGGATGCACCTGCAAGATAGACCAGAAGACTCGTGGGTCGAGGGCAAACTGCCTCGACCCGGTTAGGCGGGGTGAAGATGGTCGGAGGGTCGTTATGGGCGAGCTCCGGCGAAGGTGGAGATGGAGGAGCTCGAGCCCCAGCTCCTGTGCGAGCTGGGTTGAATGGAGGTATGGAGAAGGTGCGCGGGAGGAAGGCGGAGGCTATGGCGAAGCCTGATGGTCGAACGGAGGACGGACGTGATCGGAATCGGCGGAGAACGGCGGCGGAGCGAAAAGGGGGAAATCTAAAATTAGCGAAAAAGAAAGAACTAAAGGGCTACCTGGGAGGACGATGAGACTGTGGACGAGCTGGCGATGCTCTGGGTCGTGGCCTTGAGGAGCTTCTCCCTCCGAGGCTCGAGCTCCGGCTCTGGGCGGAGCACGGCGGTGATACTCGCCGGATCGATCGGCCACTGCCCCCTCTCCTCGTTGCGACACTTGCTAGAGCAAGCTGTCACTCTTGCCAACACAGTGGAGGTCACGGGTAGATGAGCAAATGAGCCAAATATGCAAATGGAGGAGGCGGAGCTGGAGCTATATACGCTGGAGGGTCCGGGAAGACGAGCGCGGGTAGGGCATTCTGGAGCGCGGATCCCGAGACGGTGGCTCCGGCGAGGGTGGCGGATATGACGTGAGTAATTCGGACCCGGGGTTTAGGCGAGGCATGATCGTGTTTGGTTGCGAAAAATCCGAGAAGACGGGTCGGGCAACCAAGACCCGTGGAAAGTGGTCCTGGGGGGGGGGGGAGTTGACCGGGCGGTCAACATCCCCCTGGACCAATAGGAACAGGCCACGTGGATAAGATTTGAAAATTCCGTTAAAAATACCAAATGGCCGAATTATTAAAAAGTCAAAACATGAAATATTTTTGTTTAAATTTTTTCTATTTTTTAATGATTTTTAATTAATTTTTCAAAGTAAAAATAAGGTATGTACATAGTAGGGTTATATATATAGGTATATATACAATATATAGGATTTTAATTTTGATTTTTAATTTGTTACTTTTATACAATTTTATTCCCATTTTATATTTTATTTATTTATATCATAGAATAAGGAATAAAAAGATATTTTTATTTTATTTTTATTATTTATATACATAGGTGAAATAAATAGGTATGTACATATATATACATGGTATATTTACAAAGTATTTTTTTATTTTTAATTTTGTTCTTTTTATTTTGTTTTTGTTTTATTTTATTTATTTACACTATATAATATAGAATATTTACAAAATTTTTTTAGAGATTAATTTTATTTATTTACAAAGCCAAATAAATATAAGATGGATGGTCTATATACATGGTGGCTATGTTTTTGTTTTCTTTTTAATTTTTATATTTTTATTTTTTTTTATATTTATAAATATATACAAATATTTACAAGCCAATTTGAGTCTATTTTTGTGAGGAAAATACTTTTATTTTATTTACATATATATTTACACACATGAGCCCCTATCTCCCTCTACTTTGATTTTTATGCGGTCAGGCCCATGCTGAGCCCTCCCTTGGGTTAGGTTGCTCAATATTTATTCTAAATATTTCCCTCTTTTTCTTTTTACTCTTTATTCTTTTATTTTTGCACAAAAACATTCTAATTATTAAACTTTATACAATGCATGCTTTTGATAATTATTTGTATTTACATGAATATACATGCATTTGCAAAGGTTTTTGTAGCTAAAATATAAGAATAAAGAGTGATGAATGGGTATTCATCAAGAGGCTAAATGGGAACTTGAAGACGAAATTCGAGAAAAATATCCTGACTTACTAGGTATGTCTTTTGAATCTCAAGGACGGAATTTCTTTTAAGGGGGGTAGAGTTGTAACAGATGTTTTTTCATTATGGGGTATTGTGCAAAAAAAATATACAATGGAAACATATTGGCTATTTCAAGAAAAGAATTATAAAATAATATAAAAAGAACAAAATCATGTAAAACAAACTAAATTAGTAGATAAGTATGATAGTTGTAACAAAAAAAAGAGAGAATGTTATCTTATCTTGAGAGAGACGTGCATGATGCAACAAAAAAAAACCCTATCCTTTTGTTGTGCTGCCAATAAATGAAATGAAGTTAAAAAAATAAAAATAATCAAAACCTCCCTACGGAAAGAGCCTTCTCTCGACACAGAGAGAGGGAGAGAGATAGCGAGAGAGGGTGAATCAACTCAGCCTCCTTCAAAGGCCGTGGATTCTTGAGCGGGATCTTTGATTCTCTTGGTCGCCGACGTATGTTGCATGCTCTGAGGTGATCATGTGTTGATCGACGATGCGAAGTTCGACATCGAGAGTTGAGGGTTTAGTTGGCAACAAGGTATACCATTGATCTTTTTTTGGGGGTGCAGTTATTACTAGACGAGAGTCGTTGATTTCCAGCATATTGTCAATAGAAATAGATTTACTTTACGGATGGATTCTTTAAAATAAAACCAAATAAAATATAGGTACGTAGTTAATTTTTCTGGAAAGAGAAATATAATTATGTGATTGTTTCATCTATCAGGAAATCGGATGACTGAAATCACATAATTCTTATTTCCACCCATGTACCTTTTTAATTAAAGGGTATTCATTAATTGTATACTTATGAAATGAACAATAAGTTTTTGATGGTGCAAAGTACAAATCAGTCCCTGTGGTAGTTTATATACATATTAGGAGTAAACTTTATAAAATTTTATTGATCTAAGTATAATATGTATTCAAGGGAAAATTTGATATTTATATTACACAAATACAATGTACCCGTTAAATCATTGACAACCAGACTAAAGTAACGACATTAGATTAGGAGGCATAAATATAAGTATCCCAAAAAAAATTATAGCAATCGCAATAATCGGATGATTATAGTTATAAAAAAGGGGGTACTGCGATTGTTGGGATTTCGGATATTAGGATGTGATGTATTACGGATTGCGCGTGACATTGAAATACATTTTATTTAGGTGATAACTGATTTCCATCAACGGAGAAACATAGTGATCTATCCTTATCGTTTTGAAAGCAAAAAAAGAGAGGCATGTACATTAATTTATATCGCATACCATTGTTATTTATACCCCACTTTGGATTTTAGTAGCTATTGGAATGTTGATTTTATTTTATCTCTTTAAGATGCTTTAATTATATTTATGTATTTAAACTCTAGATAAGCAGTTGTTAAATTGATAATTAGCCATAATGTCTATCTACTGATTAGTTGTTAAATATAAAGAGATAGATACGTTATTGCCTTTTGATATATAGGTTAAATTATATTTTTTAATTCAAATATTTTATTGGAAAATTATTATTGATTTTTACACCATCATTGTGAGAGAGTAGACATTGTTTATTGTTGGTCCATTAGAGACTTTGACCTGGCCGGGTGCCGTACAGACGGTTAATTCCGCCAATTGACCGTTGTAGGCGGGTAATCCTACACTACCTCCAAACAATTTACCGCTAATGCGGTTGACTCAGTACTGATGTCTATTGCATTGGGGTTTGGATAGGAGACCTCGTATTGATATTTGTTTTAGTTTTAAAAATTTTGATTTAAGGGAACGGGGTGGCTTCTATCCAAGCTCGGGTTGCCAGGTGTCAGCAGATATTGATTTATATTTGATATGGAAATTGACATTATGGTCATAAAATTTGTGATATTCAAGGAAATTTATTGAATTGTCATTGTTATCCCATGATGATTTGCATAATTGAAAAGGTTTTGTTATAGTTCATTGTTTATTTATTGAATTATATTCCGTATTATATGGAATTGTCATCATTTTTTTACGACTCATTGTATATGGTTATGATGGTATGTCTCATAAATTATTGGTACATACTTACTCTAATTCGTTTGACTAATATTGATTTTATAACCTTGCAGCTTAACGGAGGACGAGGTTGGGTTGCTCGGCTAAATTATGGAGTCATTGTTTTATCGTAGTTCATTAAGATTAATGTATGGGAGTTATAGATAGACTTATTTAACTTTATTGTGTAGTTCAGACTTGATGAGTCTTTTATTTATTGGTTAATTTTCTTTATTCTTCCATTATGTATGGCACTCTGAGGATTATTTATGGATTATTGAGATTTTGTCTCGTTCCTGGACTCGAAAAAAATTCATTGTTTTGGGATGCTTCCGTAATTTTTTCCATGTTTCGAGGTCCAGGACGTGACACCTTAGGGCACTCGATTTTCAGAACTGAAATCATGCCACTCATGGTCAACTAGGTCTTCATCCATTACTGATAAAGTTTGAAATTCCGGCCCCCAAACTTCTCTAGCGTACCGGTGAAATCCACATGAGACTTAAACCTCAAATGTGGCATTTCTCTTATCGTCTCTATAAGAATGATGGGAGGAAATACACACATACATATAATGAAAGAAAAGAGAATCAATTTGCAAGCATCATATGTATCAAGCATATTTATCCTTGAGATGAAAAATGTCTAAAATAATTAGCAGTCTTAAATACTTAGGATCCACATAAGTTTAAAGAGATCCTAGGGCACTCGATTTCCAGAACTGAAATCATGCCACTCATGGTCAGCTAGATCTTTATATGTTATCGCCAAAGTTAAAAATTCCGACCCTCAAATTTCTCTGACGTACCAATGATATCCACATGAAACTCAAACCTCAAATATTGCATTTCTCTTATCAAAGATACACGATGTCTCTATAAGAATGATGGGAGGAAATACACACATACATATAATGATAGAAAAGAAAATCAATTTGCATGCATCATATGTATAAAGCATATTTATTCTTGAGATGAAAAATGTCTAAAATAATTAGCATCCTTAAATGCTTTAGGATCCACATCTGTTTCAGAGATCTTAGGACACTCGATTTCCAGAATTGAAACCATGCCACATGGTCAGCTAGATCTTCATACGTTATTGCCAAAGTTTGAAATTTCGACCCCTAAATTTCTATGGCGTACCAGTGAAATCCACACGAGACCTAAATTTTAAATGTGCCATTTCTCTTATCAAAGATACACAATGTCTCTAGAAGAATGATGGAAGGAAATACACGCATGCATATAATGACAGAAAAATAATCAATTTGCATGCATCACATGTATCAAGCATATTTATCCTTGAGATGAAAAATGTCTAAAATAATTAGCAGCATTAACTACTTTAGGATTCACATATGTTTCAGAGACCTTAGGGCACTCGATTTCCAGATTGAAATCATGCCACTCATGGTCAGCTGGATCTTCATACATTATTGCCAAAGTTTGAAATTCCGACCCCCGAATTTCTCGGGTGTGCTACTGAAATCCATACGAGACTTAAACCTCAAATGTGGTATTTCTCTTATCAAAGATACACGATGTCATGAATGATGGAGGAAATACACACATACATATAATGATAGAAAAGATAATCAATTTTCATGCATCATATGTATCAAGCATATTTATCCTTAATATGAAAAATGTCTGAAGTAATTAGCATGCATAACAACATCTATAATCAATCCTGAAACAATGAAGATCAAACAAACCAATGCAAACCACGTTAAAAATGAAAAGACATAATTTAAGATATCATCGAAGCATTCCGAAGAATTCCCCTTAGAGAGACAACGCTGCCCCTACGTTACTGGTGCTCGAGGTGTTGGCATGCCACTCCCACGATACAATTGTTATGCTTGTATACGATGTGCAATGTGCAAGAGCATACTCGAAAGTCATCTCTGTGGATGAAATCAAGATTGGAGAGGAGAGAAAACACTCGCACACTAAGGAAAGAAGAAGCAAGTGAGAGGGAAATGTTATGTTCCTACACTCTAGGTCACCGACTTAAAATGTGTATTTAAGTAGTGTTGGATGGTTGCACATCGTGGGAGAACATCGAGAGACTGATGACGACTTTGAAATTCAAATGACGCATCTGAAAATGCGAGCTAGAAAATAAAAAATAGCTCATAGATCAACCCACAACCTGTACCTGCACCTTGCATGATGGGAGGGCGTGTGCATATGTGTGTGTGGTAGCCCAAAATCTCCGTTGGTCTGTTCCTAGATTGATTTCAGGTTTTCTCATATATAAACCATAAGGTATTTTTCTCACTCCCTGATGTGGGACTAAAAGCTCCTGGACATGGTAGAAACATTGAATTCCATAAGTTAAAAAACATTAATATAATTTAATTTGATATTGATCACTAAATAGTATCAAACATCATAATTATCAAACTAATTCCAACATGTTTATCTTCTAACACAAACATAAATCATGACCGCTCTTGGATCTTTACTTCTCCACGTGATTCCCTATTTTGCTTTATATTATCTGTTTAATGACAAATTTATAGTCTTACAGCCAAGAACTAAAGGATTCACAAAGCTCTCGACCATGTACTCGTTGTCTACGTGACTTGCACCCCTATAGAGTTGATGCATCACAAAGGATCTCACTTTTTGTTGTTTTTGCACCTCTCTCAAAGTAGTGTATTAAGTCGTCATTTTTGAAAACATCACTGTGACTGTACTATTGTGTCTAGTAGACGTACTTCCCCAGATTCGGAGAAGTCAGAAATTCTTTCTTGAGGGATCAAAACTATTTAGATATTATTTATGTAATTTATCTTTTCATATTAGTTATTAATATATTGAGAGTAGATCTTTTGTTGTAGTGCAAGTTACAACGGAGGTGTTGTAATTTGCTTATTGTTTGTGAATTTGTTTCCAAAAATCCAAAATTATAGATTGAATCACATATTCAACCTATTTTTTTCTCATTGTATTTGAAAGTAATTCCGAAAAGCAATACACCACATGTAATAGTGTGCCATATTTTGATACAAGTCTATGTAAATCGATATATATATATATATATATATCTAGGGAAAAATGGGGCTGCCCCTAGGGGTAGCCAACATGGCTGCCCCCACCCCATTTTTTGGTAAATTTTTTTATTTTTTTGGAAAAATAAAATCATATATATTCATCCCTATATCCCTCCTACATACCACTCGAATTTCGTCAGAAACAGAGACTCCTACGACCTCCATCTATATGTCATTTTTTAACGGTCGCATATGTCTGGATGGAGGCCGTAGGAGTCTCTGTTTCTGACGAAATTCGAATGGCATATGGGAGGGATACAGGGATGAATATACATGTCAATATTTTTCAAAAAAATAAAAAAATCGCCAAAAAATGGGGCGGAGCAGCCATGTTGGCTACCCGCCAGGGGGCAGCCCCATCAACCCCATATATATATATATATATATATATATATATATATATATATATATATATAGAGAGAGAGAGAGAGAGAGAGAGACACAGAGACAGAGAGAGGTAAATGGGGCTACCCCCAGGGAGTAGCCAACTTGGCTACTCCCACCCCTATTTTTTCCTCATTTTTTAATTTTTTTAGAAATTAAAAATTTGTATATTCATCATTACATCCCTCTCACATTTTATTAAAATTTCGTCAGAAACAGAGACCCCTACGGCCTCCATCTAGACATGGTCGATTTAAAAAATCCTGCGACCGTTAAAAAAATGATGTCTGGATGGAGGACTTAGGAGTCTCTGTTTCTGACGAAATTTTAATAGAATGTGAGAGAGATATAATGATGAATATACAAATTTTTATTTTCCAAAAAATAAAAAAATGAGGGAAAAATAGGAGTGGGAGTAGCCAAGTTGGCTACTCCGTGGGGGCAGCCCCATTTTACCCATATATATATATATATATATATATATATATATATATATATATATATATATTATGAGGTCCGGGATGCTGCTGCATGTAGCAGCCAACGTGGCTGCTACATGTGGCAGTTTCCCCAAATTTTTTTATTTTTTTTTTCAAAATTAAACCATAAATATTCATCTATATATCCCTCCTACATTCTATAAAAATTTCATCAGAAACGGAGACTCCTATGTCCTCCATCTAGAACAGGTCGATTAGAGCAAAATTCAGACCCTTAAAAAATACCGGTCTAGAAAGAGGGCATAGGAGTCTCTTTTTCTGACGAAATTTTGATAGAATGTAGAAGGGATATATAGATGAATATTCATGATTTTATTTTAAAATAAAAAACAAAAAATTGGGGGAAACTGCCACATGTAGCAGCCACGTTGGCTGCTACATGCAGCAGCGTCCCTTTTCTCACACACACACACACACACACACACACACACACACACACACACACACACACACACACACACACACATATATATATATATATATATATATAGGGTATAATGTATATGCCCCCTAGGGGGAGCTAACTTAGCTCCCCTGCCTTATTTTATCCATATTTTTTTATTTTTTTGAAAATAAAAATTATGTAAATTCATTATTATATCACTATATTATGTCATTAAAATTTCATACGAAACAGAGACTCCTACGACCTCCATATAGACGGTGTCGATTTAAAAAATTCTGTGACCATTAAAAAAATGATTGTCTGGATGGATGTCGTAGGAGTCTTTGTTTCACACGAAATTTTAATGACACAATATAGGGATATAGTGATGAATATTCATGGAAGAAATTTTCAAAAATAAAATAAAAACATGGAGAAAATGGGGCAGGGGTAGCTAAGTTAGCTACCCCCTGGGGGCAGCCCCATTTTACCCATATATATATATATATATATATATATATATATATATATATATATATATAAAGGGAAGTGATCGTGTGCGCCTTCTGAAGTTGCGCTCCTGTGCGCCTTTACCATATTCACGGTTAATCTCTCTCTACACTATCAAACTCTGGGCACGTTTCGCATCTCCACGACAAATTTATACCCGCAACCTTCCTTTTTCTCCAATCTCCCTCCACCGATTCCATATGCCATCAGCAATTATTTCCAAACTATCTTTTATCTCACTTGAATTTCCTAACGAAAGCAGTACATCGCATTGTAATTTCCATTGTCAGATGAATTGCCTGTGAGATTTCTAACTGAGCATAATTCTAATTAGTGATCAAGCATACAAAATTCATTTAATAGAATTGCATGGCAAAATATTGAAATGTATTATTAGAAATGGATATGTGTATGAACCAAATAAGTACTCTAAAATAATTTACGGATAAAATTACACTACAACAAAATTGATCTAAGTCAACGAATAATAATTTTTATTCGTTATCCCATCAATCATAATTAAATATATAACAAGGAATATTTCTGTTAATTCCTTCTTTAAATTTGCAGTGGATATCATATTCGTTGTTGTATTCTTATCAATGGATTGTATAACAACGATTATCCGATGATTATTTCTTCCTTGTATATTTAGCAATAATTAATATCATTTTTTTAACGAATAGGTCCACAAATAAACATTTTTTATATAAACCTTTAGCAACCAATATAATAAGAAGAAAAGTTAATTTAACAATGAATAATATTCGTCAATATATATTACATTAAAAAAATATTGCAACGACCATTCAGATTATTTATTGCACCACGTAAATTTTGTTATTGTGTTAAATCTACAACGAATGTCTTGTTTATAATACATGCACATAAAATGTCATTACAGATGTATAATCATATCAATAAAATATTGTAAATATTTCATTTTACTTGATATTAGTGAATCATAAAATTATAATATCATATAAACTATTGATTGATGACCAACCAAACGACTGAGGTAAAGGTGCTAAATGGTCATCGCGACCTCAATCACTCAGACCCCATCAATCAAGAAAAATAGACCACCAATATAAGATAAAATCACTCAAAACAAGCTAGCGGTCTTGCTATTTTATTAACCTGGTATAGCGACCAGGGTCGAACACAAGGAGCACGAATTGGTCTTGCGGCCTACGAAGTAGTCAAAAAGAATAAAAGAGAAGAAAAGGGTATTTTGGTGGTTTTTAAAGTTTTTATATTTTTTTGGATTTTTAATTAATTAAGAAAATAAGAAAAGCAACTAAACAACACACTTCAACAATTTATTTAATGCACTAAAAATCAACCAAAAATTATAATAAAAATATTTTTGTGTGTTTTATAATTTTTACTGTTTTTACTGAAATTTTGAGATTTTTCTGATGTTTACTTAATTTTCTAAAAATAAAACAAGGACTGAAACTGTAGGTACTGTCCAGCCGAGCTAAAGGGACCTAGATAAAATATCTAGAAGCCCCAAAATTAGCCTGGAGGTATTTTTCCTGTATAGAGAAGAAAACAAGGAAAAATTGGGAACCTAATTTATTATTTTTGGGTTTTTAATTTATTTATTAGAATTTTTATGAGATTTTAAGTGTTTTTCAATTTTTAGGTGTTTTAGATAATGAAAAATAGCCAAAATTGGCTAGAAAATCAAGCAAGCCAAAACAAACAGTAGGTAATTTTTTGTAATTTTTAGATGAGTTTTAATATTATTTGTGATTTTCAAAGTTCAACAGTAAAGAAAATAGGTGTTTTTGAATTTTTAAAAATATCAAATCAACATAAAAATGTCTCCAAAAATCCCAGAAAATTTTACATAATGGCAGGAGCCATGTATCCAATTTTCATTGGATTTGGAGTAAGTTTACTATTTTATTCAAAAATAAAGAGGAGGCAATGTGCACAGGGACCTAAGTGCAAATACCAAGAGTTCTGGGGGGTCCGATGCAAAATACCCAAGTAAACACGTGCAACGCGCGTGCCTGGGGCACTCAGGGACCTAAATGTGATAAAAACTAAGTCCTAGGACTTTTTGGTAACAGGTACCAAAAGTCCGAGGGCTAGTCTTGCAAATAACCCAAAAATTAACGCACATGCACAATTATTCTACGCACAGGGGTATAAATGCGAATACTCAAAAGTTTTCATTCAATCCATAACATCTTAGAACTACAAGGCATTAAATGCAAAAAGTCCAGAAAACCACGTGTCGAAGCACGTGCTACACCATACACAGGGGCATAACTGCAAAGAAAGTAAAGTGCAGGGTCCTCTATGCAATTGTACCAAAAACTAAACAACTACACTAAATATTTACAAGACTAAACACTAAATAAGATAAAAAGGAGGGCCTAAGGGTAAATTACCCTTTTATTAATGGAACCACTGGATGAGCGCCACGTGGTGCATCTGACGGTGAAGGACGGCTGGCGCTCCAAAACTGGACTCCTTGCGGTGATCGAACGGCGGAGGCGTAGCCACGTGGAGGATCGAACGGTGGAGAACGTCGGTGGCTAAACCTCGCTGGACCGACGGCTGGGATCAGTACTCCACTGATCTGACGGTTGCTGCTGCTCCTGGAATGGACGGCCCAGATGAAAACTGGAGCTGGAGGCTGATTGGATGGTCGATGGAGATCCTCGAAGAACAAGTGGCCGGCGAACTTCGCCGGCCCAGTACGCTCGCTCCGAGACTCCTCTGCTGCTGCTAAGATGCGGAAGAGCATCGCCGTGAAGTTCCGCAGTTGATGGCGGCCTCCGATGAGTCGGAGAACCACCAGAATGGCCCCGCGACGGCGGTGGCCTGAAGCTGCTGTGCTCAAGCCTTGGACCTCCAGATGAGGTCCTTCTGACGATCTAACCTGCACAAGCAAAACACGGGGTCGAGGGCAAACTGCCTCAACCCGTCAGAGCGGGAAATGTGTGGAAGATGGGGCGATATGGAAGCTCTCCGGCGAGCGGCGGAGGGTGAGAGCCGATACCCTGCTCCAGGGCGAGCCAGGGGGAATGAAGGGTCGGAGAAGGTGGAGAGGGGTCTGGTGGACGTGGTGGCGGTGTCGGATGGTTGAATGAGTGGCCGGAGACGAAGGGTGGAGGTGGCGGAGCGACTCTACTGAAATCGGAAAAACCTAAATCTACGCTAATCTATGGGCTAAGAAGGTTACCTGGCGGGTGCAGTCGACTGGGCTGGAGCTCAGGGAGCTCCGGGGTCATTGCCTGCAAGGGGGCGTCGTTTCCCCGAGGCTGAGCGCGCTCGCGGCGGTGCACGACGGTGAAAACCACCGGATCAGTGGCTCCCGGCTTCCCAGGCCTCGCTGCTACTCCAAAGCACTCGGCTGTCACTCAGGCACTCCAGAGGAGGTCATAGGCGTCGAGGGGGAGATCCAAAGATGTGGGAAAAGGTCGTCGGAGACGAGGCTTTATATGTCCAGAGGTCCGATAAGATGGTGATCGGGTGAGCAATCCAAGGATCGGATCCCTAAACCGAGATGTGCGCGGGGATCGTGGATCTTTCCTTGGCAATCGGAGCCCCGGGTTTGAGTGGAAATCGATCGGATCTGGTTGCTAAAAGGGTGAGAACTCGGGTCGTCAATCAGATCCGCAAGAAGGGGGTCCGCGGGGGAGAGTTGATCGGGGTCAACAAACCCCCGTGGACCAATCAGAAGCCGCCAAGGTCCAATTATTTGTTTATTTATTTTAAGATAGAAAATGACCGAATTAATAAAAACTTAAAACATGAAAAATATTTATTTTATTTTTTTTTCTATTTTTTAGTGATTTTTAATTCTTTTTTTGAAATATTTTTTAAGTATTTACAAAATATTATTATTATATACATGTATATACATATGTATTTTTTATTTTTAATTTTTAATTGTTTATTTTTGTATATTTATTCCAATTTTATATATTATTTATTTATATAATAAAATTTGGAATAATTTGGTATTTTTATTTTATTTTTATTATTTATATACAAGTGGGAAATAAATAGATATGTGCATATGTATACATGGTATATATACAATGTAGGTTTTGATTTTTATTTTATTTCTTTTTATTTTATTTTTTTTATTTTTGATTTTTATTTTATTTTTTTACATTATGGAATGTGGAGTATGTACATATTTTATTGGATTTTTATTTATTTATTTGTAAGGGTAAGTACATAAATAAAAGGATCTATGTACATGGCTTTTATACAATGGTGAAGGAATTTTTAAATTTTTTTATATAGTTTTATTTTGATTTTATATTTACAAATATTTACAAATAAATACAATCCATTTTTATTTTTATTTTTAGAGGAAAATATTTTCATTTATTTATTTACAGGTATGTACACAAACGAGCTCCCTTATCTCTCTCTACTTGGGTTTTTATGCGGTCAGGCTCATGCTGAGCCCTCCCTAGGGATTAGGTCGCTCAATATTTATTCTAAATATTTCCCTCTTTTTCTTTTGACTCTTTATTCTTTTATTTTAGCACAAAAACATGCTATTTATTAGTTTTTACACAATGCATGCTTTTTGCTAATTATTTGTATTTACACCTATCTACATGTATTTGCAAAGGTTTTTGTAGTTAAAATATAAGAATAAAGAGTGATGAATGGGTATTCATCACCCCCCTATAGTTAACTTTGCTAGTCCCTCAGCAAACACTTATTTGAAAAAGAAGTGAAAAAGAAAGAAAGAAAAAGAAAAAGAGGAGAAAGTACATGAATCAAATTTGAATATTAAACTTTCCTTCATTAAATTGAATTATGGAGCTCGATCAGATCTTAGGATTATTAATGTGTCGGAACCTTATTTAAACTTAAGCTTAAAACTCAACAGCCTCTAAGTTCCACCAATCTATGGACAAGACTCCTCAATAAACCAGATCAGAACAAGTCTACATACACAAACTCTAATGACCATGAATCTTTCCATGCAGTGTAAGTGATATGTAGCTCCCACCTCAGAAGTAACAAAGAAACAACCTCCCTCAACCTGGTAACTCTAATGCCTCGGTCTAGCAACTCTTTCCTCGAGAAGCGGAGTATTCCCTTCTAAGTTCAAGTGCAACTGGCTCAAGAAGAGGGGGAAGAAGTATAGACTTTTGGGAGCTCAGCCAGTGTAGCTAAGTCTCCCGCTGCAAGCTTCATGAGATGTAACATGGATACCATAAGCTTTTGCTTTATTTCACTATATACACTCCGGTGGGGTTATTAAATTTTCAATCCGACCCACCACTTTTTTGGAGTTCTTTTTTAATTTTGCAATATTTTTTTTTCAAATGCCTCTGTACAACATATCTACATGGTGCAACATATGTACAAGAAATTTTCCTCTTGAGCCAGTAGACTATCCCTCTTTTGAAGCTTTATTGCAACCCACGGCTTCTGTCTTTAGCCTTCATCACCACTAGACCAAGTTGAGGCGCACTTCCTTCACTAGAAGAAGAAGAGAGGTTCCGCCTAGAAGTACTACCCTCATATGCTACCCCAAGCCAAAGGAAACTGCCTCCTCACCACCTCATCCGTGGAGAGCCATGTGTAAAGTGCTGGTGCAAGTCAAGCCATTGTCTCTAAGAGTCATGCGTGTGTTGTTAAGTGCTCTACTTAGGCTCATCAAGATGACATATGCTCATAGCCTAGTGGACTCAAAGAATTAAGTCCTTATGGACCTGAAAAGCCTTAACCCTAAGCCCTATAAGGTTCCTCTTAGAATTAGGTGGATTAAGATCTTAATCAAGCTCCATTTCTCAATTTAATTCCAGGCTTAGTTTAAATGTCAACTATCATCCAGGAAAAACTATATACATATATACACAAAGATGCTATTTACAAGTATTTACAATCGTGCAAAATTTTTGAAAAATGTTTTGAAATCATGAATGGATGGATGCATGAAGTGCAAGTTTTGCAAAAGTATTTACAAACATTTACACAAGATTTTTGCAAACTTTTGATTTTCAAAATATTTTGGAAAAATTTTGTACTATATACATAATTTTGATAAGAAAATATTTACACAAACTTTACACAAAAACTTTTTTGAAAACATTTTTACAAAAATAATTTTTGTGCACTAGCTATGTATGTGCAATAAAAGAATGATTATTTACAGGAAAAATTTTTTATTTTTTGTAATTTTTGGGGTTTTTAGCCATTTTATTTATTAACACACTCACACAAAGTACGAGTTATGGCTAAAGTATATATGAAATATATACACACCCCCCCTATACTTAGCTCGAACGATGTCCTCAGAGTGATCAAGAGCGATGAAGAAGACATAACTCGTGCTCAGTAAAAGGGAAGTGAAAAGAAATGGCTAGGTACAGAAATGAATAAATGAATAGAATGAGAAAAACTCGGTGGTTTCCCCCTATACTTAGGATTAACTAATCCTAAGTATAGCAAGCTGTACATGAAGGGAAATCCGAGTGAAGAATGTACAGAGTCTACACCCCCTATACTTAGGGTAAAATATCCCTAAGTATAGGCAGCAAAACAGGGGCAGCAAGACAGGAAGAAAATCGACACATATATGCAAGGTGGAGGGGCATCACTCCCCCTATACTTAAGGTGAAGCACCTTAAGTATAGGCAACACAACAGGAGTGATGAAACAGAATGAATGAACAACCCGGTGTTTCCACCCCCCTATACTTAGGATGAGGAATATCCTAAGTATAACAAAGATAATCCTAGGCGAGACCTGGGGTGAAAACAAGAACGGAAGACAGAAAGATCAAATTAAGAAGAAACACGTATATACAACAGAGTACAATGTTGAGGTGCCTCTCAACAAGCGCTAGATTTTACGCCCCTAGCTGGGCGCAAAGGCTAGGATAATGCAGTATCAAGGTTCAGGACGGCATCGGTAAGTTGAATGCCGTACTATCGTCGCAGTCTCGGTATGAGAGCAACGACGAACTCAACAGTGTGAAGTAAGACACCCAGGTATGCAATCAAGCGGGTGTCTGCTACCGGCCAGTGATATGGAAATAAGTGATCGGGATCCGGTAGCACAAAAGGAATCAGCGGCTCTAGGTCAGATTGGAGTGAGAGTGTAGAGACGAAGAAATCAAACGTGGAGAAGGATGGATCAGTAATAGAATCCTCCACGTCAATCAGCGTCTCAAACAGGTGTGGACAATCAAGATCAGGAGACTCTCTAAGCAGACTGATATCCGATGCATGAAATAGAATCAGATCAGGCAAATCATCGAATATCTCCAGAATGGGCTCATCCTCGCGAGGGTCGTCGAGGCGAGAACACTCAGAATCAGAATGATCTAAAGACTCAGTTTCGTGTTCCGCCAGACCGGAGACACTCTCAGTAGGTGAAACCGAGTACTCATCGAGTATGGCATCCTCCCGCAGATAACCCTCGGGGAGAGATGCATGATCAAAAATGAGAAGAAGAGGATCAGGATCTAGATGGGCATCTGCACTTCTATCAAGTATCCACTCTGTGCACCAGGCTGCATCATCATCGAAAGTGTAGTTATCGGCAATCTGGAAGCAGGAGAAGGTACTAGTCCATACCGCGGAAGCCGGCAAAGTGTCTGCAGATGATCCTCGCTCTGCGGCTATGCTGGTTGTCAGCTGGTCCTCAGGAAGTGCATCTCTCTCAACAAAGTGGAGGACAAAAGGCTCGAAGACGGGACTCTCTGTGTCTGTACTCTCAAAGTGGTGTCCCTCATCGAGCTGTGGCTGCTGGGCTGAGTCCTGCTAGCTGTCCGTGTCCAAGAAGTATCTCTGCAGAAAGGAGGCTGAGTCCTCCGATACTGGAATCTGAAGTGTCTGAGACAATGGTTGTAGTAGCAGGGGCTCCTCCGGTTCCTGGAATATCAGAAGATCTGATATCCAAGACTCGTCGACTGGAAACTCGGGGGCTGCCTCGAACTCCAGCTGTAAAAACAACGGGAACTCGCGAAGACTCTGGGTCCGAACCTCTGCTATTGCAGTCATCTCCTCTGTCAGTGGTGCTGTCTGCTCCAAGTCCTCGGGCTGGTGTGTAGAAGCTGACTCATCATGTAAAGTAACACACCTCACTAGTATAGCATCGTCCACATGTGTTGTCCCGACTACGGCATCTCGTGAAGAAGATCTCTGTGAAAGTAAACTCGAGATGGTGTCCAGTAAGTGAATGTTGGAACTGCGGTCTGAACCGCCACATGTGGTAATCACCAATGCTATTTGCTCTGCGGTCATCCCCCGCATGGAGATCTCTATCAAGTCTGTCAGTGGAAGTCCGTGCTCAGGAAATCTCCTCAAGAGGTCAAGAAACCTCGGCCATGCCTCGTGCAATGGCTCCTGGGGGTTTACTGAGAAGTCAGTGATCAAATACCGCATGAAATCTGCTCTACGTGGAGGGAAGTATCTCTGTAGAAACTCTCGGCGTAGATCTCCCCACGTATCGAATGTCCTCCCCAATCGGCGATGCCATCTCATGGCTCTGTCGTGAAGTGTGAATGGGAAGGTCCTCGTCATCAGCTCTTCTGCAGTGACATCTGAATATCTCTGTGCTCTACAAAACTCGTCGAATGCAGACAGGTGAAGATAAGGCTGCTTGTGCGCCTCTCCTGAAAATGTCGGCAGTCGCTGAATGTAATCCAAATCCAAGACGAATGGACCTACTATAGAAGCTGACTGAGCTCCCTGTGCTATATGCTCCTCCATCCTTCTGGAATAGGATATGTCTGCTGATCTCCACTGCTCTCTCTGGTCACCAACGGAGTGCGCTCTCAACTAAGCAACAGTATCGTCTGGGTCTCGCATCTGCTCTATCTGGTATCCTCGGACGTCTAGCACAGCATGCCCAGAGTAGTGAGATAAAAGGGAGGGAGGGAGCGGGAGGTTGGTCGGAGATCCGACCTCCCTAGAAGGTGGACTGGAGTGATGGTCAGAAGATGGAGAAGAAGCCGTAAGAGTCGGCTCAAAGTACGGGAGATCCATCATCCAAGGGTAAAGGAGAAGAAGAGGGAGACTGAAGGGAGGGAGGGTGGGAAATAGATGGAGGAAGATGGGAAAGATCGAAGGGATCTGACAATCACACAAGACGAACAAGCAAACCCCCAATTCACCTACGCACACAAAGCTGAAGATCGAAAGGGATCGGTCAATTATCTTGTCGATTTTATTTTAGGTGATCATTCAGTCTATCAGAGCGATTACGTGAGGTAAATAGGAATCCAGATATTTCTCAACCGACTGTCCCGTACTGAAAGCCGGTAATCAGTCAAGAAAGATCGGAGGCTCTATCCTAATGTGCGGGTCACTCTCTCGCTCATCCAAACCAAACAAGGAGGGGGTTACTCTCCCCAAGACAGATTTTCAGTGAAGTGTCTTTTAGGTCAAGTATGATTAGCAGTCCCAATTTTGTTGTTTTTGTTTTTTAGATATTTTTAATGCAAGTAAAGATGCCTAACGAATTTTTCGGTTCTCCTGGTTATTAAGTCCAAAACAGGGGGGAGAAGACGAAAAAGCCGATGCGCGATAAATCAATGATGCATGCAGAGATAGAAATGCGTACCTGACTCCAGCAGTCTACATGCAAGATGATCCGTGCATAAATGTAAAGACTGAAAAGAAACTACCTATATGGTGCAGTGATTAGGCGGTTAACTCACTCGGGTTTTAGTTGATTAATGGAGAATGTCGTTGTACCCGAAGAAAAACCGACTGAATCAAACAATTATTAAATCCAAATCAAAGAGACCAAAGAAGATGATGGATTTTCGCTATTTAGTTATTAACCTGGTATAGCTCCCAGGGTCGAACTCAAGGAGGCAACATTTATTAAGCAAGGGTTATTCAATTCAAAGACAAGCAATGAAATAAAAGAGGGAATCTAAGCAAGCTACTCTTGGATTTTTGTGAATTTATATTTTTTATTTTATAGGAGTCAATATGTTTTTTATGAGTTTTTGAATTACTAAAAATAACAGCTCAAAGTAATTTGCGAAATAAAAATTATTGGCGATAGAAAATAGTAACAAGATCTTAGCCAAATTTTTGTACAATTTATGGAGGAGGATTAATATTTATTTCATGCAACAAAGACAAGAAAACACATTCTGGAAATAGAAGGACTGTATTGTAATTTCTAAAAGTTATTAAGCAAACTATAACATAAAAAGACAATATGGGTATGTATGCAAATTTTGCAGAAATGATATGCAGATCTCGTGAGTTAGAATTGACTAAGTTCTGTGTGCAAAAACAAAGAGATCGGGGGGGGACTTAGAAAATTACCCAGCATATATCTTTAACTCATGTGCAATGATCGTGAGATTCTCAAGCGGTGATGTGTTCGCTGCTCTGGCTTCGACACGTGGCGTGCACGCATCCCTTGGATGGCATTGCAGATGGACGGCTGCTGTAGGTTCCAGATCAAACGTGTTCTTCCCCAAAGGCTACGGGCGGAGGACAGAACGCAGGCGGACAGCGGCTAGGTGGATCTGCTCGGATGATCGCGCACGATCTGGAAAAGAAATATGTGCTTCTGGCTGAGGATTCGCGGTGGCGTCGCTGATTTTTTTGAGGATGAGACGAATGGATCTCATGTGATTTTCTGATCGTTCTTGAGTCTTGATGAATCTGTTTTCTCCAGGTACGCAATAATTCGTATGATTTGGACCGCGCACAGATCTGAACGTACTCAAATGCCCCGATTAACGTACTAGTTCGATGCTGTGACTCTCAAGTTTCTGGTGCATGTGATTCGGATCAGACACGATACCCCTTGCTCCATCTCCTATGAAAATGAGAACTTGTGATAAAAATTGCATGCACAGAACATATCAAATCTTAGCCATGATTACATCCCCCGTAACAATCAAATTTGGAATGAGGTTTCAGCCTTCATTAGGAAACGTATAATATGGAATTAATTTGTAAATCTAAGCACAAAACTCGCTGAAGCAATTTCAATCGGCTTATCCTTCCAATTCTGCTTTGTTCTCCAGTGATTTGTTTTATCCTCCAAATGTTGCAGGATGCGGCTCAAGAATCCATTCCAGATTACGGCTTTAATCAGATCCGATCATATGCCTTGAGATGGTCGTGATTTGATGTAATTCAATCTCAATATTTGTCCCTGCAATTATCACGGCATAACTCGAGGCGTTCTACCTCGGTCCGAACAAGACAAGGATTAGATGAATGGGAGGTCTCGTGCAGGTGAAGGATGAGCCCTTGGCCGGAGTTGATCAGATCTGGAAGAAGAATATAGAAATGGAGAGGGAGGCTAGTGAGGGGATGATCGGTGAGGTGCGTGTATCAAACAAACATGATGGTCATACAATCACAATAACCAGACGGCGGATCTAGATCTACGACTACTGAAATCAAACGATAATCGAGCAAAATCAGAACTAAACAAATCTAAGATTACCTAAATGGAGTGGATTGCCTGGGCTGAAGCTCCGAGAAGCTTCGGGTCATTGCCTCGATGGCTCGGCGGTGCTAGAGGCTCAAGCTCACGCGAGGCGGAGCACGGCGACGGAACGCCGGATCAGAGGCCCTCGCTTCCTCTCCTCACTGCAACGAAGATCGGCTGTCACTCACGATGATCGGAGCTCCTTGGAGGAGGATGAAATGGCCAAAGATGGGAGGAGGAAGAAGAAGGGGCCTTATTTATAAGATGTGAAATATCAAATTTCAAATGAAAATTTGGCGCGCGAATCGAGGTGGGAATTTAGAAATTTTATTTGGGCGAAGATGAGAGTTGTGCGCTCCTTATTTTGGTGAAGAAATCAACTCGATTCGATTAAAGACCCGATCTAGAAAATTCGGAGAAAACTCCTCGACGAGCAGTTTATTTGGGCTGAAGGAGGAAAAAGACGAAATAGGGAAAAAGACGAAACTGCAGATTAAATAAGAGATAAACAAAATAGATAGATAAATAAATGGTTTTAAATTACAAAATAATGAAAATAAATAATGTTAATAATTTAATAAATAATTTTATGGTGATTTTTAATAAATAAAATAAATTAATTAAATAAAGTAAAATAAATAAGAACCTTTATTAATAGGTATAAAATACCTATGTGAAACATACTTTATTTTTTTGATTATTTTCAGATTTTATAATTTTTATTTTTATTTTATATAATTAAAATAAATATATACAAAACATTTAAAAATACAATATGTGCACAAATAAATAATAAAATAAATAAATAAAAGTATATACAATGTATACATATATACAAGTATACCCATAAGGTCCCAAAACCTACTTTTTGCATATTAACTCTGATTTCAGTGAAACCACTTTTATTTGATAGATATTTTTTACAAAATGAACTTTAAAAGTGAGTACACTCAAATCGGAGTTCATACGGCCAAGTTATGAGATCTGGAAGTTAGGCTTTACGGCTTTTTGATTTTGAGATTTATTGGTATTTATTCACATTTATTTTTAAATTATATTTTTGTATTTTTCTAGTGATATTTATGAACATTTAAGAAAAAGAATTAATTTATTTGGAGTCATGAATAAATAGATAGAAAATAAAGAAGTTTTATACACATAATGTACACATATACAAAGGGGTCCAAACGCCAGAACTCACACATTTTATTCCACGATTTTTTTGATATTTTTAATAAATAGTATTAATTATAAAATGAAGTTTAAAAGTGAGTTTGGTCAATTTGGAGTTTTCTATAAATAGTTATGAACCTGGGAAGTTGGACTTTTAGGCTTTTTAGGTTCATTGTATTTATTTATTTATTTATTAGTTAAATAATTTTTCTGATATTTTTATAAATTAGTATACATTATTACACACAACTTTCAAGAAGGAAATATTTTTATTTGAAGTTGTTTTATTGATAAATAAAATATGTAGAAATATGTACAAGGTGGAAAATAATGAATATATACAAGTGAGAATTGGTTTTCTTGATTTTTATAAGTTATGGACCCTATCTCTCCCTACTTTATTCCTGGTCGATCATGTCAATTCTTGACCTTCTCTCGGGGTTCGGGTCAGTCTGCATTTATTCCATAAATACATCCTTCTTTATTTCTTTTCTTTTTCTTTTCTTCTTTATTCTTTTATTTTGGTTAAAAAGAATGATAAATATACATTATTAACAAATAGATGGTGAATGGTAAATAATGAGAATTAATGAATATGTACATGTGTTTTACTAAGGATTTTAGCTAAAATAAAAGAATAAAGATCATGAATCATGGATTCATCATTCCCCTATACTTTACCTTTGCTAGTCCCTTAGCAAACACTTATTCAAAGAAGAAGTGAAAAAGAAAAATAAGAAAAGAAAAAGGAAAGAACTTAGAACAATATTGATTATTAAACTTATCTTCATAAAATTGAAGTATGGAGCTCAGTCAGACCTTTGGATTATTAGTGTGGTGGAACCTTATTGGGATCTAGGTTTAAGACTCAACAGCCTATAAGTTCCACTATTCTATGGTCAAGACTCCTCAATAATCCAGATCAGAACAAGTCTACATACGCAAACTCTAATGACCATGAATCTTTCCATGCAGTTTAAGTGATATGTAGCTCCCCACCTCAGAAGTGACAAAGAAACAACTTCCCCAAACCTGGTAACTCTAATGCCTCGGTCTAGCAACTCTTTCCTCGAGAAGCGGGGTATTCCCTTCTAAGTTCAAGTGCAACCGGCTCAAGAAGAGGGGGAGTAAGAGGTATAGAGTTTTGGGAGCTCAACCAGTGTAGCTAAGTCTCCCGCTGCAAGCTTCATGAGATGTAACATGGATACCATAAGCTTTTGCTTTATTTGACTATATACACTCCGGTGGGATTATTAAATTTTCAATCCGACCCACCACTTTTTTGGAGTTTTTCTTTCTTTGCACATTTTTTTCTTTTTCTTTTTTTCTTTTCTTTTTTTTTGATGTGCATATTTACAACATATCTACATGGTGTAGCATATATACAAGAAATTTTCCTCTTGAGCCAGTAGACTATCCCTCTTTTGAAGCTTTATTGCAACCCACGGCTTCTGTCTTTAGCCTTCATCACCACTAGACCAAGTTGAGGCGCACTTCCTTCACTAGAAGAAGAAGAGAGGTTCCGCCTAGAAGTACTACCCTCATATGCTACCCCAAGCCAAAGGAAACTGCCTCCTCACCACCTCATCCGTGGAGAGCTATGTGTAAAGTGTTGGTGCAAGTCAAGCCATTGTCTCTAAGAGTCATGCGTGCGTTGTTAAGTGTTCTACTTAGGCTCATCAAGATGACATATGAACATAGCCTAGTGGACTCAAAGAATTAAGTCACTAATGGACCTGAAAAGTCTTAACCCCAAATCCTATAAGGTTCCTCTGAGAATTAGATAGATTAAGGTCTTAACCAAGCTCCATTTTTCAATTTTATTCTAGACTAGTTTAAATGTCAATACTATTCTGAAAAATGCAAATGCACATGCAAGAAAATATTTACAAAACTTTTTTTAAGAGAAGAAAATAAAAGACAAAATATTTTTGAAAAGTTTTTCAAAGAATTTTGCAATTTTTATGGATTTTATCTTCTTCAAATTTTTATGTATTTTCAATAATCAATTATACACATTTTATATAAAGTTTTACAAAAAGACTTTTTATTTACAAGTTTTATATACAAATTTTACAAGTGGATTAAATATACATATTTTATACACGGATTTTATATACAAGTTGTAAATTACATAAATTACAAATAATTACGGCTTTTATTCACACGTGGATTTTACAAGTTTACAAAAATAATTTTTATACCCATAATTTATATCCCACGTGGTAAAATATTTTACAAAAATTTTACAAACCATTATACAAAATTTTTCAAAACATTTTACAAAAGATTTACAAATAATTTTGAAAATAATTTTACAAATGATTTTACAAACAATTTTACAAATCATTTTACAAACACTTTTACAAACGGTTTTTGCAAATATTTTATTTTCACACATTTTACAAACAGTTGTACAATATACATAATTTTGATACAAAAATAAGTTACAAACATTTTACAAACAAAACAATTCTTTACAAACATTTTACAAATCATTTGTACAAAAATAATTTTACAAAGGTTTTTACAAATAATTTTTACAAATCATTTTACAAAATGTTTTACAAAACATTTTACAAATCTTTTTACAAAAGAGTTTACAAACATGTTTACAAACATTTTTCAAAATATTTTTATTCCAATTTTATAAATAATAGCCATATTATTTAAATACAAAAGTACGAGTTAAGGTTAAAGTATATATACAATATATACGACACCCCCCTATACTTAGCTCAAACTATGTCCTCATAGTGATCCAAGAGCGACAAAGGAAGACATAACTCGTGCTAAGTATAGAAAAGTGAAAAGAATCCTATACTACAATGACTCAAAGAATAAAAAATGAAATGAATGGAAGTCGGTGATCCCCCCTATACTTCGGATCAAGTGATCTTAAGTATAGAAGATTGTACAAACGGGGAAGACCGAGGAAGAGAATATACACGAAATCAATGACTCAACTTGTCCCCCCTATACTTAGGGTAAAAGATCCCTAAGTATATAAAAGAATATCAACAGTTGAGGGACAAGAGAGAGAATAGAAGAAAATGAGACAAATATATACAAGATAAAAGGACGACATTACTCCCCCTATACATAGGGTGAAGGATCCTTAAGTATAGGCAACAACAGGAGTAATGAAACGAAACGAGAATGAACAACTCGGTGTCTACACCCCCCTTATACTTAGGATAGAGTACATCCTAAGTACATCAAAAATAATCCTAAACGAGACCTGAGGTGTAAAACAAAAGCGGAAGAAACAGGGAACAAATCAAGACGAAACACGTATATACAAAGTAGACAATGTTGAGGTGCCTCTCAACAAGCGCTAGAGTTTACGCCCCTAGCTGGGCGCAAAGCTAGGACAACGCAGTATCAAGGTTCAGGACGGCATCTGTGAGGGGAATACGGTACTGTCGTTGAAGTCTCGGTATGAGAACAACAATGAGGTCAACAGTGTAAACGATGACACCCAAATAAGAAATCAGGAGGGTGTCTGCTACCGGCCAAGGATATGGGAAGATGTGATTGGGATCCGGTAACACAAAAGAAACCATCGGCTCAGGATCAGACTGGAGTGGAAGTGTGGAGCAGAAGAAATCAAACGTGGAGAAGGATGGATCAGTCATGGAATCCTCCACGTCAATCAGTGTCTCAAAAAGGTGTAGAAAATCAAGATCAGGAGACTCTCTAAGAAAACTGATATCCGATGCATATAATGGAGAAAAATCAGTCAGATCATCGAATATCTCAAGGATCGGTTCATCCTCACGAGGGTCGTCGAGGAGAGATAACTCAGACTCAGAAAGATCAGAAATATCAGAAGACTCGGTTTCGTGGTCCGACAGATCGGATGCACTCTCAGAAAATGAAACCGAGTACACATCGTGTATGGCATTCTCCTGCAGATAACCCTCGGGGAGGAATGCAAGATCATCAGTAAGGAGTAGAGAATCAGGATATATAAGGGCACCTGCGCTGCTGTCAAGCATCCACTCGGTGCACCAGGCTGCATCATCATCTGAAATCTGGCTCTCAGCAATCTGGAAGCAGGAGAAGGTACTGCTCAACACCGCGGAGGCTGGCAATGTGGCTGAAACTGATCCTCGAGCTGCGGCAATGCTGGATATCGTCTGGTCCTCATGAAATGTATCCATCTCATCAAACTGGAGGACAAAAGGCTCAAATATGGGACTATCAATAGCTGGCTTCTCAAAATGGTGTCCCACATCTATCACTGGCTGCTGGGCTAGATCAAGATATCTATCTGAATCCAAGAAGTATCTCTGCAGAAGAAAAGCTGAGTCATCCGGGACTGGGCTCTGAAATGGATGGATCGATGGTTGAAGTAGCAGGGGCTCCTCCATCTCCTGGAATATCAGAAGATCTGATATCCAAGACTCGTCGACTGAAAACTCTGGGGCTGACTTGAACTCTAGCTGGAAGACCAACGGGAACTCGAGTAGACTCTAGGTCAGAACCTCCACTGTGGTAGTCATCTCCTCTATCATCTGTGCTGCAACAGAATCCAAGTCCTCGATCGGGTGTATAGAAGTTGTATCCTCAGGTATGGTGGCACACCCAACTGGTATTACAGCATCCTCATGTGTTGTCCCAACTAAAGCATCTTGTGAAGGTAGAATGTCTGAAAGTACTCTCGAGATGGTCTGAAGTATATCCAAGTCGGGACTGTGGTGTGAACCACCACACGAGGTCACTACTAGTGTAATCTGCTCAACGGTCATCCCCCTCAAGGAGATCTCGATGAGTTCTTTCGGTAAAAGATCGTGATCGGGGAATCTCCTCAAGAGGTCAAGAAACCTTAGCCACGAATCATGCAATGGCTCCTGGGGGTCTACTGAAAAATACGTGATGAAAGACCGCATCATATCTGCTCTACGCTAGGGGTAGAATTTCTGCAAGAACAATGACCGTAAATCACCCCACGTAGCAAACTTCCTTCCCAACCGTCTGTGCCAACTCTTTGCTCTACCCTGAAGTGTGAAAGGGAAGGTCATAAGCTGTAACTCCTCAGAATTGATATCTGAATATGATCATGATCCACAAAACTCCTCGAATTCAGAAAGATGAAGATATGGCACCTCGTGCACTTCCCCTGAAAACTTCGACAGTCTCTGAATGAACTCTAAGTCTAGAATGAAGGGACTCAATGTAGAAGCTGACTGTGTGATGACCGTGAAATTCACTCAATCAATCCGGGATAAAATATAAAATCACTCAAGAGTCGTTGCGACCCGGATCTCAGAAGTCAATCGGTCAATCAAGAAAAATAAAGCAGACCACCAAAATCAGATGAAATCAAATAAACACGATAGCGGTCCTGGCTATTTTACTAACCTGGTATAGCAACCAGGGTCGAACACAAGGAGCACGGATTGGCCTTACGGCCTACGAAGTAGTCGAGAAGATAAGAAAAGGTATTTTTGGTGGTTTTTTAAGTCTTTTTATATTTTTTGGATTTTTAAGATTTTGAGAAAATAAGAAAAGCAACTAAACAACACATTTTAACAATTTATTAAATGCACTAAAAATCAACCAAAAATTCCAAAAAAATATTTTTGTGTGTTATATATTTTTTTATGTTTTTGGTGAATTTTTGGGCTTTTTCTGATTTTTATTTTATTTTCTAAAAATGAAACAGTGACGGAAACAGAGGGTGATGTCCAGTAAGGATAAAAAGGCCAATTAAAAATATAAAAAGGGCTCTCAGCTCTTGAAGGTAATTTTCCTATAAACTAGAAAGTGTAAGGAAAATTAGGGCACTGGATTTATGATTTTTGGATTTTTAAATTATTTATTAGAATTTTTAGGAGATTTTGAGTGTTTTTCAATTTTTAGGTGTTTTAAGTAATGAAAGATAGCCAAAATTGGCTAGAAAATCAAGCAAGCATAAGCAAATAGTACGAAATTTTTTTGTAATTTTTAGATAGGTTTTAATATTTTTTATGATTTTCAAAGCTGAACAGTAACGAAAATAGATGTTTTTGAATTTTTAAAAATATCAAATCAAAACAAAATTGTCCCTAAAAAGTCCAGAAAATTTTACACTATGGCAGGAGCCATATATCCAATTTTCATTGGATTTGGAGTAGTATTGCTATTTTATTCAAAAATAAAGAGGGGGCATTGTGCATAGGGACCTATGTGCAAATACCCGAAGTTCTGGGGGGTCTGGTGCAAATAACCCAGGTAAACACGTGCGTCGCACGTGCCTGAGGCACTTAGGGACCCAAATGTAAAGAAAATAAGTTTCGAGGGCTATTTGGTAACAGGTACCAAAAGCCCAGGGGCTTATCTGCAAATAACCCAAATATTCACGCACATGCACAATTACTTCTACGCACAGGGTATAAATGCAATATTCCAAAAGCTTTCATTCAACTCATAACATCAAGAACTACAAGGGCATATAATGCAAATAACCCAAAAAGTCACGTGTTGATGCACGTGTCAGATCACACACAGGGGTATATCAGCAAATAAAACCAAGCGCAAGGGTCTCTATGCAAATATCCCAAAAACCAAACAACTATACTACGTAACTACAGGACTAAATACGAAACAAAATAACAGAGGGGGCCTAAGGGTAATTTACCCTTTATTAATGGAGCGGCTGGATGGATGCCACGTGGAGCATCTGACGGTGGCGAACGACGGGCGCTCCACAACTGAGCTCCTCGGGTGAATCCGACGGCGGGGGTTTCGCCACGTGGGGGATCGAACAGTGTAGGGCGCAGGTGGCTAACCCTCGTGCATCAGACGGCTGGGATCAATCCTCCACAGATCTGACGGTGGCTGCTGCTCCTGGAATGGACGGCCCAGATGGAAACTGGAACGGGAGGATGATTGGACGGTCGGGGAGGATCGAGGAAGAACAGTTGGCCGGCGAGTTTCGCCGGCCCAAGGCGCACGCTCCCGACCTCCCCTGCTGCTCGTGAAGATCGGAGAAGCTCCGCGATGACGTTCCGCAGCGTTCTGGAGAGCTCCGGCGAGGTCGGCGGAGATGAAGCTCCTGGACCTGATGGTCCAAGCCCTCAGATGGGCTTGGATGTACCTGCAAAAACAACTAGGAGACTCGCGGGTCGAGGGCAAACAGCCTCGACCCGGTTAGGCGGGGTGACGGTGATCGGAGGGTCGAGATGGGCGAGCTCCGGCGAAGGGGGGACTGTGGGGCTCGAATCCCAGCTCTTGTATGAGCTGGGTTGGGTGGAGATATGGAGAAGGTGCTCGGAAGAAAGGCGATGGCTATGGCGAAGCCCGATGATCGAATGGATGTCGGATGTGGACGGAATCGACGACGAACGGCGGCGGAGCGAAAGGGGGGTAAATGAAAATTAAAGAAAAGGGAAGGACTACGGGGCTACCTGGGTGGTTGATGAGACTGGGGGTGAGCTGAAGGTACTCTATGTCGTCGCCTCGAGGAGCGTCTCCCTCCGAGGCTCGGGCTCCTGCTGGTGGCGGAGCACGGCGGTGATACTCGCCGGATCAGTGGAATCCGCAACCTCTCCTCGCTTCAACAGCACGGGAGGCAAGCTGTCACTCTCGCTCTCACGCTGGAGCTCACTAGGGGTGGAAACGAATAGCCAAAGATGAGAATTCGTGCGGCGGAGCTCGGCTTATGTATGGGTGTGAGTCCGAGAAAATAAGGTCGGGAAGGGTTCCGCGAAGCGCGGATCCCAACGCGGATATGACGGCGAGGATCTCTGATGCAGGATGGATGATCGGAGCTCGGGGTTTGGAGATTTGGCGATCGGATCGTGACGCGAAAAAAATAAGAAATCGGGTCGGGCGCGTCAAACCCGGCTCTGATGGTCCTGGGGGGAGAGTTGACCGGAGGTCAACATCCCCCGTGGACCAATCAGAGCCCGCCAATTATTAGGATTTTGAAAATTAAATAATAAATAGAAAATGATCGAATTTCGAAAAACTCAAAAAATGAAAAATGTTTATTTTATTTTAAACTAATTTTTTGTAACTTTTATTTATTTTTTTGAAATATAATTTAGGTATTGACAAAATATTATTATTTTATATAGGTATATACAATATGTATTTTTTATTTTTGATTTTTAATTATTTATTTTTATACAATTTATTCCCATTTTGTATTTTATTTATTTATAGTATAACATTAGGAATAGAAGGGTATTTTTATTTTATTTTTACTATATATATACAGGGATGAAATAAATATATATGTACATGTATATACATGGTATATTTACAATATATTTTTGTGTTTTTAATTTTGTTCTTTTTATTTTGTTTTTATTTTAATTGTTTTTATTTAATTTATTTACAACATAAAAGATGGAATATTTACAAAATTTTTGGAAATTAATTTTATTTATTTATAAAGCTAAATAAATAGGGATGAGTGGACTATATACAAGATGACTATCCACATGAGTGATGTTTTTGTTTTCTTTTTAATTTTTATATTTTTATCTTGATTTTATGTTTATAAATATATACAATTATCTGCAAACCAATTTGAGTCTATTTTTGTGAGGAAAATACTTTTATTTTATTTACATAAATATTTACACACATGAGCTCCTATCTCCCTCTACTTTGGTTTTTATGCGGTCAGGCCCATGCTGAGCCCTCCCTTGGGTTAGGTTGCTCAATATTTATTCTAAATATTTCCCTCTTTTTCTTTTTACTCTTTATTCTTTTATTTTTGCACAAAAACATGCTAATTATTAAACTTTATACAATGCATGCTTTTGATAATTATTTGTATTTACATGAATATACATGCATTTGCAAAGGTTTTTGTAGCTAAAATTTAAGAATAAAGAGTGATGAATGGGTATTCATCACTGTGCTCCATGATCTGGTTGCTCGTCCCTCATCCCAACACAGAAGTCGTCTGAATCTCACAACTGCTCAATGTGATCTCCACGGGTGTCAACTCCAAGCTCAGCATGCCCAGTAGAAAGAGGGAATAGAGTAGAGGGAGAAGGAGAAAGAGAAGAGAAGTCGATCGGAGTTCCGACCTCAAACGAAGGCAGACGAGAATGATGTGGATGAAAGAATGGAGCCGCAAGATCCAGCTGAAGAGAACATCGATCCATCATCATGACTTGAGAAGAAATGACAAGGGGAGAAGACAAATAAGGGTGGGAGGGAGGGATAAAAGAGAAGAAAACAGAGTGAAGATGAGAAGGGAAACGGAAGATGACTGCTAATGATATAGAGAAGACGATCGTAACTAACTCACGCCAATCACATACAAACACAATGCAAACCCCCAATTCACCTACTCAACGCAATGTGAAGACCGTGAAGACTCGGTCAATTATCTTGTCAATTTTGAGAGTTAGGTGATAAGACAAAATATTGTACAAACACTTAGGAGGCTTAATGGGATTTGGGCACTATTCCTTAGTGTGTACGTGAGCAATTAAAAACGAATACAATGAGGGGATTGCTCTCCCAAAATAATGAAGTGAATCAGTTACGTTTAATTTTATGGTCAAGTTCAGTTAGCAGTACTAATTTTTAAATTTTTGATTTTATATTTTTTTGGATATTTTCAATGAAACATCTAACGAATTTTCCGATTTCCTTTTTATTCATAAGTCCTGAAAACAGAGGGAGGAATACGGAAAAACCGATGCGCGATGAAATATATGAATGCATGCACGAGATAGAAGGCGTACCTTTCTCCAGCAGTCTACATGCAATATGATCCGTGCATAAATTTAAACTAATCTATATGAATGCAATGCGAGAACCGTCCTAAACAGGAACTTCTATTATCGTGAAGCACGGATTTATTTGTCTAAGTCCAAGCGAGTTCTATAGGAACAGATATTCTATTAGGGGTTTTGGACCTAATGCTACCTGGCTCAATCAAATAGAAACCTAAATCTAGGGGCTCAAGCACAAAAATCCACGTGAAACAAAATAAAATAAAGCGATAAAAACAAAACACGGTGAGGTCCCCCAAGTGCACCGGCACTTGGCGAAACAGACCTCGAAATCTGTCAAGTGTTCAAAGTGCTAGAAATTATTACAACTTATTACAAGAATAATAATGGAATAAAATGCTAAAAGTCCTCAAAGGATCCTCCAAATCTTCTGCTCCTCTTCTCCTACGCTCTCCTGCTGCTCGATGAAGAAACGAGCCGCTTCCGCTTCGCTCAGGTGCGCTGGCGCTCCTAGGAATACCGCCCTCGCTCGTCGAGCCCTCGCAAGAAAGAGAGAAACAAAATATATGTCAGATCACAGTTATGAAAAATATATCAATCAAAATGAAGCAAAAATTCAACCAAGTAAAGAAAAACAAGTATATACACAAACCAAGAGCAGAAGGCAAAGAAGACCTATCTACCCTCGCCGTGCCTCCCCGGCAACGGTGCCATTTTGATTAGGCGGTTAACTCACTCGGGTTTTAGTTGATTAATGGAGAATGTCGTTGTACCCGAAGAAAAACCGACTGAATCAAACAATTATTAAATCCAAATCAAAGAGACCAAAGAAGATGATGGATTTTCGCTATTTAGTTATTAACCTGGTATAGCTCCCAGGGTCGAACTCAAGGAGGCAACAGTTATTAAGCAAGGGTTATTCAATTCAAAGACAAGCAATGAAATAAAAGAGGGAATCTAAGCAAGCTACTCTTGGATTTTTGTGAATTTGTATTTTTTATTTTATGGGAGTCAATATGTTTTTTATGAGTTTTTGAATTACTAAAAATAACAGCTCAAAGTAATTTGCGAAATAAAAATTATTGGCGATAGAAAACAGTAACAAGATCTTAGCCAAATTTTTGTAGAATTTATGGAGGAGGATTAATATTTATTTCATGCAACAAAGACAAGAAAACACATTCTGGAAATAGAAGGACTGTATTGTAATTTCTAAAAAGTTATTAAGCAAACTATAACATAAAAAGACAATATGGGTATGTATGCAAATTTTGCAGAAATGATATGCAGATCTCGTGAGTTAGAATTGACTAAGTTATGTGTGCAAAAACAAAGAGATCGGGGGAAAACTTAGAAAATTACCCACCATATATCTTTAACTCGTGTGCAATGCCCGTGAGATTCTCAAGCGGTGATGTGTTCGCTGCTCTGGCTTCGACACGTGGCGTGCACGCATCCCTTGGATGGCATTGCAGATGGACGGCTGTTGTAGGTTCCAGATCAAACATGTTCTTCCCCAAAGGCTACAGGCGGAGGACAGAACGCAGGCGGACAGCGGCTAGGTGGATCTGCTCGGATGATCGCGCACGATCTGGAAAAGAAATATGTGCTTCCGGCTGAGGATTCGCGGTGGCGTCGCTGATTTTTTTGAGGATGAGACGAATGGATCTCATGTGATTTTCTGATCGTTCTTGAGTCTTGATGAATCTGTTCTCTCCAGGTACGCAATAATTCGTATGATTTGGACCGCGCACAGATCTGAATGTGCTCAAATGCCCCGATTAAGGTACTAGTTCGGTGCTGTGACTCTCAAGTTTCTGGTGCATGTGATTCGGATCAGACACGATGCCCCTTGCTCCATCTCCTATGAAAATGAGAACTTGTGATAAAAATTGCATGCACAGAACATATCAAATCTTAGCCAAGATTACATCCCACGTAACAATCAAATTTGGAATGAGGTTTCAGCCTTCATTAGGAAACGTATAATATGGAATTAATTTGTAAATCTAAGCACAAAACTCCCTGAAGCAATTTCAATCGGCTTATCCTTCCAATTCTGCTTTGTTCTCCAGTGATTTGTTTTATCCTCCAAATGTTGCAGGATGCGGCTCAAGAATCCATTCCAGATTACGGCTTTAATCAGATCCGATCATATGCCTTGAGATGGTCGTGATTTGATGTAATTCAATCTCAATATTTGTCCCTGCAATTATCACGGCATAACTCGAGGCATTCTACCTCGGTCCGAACAAGACAAGGATTAGATGAATGGGAGGGCTCGTGCAGGTGAAGGATGATCCCTTATCTCCGGCCACCGTGTGTGGCCGGAGTTGATCAGATCTGGAAGAAGAATATAGAAATGGAGAGGGAGGCTAGTGAGGGGATGATCGGTGAGGTGCGTGTATCAAACAAACATGATGGTCATCCAATCACAATAACCAGAGGGCGGATCTAGATCTACGGCTACTGAAATCAAACGATAATCGAGCAAAATCAGAACTAAACAAATCTAAGATTACCTAAATGGAGTGGATTGCCTGGGCTGAAGCTCCGATAAGCTTCGGGTCGTTGCCTCGACGGCTCGGCGGTGCCGGAGGCTCAAGCTCACGCGAGGCGGAGCACGGCGACGGAACGCCGGATCAGAGGCCCTCGCTTCCTCTCCTCACTGCAACGAAGATCGGCTGTCACTCACGATGATCGGAGCTCCTTGGAGGAGGATGAAATGGCCAAAGATGGGAGGAGGAAGAAGAAGGGGCCTTATTTATAAGATGTGAAATATCAAATTTCAAATGACAATTTGGCGCGCGAATCCTGGCGGGAATTTAGAAATTTTATTTGGGCGAAGATGAGAGTTGTGCGCTCTTTATTTTGGTGAAGAAATCAACTCGATTCGATTAATGACCCGATCTAGAAAATTCGGAGAAAACGCCTTGACGAGCAGTTTATTTGGGCTGAAGGAGGAAAAAGACGAAATAGGGAAAAAGACAAAACTGCATATTAAATAAGAGATAAACAAAATAGATAGATAAATAAATGGTTTTAAATTACAAAATAATGAAAATAAATAATGTTAATAATTTAATAAATAATTTTATGGTGATTTTTAATAAATAAAATAAACTAGTTAAATAAGGTAAAATAAATAAGAACCTTTATTAATAGGTATAAAATACCTATGTGAAACATACTTTATTTTTTTGATTATTTTCAGATTTTATAATTTTTATTTTTATTTTATATAATTAAAATAAATATATACAAAACATTTAAAAATACAATATGTGCACAAATAAATAATAAAATAAATAAATAAAAGTATATACAATGTATACATATATACAAGTATACCCATAAGGTCCCAAAACCTATTTTTTGCATATTAACTCTGATTTCAGTGAAACTTTTATTTGATAGATATTTTTTTACAAAATGAACTTTAAAAGTGAGTACACTCAAATCGGAGTTCATACGACCAAGTTATGAGATCTGGAAGTTAGGCTTTACGGCTTTTTGATTTTGAGATTTATTGGTATTTATTCACATTTATTTTTAAATTATATTTTTGTATTTTTCTAGTGATATTTTTGAACATTTCAGAAAAAGAATTAATTTATTTGGAGTCATGAATAAATAGATAGAAAATAAAGAAGTTTTATACACATAATGTACCCATATACAAAGGGGTCCAAACGCCAAAACTCACACATTTTATTCCACGATTTTTTTGATATTTTTAATAAATAGTATTAATTATAAAATGAAGTTTAAAAGTGAGTTTGGTCAATTTGGAGTTTTCTATAAATAGTTATGAACCTGGGAAGTTGGACTTTTAGGCTTTTTAGGTTCATTGTATTTATTTATTTATTAGTTAAATAATTTTTCTGATATTTTTATAAATTAGTATACATTATTACACACAACATTCAAGAAGGAAATATTTTTATTTGAAGTTGTTTTATTGATAAATAAAATATGTGGAAATATGTACAAGGTGGAAAATAATGAATATATACAAGTGAGAATTGGTTTTCTTGATTTTTATAAGTTATGGACCCTATCTCCCCCTACTTTATTCCTAGTCGATCAGGTCAATTCTTGACCTTCTCTCGGGGTCCGGGTCAGTCTGCATTTATTCCATAAATACATCCTTCTTTATTTCTTTTCTTTTTCTTTTCTTCTTTATTCTTTTATTTTGGTTAAAAAGAATGATAAATATACATTATTAACAAATAGATGGTGAATGGTAAATAATGAGAATTAATGAATATGTACATGTGTTTTACTAAGGATTTTAGCTAAAATAAAAGAATAAAGATGATGAATCATGGATTCATCATGCAGCGGTGAAAACCGAGTCCTAAACAGGCAATTTCTACTCGACAGAACCGTCTAGCTTAGTTACTCTCCCTCGATCCAAAGAGTCCGGTCTAGACCCACCCCTCCTCTTCTCGACAGGTCGAGTTCAAGAGTAGCGCTTGACGGGGCAGGCTCGCGGCGCGTAGGCTCTCAGGAAAGCGACTAAGCTATTTTTATTAGTGATTTATTAGTAGGTCCAATTGTCGCTCTATAGGAACAGGCAGGCAATTAAGTGTGGGGATCCTACTAATTACGGCACAATCAAGCAAAAAATTCTAAATCTAGGGGCTCGAGAAAAATCGCGGAAAATCGTAAAAGGCAGCTAAAAAGCTAAAACCGCGAAAAAGCCGCGAAAAATCTAAACTAGTCTAAAGGGTCCCCCGAGCACACCGGTGCTCGGCGAAACAGACCCCGAAAGTCCAAGTGTCACTGAGTACCTGTATTATTACAACAGTTCAAATTATACGGGAAATAAAACTAATCTAAGCTCCTCTCTCACTCAGCTCCTCTCTCGCTCTCTCCTGCGGCTCCGTGTAGAAAGGAGCCGCCTCCGAATCCCGCGGTTACGCCTGCTCCTCGAAAGTTGCCTCCGCGGTCCTCGGGCCCTCGCAAGAAAGAAGGCAAGTGTCAGACCAGATTATTGTAAAAAATAATGTCAGAAAAATATATCTACAGGAATCAATACAAAAAGCCGCGAAAAGAAAAACCGCGGAAAAACTCAAAAACTGACTACTAAGCCGTGCTCCCCGGCAACGGCGCCATTCTGATGATCGACCAAACGACTGAGGTAAAGGTGCTAAATGGTCGTCGCAACCTTAATCATTCGGACTCGATCAATCAAGAAAAATAGACCACCAATATAAGATAAAATCACTCAAAACAAGCTAGCGGTCTTGCTATTTTATTAACCTGGTATAGCGACCAGGGTCGAACACAAGGAGCACGAATTGGCCTTGCGACCTACGAAGTAGTCAAAAAAGAATAAAAGAGAAGAGAAGGGTATTTTGGTGGTTTTTAAAGTTTTTATATTTTTTGGATTTTTAATTAATTAAGAAAATAAGAAAAGCAACTAAACAACACACTTCAACAATTTATTTAATGCACTAAAAATCAACCAAAAATTATAATAAAAATATTTTTGTGTGTTTTATAATTTTTACTGTTGTTAGTGAATTTTTGCGATTTTTCTGATGTTTATTTAATTTTCTAAAAATAAAACAAGGATTGAAACTGTAGGTACTGTCCAGCCGAGCTAAAGGGACCTAGATAAAATATCTAGAAGCCCCAAATTAGCCTGGAGGTATTTTTCCTGTATAGAGAAGAAAGCAAGGAAAAATTGGGCATCTAATTTATTATTTTTAGGTTTTTAATTTATTTATTAGAATTTTTATGAGATTTTAAGTGTTTTTCAATTTTTAGGTGTTTTAGATAATGAAAAATAGCCAAAATTGGCTAGAAAATCAAGCAAGCCAAAACAAACAGTAGGTAATTTTTTGTAATTTTTAGATGAATTTATATATTTTTTTATGATTTTCAAAGTTCAATAGTAAAGAAAATAGGTGTTTTTGAATTTTTAAAAATATCAAATCAACATAAAAATGTCTCCAAAAAACCCAGAATATTTTACACAATGGCAGGAGCCATGTGTCCAATTTTCATTGGATTTGGAGTAAGTTTGCTATTTTATTCAAAAATAAAGAGGAGGCATTGTGCACAGGGACCTAAGTGCAAATACCAAGAGTTCTGGGGGGTCCGGTGCAAAATACCCAAGTAAACACGTGCAACGCACGTGCCTGGGGCACTCAGGGACCTAAATGTGATAAAAACTAAGTCCTAGGACTTTTTGGTAACAGGTACCAAAAGTCCGAGGGCTAGTCTTGCAAATAACCCAAAAATTAACGCACATGCACAATTATTCTACGCCCAGGGGTATAAATGTGAATACTCAAAAGTTTTCATTCAATTCATAACATCTCAGAACTACAAGGCATTAAATGCAAAAAGCCCAGAAAACCACGTGTCGAAGCACGTGCTACACCATACACAGGGGCATAACTGCAAAGAAAGTAAAGTGCAGGGTCCTCTATGCAATTGTACCAAAAACTAAACAACTACACTAAATATTTACAAGACTAAACACTAAATAAGATAAAAAGGAGGGCCTAAGGGTAAATTACCCTTTTATTAATGGAGCCGCTGGATGAGCGCCACGTGGTGCATCTGACGGTGAAGGACGGCTGGCGCTCCAAAACTGGACTCCTCGCGGTGATCGAACGGCGGAGGCGTAGCCACGTGGAGGATCGAACGGTGGAGAACGTCGGTGGCTAAACCTCGCTGGACCGACGGCTGGGATCAGTCCTCCACTGATCTGACGGTTGCCGCTGCTCCTGGAATGGACGACCCAGATGAAAACTGGAGCTGGAGGCTGATTGGACGGTCGATGGAGATCCTCGAAGAACAAGTGGCCGGCGAACTTCGCCGGCCTAGTACGCTCGCTCCGAGACTCCTCTGCTGCTGCTAAGATGCGAAAGAGCTCCGCCGTGAAGTTCCGCAGCTGATGGCGGCCTCCGATGAGTCGGAGAACCACCAGAATGGCCCCGCGATGGCGGTGGCCTGAAGCTGCTGTGCTCAAGCCTTGGACCTCCAGATGAGGTCCTTCTGACGATCTAACCTGCACAAGCAAAACACGGGGTCGAGGGCAAACTGCCTCGACCCGTCAGAGCGGGAAATGGGTGGAAGATGGGGCGATATGGAAGCTCTCCGGCGAGCGGCGGAGGGTAAGAGCCGATACCCTGCTCCAGGGCGAGCTAGGGGAAGGAAGGGTCGGAGAAGGTGGAGAGGGGTCTGGTGGAAGTGGTGGCGGTGTCGGATGGTTGAATGGGTGGCCGGAGACGAAGGGTGGAGGTGGCGGAGCTACTCTACTGAAATCGGAAAAACCTAAATCTACGCTAATCTATGGGCTAAGAAGGTTACCTGGTGATGAATACCCATTCATCACTCTTTATTCTTATATTTTAGCTACAAAAACCGATGCAAATGCATGTAGATATGTGTAAATACAAATAATTAGCAAAAGCATGCATCTTGTAAAAATATGTAATTAGCATGTTTTTGTGCAAAAATAAAAGAATAAAGAGTAAAAAGAAAAAGAGGGAAATATTTAGAATAAATATTGAGCAACCTAACCCAAGGGAGGGCTCATCATGGGCCTGACCGCATAAAAGCCACAGTAGAGAGAGATAGGGGCTCACTTATGTATATATTTGTAAATAAATAAAATAATATTTTCTTCATCCAAAAATATGCTTGTATATATTTTGTACATATTTATAAACTATTAAAAACAAAAATAAAAACTTAAAAGTCAAAAATGCAAAAGTACACCTTCACCATGTACATAAGACCACCATCCTTATTTATCTAACCTTGTAAATAGATGTATTTATTTCTAAAACTTTTTGTAAATATCCTATGTTACATATTGTACATAAAATAAATAAAAAGAAACAAAACAAAATCAAATAAAAATTACAAAATTAAAAATACAAAAATATCTTGTACATACACCATGTATATAGTTATACATAAATAATTATTTCACCTATATATCTAAATAATAAAAATAAAATAAAAATAGCCTTTTATTCCTCATTTTATCCTATAAATAAATAAAATATAAAATAGGAATAAAAATATATATAAATAACTAATTAAAAATCAAAAATCAAAAATCAATATAGTGTATATATACCTATGTATAGCTACTATGTATATACTTTTTTTTTTATTTCCAAAAATTAATTAAAAATCACAAAAAAATAGAAAAAATTAAAACAAATATTTTTTATGTTTTAAGTTTTTGAAAATTCGGCCATTTAAGGCCCCAAAAAAATCAAATAAAAATATAAGCCTTGGCGGGCTCTGATTGGTCCACGGGGGATTGTTGACCCCCGGTCAACACCTCCCCCAGGACCACCAGAGCCCGGGTCCGCTCGCCCGACCCGTTTTCTCCCCTCTTTCTACGAGTGACCCGATCGCCATTTGCCCCAACTCCGGGTCCGGATTGATCACGTCACATCCGAGAGTCTCGCCGGAGTCCTCGCCTTGGGATCCGCGCTCCAGCTCGCCCTACGCGATCGATTCTTCCCGGACCTGCAACCATATAAAGCCTGAGCTCCGCCGCATTCATTCTTCATCTTTGGCTCTCCACCTTCACTCCCGTGACCTCCATTGCATTCAGCAAGGTGACAGCTTCCGTCTGCCGTGTTGCAGCGAGGAGGAGGGTGCCCGACCATCGATCCGGCAGCCGTGCGCCGCCGTGCTCCGCCACCTAGTTGGAGCTCGAGCCTCAGGCAGTGACGACCTTCGAGGCGACGACCAGGAGTTATCCACACTCCAGTACAGTCTTCCGATCCACCCAGGTAGTCGATTAGCTCTTCCATTTCGTTTAATTTCTGATTTCGCCCAAATCGACTCTCCGACGTGTTCCCCTGATTCCGGCCATCTCGCGTAATATCTCGATCATCGGAACCCCCACACACCTTCGCCACCCTCCGACGCACGTTCTACGCCCACTCATCCAACCCAGCTCGCCCCGGAGCTGGGAGTCGAGCTCCACCACCTACCGCTCGCCGGAGCTCATTCGCACCGACCCACCAGCCACCGTCACCCCGCTTCTTCGGGTCGAGGCACTTTGCCCTCAACCCACGAAGCTTCTGGTGCCTTTTGCAGGTCAAAAGGAGGGCATCTGAGCCCCCCTTACATCCAGGCCAGAAGCCCATCGCCGACGACCTCGCCGGAGCCCCTCCAGGGCTCGGCCGGGTCATCTGAGGCCTTCACCAGCTGCGGGATTTCACCGCCGATTTTCTCCGATACCTGGAGGCAGCTAAGGAGGACTATTGCTTGCGCACGAGGCCGGCGAAGCTCGCCGGCTGGGTGTTCTTCCAATATCCTCCATCACCGTCCGATCAGCCTCAGCTCCCCAGTTTCAATCGTCATCGTCCGTCCCTTCGAGGAGCAGCAGCCGTTGATCGATTCGAGGCGTCATCCGGACCGTCAGAGCAGAGGAGAGAGGGCACAGCACCTGACCCGTTAGATCTCCCACGTGTCCCCCTCTGCACCGTCGATTGGCCCAAGTCAGATCAGAGAGAGAAGCGCCCGATACCAGGACAGTTGGATCAACCACGTGGCGCGCATCCAGCCGTCGACGAATAAAGGGGTAATTTACTTAGGACCCCCTCGTAGTTTGTGTTTTTAGATTCAGTCCTGTAAATATTGTTTGCCTTTTATTTACGTTGAGATATTTGCATTAGGGACCCGGTACTTTAGTTTAATTGCAATTATGCCCCTGTGAGTGTTGTCTGTCACGTGCTTCGACACGTGCTTTATCTGGGTTATTTGCATCTTTTATCCTGTAGTCTGAATGGTTATTGAATGAATATATACTTTCTGGTATTTGCATTTCTACCCCTGTGAGCATTTTATTTGAACATGTGCGTGTATTAGTGGGTTAATTACGATCGAGCCCCTGGACTTTTTGGTACCAGTTACCATAAGGTCCAAGGACTTAGTTTTTCTTACCAGAAGGCCCCTGAGTGCCCCAGGCACGTGCCACGCGCGTGACTTGCTGGGATTTTTGCACCTTGAGCCCCAGACTTTCGGGTATTTGCACATTGGTCCTTGTGCACAGTGCCCCCTTTTGGATTTTGAATAAAATATCAAATCACCTCCAAATCTAATGAAATTTTGACACATGGCTCCTGCCATAGTGTAGGATTTTTGTAGATTTTTGAGGACATTTTTGATCTTGTTTGCTATTTCAAAAAATTCAAAAAACATCTATTTTTGGCACTGTTTCACTTGAAAAATCACAAAAAAATATAAAAACACCCCCAAAAATTCTACAAAAATTAGTTACTGATCTTTGTGTGTTGTTTGATTTTCTAGCCAATTTTGGCTATTTTGCATTGAGTAAAAAACCCTAAAAATCTAAAAACACCTAAAAACTCATAAAAATCATATTAAATAATCTAAAAATCCAAAAAACAATAATTTTGGTGCCCAAATTTTCCTTATTTTCTATAGAATACAGGAAAATTACCTCTAGGGCCATTTGAGATCCTTAGATATTTTATCTTTGGGTTTTGGGCCCTGCTGGACAGTACCCTATCTTTTCTTACTGTTTGATTTTTAGAAAATAAAATACACATTTGGAAAAAATCTCAAAAATTAACCAAAAACACTTAAAACACTTAAAAAACATAAAAACAATTTTTCTCGAATTTTTGCTCACTTCTGGATACATTAAATAATTAGTTGGAGCTTGCTTGTTTTTGTGCTTCTTTCATTTCCTTCACATTTAAAAATCCAAAAAAATATAAAAACCATTAAAAACCACAAAAAAATGTTTTCTCCCTTTTTCTGATTCTTTGACTACTTCGTAGGCCTTTGGCCAATCCGTGCTCCTTGTGTTCGACCCTGGGAGCTATACCAGGTTAATCACATGACGAGACCGCTTTCGCATTTTCGATTGATTTTATTTCTCGTAGTGGTCTATTTTTCTTGATATACCCATCCGATTGATTGAGGTCACAACGACCATTCCTTTGCCTTTGCCTTAGTCACTCGGAGTTTTGGGGTTATCAGAATGGCGCCGTTGCCGGGGAGCTCGGCTTAGTAGTCTTTTAGATTTTTCCGCGGCTTTTCGAGTTTCGCGCCTTTTTGCACAGATTTTTGTATATATATTTTTCTGATATTTTTATAATAATTGTTGGACTGACCACTTTTCTCTCTTTTTCTTGCGAGGGCCCGAGGAGCGAGGGCGGCATTCCTAGGAGCGCCGGAGCACCCGAGCGACGCGGAGGCGGCTTCCTTCTTCACGAAGCCGCAGGAGAGAGCGAGAGAGAGAGTTGAGTGGGTGAGGGTAGTTTAGCTATTATTTCATTATTGTTGTAATAATACAGATGTTCAGAGACCTTGGACTGGACACTCTCGGGTCTGTTTCGCCGAGCACCGGTGTGCTCGGGGGACCTTTAAACTTTAGCGGTTTTTCGCGGCTTTGCGCGGCTTTCATTTTCTACTTTTTTACTGCCTTTCCGGTGTTTACGCGGCTTTTTGATCGAGCCCCTAGCTGTAGGATTTTCTGGTGCTTGTGTCGTAATAGTAGGATCCACACACTTAATTGATTATCTGTTCCTATAGATCGTTAATTGGACCTGCTAATAATAAATAATAAAAATAACTTAGTCACTTTCCTGAGAGCCTACGCGCCGCGAGCCCGCCCCACAAGCGCTACTCCTGAACTCGACCTGTCGAGAAGAGGAGGGGTGAGCCAAGACCGGACTCTTTGGATCGAGGGCGAGTGACTGCGTTAGACGGTTCTACGCTAGCACTGCTGTTTAGGGCCTCGGTTTTTTCCCGCTTGCATCATTTAGGTAGTTTTATTTCTGTCTTTAAATTCTGCGCGGATCATATTGCATGTAGAGTGCTGGAGTCAGGTACGCCTTTCTTACTTTGCATGCATCATTGATTTCATCGCGCATCGGCTTTTTCGTCTTCTCCCCCCTGTTTTCGGACTTAATAATCAGGAGAACCGAAAAATTCGTTAGGCCCTTTGTTTGCTTTGAAAAATATTAAAAAGAAAAACAATAAAACCGGGACTGCTAATCATACTTGATCTTAAAAACCGCTCACCCTAAAAATTTTGTCTTGGGGAGAGCAACCCCCTCATTGTCTTGTTTGGATGCGCGAGAGAGTGACCCGCACCCTAGGTAGAGCCTCCCGGTGCTAGACCCGACTGATTACCGACTCTTCTGTGCGGGCCAGTCGGTTGGGATAGCATCGGATATCCTAACAGGTCACGTAAGCGCTCTGATACTTTGTGTGTTCACCAAAATAAAATAGACAAGATAATTTGACCGAACTTTCACGGTCTTCAGCTCGCGTGCGTTGGTGAACTGGGGGTTTGTTTTTGATCATATTTGATTCCAGATCTCATCCGCCTTACTCGCCCAGATCAAGATGATGGGTAGACGGTCTCTTAGGCAGCCTCTGGTTGCAACGCTTTCGGGCACGACTACCCATCATCTAGGTTGGCCCGCGAGAGCCGAGACCAGCTCTCCGAGCCCGAGTACGATTCCGCCCTGTTCCCCCCTCGACCCCCTTTCTTCTGGTATTGAGAGACATGAGACCGAGGAGAGATTATCAGATTTGACAGCACCTGAGTTGGGCTCATTTGATTTTGCAGACGTCGTTATGGCCGCCAGAGCAGACGATTCCCCCAGAGGTCGACAGGGAGACCATCATGTCGTATTTGACCAGGGGGCGATCAACTCCACCCTGATCGCATCACTTGAGACGGTTCAGCAGCAGCTCCGCGATCAGGGAGCATTCATGATAGAGATGAGGAGAGAGTTGGAGAGGCTCAGAGCAGAGCGAGGTTCAGAGCAGAGCGAGCCTGAGGAGATGCTAGATGCAGAGGCAGCAGCCGCAGCAGCAGCAGCAGCAGCCGCAGCCGCCGCAGCGGCAGCCGCCGCTGCGGGAGGACCACCACAGCCGATGCGGGCGTTGCACAACCCCGGATCTACTCTGATGCATCATTGGGTGGTAGTGCCAGCTATCGTGGGGGACTTCAAGTTCCCCCCGAACACCTTGCAGTTACTGCCCCGCTTCCACGGGCTAGCCACTGAGGAGCCCCACCTCCACCTCCAGGAGTTTCTGATGATCTGCAGCACTGTCCACGATCGCCACGTGGACCAGGACACTATACGGATGATTGCCTTCCCGTTTTCACTGGCAGACAGAGCAGCCAACTGGCTGAAGCACTTAGGGAAGTTTGTGTACACCTGGGATCAGCTCCGCACCGAGTACTTGAAAAAGTACTATCCACTCGGGCGGACGAATGCAGCGAGGGCCCTGATTAGCAACTTCTCCATGTTCCCCAATGAGCAGTTCCACGAGGCTTGGGAGAGGTTCCGAGAGCTCTTAGACAGATGCCCGCACCACGACATATCGAAGCCGAACCTAGTTCAGAGTTTTTTCAGCGGGTTGACGCCAGAGCTTCAGGGCCTGGTGAACGCTTCTTGCGGCGGGTCCTATTTCGCCAAGGACCACGACCAGGTCTGGGCCATTTACGAGGAGATGTCAGAGAACTACATGGTGATGTCTCAGACCCGGTTGTACTCTCAGAGACCCCAGCCACAACAGCTAGGACCCGTGCAGTACCAGCGGATAGCACGGGTCGATGCAGGTCCATCCAGTTCGTCCGCAGTTGCAGCAGCACAGGCCGAGTCGTCCGCTGCGGACATGGGTATCATTAGCGAGAAGTTGGACCGCATGGAGCTGATAGAGAAGAAGCAGTGCCAGAGTATCACGCAGATGGAGCAGATGGCACAGGTTCTGAGCGACATGAAGACCCAGCTCATGTGTCTTCAGGAGACACAGACGGCTTCACAGCCCCGTCTTCTGTCGCGAGGCGATACCGGCGGCAGCAGCAGCTCGTCCCAACGCTCCAGCTCTTCACAGCAGCCTAGACAGGTTCACCTTGTACAGGCGGAGCCGTACCAGCAGCCGCAGCCCACTTACCAGTTACCACCATCTCCAGAGATGCAGATGGTGCCGTACCAGCCGGATCAGCCTCTGGCAGTACTGCCGCCAAACCCCTACGAGACAGAACCGTTGATGGATGTCAACGGGATTTGGTACGACCGCCCCCAACCTGGGATCCGACGAGACCATCCCGGATTCAGGTGGGGGAGTGGTGGTGCCCAGCCCCAGCCGCAGCCGTCAGGATAGGGAGGGCAGTACTCCCAGCAGAGAGACCAGCACCAGCCGCAGCAGCAGCCCCCAGCGTATCAGCAGCAGCCATCCTACGGTCCTCGTCCCTATCAGCAGCAGGGACAGTCTTGGAGACGTGAGCAGCAGGCTCACCAGGGATACCAGCAGCACCCTCCTACCTACCCCGCTTACCAGCATCAGCAGCAGCAGATCCAGCAGCCTCACCCACAGAGAGGCCACCCGTCGGGCTCCCACGAGAGCCCCGCTTTGGATGACATTGCCCGCCTCCTCACGGACCAGCAGGCCACATTCAGACGGGAGATGGCTGAGTTCCGCCAGGAGATGCGGGACCTGGTGAGAGGGAAGGCCGCCATACCAGCCCAGATAGAGCCCAATCCGAACAGCCTCAAGAGGAAATCTGAGCAGGTAGTACATACTGAGTTAGCCACTCCTAGTGACCCATTTGATGATACATCTTCGGATCTTTTTGATGCTGATTTTGTCACACTTAGGAGCGGTAGGACCCCAGCAGGCGGCGGCGCCTCATCTGAGCTTCACCACGAGGACATTCCAGAGGCGCCACATGAGGAGGAGGAGAGCGGTACTGAGGCCGCTCCAGATGATGACGGTGGTACTGATGCCACCAAGGATGCTGATCCTACCGGCGGTACTGAGGCCGCCACATCACCAGTTCGAGGAGGTGGTACTGACGCCACCCGTCCAGCCGAGCCAGCACGCGGTACTAATGCCGCGAGACGTCTAGCACCAGCAGCAGTAGTAGAGCAGCCAGCCCGTGGTGGTACTGAGGCCACCGGTGTTTGTACAGATAGAGATGTTGTTTTCCCCGTGTTCATGTATCTCGGAACTCTGATATGAATAAAGGAAAAGGTTTATTTTCTTCTGGTCCCACTGTGGTGCATGATGTATGTGTGGATCCGGTCCTTGAACCGTCTAGACCTTTTCCTAGTCCTTCATCTGAGAAGGACACAGTGATCCCACTTCCCTAGAGCCCTTCAGATGGGGAAGGGGAAGAAAACAGAAAATCCCAAAAAGAGAGAGCTTGAGGAGTTCAGCCAGAGCATGATTGATCGATTCCACATCCAGCTGACCCTCCAGGAGGCTTTGCAGCACATCCCCCTGCTCCAGCGTTCGTTGAGAGAGAGGACTACAGTCAGGAGGAGGAGGAGGAACCACATTTCAGAGATACATGTGCTGACGAAAGCCACGTGCTTCGCGATCCAGAACCGACTGCCAGCCAAGAGGCCAGACTCAGGGGCCCCGTATGTCAGATGCCAGATTAGTGAGCAGAGGTTCGACCGTACTCTTCTAGATAGCGGATCGTCGATTAACCTTCTTCCGGCAGCCCTTCTCAACCGCTTCGAGTTGGGCACTCTTCGACAGAGCAGGACAGTCCTTCAGTTCGCTGATCGATCTGTCAAGAGGCCGAAGGGGTTATTACGAGACGTTATCGTCACGATTCAGGGCCTGAAATTCCCCGTGGACTTCGTAGTGTTGGACATGGAGATCCCTGAGTCAGTGGCCGATACCCCCATCATCCTTGGTCGTCCATTCTTGGCCACAGCCAAGGCGGTGACTGATCATGATAGTGGGAAGGTGTACTTTCGCGTCGAGGGCGAAAGTATACAAATAGAGACGGTCGAGGATTACAGAGCCAGACTCAGAGCCAGCTCAGATGCGAGTACCGATACAGAGCAGCTGACAGACGCAGAGCCAGACATCCACCAGGACTGTGATTTTGTGATCACAGATGATGAGGCAGCTTGGGCAGATCTTGAGACACAGACCACCCTCTCACTTTCAGATACAGCTGATGCAGAGACGATAGCAGAGGAGAGTCTGGAGAGCACAGACCTGGTTCAGGATACCATAGAGGCAGCAGAGCCGGTCCTCGATCGTGACACGATGTTCAGTGATGGTGGTGCTGAGGCCACCGTGTTGTTCGGTGGTACTGATGCCACCGCGGATGATACAGATCCCTCGGATTCAGAGTCTGATTGGGCCGATTGCTATGATCAGATGCCAGACTTGAGTCCATCTGAGCCTAGAGATGAGGAGGAGGTAGACGCAGAGCAGAGCAGAGACAGTGCAGTTGAGCAGCCTTCTCCCGATTCAGTTTGCGAGAGGACGCTTTCACTTTCCCAGGCAGATTTGGCCGATTTAGCAGCTTTCACTCATTTTCTTCCGCAGCCAGATTTGCCAGCACCCAGCATTCCAGAGCGAAAGTCGCTCCCTACTTCGCTGAAGTATCGATTCCTTGCGGGCGATCCAGAGATGTACCCAGTCATCATCTCAGCCGAGTTGACTGGAGAGCAAGAATCCCGTCTGATGGGGGTTCTTGAAAAGAACCGCAAGGCGATCGGATGGAGCGTAGCGGATCTCCATGGGATTAGTCCAGCAGTGTGCTCCCACCATATCTATCTTGAGGAAGGGGCGAAGCCGTCGCGTGAGTTCCAGCGGCGACTGAACCCCAACCTGAGAGAGGTCGTGATGAAGGAAATATCCAAATGGTGGAGCGCAGATTTTATTTATCCCATTTCCGACTCCAAGTGGGTCAGCCCCTTGCATGTGGTGCCCAAGAAGACGGGCATCACGACTGTGATCAGTGAGTCGGGAGAGGAGATCGCTACACGAGTACCCACTTCTTGGAGGGTCTGTGTTGACTACAGGAGACTCAACCAGGCCACCAAGAAGGACCATTTCCCCCTGCCTTTTATTGACCAGATCATTGAGAGACTGGCAGGGAAGAGCCATTATTGTTTCCTGGATGGGTACTCGGGCTACAACCAGGTGGCCATCGCTCCTGAGGATCAGGAGAAGACCACCTTTACCTGTCCCTTCGGCACATATGCTTTTCGACGCATGCCATTTGGGCTATGCAATGCCCCTGCGACTTTTCAGAGGTGCATGCTGTCGATCTTTTCGGACATGGTAGGGGAGTGTTTGGAGGTCTTCATGGACGATTTCTCGGTCTACGGCGACGGATTCGATTCTTGTCTTGACTGCCTAGACCGGGTACTCCAGCGATGTATCGAGTTCCATTTGGTTCTATCTTGGGAGAAGAGTCACTTTATAGTGACTCAAGGGACGGTGCTTGGCCACATCATCTCCAACAGGGGCATGGAGGTTGATCCGGCCAAGGTGGATGTCATTAGAAAACTCACACCGCCGTCCAATCTGAGGCAGTTACGGTCATTCCTGGGGCACGTTGGATTTTATAGGAGATTTATTCAGGATTTCAGCAAGATTGCCCGACCGTTGACTGACCTCTTGACGAAAGACACCGAGTTCCTTGTAGATGACAAGAGTCTCTCATCTTTTGCGACTCTCCAGCAGCATGTTATAGAGGCTCCTGTTCTCCAGCCGCCTGATTGGTCTCTCCCATTCGAGATCATGACGGACGCCTCCGATTTTGCCGTGGGGGCAGTGCTGGGACAGAGGAGGGATGGAGTTCCATTTGCCATAAACTATGCTAGCCGCACATTGGATTCCGCCCAGCGGAATTATACGGTCACAGAGAAGGAGATGCTAGCAGTAGTGTTTGCCCTAGATAAGTTCAGATCATATATCATTGGATCTAGAGTGACTTTGTTTACAGATCATACCGCCATCAGGTACCTCATGGCAAAGAAGGATGCCAAGGCCAGATTGACTAGATGGATCCTTCTACTCCAGGAGTTCGATATTGAGATTAAGGATAAGCCTGGAGTCAAGAATGTGGTGGCGGATCATCTTTCCCGATTAGAGCAGCCTGAGGATTCTGAGCAGATTGATCCTATTCGAGATACCTTCCCAGATGAGGCGATCCTTGCTATCGCCTCACTCCCGTGGTATGCCGATATTGTGAACTTTCTCGTTGCTGGGAAAGTCCCACAAGATTGGCCCAGGCAGAGGCTTGAGACCTTCCTTGCGAAGGCCAAGTCCTACCACTGGGAGGATCCCATCCTTTACCACGAAGGAGGGGATAGCATCTGGCGTCGGTGTATTCCTCAGGAGGAACACCATAGCGTCCTCACTTACTGCCACAAGCTTGAGGCAGGAGGACATCATTCTGGGAGGAGAACGGCACAGAAAGTGCTCCAATCCGGCTTGTGGTGGCCTACCCTCTTCAAGGACTCTGATGAGTTCGTGAAGAGGTGTACTGACTGTCAGAGGATGGCACTTGTGGACAGCGTGATATGATGCCGATGCAGCCCATTCACTTCTGTGAGGTTTTTGACGCATGGGGCATCGATTTCATGGGTCCATTCCCTAGGAGTCAGGGGATTTGAGTACATTCTGTTGGCCGTAGATTATGTTAGTCGTTGGGTTGAGGCTATCCCCGCCCGAGCCGCTGATGCGAGGACTGTTTGCAGATTTTTGAGGAAGCATATCATCACGCGGTTCGGGGTTCCACGAGTTCTTATTTCTGATGGGGGGTCTCATTTTATCAACGACCAGGTGAAGGCACTTGCTAGCGAGTTCGGCATAGATCATCGTGTTGCTACACCTTACCATCCACAGACGAATGGTCTAGCTGAGGTGTCGAATAGGGAGATCAAGAATATTTTGCAGAAAGTCGTCCGCCCTGACCGAAAGAATTGGTCACAGCTTTTGGACTCGGTCTTGTGGGCATATCGGACGTCTTTCAAGACTCCATTGGGTACATCTCCCTTTCGCCTCGTTTATGGCAAGCCATGCCATCTACCTGTTGAGCTGAGGCACAAGTCACTTTGGGCAGTCACAGATATTCTTATGGATCCAGATGGTATAGGAGACCAGAGGAGGGCAGAGTTAGCTGCCCTGGAGGAGCTTAGAGATGCAGCTTTCTCAAGCAGCCTACATTATAAGGAGAAAATCAAGGAGTGGCATGATTCTCATATCAGCCACAAGCATTTTGAGATTGGACAGAGAGTATGGCTGTTTGATGCGAGGCTTAGATTATTTCCAGGGAAGCTACAGAGCAAATGGAAGGGACCTTTTCTCGTCAGAAAGGTGCACGACAATGGTAGTATTGATATATCCGAGTTGTCTTCTGAGAGCACCTTTCGAGTGAACGGCCAGCGGCTCAAGCCATATCTAGATCATGAGCCGCGGGACGTTATTATTTGTGCCCCTATTCATTTTGCGTGAGATGTGGTCTTTTGACTCACATCTTTTGCATCTCACGCCTGATGTTCACTATTCCTCCGCCTGTATAGATCCAGTTGTCCATATCATTCTATTCTTTAGTCCCACATCCCTTTCCTCATCTTATGATTATGCTATACTTAGGGTGTACTTTACCCTAAGTATAGGGGGGATGTAGGACCTGCGGGTAGTCTTTTCATTCTTTCTGCCCCTGTTTTGCTGCCTATACTTAGGGATATTTTACCCTAAGTATAGGGGGACAGATTCTGTATCTTCTTCACTCGGCTTTCCCTTCATGTACAGCTTGCTATACTTAGGATTAGTTAATCCTAAGTATAGGGGGAAACCACCGAGTTCCTCTCATTCTATTCATTTATTCGTTCCTGTACTTATCCATTCCTTTTCACTTCCCTTTTACTAAGCACGAGTTATGTCTTCTTCATCGCTCTTGATCACTCTGAGGACATCGCTCGAGCTAAGTATAGGGGGGGTGTGTATATATTTCATATATACTTCAGCCATAACTCGTACTTTGTGTGAGTGTGTTAATAAATAAAATGGCTAAAAATCACAAAAATTTAAAAAATTTTCATAAACCTCTTTTATCTTGCACATACATAGCTAGTGTACAAAGTATTTTTGTAAAAATGATTTCAAAAATCCATATTTTTGTATCAAAATTATGTATATAGTACAAAATTTTTCCAAAATGTTTTGAAAATCAAAAAGTTTGCAAAAATCTTGTGTAAATGTTTGTAAATATCTTTTTGCAAAAACTTGCACCTCATGCATCATTCATGATTTCAAAACATTTTTCAAAAATTTCGCATGATTGTAAAATATTTGCAAATAGCATCTTGTGTACATATATGTATATAGTTCTTCCTGGATGAGAGTTGACATTTAAACTAAGCCTGGAATTAAATTGAGAAATGGAGCTTGACTAAGATCTTAATCCACTTAACGCCAAGAGGAACCTTATAGGATTTAGGTTTAAGGCTTTTCAGGTCCATAAGGACTTAATTCTTTGAGTCCACTAGGCTATGAGCATATGTCATCTTGATGAGCTTAAGTAGAACACTTAACAACACACGCATGACTCTTAGAGACAATGGCTTGACTTGCACCTGCACTTTACACATGGCTCTCCACGGATGAGGTGGTGAGGAGGCAGTTTCCTTTGGCTTGGGGTAGCATATGAGGGTAGTACTTCTAGGCGGAACCTCTCTTCTTCTTCTAGTGAAGGAAGTGCACCTCAACTTGGTCTAGTGGTGATGAAGGCTAAAGACAGAAGCCGTGGGTTGCAATAAAGCTTCAAAAGAGGGATAGTCTACTGGCTCAAGGGGAAATTTCTTATATGCTGCACCATGTAGATATGCTGTACAGAAGTTCTTGAAAAAAAAATGCAAAAATGCAAAAAGAACTCCAAAAAAGTGGTGGGTCGGATTGAAAATTTAATAACCCCACCGGAGTGTACATAGTCAAATAAAGCAAAAGCTTATGGTATCAATGTTACATCTCATGAAGCTTGCAGCGGGAGACCTAGCTACACTGGCTAGGCTTCCAAAACTCTATACTTCTACCCCCTCTTCTTGAGCCGGTTGCACTTGAACTTAGAAGGGAATACCCCGCTTCTCGAGGAAAGAGTTGCTAGACCGAGGCATTAGAGTTACCAGGTTGAGGGAGGTTGTTTCTTTGTTGCTTCTGAGGTGGGGAGCCACATATCACTTACACTGCTTGGAAAGACTCATGGTCATTAGAGTTTGTGTATGTAGACTTGTTCTGATCTGGTTTATTGAGGAGTCTTGCCCATAGATTGGTGGAACTTAGAGGCTGTTGAGTTTTAAGCTTAAGTCCAAATAAGGTTCCGACACATTAATAATCCAAAGATCTGATCAAGCTCCATATTTCAATTTAATGAAGGAAAGTTTAATAACTCAACCTTGATCCATGTACATCCTCTTTTTCTTTTTCTTTTTCTTGCTTTTTCACTTCTTTTTCAAATAAGTGTTTGCTAAGGGACTAGCAAAGTATAGTATAGGGGGGTGATGAATACCCATTCATCACTCTTTATTCTTATATTTTAGCTACAAAAACTGATGCAAATGCATGTAGATATGTGTAAATACAAATAATTAGCAAAAGCATGCATCTTGTAAAAATATGTAATTAGCATGTTTTTGTGCAAAAATAAAGAATAAAGAGTAAAAAGAAAAAGAGGGAAATATTTAGAATAAATATTGAGCAACCTAACCCAAGGGAGGGCTCATCATGGGCCTGACCGCATAAAAGCCACAGTAGAGAGAGATAGGGGCTCACTTATGTATATATTTGTAAATAAATAAAATAATATTTTCCTCATTCAAAAATATGCTTGTATATAATTTGTACATATTTATAAACTATTAAAAACAAAATAAAAACTTAAAAGTCAAAAATGCAAAAGTACACCTTCACCATGTACATAAGACCACCATCCTTATTTATCTAACCTTGTAAATAGATGTATTTATTTCTAAAACTTTTTGTAAATATCCTATGTTACATATTGTACATAAAATAAATAAAAAGAAACAAAACAAAATCAAATAAAAATTACAAAATTAAAAATACAAAAATATCTTGTACATACACCATGTATATAGTTATACATAAATAATTATTTCACCTATATATCTAAATAATAAAAATAAAATAAAAATAGCCTTTTATTCCTCATTTTATCCTATAAATAAATAAAATATAAAATAGGAATAAAAATATATATAAATAACTAATTAAAAATCAAAAATCAAAAATCAATATAGTGTATATATACCTATGTATAGCTACTATGTATATACTTTTTTTTTATTTCCAAAAATTAATTAAAAATCACAAAAAATAGAAAAAATTAAAACAAATATTTTTTATGTTTTAAGTTTTTGAAAATTCGGCCATTTAAGGCCCCAAAAAAATCAAATAAAAATATAAGCCTTGGCGGGCTCTGATTGGTCCACGGGGGATTGTTGACCCCCGGTCAACACCTCCCCCAGGACCACCAGAGCCCGGGTCCGCTCGCCCGACCCGTTTTCTCCCCTCTTTCTACGAGTGACCCGATCGCCATTTGCCCCAACTCCGGGTCCGGATTGATCACGTCACATCCGAGAGTCTCGCCGGAGTCCTCGCCTTGGGATCCGCGCTCCAGCTCGCCCTACCCGATCGATTCTTCCTGGACCTGCAACCATATAAAGCCTGAGCTCCGCCGCATTCATTCTTCATCTTTGGCTCTCCACCTTCACTCCCGTGACCTCCATTGCATTCAGCAAGGTGACAGCTTCCGTCTGCCGTGTTGCAGCGAGGAGGAGGGTGCCCGACCATCGATCCGGCAGCCGTGCGCCGCCGTGCTCCGCCACCTAGTTGGAGCTCGAGCCTCAGGCAGTGACGACCTTCGAGGCGACGACCAGGAGTTAGCCACACTCCATCACAGTCTTCCGATCCACCCAGGTAGTCGATTAGCTCTTCCATTTCGTTTAATTTCTGATTTCGCCCAAATCGACTCTCCGACGTGTTCCCCTGATTCCGGCCATCTCGCGTAATATCTCGATCATCGGAACCCCCACACACCTTCGCCACCCTCCGACGCACGTTCTACGCCCACTCATCCAACCCAGCTCGCCCCGGAGCTGGGAGTCGAGCTCCACCACCTACCGCTCGCCGGAGCTCATTCGCACCGACCCACCAGCCACCGTCACCCCGCTTCTTCGGGTCGAGGCACTTTGCCCTCAACCCACGAAGCTTCTGGTGCCTTTTGCAGGTCAAAAGGAGGGCATCTGAGCCCCCCTTACATCCAGGCCAGAAGCCCATCGCCGACGACCTCGCCGGAGCCCCTCCAGGGCTCGGACGGGTCATTTGAGGCCTTCACCTGCTGCGGGATTTCACCGCCGATTTTCTCCGATACCTGGAGGCAGCTAAGGAGGACTATTGCTCGCGCACGAGGCCGGCGAAGCTCGCCGGCTGGGTGTTCTTCCAATATCCTCCATCACCGTCCGATCAGCCTCAGCTCCCCAGTTTCAATCGTCATCGTCCGTCCTTCGAGGAGCAGCAGTCGTTGATCGATTCGAGGCGTCATCCGGACCGTCAGAGCAGAGGAGAGAGGGCACAGCACCTGACCCGTTAGATCTCCCACGTGTCCCCCTCTGCACCGTCGATTGGCCCAAGTCAGATCAGAGAGAGAAGCGCCCGATACCAGGACCGTTGGATCAACCACGTGGCGCGCATCCAGCCGTCGACGAATAAAGGGGTAATTTACTTAGGACTCCCTCGTAGTTTGTGTTTTTAGATTCAGTCCTGTAAATATTGTTTGCCTTTTATTTACGTTGAGATATTTGCATTAGGGACCTGGTACTTTAGTTTAATTGCAATTATGCCCCTGTGAGTGTTGTCTGTCACGTGCTTCGACACGTGCTTTATCTGGGTTATTTGCATCTTTTATCCTGTAGTCTGAATGGTTATTGAATGAATATATACTTTCTGGTATTTGCATTTCTACCCCTGTGAGCATTTTATTTGAACATGTGCGTGTATTAGTGGGTTAATTGCGATCGAGCCCCTGGACTTTTTGGTACCAGTTACCATAAGGTCCAAGGACTTAGTTTTTCTTACCAGAAGGCCCCTGAGTGCCCCAGGCACGTGCCACGCGCGTGACTTGCTGGGATTTTTGCACCTTGAGCCCCAGACTTTCGGGTATTTGCACATTGGTCCTTGTGCACAATGCCCCCTTTTGGATTTTGAATAAAATATCAAATCACCTCCAAATCTAATGAAATTTTGACACATGGCTCCTGCCATGGTGTAGGATTTTTGTAGATTTTTGAGGACATTTTTGATCTTGTTTGATATTTTAAAAAATTCAAAAACATCTATTTTTGGCACTGTTTCACTTGAAAAATCACAAAAAAATATAAAAACACCCCCAAAAATTCTACAAAAATTAGTTACTGATCTTTGTATGTTGTTTGATTTTCTAGCCAATTTTGGCTATTTTTTATTGAGTAAAAACCCTAAAAAGCTAAAAACACCTAAAAACTCATAAAAATCATATTAAATAATCTAAAAATCCAAAAACAATAATTGTGGTGCCCAAATTTTCCTTATTTTCTATAGATTACAGGAAAATTACCTCCAGGGCCATCTGAGATCCTTAGATATTTTATCTTTGGGTTTTGGGCCCTGCTGGACAGTACCCTATCTTTTTCTTACTGTTTGATTTTTAGAAAATAAAATACACATTGGAAAAATCTCAAAAATTAACCAAAAACACTTAAACACTTAAAAAACATAAAAACAATTTTTCTCGAATTTTTGCTCACTTCTGGATACATTAAATAATTAGTTGGAGCTTGCTTGTTTTTGTGCTTCTTTCATTTCCTTCACATTTAAAAATCCAAAAAAAATATAAAAACCATTAAAAACCACAAAAAAATGTTTTCTCCCTTTTTCTGATTCTTTGACTACTTCGTGGGCCTTTGGCCCATCCGTGCTCCTTGTGTTCGACCCTGGGAGCTATACCAGGTTAATCACATAGCGAGACCGCTTTCGCATTTTCGATTGATTTTATTTCTCGTAGTGGTCTATTTTTCTTGATATACCCATCCGATTGATTGAGGTCACAACGACCATTCCTTTGCCTTTGCCTTAGTCACTCGGAGTTTTGGGGTTATCACCTGGTGGGTGCAATCGACTGGGCTGGAGCTCGGGGAGCTCCGGGGTCATTGCCTGCAAGGGGGCGTCGTTTCCTCGAGGCTGAGCGCTCTCGCGGCGGCGCACGGCGGTGAAAACCACCGGATCAGTGGCTCCCGGCTTCCCGGGCCTCGCTGCTACTCCAAAGCACTCGGCTGTCACTCAGGCACTCCAGAGGAGGTCACAGGCGTCGAGGGGGAGATCCAAAGATGCGGGAAAAGGTCGCCAGAGACGAGGCTTTATATGTCCAGAGGTCCGATAAGATGGTGATCGGGTGAGCAATCCAAGGATCGGATCCCTAAACCGAGATGTGCGCGGGGATCGTGGATCTTCCCTTGGCAATCGGAGCCCTAGGTTTGAGTGGAAATCGATCAGATCTGGTTGCTAAAAGGGTGAGAACTCGGGTCGTCAATCAGATCCGCAAGAAGGGGGTCCGCGGGGGAGAGTTGACCGGGGTCAACAAACCCCCGTGGACCAATCAAAAGCTGCCAAGGTCCAATTATTTGTTTATTTATTTTAAGATAGAAAATGACCGAATTAATAAAAACTTAAAACATGAAAAATATTTATTTTATTTTTTTCTATTTTTTAGTGATTTTTAATTATTTTTTTGAAATATATTTTAAGTATTTACAAAATATTATTATTATATACATGTATATACATATGTATTTTTTTATTTTTATTTTTTTATTTTTGTATATTTTATTCCAATTTTATATTTTATTTATTTATATAATAAAATTTGGAATAATTTGGTATTTTTATTTTATTTTTATTATTTATATACAAGGGGGAAATAAATAGATATGTGCATATGTATACATGGTATATATACAATGTAGGTTTTGATTTTTATTTTATTTCTTTTTATTTTATTTTTTTTCATTTTTGATTTTTATTTTATTTTTTTACATTATGGAATGTGGAGTATGTACATATTTTATTGGATTTTTATTTATTTATTTGTAAGGGTAAGTACATAAATAAAAGGATCTATGTACATGGCTTTTATACAATGGTGAAGGGATTTTTAAATTTTTTTTATATTTTTATTTTGATTTTATATTTACAAATATTTACAAATAAATACAATCCATTTTTATTTTTATTTTTAGAGGAAAATATTTTCATTTATTTATTTACAGGTATGTACACAAATGCGCTCCCTTATCTCTCTCTACTTGGGTTTTTATGCGGTCAGGCTCATGCTGAGCCCTCCCTTGGGATTAGGTCGCTCAATATTTATTCTAAATATTTCCCTCTTTTTCTTTTGACTCTTTATTCTTTTATTTTAGCACAAAAACATGCTATTTATTAGTTTTTACACAATGCATGCTTTTTGCTAATTATTTGTATTTACACCTATCTACATGTATTTGCAAAGGTTTTTGTAGCTAAAATATAAGAATAAAGAGTGATGAATGGGTATTCATCATTGATCATTGGTTTATCTTACATTACAAATTAGTAAAAGAAAAATAAATTTCCTTGGGTTAGAGAGAATTATATAAATAATGGGATAGAGATGAGGAATTGGCAACGTAGAGATATCAAGAATCACGATTATATATTTTTTAGATAATACAGAATCGTTTTGAATTGAGAATAAAAGATAGCCTGATAATACTTGTTGATGACATATGGAATAGTTGAGAGATTGGCGAATCATGGAGAGGATAAACGTGCACTGAGTTTGTTACTGTAGAGAGAGATTAATCGTGAATATGGAAAAGGTGCACAAAAGCGCAACTTCACAAGGCGCACACGATCATTTCCATATATATATATATAGAGAGAGAGAGAGAGAGAGAGGTAAATGGGGCTGCCCCCAGGGAGTAGCCAACTTGGCTACTCCCATGACGACACGCCTAAGCGATCGGGGTAAAAGGTCTTAAAATGGTCGTTGCGACCTCAATCACTCGGGCTGAGTCAATCAAGAAGAAATCAATCACTCAAATCAGATAAAAACAAGCAAGCACAAAATAGAGCGATCTAGCTATAGGATTAACCTCGTATAGCTCCCAAGGTCGAACACAAGGAGCACAGATTGGCCTTACGGCCTACGATGTAGTCAGAAATCCAAGAGAATACTTTTTTAGTGTTTTTTATTTGTTTTTATATTTTTTTAGATTTTTTAAATGATGAGAAAATTAAAGAAGGCACACAGATAATGAACTTCAACAATTTATTTAAAGCATTAAAAATCAAGCAAAAATTCAAAGAAAAATGTTTTTATGTGTTTTATAATTTTTTATGTTTTTGGTGAATTTTTGAGATTTTTCTGATGTTTATTTTATTTTCTAAAAATCAAACAATGCGAAAAACAGTGGGTACTGTCCAGCAAGGCTTAAGACCCAAAAATAAAATATTCTTGGATCTCAAAAAGCCCTAAAGGTAATTTTCCTATAATCTAGAAAGAATAAGAAAAATTTAGGCACCCTAATTATTGTTTTTGGATTTTTAATTTATTTATTATAATTTTTATGAGTTTTTTGAGGGTTTTATGATTTTTAGGGTTTTTAAGTGATGAAAAATAGCCAAAATTGGCTAGAAAATCAATCAACAAGCAAGAAACAGTAACTAATTTTTTTAGAATTTTTGGGGGTGTTTTTATATTTTTTGTTATTTTTAAACCTAGACAGTAGCTAAAAAGGAGGTTTTTGAATTTTTAAAAATAATAAATGAAATCAAAAATGTCCTCAAAAATCACAGAAATTCCTACACCATGGCAGGAGCCATGTGTCAAAATCTCATTGGATTTGGAGGTCGTTTGATATTTTATTCAAAAATAAAGGAGGGGCACTGTGCACAGGGACCTAAGTGCAAATACCCAAAAGTTCTGGGGGTCAGGTGCAAAATACCCAGCGAAACACGTGCCAAGCACGTGCCTGGGGCACTCAAGGACCCAAATGTAAGAAAAATAAGTCCCGAGGACCTATTGATAACTCGTATCAAAAGTCCAGGGGGCCCAGTTGCAATTTACCCAAAATAAAACGCACATGCGGAAATGAAGCATTCACAGGGGTATATTTGCAAATAAACAAAATATTTTATTCAATGAATAACATCCAGAACTACAAGGCGTCTTATGCAAATATCCCAACAAAACACGTGACGAAGCACGTGGCTCACAACTGGCAGGGGTATAAATGCAAATAAAATAAATATCAGGGTCCCAAATGCAAATAACCCTACGTAAATAAAGTTCTAAAATTATTTACAGGACTAGAAATAAAACGACAAACTAAGAGGGGGCCCTAAGATAGTTACCCCTTTATTCGCCGACGGTCGGATGTGCGCCACGTGGGTGATCTGACGGCTGGGAACGGATGGCGCTTTACTCCTTCGGCTCTTGGGCTCGATCGACGGTCCGAGGGAGGCCACGTGGAAGATCAAGCGGTGCTGGGCTCGGGTGCCTCTCTCCTTGGCTGCAACGGTCCAGATGAGATCCTCAGATTGATCGACGGCTGCTGCTCCTCTACAGATCGACGGCTGGGATTAGAACTGGAGCGGAGGGCTCATCGGACGGCTCTGGAGGATGGTGAAAGAACTCGACGCCAGCGAACTTCGCCGGCCTCGTGCGTGAACTCCGGTCCTCCTCAGCTGCTGCTAATGATCGGAGAAGATCCGCTGGCTCGTCCCGCAGCTGATGGTGGTAGCCGACGACCCAGCCGAGCCCTGGAGGGGCTCCGGCGAGGCTGGCGGTGCGAAGCTCAGGTCTTGAATGTAAGGGGGCTCAGATGCCTCCCTTTGAACCTGCAAAGCAACCAGACCGCTTCGCGGGTCGAGGGCAAAATGCCTCGACCCAAGGAAGCGAGGTGACGGTGAACGGTGCGGTGGGGCGGAAGAGCTCCGGCGAGCGGAGGACGGTGGAGCTCGATTCCCAGATCCTGTGCGATCTGGGTTGAGTGAAAGGGCGTAGAAGGTGCGTGAGGGAATGGCGAAGGTGATGGTCGGGTCGGATGGTCGAGGTATTACGCGAGATGGACGGAATCAGGGGAATGCGTCGGAGATACGAATTGGGCGAAATCTAAAATTAAACGGAATAAAAGAGCTAATCAACTACCTGGGTGGAGCGGAAGACTGTGCTGGAGTGTGGCTAACTCCTGGTCATAGCCTCGAAGGGCGTCAAGGCCTGAGGCTCGATGCTCGACGCTGGTGGCGGAGCAGCGGCGGCGAAGATCGCCGGATCAGTGGATTCGCCTCCTCGCCTCGCTGCAACAAGGGCAAACGCTTGCTGTCACTCTCGCGGTGCCTATGGAGGTCACTGGGAAGAAGGAGAAGGTCCAAAGATAAGGCGCGGAGGCGGCGGAGGTCGGGATATATATGGTGACAGGTGCGATTAGGGTTGAGGGTCGACGGCTAAGGAAGGCGTGGATTTTGTGGCGAAAGATCGGGCGAGGATGAGGGATGATCGGCGAAGAATCCGGGCATGGGGTTTGCGTGGGTGACAGCCTGGAGACGCGTGGAAAATTCGGCGAAGGTGGGGCGGCGCGCATCTTCCAGAAAAGGAAGGAGTCCGCGGGGGAGTTGACCGGGGTCAACAATCCCCCGTGGACCAATCAGAAGCTGCCACGTGTATTTAATTTTTGTTTATTTATTTTAAGGTAGAAATAGGCCGAATTAAAGAAAACTCAAAACATGAAATGTTTTTCTTTTATTTTTTTTCTATTTTTTGGTGATTTTTAATTAATTTTTGGAAATAAAAATAGGGTAGCTATGTATATAGGTATATGTACACTATATGGATTTTTATTTTTGATTTTTTTATTTGTTATTTTTATGTATTTTTATGCTCATTTTGTATTTTATTTATTTACCTCATAAAATATGGAATAAAATGGTATTTTTATTTTATTTTAATTATTTATACACAAGGGTGAAATAAATAATTGTATACATTTATATACATGGTATTTATACAATGTATTTTTGTATTTTTAATTTTGTAATTTTTATTTGATTTTTGTTTTGTTTCTTGTTATTTTATGTATTTACCATATGTAACATAGAATATTTACAAAAAAGTTTTAGAAAATAATTTTATTTATTTATAGGGTTAAATAAATAAAGGATGATGGTCTACACATGGTGAAAGGGCATTTTTGAATTTTTGATTTTTAAATTTTTATTTTGTTTTTAATAAAATATACACACAATATGTACAAGCATATTTTTGGGTGAGGAAAATATAATTTTATGTATTTACAGAAGTATATACACATGAGCTCCTATCTCCCTCTACTTTGGCTTTTATGCGGTCAGGCCCATGCTGAGCCCTCCCTTGGGTTAGGTTGCTCAATATTTATTCTAAATATTTCCCTCTTTTTCTTTTTGCTCTTTATTCTTTTTATTTTTGCACAAAAACATGCTAATTATAGGTTTTTACACAATGCATGCTTTTGGTAATTATTTGTATTTACACGTATCTACATGTATTTGCAAAGGTTTTTGTAGCTAAAATAGAAGAATAAAGAGTGATGAATGGGTATTCATCATCCCACCCCTATTTTTCACTCATTTTTTTATTTTTTTAGAAAATAAAAATTTGTATATTTATCATTTTATCCCTCTTACATTCTATTAAAATTTCGTCAGAAACAGAGACTCCTACGGCCTCCATCCAAACATGATCGATTTAAAAAATCCTGCGACCGTTAAAAAAATGGCGTCTGGATGGAGGGCTTAGGAGTCTCTGTTTCTAACGAAATTTTAATAGAATGTGAGAGGGATATAATGATGAATATACAAATTTTTATTTTCCAAAAAAATAAAAAAATGAGGGAAAAATAAGGGTGGGAGTAGCCAAGTTGGCTACTCCCTGGGGGCAGCCCCATTTTACCCATATGTGTGTGTGTGTGTGTGTGCGTGCGTGCGTGCGTGCGTGCGTGTGTGTGTGTGTGTGTATATAGGGGGTCCTTCTAATGAGGTGGGTCTTTCCTGAAATTCAAAAAGCCACTACCAAATTTGTAAATTACGTAACAATTTTGTAAATTTAAACTACATATTGTAAAATACTGACGATTATACAGTTATGTAAAATATATCATCCATATTGTAACAAATTTTAATGTCAAATATAGTAATATTTTCATAAATTTTTCATGATATACATATTATATTAATATTTAATATTAAATTTATGGAGTTAGAATGTGTAAAATAAATAGAATAAATGCTTAAATTGACGTGGCTTTCCATGCATCCAGGAAAGGTGCACCTCATTTGAAATATTTCCTATATATATATATATATGTGAGTATGTATATATATATATATGCATGTATGTATATATATATATATGTATGAATATATATATATATATGTATGTATGTATATATATGTATGTATGTATATATATGTATGTATGTATATATGAGGAAAGGGAAGCTACAACATGATGTAGCTAACCTTAGCTACATCAGGGGCAATTTCGTCCTCTTTTTTTATTTTTTTTTCAAAATTTCCATGATGGATTTTAATAACTATATCCCTCTAATATGTCATTCAAATTTCGTCAGAAACAGAGACTCCTACGACCTTCATCCAGACAGTCATTTTTTAACGGTCACAGATTTGCTGTATTTTACCTATCTGGATGGAAGTCGTAGGAGTCTCAGTTTCTGAAGAAATTTGAATGACTTATTAGAGGGATATAGTTATGAAAATCCATAATTGAAATTTCGAAAAAAAATAAAAAAAAAGAGGACGAATTGCCCCTGATATAGCTAAGGTTTGCTACATCTTGATGTAGCTTCCCTGTCCTCTATATATATAGGAAAAAATGGGGCTGCCACCGCCTCATTTTTCATCAATTTTTTTTATTTTTTTTGAAAAATAACACTGGGTATATTCATCTCTATATCCCTCCTATATGTCATTCGAATTTCGACAGAAACAGAGACTCCTACGGCCTCCATCGAGATGATGTCGATTTAAAAAATTTTGTTACCGTTAAAAAATGACTGTCTGGATGGAGGCCGTAGGAGTCTCTGTTTCTGATGAAATTCGAATGGTATATAGGAGGGATATAGAGATGAATATACATGGTGTTATTTTTCAAAAAAATAAAAAAATTGCCAACTTGGCTACTCCCACCCCTATTTTTCCCTCATTTTTTTATTTTTTTGGGAAATAAAAATTTGTATATTCATCATTATATCGCTCTCACATTCTGTTAAAATTTCGTCAGAAACAGAGACCCCTAAGCCCTCCATCCAGACGTCATTTTTTTAACGGTCGCAGGATTTTTTAAATCGACCATGTTTGGATGGAGGCCGTAGGAGTCTCTATTTCTGACGAAATTTTAATATATTGTGAGAGGGATATAATGATGAATATACAAATTTTTATTTTCTAAAAAAATAAAAAAATGAGGGAAAATAGGGGTGGGAGTAGCCAAGTTGGCTACTCCCTGGGGGCAGCCCCATATACCTCATATATATATATATATGGGTTGATGGGGCTGCCCCCGGGCCCGTCCCATTTTTTGGCAAATTTTTTTATTTTTTTTGAAAAATATCGACATGTATATTCATCCCTATATACTTCCTATATGTCATTCGAATTTCGTCAGAAACAGAGACTCCTACGGCCTCCACCCAAACTGAGTCGATTTAAAAAATTGTATGACCGTTAAAAAATTACATATGGATGGACGTCGTAGGAGTCTCTGTTTCTGACGAAATTCGAATGACATATAGGAGGGATATAGAGATGAATATAGATGGTTTTATTTTTCGAAAAAAAATAAAAAAATTTACCAAAAAGTGAGGTGGGGGCAGCCATGTTGGCTACCCCTAGGGGCAGCCCCATTTTTCCCATATATAAGGGTAAAATTGGGTTGCCCCCTGGGAGTAGCCAACTTGACTACTTCCACCCCTATTTTTTCCTCATTTTTTTATTTCTTTGGAAAATAAAAATTTGTATATTCATCACTATATCCCTCTAACATTCTATTAAAATTTCGTCAGAAACAGAGACTCGTGGGCCCTCCGTCCAGACGTTATTTTTTAACGGTCGCAGGATTTTTTAAATCGACCATGTGTGGATGGAGGCCGTAGGAGTCTCTGTTTTGTGACGAAATTTTAATAGAATGTTAGAGGGATATAATGATGAATTTACAAATTTTTATTTTTCAAAGAAATAAAAAAATGAGGGAAAAATAGGGGTGGGAGTAGCCAAGTTGGCTACTCCCAGAGGGCAGCCCCATTTAACCCTATATATAAAGGGTAAAATGGGGCTGCCCCCAGGGGGTAGCTAACTTAGCTACCCCCGCCTCATTTTCTCCATGTTTTTAATTTTTTTTGAAAATTTCTTCCATGAATATTCATCATTATATCCCTATATTGTGTCATTAAAATTTTGTATGAAACAGAGACTCCTACGGCCTCCATCTAGACAATCATTTTTTTAACGGTAACATGATTTTTTAAATCAACCTCGTTTGGATGGAGGTCGTAGGAGTCTCTGTTTCGCATGAAATTTGAATGAAATAATATGGGGATTTAATAATGAATTTACATGGTTTTAGATTTAAAAAAAATAAAAAAATTTGTGAAAAAGGGGCGGGGGAGCTAAGTTAGCTCCCCCTAGGGGGCATACACATTTTACCCATATATATATATATGAGGTAAATGGGGCTGCCCCCAGGGAGTAGCCAACTTGGCTACTCCCACCCCTATTTTTCCCTAATTTTTTTATTTTTTTGAAAAATAAAAATTTGTATATTCATCATTATATACCTCTCACATTCTATTAAAATTTCGTCAGAAACAGATACTCCTACGGCCTCCATCCAAACATGGTCGATTTAAAAAATCCTGCGACCGTTAAAAAAATGACGTCTGGATGGAGGGCTTAGGAGTCTCTGTTTCTGACGAAATTTTAATAGAATGTGAGAGGGATATAATGATGAATATACAAATTTTTATTTTCCAAAAAAATAAACAAATGAGGGAAAAATAGGGGTGGGAGTAGCCAAGTTGGCTACTCCCTGGGGGCAGCCCCATTTTACCCTATATATATAGGGTAAAATGTGTATGCCCCCTAGGGGGAGCTAACTTAGCTCACCCACCCTTTTTTACAAAATTTTTTTATTTTTTTTGAAATCTAAAACCGTGTAAATTCATTATTAAATCCCTATATTATGTCATTCAAATTTCATGCGAAACAGAGACTCCTACGACCTCCATCCAAAGGGGGTCGATTTAAAAAATCCTGTTACCGTTAAAAAAATGATTGTCTGGGTGGAGGCCGTAGGAGTCTCTTTTCACACGAAATTTTTATGACATAATATATGGATATAGTGATGAATATTCACTGAAAAAAATTCAAAAAAATAAAAAATTGAAGAAAATAGGGCGGGGGAGCTAAGTTAGCTCCCCCTAGGGGGCAGCCCCATTTTCATCATATATATATATATATATATATATATATATATATATATATATACATATATATATATATATAGAGAGAGAGAGAGAGAGGAAAGGGAGCCTACTTTGTGAAGTAGGTAACCTTACCTACTTCACATCCAATTTTTGCAAATTTTTTCATTTCTTTTGAAAAATGCCATCGTGGATTTTCATAATTATATCCCTATAAATATGTCACTCAAATTTCATCATAAACGGAGACTCCTACGGCCTTCATCCAGAACATGTAAAATACAACAAATCTGAGATCGTTAAAAAATGACTGTCTGGATGGAGGCCGTAGGAGTCTCTGTTTCTGACGAAATTTAAATGATATGTTAGAGGGATATAATTATGAAAACCCATGGTGGCATTTTTGGAAAAAAATTAAAAAAATTTGCAAAAAATGAAATTTGAAATAGGTAAGTTACCTATTTCACAAAGTAGGCTCCCTTTCCTCATATATATATATATATATATATATATATATATATATGGGATAAATGGGGCTGCCCCCTAGGGGGAGCTAACTTGGCTCCCCCCGCCCCATTTCGCCCGATTTTTTTTATTTTTTTTGAAATTTTCTTCCGTGGAATTTCATCACTATATCCCTATATTATGTCATTAAAATTTCGTGCGAAACAGAGACTCCTACGGCCTCCATCCAGACAGTCATTTTTTAACGGTAACAGGATTTTTTAAATCGACCCCATTTGGATGGAGGTCGTAGGAGTCTCTGTTTCTCACGAAATTTTAGTAGCATAATATAGGGATTTAATAATGAATTTACACGGTTTTAGATTTCAAAAAAAATAAAAAAATTATGTCAAAAAAGGGCGGGGGGAGCTAAGTTAGCTCCCCCTAGGGGGCATACACATTTTTCCCTATATATATATATATATATATATATATATATATGGGAAAAATGTGTATGCCCCTTAGGGGGAGCTAACTTAGCTCCCCCCGCCTCTTTTTGACATAATTTTTTGATTTTTTTTGAAATCTAAAACCGTGTAAATTCATTATTAAATCCCTATATTATGCTACTAAAATTTCGTGAGAAACAGAGACTCCTACGACCCATCCAAATGGGGTCGATTTAAAAAATCCTGTTACCGTTAAAAAATGACTGTCTGGATGGAGGCCGTAGGAGTCTCTGTTTCGCACGAAATTTTAATGACATAATATAGGGATATAGTGATGAAATTCCACGGAAGAAAATTTCAAAAAAAATAAAAAAAATCGGGCGAAATGGGGCGGGGGGAGCCAAGTTAGCTCCCCCCAGGGGGCAGCCCCATTTATCCCTATATATATATATATATATGGGTTAAATGAGGCTACTCCCTGGTTGTAGCCAATTGGCTACTCCCACCCCTATTTTCTCTATTTTTTATTTTTTTTGGAAATGAAGAATATGTATATTCATCACTATATCCCCCTAACATGTCATTCTAAATTCGTCAGAAACAGAGACTCTTATGCCATCCATCTGAAGGGGGTCAATTTCAGCAATTCTGAGACCGTTAAAATTTGACAGTCTTGATGGAGGGGATGGAAGTCTGGAATTAAGTTGAATTTTGAATGACACCGTGGTGACATATTGTGATCTAAATTCCAATAGTTTTCATTTCAGAAAAATAAAAAAATACAGCGGAAAATGGGTGGGAGCATGTAAGTTGGCTACAACTAGGGAGCATACTCCCTTTTCCTTACATACATACATACATACATACATACATACATACATACATACATACATACATACATACATACATACATACATACATATATATATATATATATAGGGTAAAATGGGGCTGCCCCCAGGGGGTAGCTAACTTAGCTACCCCAGCCCCATTTTTTCCATATTTTTTATTTTTTTTGAAAATTTCTTCCATGAATATTCATCACTATATCCCTATATTGTGTCATTAAAATTTCGTGTGAAACAGAGACTCCTACGGCCTCCTTCCAGACAGTCAATTTTTTAACGGTAACAGGATTTTTTAAATCGACCCCGTTTGGATGGAAGTCGTAGGAGTCTCTGTTTCGCATGAAATTTGAATGACATAATATAGAGATTTAATAATGAATTTACACGGTTTTAGATTTTCAAAAAAAATAAAAAAAATTTGTGAACAAGGGGCGGGGGGAGCTAAGTTAGCTCCCCTTAGGGGGCATACACACACACACACACACACACACACACACACACACACACACACACACACACACACACACACACACATATATATATATATATAGAGAGAGAGAGAGAGGTAAATGGGGCTGCCCCCAGGGAGCAGCCAACTTGGCTACTCCCACCCCTATTTTTCCCTCATTTTTTTATTTTTTTAGAAAATAAAAATTTGTATATTCATCATTATATCCCTCTCACATTCTGTTAAAATTTCGTCAGAAAGAGAGACTCCTACGGCCTCCATCCAAACATGGTCGATTTAAAAAATCCTGCGACCGTTAAAAAAATGACGTCTGGATGGAGGGCTTAGGAGTCTCTGTTTCTGACGAAATTTTAATAGAATGTGAGAGGGATATAATGATGAATATACAAATTTTTATTTTCCAAAAAAATAAAAAAAATTAGGGAAAAATAGGGGTGGGAGTAGCCAAGTTGGCTACTCCCTGGGGGCAGCCCCATTTTACCCATATATGTATGTATGTATGTATGTATGTATGTATGTATGTATGTATGTATGTATGTATGCATGCATGCATGCATGCATGCATGCATGCATGCATGCATGTATGTATGTATGTATGTATGTATGCATGCACATGCATGCATGCGGGTAAAATGTGTATGCCCCCTAGGGGGAGCTAACTTAGCTTCTCCCGCTCCTTTTTCACATTTTTTTATTTTTTTTGAAATCTAAAACCGTGTAAATTCATCATTAAATCACTATATTATATCATTCAAATTTCATGCGAAGCAGAGACTTCTACTACCTCCATCCTAACGGGGTCGATTAAAAAAATCATGTCACCGTTAAAAAAATGACTGTCTGGATGGAGACCGTAGGAGTCTCTGTTTCACACGAAATTTTAATGACACAATATAGAGATATAGTGATGAATATTCATGGAAAAATTTTATAAAAAAAATTAAAAACATGGAGAAAATGGGGCGGGGGTAGCTAAGTTAGCTACCCCCTGGGGGCAGCCCCATTTTACCCTATATATATATAGGAAAAAATGGGGCTGCCCCCTGCCACCGCCCCATTTTTCGGCGTTTTTTTTATTTTTTTTTTGAAAAATAAAACCATGTATATTCATCCATATATCCCTCCTATATGGACAATAATTTTTTAACGGTAACAGGATTTTTTTAAATCGATACCATGGAGATGGATGCCGTAGGAGGGATATATGGATGAATATACATGGTTTTATTTTTCAAAAAAAATAAAAAAAACGCCGAAAAATAGGGCGGGGGCAGCCATGTTGGCTGCCCCCAGGGGGCAGCCCCATTTTTTCCATATATATATATATATATATATATATATATATATATGGGTAAAATGGGGTTGCCCCTAGGAGTAGCCAACTTGGCTACTCCCACCCCTATTTTCCCTCATTTTTTTATTTTTTTTGGAAAATAAAAATTTGTATATTCATCATTATATCCCTCTCACATTCTATTAAGATTTCGTCAGAAACAGAGACTCCTAAGCCCTCCATCCAGACGTCATTTTTTTAAAGGTCGCAGGATTTTTTAAATCGACCATGTTTGGATGGAGGCCGTAGAAGTCTCTATTTCTGACGAAATTTTAATACAATGTGAGAGGGATATAATGATGAATATACAAATTTTTATTTTCTAAAAAATGAGGGAAAAATAGGGGTGGGAGTAGCCAAGTTGGCTACTCCCTAGAGGCAGCCCCATTTACCTCTCTCTCTCTCTCTCAATATATATATATATAGGAGTGATCCTATGAGAGCAAAAAATTGTGAGATGATGAGAGGGGTGATTCTAGACCACATGATTCACCCAGGAGAGAGAAAACAAAATCATGTGGTCCATAATCATTCTTCTCATGTTCTCACAATTTTTTGCTCTCATAAGATCACTCCTCTCGCTCTCTCTGTGTGTGTGTAATGCATATCCTATGACCGCTTAAAAATGGTACGATGATGGACATATATGGATATATTACTATACAGATATGTACAACTTGTAAATAATTTCAATCATCAGTTATTGTATTTCGATCATATATTGATTTTTTTTATTGAGATATAAGGGGAAGATACATATTTTAATTACTAAATAATGTATTTAGATTATATATGTACTATATTTATACACTTGTAGCAGTCTGCACGTTTACGTTTTTTTAATGATAACTGTGATTCTTTCCTACCAAAATCAATCCTTTACACAGGAGAATAATTAGACCTGTTCTGTGTCCCGATAAATATGACAAAGGGAAGTGGAAAAAAGATAAATTAGAAATATTAATGAGAAAGGAGCACATATCTCTTCCTAACGAGTGTATCATCATGATCACGTTATTGAAAACTTCTTTACATCTTTACAACCAACAAGACCTTGAAAATGAATATATAATATATATTCAAAACAAAAGAAATCAATATAAAATAATATATATTCAATCTTGAATATATCAAAATACAATATAAACAGCATCACAATATTTGCTCTTCACAAAAGAATTACATATCCTTATTAACCTTTTGACATGAGCTTACTCTAACCCAACCTAACTTTGATAGAGTCCCGTTGTCATGAAGCTGAATGGGACGTAAAAGAATTTCTCGACAACTTGAGATTTTGTTGTCAATTTTGACTACCGTCTGCAACCTAACCAAATGCAGACTTTAGAGCTTGACTTGGATTATTCTACCTACAATCGATCGTTGTAAAAAACAATATATTCCATCTAATTTTACATGAAATAGAATACAATACATAAAATAAACACGCGGTATTGGACGCGTGTCCTTTGATTTCACAAACAAAGCGTCAACTCGCGAGCCATTTCGAACATTCGAAGAATTTGTCCTAACAACGATTCAAGCACATCGGTCATCCCTTTAATTTCTCGTCGATTAGAACAACTCCAATGTGTTTCATATTTAATGTTAATTTTTTATAGGAAAAAACGGAGCTGCTTCCGTCATATTTTTTTGTAATTTTTATTATTTTATAAAATATCATTATATATATTCATATATCTCTCTCTTATATGTCATTTAAATTTCGTCAGAAATAAAGACTCATATGTCCTCTATCTAGAAATGCACGAAAATAAGACAAGGACAACAAAATTAATACACATTAGTATTAGGGTAAAATGGGGCTGCCCCATGGGAGGAGCTAACTTGGCTCTTCCCGCCCATTTCGCCCGGATTTTTTATTTTTTTTGAAATTTTCTTCCATGGATTCTATCAATATATCGCTATATTATGTCATTAAAATTTCGTGCGAAATAGAAACTCCTACGGCCATCATCCAACGTGACCGTTTTTAGTAATTCTGTTACCGTTAAAAAATGACTGTCTGGATGGAGGCCGTAGGGATCTCTGTTTCGCACGAAATTTTAATGACATAATATAGGGATATAATGATGAAATTCTACGAAAGAAATTTTCAAAAAAATAAAAAAAAAAATCGAACGAAATGAAGGTGGGGAGAGCCAAGTTAGCTCCCCCATGGGGCAGCCTAGGGTTGGGCATTGGGCTGGGCCGGCCCGACCCGGCCCAAAACCCGACCCGTATAACCCGACCCAAAACCGAACCCGAAATTTAATGGGCGGGCCGTGGGCCCTAAAATGAGCCCATATTGATTATCGGGCCGGGTTTGGGCCTGAGAAGGCCCAAACCCGTTAGCCCGATAGCCCGATCCATTCTAAAGCAAGTATATTTATATCTAGTACGGTATAATTATATCAATTATATTCATGTTCATTCCAAATACCATGTTCTAACTTTACTATCCTTATTCAAGTGTAGAATAAATGCTTAGATACATTAATAATCATATCCATTAGTGGATTGAGGATATTATTACATTAATATACAAAATTATTACATTAATATGCAATAATGGAATCTGTGTCCTCAAGTGTTACAGCATGTACAACTGTAAGTAACCAATTTGTATTAGGTCATAGTGCCCGCATCTACAATAGAATATGTAATGGTGAATTGAATGGTGGTTTAAGTCGCCATATTTTTACCACATTTGTATTTCCAACATACAACTAATGTTAAAATCACAAATTAGTTAGCATGCTTTATAGTTTTAAACATGCACACATGCATAAGAAACAACCACACAAATGCAAGAAGAATGGAAGACATGATATTCGTATACATAGGTGTTAAATTGGGCCGGCCCGACCCGAACCCGACCCATTTTATTTGGGCCGGGTTTGGGCTTGGGCCTAATTTTTGAAAATAAAATGGGCCTAGGCCCGACCCGTTAGCCCATATTCTAAAATGGGCTTGGGCCGGGCCAAGGCGAACCCGACCCGAGCCCGGCCCATGCCCAACCCTAGGGCAGCCCCATTTAACCCTTAGTATTAATATATTTATTGATTTATTTATTAGTATTAATGTATTTGTGACCTCGATATATTTATTAATATATTTATTTACTCACGGCGCGAGTCGCCATCAATACATATGGCGAGGCACTGGATTCAGGCGGGGTGGTGGGAATGGAACTGCTTTTGGTGGAGGAGGTGGAGGAGGCAACGGGACTTCAGAGGCTATGCACAGGGCGGAAGTAGTGGAGGCAATGGGACCTCCGGAGGTTATGGACAAGGCGGAGGTGGCGACCGTGGTGGTGGAGGAGAGGAGGATTTCCTTTTGGACAATTTGGTCAACATGGAAATTTTTGCTTCTCAGCCGAGGGCAGGGCAGGATATGGAAGCAGAGGTGACAACGGTGGGGCTGGTGGTGGGTTGACTTTTGATGATAGTTGTAGAAATTATAGCGCAGGTGGAGATGGAGGTGGTGGTGGTGGAAGTGGATACAGATCAGGATATGGAGGTGCAGAGGGAAGTGGAGGAAGTGAAAGTGGTGGTGGTGGAGGAAGCGGATGTGGAAATGGCGGTTATGACTCTGGATATGGAGGGGGAGCAGGACATGGAGGTGTTTATGGACAAGGAAGTGGATATGGGAGTGGAAGCGGTGGCTATGGCTCTGGACATGGAGGTGGTAGAGGTGGTAGTTATGGTTACGGCACTGGGTATGGAGGTAGAGAAGGATATGGAGGCAGATATGGTCATGGTTCTGGTTACGGAACAAGTGGAGAGTACGGAGGAGAATATGGATCTGGCTATGGAAACGGTGGTGGATATGGATCGAGAAGTGGTAGGGGTTATGGAAGAGGTGGAGATGGAGGAGATGGTTATGGATCCTGATATGATCATGGTGGCCATAATTATCGATCGCAAATTATATTATTTTTTCCTCACTGGTTTCCTATGAAATTTTTGTTACACCAAGAGCTTATGTGTTTTGTAATTGCATATCATTTTCTTTTTGATTTCTTTCTTTAATCTCCGTATGATGTAGAATAAAGGTACTGTTTTTGAACTCTAATTATATGATTAATCGGCCTAATAAAGTTAGTCAACATTTGTGTGAATAATTTATTCACTGTATTGTTTCATTTTCCTTCTCTGCAAAAGTAGATGAAATGAAAATTAACTTGATCCTGGTTGTTCAACAAGCGCTGTGTCTATGTCATCATGTGTTTTGCATTGAAAGGGGCGGTTCATTCTTCAACTGTTGCTTTTGTTACTTTCGTATCAATTTCAATATTACCTTCCATCTTGGCAAAGTCAAAGATGTCTTCATATAGAATATCCACATAATGCCAATAAAGCAAATCGAGTTTTATATCAAGGGGATGCGTATACTTTTTTTGCTCAATAGATGTGCATGTTTTCAGTAGAAGAAAAGTTTTCAATTTTCCTTTCAGTGCCTTAATCATCGAAAATCAACCTTGACATCGTGAATATGTTTGTCAGCCTCATAGTTACATACATAGATGATCTAGTTGAGCAGTTGTCCTTGTAACCTGAGGATAATGGATGTAATCTTATTCATGTTAGATAAAATCGCCACTTAATTGGATAGAAAATGATAGCTCACTAGTATAAAATGGTCACGGACATCTTGCATGCTAACTTTAGAGTTCCTCTGGGCATAAGATGTCCACAATTAGTAATCACCTAAGACTTAGATGAATAGAATAAAAATAAGGTAGTACATGCAACTAGTTGACCCTTTGATTTTATGAATCAGATGACCTCTCATCGTGAAATTGAGGTGGATAGATAATGTGACTTGTCAAGGTATAATGATATTGTCATGGACAAACAACCATAATTAATAGAGCTGAAGACATTGATGACTCATTAGTAAAAGCATCCATGCACAGAGCTTTAGTGGATTCATTGAGAAGACCTTTATTCACCACAGTCTAGTCATCTTAAAGAGAGAATAAGAGATGGATAAAGTTAAGCATTGCATACAAAAGATGGAGATGACTTTGATGCTATAGATTATCTTAAGAAGGAAATATTTGGAACTTTTCACCTAAAAGATTGAAAAATAGAGTGAAGGACTATATGCAAGAAAAATCCACTTTTCTAAAATGTATGCTATTAAGTGGAGTGATTTAATTGAACTTTTAGTCGAACATTACATACTTGAGACGAACATTACATCCTTGAGAATGCAGATGATGTTAAGAGACCAGAATATTTAGACCTTCCATATGGTAATAAAATAGTCAAAGAATATATGATAAATTTATGGAATTAGAAAAGCATAAGAAGAGGATATTTGCGAATGAGAAGCAAGTGGATTATTAGTTAAGTATTATACAACAGACATAGTTAAATACTTAGTACATAATCATCTCAGTTAGATCATGAAATTTTATATGTTGTCAAGGATTTTCATGATGCCTTTTTAGATGATCATTAGGGGTTATTTTATCATAGAGAAGTGGATTTATCCGTTGATGTAATTCCATAAACAATGCTAATTTCTGAAACTCTTTATAAAATCCAATTCCAATTTGACGCATCTCAAGCAGTTCGATGAAGTTATCCTAAAATAAAACAAGTGCTTCACTTTGGAATGAAAAAGAAAGGTAAGTTGCAGTCTCCGCATTATTTTCTAACATGTGCATTTACGAAGGATAAACATATAATTCTTTAGATTTATGACTTATTGAATCGATTAAAGGGAGAAAGATCTTTTGGAAAATCGGTATCCATACAAGTTGCCAGTAATCTTGAATAAAGGAGGAGAACATTTCAGAAACAGATTCATGAGCAATACATTATCATTATGAATTTTGTTACCATGTCTTTTAGTCTCGTAGATACACCTACAACTTTTATCGAATTTATGCATAGCATAATTCGAAGAATACCTTGAGAATTTTGTGATCTCTTATGCGGATGATACTTTGGTGTGCTCCTTTGATCTAGAGAAGCGAGTACATCATAATATTATATTTGAAACCTTATGCCAACAACAAGTCTATGCAAACTTCTCTAAGTGTAACTTTTGGATGGGCAATAATATTTCTTAGTCATATTATATTTAGAAATGGAAATTAATCTGACCTAATCAAGATGAAATATGTAGCTGACCTAATCAAGATGAAATCTCTGTTTCCTTAGAGTCAACCAAGAAATAGGTATTATTAGTGTTTTTATAGAAGTTTCTCAAATATTTCCTTGAAATGTCAAACCTGGCTAGAAAGGATGCAAACTTTTTACATTCAAAGGAATGTGAAAGAAGTTTCCAAAAATTAAAGTAAAAATTGAAATAAGTTAATGTTGATCTTATTAGTGTGTATTAGAGGTGTTCTAGTTTACCTTCTCATTAACCAAAATCTCAAGGGAGAAACTACTCCACTCATGATTTGGCATGAGATGTTGTAGTCTCTGCTTAACAATTTGAGGATACTACTTTTATGATCAATAGTTTGAGGTATAAATCATAAGGATCTTCCGATATATTTTCTTCTAGAGGGAACTCATATGAGACAATTGCATTAACTTCCTAAAGATTATGGATTTTCCAACAACTACCATCTTAGAAAGATGGAAGTTATAGTAGATACATTAAGCAGGAGGTAGGTAGACAAGTTGGATAGCCTAGAATTTAAGTGGACAATAATAAAAAAGTTTCATGACTAGAAGACCTTATTGATCATCCTTATTTTTAAGTAACATGGAGGCGAAACATATTTAGGGACCAATACTAGTCCATACTAGGTAAAAAGGTATCGGCATTCCTTGATCATGTGATTTCAGATGCAGGTGTACTAGTTGACCCCGCTAAGATTGATGCAGTTGTGTCTTAGGATAAAAGATAGTCAAAAGGGTCAGTAGTTTCATTGGTGTTCTTTGGGTACTACAGATGATTTGCTAGAGGTTTCTTTCACTTGGCCATACCTCTTACTTTGTTGATGCTAAAGGATGTGCCTTTGTCAGGAATAAAAAATGCGATATTGATATTGACTCAAGATGAGAAGGAAGACATGTGCGCAAAGGTTAGGATAAGCATACAACTTTGCATGTCGAATGATGTTCTTCTCGAAGTTATGAATAAAGACCTCTGCATTGTCTATATGGTTAAAGCTTGAGAGTCTCTACATGGTAAAGACCATCGCCAATTGTTTGCATCTCAAGCGACATTGGTTTATGCTTTGTGTGGCCGAAGGTACATCGAATAAATCTCACCTATATGATTTGTTTCCATTATATATAAGGTAGAAAATATGAAAATAAAATATTAAATATGAAGATCTGCCATTGTTGTCATAAGGTTTTTATCACCCTTGTATAAGCATGTTTCAGAGAAACACTACATAGGAAGGATGAAATTGAGCTAGATGATATTAAATCATCCCTTCTATTGAAGGAATTAATGGACCACAACTAATGGATCATTCATCAGAGACAAGAAGACTGAAGTGGCTCCATTCGAGGGTAAAATACACGTATCAAAAGAAGTTTGATAAGTAATAGATCAAAAAGGCAATACTAAGGAGAAATGTTGAAAACTCTGGAATGAGGAGTACGAACGGAATCAATCTCAAAAGGAAGGTGCTCCCATTTGAGGGAGAATACACACATCAAAAGAAGTTTGATAAGTCATAGGTAGAAAAGGGCATGCTAAGGAGAAATGCTGAAAACTCTGGAATGAGGAGAATGATCAGGAGTAATCTCAAAAGGAAAGTTTTGTATTAGAAGCCAGTTATCTGGAAATTGAATGTAGAGATGTAGGATACACTCTGATGTTCATCACTATGGTTCTCCTCATACATATCAGATGATGGAGGAGTTGTCGATATGGGTAAGGATTCACCATTTAGGGCTATGGGGTTGGGAAGTATTGAATCAAATATGGACAATGGTATAAAAGTCACCTTAGATGTTTACCATGTTCCAGATTTGAGAACTAATGTGATATCTCTCAGTGCCCAGAAGAGAAAGGATGTAAATATGTTATAAAAGGTGGTATATTATTGGTTGACAAAGATAGACATTTTGTTATCTCTATAATGCAATCTAAAAAATTGTATGTGTTGCAAGGAGACACTATTACAGGTGTCATAGTCGTTTCCATTATTTCAGGGACAAATAACACTAGACTATGACATATTAGGTGAAGACATGAGCAAGACATGCATGAGTACCCTCTTCAGAAGAGTATTAATTAACGGCCAAAGCATAGGTAGGTTAGACTTATATGAGCATTGCATTCTTAGAAAATAGAAACAGGGAAGAGTTTCGATACTACTAATCAAAGGGAACTCTTAATTATATATCCTCTAATATATGGGGGTGTCTCAAGTTCCCTTCAAAGATGATGCATGATACATTTTGACATATATTGATGGATATTCCATAAAGGTCTAAATTTATGCACTTAAATCCAAAAGGTCAAGTGTTTGCATACCTAATGAATCTATGATTCATCGGATTTATTCTTTTATTTTAAATAAAATCTATAATAAAATACATGTAAATAATCACTAATTTTTCGCATTTTAACACACTAACATCATTTGTTAATAATGTGAATTTAACACATATTTACACCAAAATAAAATAATAAAGAATAAAAAGAGAAGAAGGTTGAATATATGTACCATAGATATAAACTGACCCCAAACCTTGAGATTAGCTCAAGCATTAACCTGGTCAACAAAGAATAAAGTAGAAGGAGATATGACCATTAACTAACAAAAAATCAAGAAAATACAGAACATTCAATGCAAATACTTTCCTCTATTATATCTACCATAAAGATCGCCTCAAACTAAATTATATTCGTCACCAAACTAGTATATAAAAATGTATACTAATCAATAAAAATATTTTCAAAAATAAGTCTTGCCTAGAAAACATGGTATAACAAATCGAAAAAGTGAACATTCAAGGGTTTTATATCTTCTTTGTATGAACTCAAAAGTCACCAAACTCATTTTCAACATATTTGTATAAAAATTATCTTTAAAATGAGGGTTGTTTCATTAAAATGTTAGTTAAGATGTGGAAGATGTCTTTTGGGCAATATGGTATATGTACAATTGTATATTATATGCATTTAATTATTCCTAGTATTTTATCCATATTGTTATTTTTAATATTTTCCATGTATTTAATAATAATGTGGGTTTCCTATGCGCTTAGCGTGCATAATGCATTGCGTCATGAAATTGATTCGGTATTCATATCGCATGGGCATAAGACATGTTGTTGTTTTCTTAAACATTGGGCCAAGCTATACGGACATTTGGTTAGCTTAGAAAAGACTTCAAAACATGAACCTCCTATGACCTATGGTACGAGGACAGAAAGAGGAGGGATGTGATCGCCGGGCTCATCGGTTATACTTAATAGTAAGTAATTCAAGAAAGGTGTACCTTGTAGTGGTTTTACTTATTCTTATAGATTTTAGTAACACTAAAGTTTGTGGGTTATTTTGTAGGATAGACTACGTATTCTAGTCATTTGGTTGCAATGTGCTTCGTTCGGGAGTTTCATCAAACTCCACATAGTCTGATTCTTTAATTTCTTTTCTTGTATCAATACATCCTCGTATAAGAAAGACACAATAAATGTAATATCAAATGCTTATGTTTGTCTTTATGCTCTCCAAATCCCGTATTCTATATCAGTAGCTAATTTGTACCATAGATAACAAAGATGCACTTCCTTAACATATGGGAAAAGCTTTCCTCTATCTTCCTACTTATTATGAACATAAGTTGTTATCGAATTACTTAAATGAGAAAGTGTTACATCTGCTTTTGCCATGCTTCTTTTGTAAGTTCCTCACCTAATGCAACAGATGTACCTTGATTGATTAAGTATGTTATTCTGGTCACTGTATCAATCCAATGTCACTTAGGTAGACCTTTATGTATCCTATTGCTTCTCATACACCCAAAAAAAGTCATGTTCATTTGTTCAACAATATCATTATGGTTGGTCTTTCTTATGATCATTTTCAATCTCATGATCCCATTCTTGGCATAGTAGAATTCAAAATCCTCACTACAATATTCTCCCTTGTTGTCTAACTTGAAACATTTCAACTATTTTTTAAAGAAAAAAAGGACATCGCTGGATGAATTAATGAATTTAAGTGACATGTGTAGGTGTGTGCTCAAAAACTCCACTATTAATCACAAGTTAAAGTAAGGCTATAAATAGCCAATCATATTTACAAGCACCGATTTGTAGCTAGAGCCCTTGCATGTCCGATAACATTGTCGTAGTGGAATGCTCCCTATGAAAAAACACACCATTCTTAGCCAACCATAACACCAAGGTAACAATAATTATAGCAGTTCTCTTATATTCTGGAACCCTCCAATTGGTGTCGATGTTCTCTTAGAAACTCACTTCGTAGTTCAACACCACTTGTGTGTGAATAGATCTCATCCGGACTTCCCTGGATCCATTACATGAGAAGAAGAGGTGGTCAGCATATTCAACACCTCTCAAGATCCTACGACAAGTTGCCATTGTTTTTGAAAATTGATGAGTATGCCATGATCTCGTCATAAGGTGACCATGCCTCAAAATCTAGAGAAAGCCTTACCACTCAAGGGTATATTCCACCGCTAAATTCTTCCCTCCAAATTCTTCTACAGTCATCAGCATAACCACTAGGATCATAGGTCATAATTCCCATGATGGATCTATATGCCTTACCAATATATAAATGTCCAAAGTACAAACCATGCTATCGCAATCACCCAGATACGACAGATCCATTTGGACATCATGGCCTTGTTCATCTCCTCCAAACTTGAATCACAAGCCCCGCATCCTCCTTGGGCTTAGTAACCCTCTTTCATGCAATCAATGACAAACTCTTAGACTTATTCGATGAGGCCTAGAAAATATGTCTCATAATAGTTTCCAGCCTTCTTCGGATGCTAGTGGGAAGAAGCGTAAAGGAGAGAAAAAAATGGGGATGGTTGAAAGGACATATTGGCCAAAGAACCCACCGCTCAATGAGCAAGATGCATTCCATCCGTAATCTACTTCTCCAACTTCACAATTAGAGGGAACTAATCAATATGCCTCAACCTACCACACATCAGGAGAAGGCCAAGATAATGCAAAGTTAGATCAACCACAGGTGATCTCATCTTATTCACATACAAAGCAGTATCATTCTCTCACAAGCCAAAAGGTACAAATTCGTATTTGGATCTATTCAACTTCAATCCAGATACAAACCAAAGAGGTCAAAAACCAGCAACATGCCCATATAACTCTCGGGGACACCATTTGTGAAGATAATATTACCATCAGGGTCTTGGAGGATTGACAGGGGTATCTCCTCCTTCGAGTAACCACAGTAGAAGCCACCAGAAATCACACAGTTAATCATGATTGTCAAAGCATCATCCACCAGAACAAAGAGCAATGGAGCCAAAGGACGGACATAATGAATACCCGTTGTGTCCGGAAGTAGCATCCCTTGGGTTGACCATTAACCAATACTGCATACGAGGCAGTAGTAATACACCTCTTCATCCATCCAATATCAACATCAGGGAAGCCTCTCCTCGATAAAGATGTTCACAAAAGCACCAGTTGACACAATTGTATGCCTTCGAAAAATCAATCTTCCATAAGACCCCTCTCTTCATATATCTCCTCCAATCAACCACAACCTCGGACGACAAAACCACATTGTCCAGCATCTACCTTCCAACAAGGAAAACACTCTATAATGATGACACAACATTATGGAGATCCCCCCGCAACTAGTTCTCAAGGACCTTAGCCACAATCACATACACAACAATGAAGAGCACAATGGGACAGAATTCCTCTGCTCACGTAGTTACATCCCTTCTCCAGAAGCAATATCAAAAATGAGCGGTTCATCCTATCAAAACCATGATTCCCATATATAAATTCTTCAACCATAATCATCACCTAGTCAGATACTAGCTTTTAGAACTCCCTAAAGAAAAAAACCAGAAATTCATTTTGTTCATGACAACCACTAAGGTTCAAAGAAAAGAATGTCCACATCACCTCATGCTCATCAAAAGGCCTAACTAGGCCCTCTGCCTTGAGCTCGGAGATCTAGTTAACACCCAAGCATAGTGATGAAGTTGTGATTCGTCATTTTATTAGCTAAAAATAGAGGTATGTTCCCAAGTAATTTAGTACATTTAAACATTAATAGTACATTATTAGCATTCATGCATATATAAAAAAATGCATATTTTATCAATAATAATTTATTTGAATCCATGTGTAGACTAAATTTCTACTTTTTTATTAATTGATATTATTTCTAAATCAAATAAAATCAACTTCATTGTGTAATATCACTAACATTAATAAATGAAAAATACCAAAATTCACAACTTGTATGTCAAATATAACCAAATCATAGTTTGAGATCAAAAGTAGTAAGTCAAATATCACTCACGTACAGATTCCTATGAACTCATACTCACTTTTGAACTAATGTACGTTCAATTATCTACCAAATCAAGATCAAATTTAAAAGAATCAGAGTTCATATGGGAAACTTGAATCTTGAGTCCACATTGTTTATTGTACACATTTACTAACTTTGACTTATCATTTCAAGTACATAATTACTATTTTTAATTTATTTTTTTTAATTTATTTTCTTATTTGTGTTTTACTAAAGTAAGCAAATAAAATATAAAAAGTTCGAAAATCAAAGAGAACACAACATTATAAGTATGTGTATAGAGTATGTACATAAGTCTCTTTTATTTTATTTCTTTATTTTCTCGATTAATAAAAATATCAAAAAATAGATTAATGTGTAAATATTTTTATTCAGTTTAATTGGATTTTATTTTGAATATTTATTTAATTAAAAATTTTGTAAAATATAAAACATGATATTTTACATACACAAAATTTCATCAAAAAAGAGTTTGTACAAATGACGTCTTTTGGTTTTGTCCCTTCATGAAAGTTGTAGATTTCAACAAGATGAATAACTTTCGCGAAGAAAATTTTTTGATTTGACCCCATTCGCTACTTTATTTTAATTTTTCTTTTATTTTATTTTCTATATTTTGTGGAGGTGACATGTGACCACTCCTGGAGCCGCCACACGCCCCTACACTTATGCTCCTTAGCCTCCTTCCTTTTGGGTCATTGGATGAAGGTCCCTTCATCCAACAGCCACGATATTTCCTTTTTTTATTTCTTTTTATTTTCTTCTCCTTTCCTTTTCCATGTCTCCTTTGATCTCTGCTGATCGAACGTCCACAACTCCTTTCTGTGATGCCCCGCCCCTCCGACTACCGAAACCGACGAGACGGGAGCGTCGGACCTACGGTCCAAATACGCCCATGATCTGTGATACTCAGCAAACCATCTTATGCACAATAGATCAACATTTGAAATATAAATAATAGCAGGAGAATAGTATAAAATGAAAAAAAAGCAACATCCATTCTCATTGATAATGATCATCAAGTCCATGTCCATAGAATGAGATACATCACATAACTATAAACCTGTAGAAGAAGTTCTCCAATATCTCATTACATACCTCTCAACAATAACATAAATAATGCGGAAGTAAATAAGTTGCTCTAAGTAGAACGCATCCTGTTTGGTGCAAGTATGACGTAGAAGGTCCGATCTCCTCAAAAGACCGCTACAGTGGCGGTTGCTGCTCAGGTACACCTGTTGGGTTCACACGAGGGTAACGTTATGAGCAATTTCCCAGTAACGAGACAAACACTATAATGACCAATATAGGGGAAAGAAAAGAATGCATACTCAACTTTATTTAATGGCATATGCATGTATTGTAAAAATTTAGAAAGAACACCAAGTCATCATAATTTCCACTCGATGACAACTATTCTATTTATTTATAAAAATAATCATTGAGTATTACCACAATATTCTTGATATTTCTACAAGTTGGTTATTGTCCACAATGGTATACAATTAAAATTTCAAGGATCTGATCATTAATCTTTTCTCGTATTATTTTAGCACATGCAAGTACGCGACTCGCAGGCCTCCGCTACGCGGGAACTTGATATTTCTCTTGATTAACTCTCAAGGATCTCTTCTTGATCAGATATGAAAATATTTACAACCTCATATCTCCAACTTCAAACCACATCCCGGAACACCTCTCACAATACTAGTACTCAAAGTAAAATTTGTTGCGGCCACATCTAATTCTAAATGGAGTCTTAATATCGTGTATAAGCGTGAAACCAAGAACGCCAACCATGCCACCTGCCTACTCCGTCGAGCGACTCCGGATACAACCGGGCTGCAAGGTGCAATTTCATCCAACTCGTCTGTTGAGGTCGCGGCCTTCATAGCATCTACCCGGGGCCCCAAGGGTGCATGCCCAATCCCTTGCGGCACTTATCTCCGTTACCCAATCACCATGAGATTTTCGTTCATGAGATTATAAAGATCAAGAATAGAAACCAATGTTAGCGAACTATTAAAAGTTTGAATTGATTGGTCAGATGATCATTATATAGTTATGACCTAATCATATTTTTTTCAAACATAGTGCATACACTAACAATATCTAAATTAGTTCACTTTTACTCTACAATTGACTCCTGTGGAGGTATCCAAAAAGCTATTCTATAAGTATAGTTGCTCCATGGGTAGTAACTAATAAAATCTTTATTCATCATGTAGTAGAACATGTAGTTGGTAAATCGCCCCTTTTTTATCGTGGCTTCAATGTAACTCTAAGTTTTACATTAAAAGTATTTATAATCCACCATTAATCTTTCCATCTCTAATTATTTTAATGCCATTCTCTGTCTAGTGCATACTAATATCTATGTCTATTACAATTGTGATGGATATATAGGAGAATGCTAGTAAATGCATTCTTGACCATACATACAATATTGGAAGTTGTAGATAATACCCATCGGAGGTATCACATAAGCTAGAATGATCTGGCCAACGACTTCCAAATTATTGTACAAAGCATAACAAGGTATAGGACGTATACTTACTACGGTTGTATGAACAATCAATGTGACAATTATGTGACAATTATAGACGTAATAAGATTACATGCACATGTCTACATCACTTGCAATTTCTTTGCATCCCACTAATGGCAATACTCTCGTTATTATAATAGCATTAGGGTGCTTATTGTGCACTAAAGTATTTGCATTCATTGCAACACATGCAACTTTAATAATAATAATAATATAATAATGGTAATTAAGTCTCACGTTGCACGTTCCAGACTCTTCTCATTTTATTTGTTTCATATACATTTCCTGCAACTGCCGTTATCCATCTAAGGGATGGTGTATCACTGGTGATTAATTCGATCCTGATTATAAGATATCCCCAACATCGTTCTCTCTTGTACATGGAAAAGAAAATTTACGCAACTCAAATGTAGATATGCAAATGTTAATTCCGAGCATGTTATTTCAATATGCATGACCTCTAATATAGACAGTATCTTAAACCAATACCATTATTAATCGTATCCATATGTACATTTGACAGTTTAATCCCTGATCCCACACACCACTTGAACTGGGGAAAAATACCATCAACGAAAACTTTTTTTTCAACAATATTCTTATATGAACATGGCCTAGCAAGATGTTTCTGAAATTAAAATTTACAAGTATCATTGATTTCTGATTTATTATTAAGTATCATGGTAGCAAAGTCAGTAGAACTGCATCACATGATATGTCAAGACAATGATCTATAAATCATACTACAAAAACTCACGGGCTCCTGTTTATATTAAAATGGGATCGAAAGTCGTATAGAAACCAACAACGAGGAGGGAAAGGGGACGCCGTTGCAAGTGTATAAATCACACCATAAGAGAAGCCAAAGTTCTAAGCATGTTCAAGCATATGCGCACAAAAGACGTAGGAAACCAAAAGCAAGAAGGGGGGTATCTAAGGCTCTAAAACTATTCAAGCACATAGGAATGAGAATCGCGTGAAACCAACAGCAAAAGGAGGTATAACATCGTTACCTCCGAGGATGTTCCCTCGGGATCTCCTCTCAGATGGAAATGATATTTCCGGTCTCTCGATTGTAGCGCGACTACGTGTACGAAGGTGACCTCGAGCTTTCCTACGTGATGATGGCTGCAAATCTTCGATCGGAGTTCCTTCTCCGACGTCGACGATGGTCCTCCGACGATCAAATCGGACCAAGGTGGTGATGCTCCAATGAGAGGAAAGGATGGTGGTGGCTAGGACTTTGAGAGGGTAGCATATCACCTTCTATTTATAGAGGGAGAGGTGCAAATAGGTGAAAATTTCGGATATGTTCGGATCCATATATGGGTCCCAACTATTATACTTAAAACATCGATAACTTGAGCTAGGAATATCGGAGTTGGGTGTTCTTAAGCTCGTTGGAAAAGATCTCGACGAGATCTACGTAATGCCGTGATTACTTGAATTTTTTTGAAGGTCAAAAATACTCCAGATTTTAGGAAAAAGAAAATACGGGGTTTCACATCATAAAAATCTTAAAGGAAGTCTCGTCCTTGAGACGTAGGATTTAACGTATAAGTTTTGAATGTGATGTAGATTCAGGCATAAATATCTTAAAGAGAATGAAACCCATAAAAATCTTAAAGAGGATTGAAATAGGATCTCGTGAACATACCTTCAAAAAGATAGGGGTATTTCTGTCGCATATCTGCCTCGGACTCCCATGTGGCCTCCTAAACATTCTGACTTTGCCACAATACTTTGACAAAGGGATGTCTTTCTATTGTATCCTCTTGACTGTCCGATCTAAAATCTGTACGGGTGCCTCAAGAAAAGATAAATTTGGTTCAACCGCGAGGTTCTCATAGCTAATCACATGTCGAGGGTCTCGAATATACTTCCGTAGGTTTGACACATGGAATATATCATGCACGCCTGCCAAGTGAGGGAGGAGTGCTACTCGGTATGCTACCTTCCAATACGAGATAAAATCTCAAAAGGGCCAACGAACCATAGTGCCAACTTGCCCTTGACACCAAATCTTTGAATACCTCTCATTGGTGATACTTCTAAGAATACAAAGTCTCCGGCATCAAATTCAAGATCAGGACGTCTCTGATCAGCATAGTTCTTCTGGCGGCTTTGTGCAGTTGATGAATCCACATTTCATCATCTTTATTCTATCATTTTGGCACTAAAAACCCTAGCAAATGCCTGTAAATACCCTTAAAATCATCATCTTAGCATTCATGCATGTGCATCTAAACAGTGTATAAATTACTGTAATTAAGGCCAAAATTATAGAATAAATAAAGAAAAGAAAAGAATAAAATATTGTAAATATTTTATGACCCGAAACCCCGAGACCTAGGCATCCTGATGAATAGGTCGACAAGGAATAAAGTAGGGGAGATAAGGTCAGAAATACAGATAATACACCTATACATTTTATTCATTCTTTATTCGTTTTGGGACCTATTTTTGGTTCCACTTTTTACACTTCAAATAAAGAAACTTTGTACATGAAAGTTGTAGATAATAAAATAAAGAAAAATACAAAATTGATTTCACAGAAAAATAATGTACAGATAAAAAGTTATGGTCTGAATAAAAATCCAGAATGCCAACTTCCCAGACCTGTATCTCACAAATAAAAACTCCAAATGAAGCCTACTCACCTTTAATCGTATATAGAATAAAATAATCTATCCAATGGTGGTGGTTTCGCATTTGGCGGAGCTACGGTTTGAAAGTTGACTTTTGGACCCCTATTGTATACTTGTACAGATTAAAATATTCAATTTATTATTTATTTATTATTTTTATAATTTTATTTTTTTATAATGTTTAAAATATTACTTATAATGATTGTGAATATTAAAAATCAGAATGAAAACATCATTAAAACTCAAAATAAAATACTTGTATACACAGGTAAAATACCTACACATATACCTATACAATATATTACTTTATTTTATTAATTATACAAGGAACATCAATAAAATAAAATAAAAATATAATTATGTGTATAAAAGAGTGTTATAATTATATAAATTAATAAACATAATTAATCAAATTAAAATACACAAAATAAAAATAAATACTTAAATATATAGGATATATATACTATAAAGGGGCATAAATGCAAACTTGTAAAAATACGTCTCATAAAAATAAATAAAAATCACAGAAAAATTCTTCATAAAATAATAAACATTTTTTATTTTATAACCTAAAATCAATAAATTCATTTACTATTTTATTTTGATTTTTCAAATAATTTCTACTCTGAATTTCCTGATTGGTCCACGTGGACCAACCAGCCGGCGGTCTAGAGTTGACCGCGGTCAACTCCCCCGACCAAAGCCTGCCACCTCTGACGCCCGCGATTTGCCCCATTTTCAAGAAATTCTCGCGCTCGATCCGCTTGTCCTCGCGCCTTGATTCCTTCTCGGAAGTTCATCCCCGATCTCCACTCTCCCACGCCATGTCTTCGGATCCAGCCATATCCTCATGATGCGCGCGTGGAGCTCGCTTGAAGAAGACGCCATCGCCTCCTACTTAAACCACCCGCCGACTTCGAGCCCAAGTTTGAACCCTCATTAGCCATTAATCCTCCTCCCTGTCGAGCTCTTCGTGTTGCTGGAGGTGACAGCTCCGCATCTACACCCTCAGGCGAGTCGAGGAGGCTCTGTAGCGGCTCCGCCACCTCCGCCGACCACCGGCGTCGAGGTTCTTCTTCCTCAGGTAGTCCACCTTCGAGGCATCCATTATTTTCGTTCCTTTTTATGTCATTTATTCCCTTAGCTTCAGTATCAAAAATCCCTAAAAAAATCCGAATCCATCGATCAAATCGACCTCCCATCGCTCATCGCCGGAGCGCACCTCCGGCCGACATCTCTTCGCCGTCCACAGACCACCTCCGACCTCCATTTCGCCTCCGCGGGGTCCAGGCAGTTTGCCCTGGACCCTTTCACCTCTTTTTGCAGGTCAACGCGCAGTCAAAGTCACTGGGGGCCATTTTGCGAGGTTCGTCGGAGCTACCTGGAGCTTCGAGCTCCGCCGCCTCCGTGCCAGCACTCCAAAGCGCCTCTGACGTACCTGAGACCCCCAGCATCTTCCTCGACCTCCCAGGAGTCCACAACTCAGTTTTGGAGCCCATTCACCGCCGGAGACGCGAGATCGAGCTCGGGGAAGTTCGCCTCGCCGGCGTTCTTCCCTGTTCTTCCCACCTCGCTCCTCCACCGTTCGATTGAGCAACGACCCCAGTTCTGATCTCCGCCGTTGGATCGTGTCACGCCTCAACCGTCAGATCGTCCCTCGAGCGATCTACTCAGCCGACCAGCGCCGAACCGTCATCGTGCGTTGTGCGCGCGCCACGTGGACAAGTGAGCGGCCCTCCGCCGTTCGATCGCGCACGAGGAGATAAGACGTGGGTATTTTGCATTTTCCCCTCGCCAAATTTTGTATTTCATTTCAGTCCATAAACTTTAAGCTGTAGTTTAAATATTTCTGTAATAATTGCAACTAGAACCCCGTAGTTTTCTTATTTGCACCTAGGTCCAATCCACGTCACCTCACGTGTCCGTGCGCGTGAGGGGGCTGGGTATTTTGCAGGGACCCCCCTGGGGTTTATTTATTTCGCTTAAGTCCATGAATGTTTGCTTTAAGTTGTAATATTTTGGAGAAACTGCATTGAACCCCTTGGAACTTTGTAATATTGCAAAAATACCCTTCCAGGCGCGTGCGAGTCACGCACCCTGGTGGGTAAATTGCTCAGATACCCTTGCGGGTTTTGTTATTCATCTTTAATCCTTAAAATGCAAGTTTCAGTGTAACCTTTTGTGGAAAAATTGCGTGTATGCCCTTGGTGGTTTTAAATATTGCACATATACCCCTGCCAGTACTGTTTGATGTTTGGATGTTTGCTCTAATTATTTGACCTATCATTTTAACTCCAAAATTTTTCAAATTTTGAACTTAAGCTCCTGGACATGTGTACTTTCACGCCACATATTTAGTTTTTGATTTTACTTGAGTTTCATATTTATTAAAAATCAAAAACTTGCTTTTTATGCACTGTCTAGCTTAGAAAATACCAAAAAAATATCAAAATACCTCTAAAAATTCCAAAAAAATCACCTAGTGTCTATTTTATCCTATCTTAGTGTCAGTCCAAAAATCATTAAAAAGTTCAAAAGAAAAACACTAAAAATTTAAAAACACTCAAAAACTTCAAAAAAATATATAAAATAGTAGAAAACTCCAAAAATCAAAAACTCAGTTTCTGTTTGTTCCTTATTTTGTCCTTTTTATTTGAAAAATAGTGTGAAAATTTTGAGCTACTGGTTGCTATTTTTAAATCTCATTTTATTCACAGCCAGCCTTATTTGCACTGTTTTGCTTTATTTCAGTAATTAAAAATACCAAAAACACCTTGAAAATTTTCCAAAAATCACAAAAACAGTAAAAAACCCTAAAAAGACTAAAAACAATTTGCTTCTGAATTTTTGGTAATTTTTACTTAGTTTTATAAATATTTTAGCTTGCCTTCTATTATATTGTCTTTACTTTCCAATATTGAAAAAGAAATATAAAAATATAAAATACAAAAAGAAACTATAAAATCAGTAAATTAAAATCAAAATACAAAATCAAAAAAATTAAAATAAAATAAAAAAAATTAAAAACCCACAAAATACCTTTGCTTGCTTGCTTAGTGTAGACATATCACACACACATACTTGTGCACATTTTTGTGAATTACCCTGCTTGCTCCCTGTGTTCGAACTCTCTGCATACTTGTCACTATACACCATTTGTGCAGAGTTAAAAATAAATTTTAACTCCACATTATTTCTAATTTGTTGATCTTTAGTGTGGGTTAATTGTTGATTAAATACATGATTCATTTGAGAGTCGCCACAGCGACGGTTGTCTCCGCCTTGTGTGAGACACCAATTTAGGCTCTTGTGAAATCTGTGTTTATCAAATGGCGCCGTTGCCGGGGAGCAACAGCGAGTAGTTCACATTTTGTTTGATTGTGTTGATTGTCTACCATAGCCTTACTTTCCATCTCTTACATTTTTGATATATCTTGTTGAGCTATCTGACCATCTCTTTTCTTGTCTTCTTGCGAGGGACCGCGGAGCGAGGCGGATTGCTTAGGTGATCCGGAGCATCCTTGGGAAGCGGAGCCGGCCTTCTTGGGCCAAGCCGGCAGGAGAGAGCAGGAGGATTGAGAGAGAGTGATTAGATTAGTTGCACTTTATTTCCGTGAGAGAGTGACTTTTATCATTTGTAATAATACAGGTACATTCGGACTTGGACACTACCGGGCCTAACTTCCAAGTGTTTGTTCACTTGGGGGCTCACCGCGGTTTTTGTGTTTTTCGTGGTTTTCTCGCCTTAATTTCTATTTGTTTCACGAGGATTTAGCCCCTAGACATAGGAATTTTTGTTGACTGTGACGAACTAAGAAGCTAAGGCCCAATCCCTAATATCTTGCCTGCACCTATAGAACGTAATTGGACTTGGCTAAAATTCACTTGAAAAAGCTATTTGACTTGGACTAGAGGCCACGTGCCGCGAGCCCACCCTGTTAAGCGCTACTCCTGAACTCGAGTGTGTCGAGAAGAGGAGGGGTGAGCCAAGACCGGACTCCGGACTCTTTTCTTTGTCATAGCTACTTGTTCTTCACGTTAATAGAAGTTGCTCATCTTAGGACGATTTCCTCGTGCATGCATATAGGTAGTTTAAATTATTGTCTTTAAATTATGCGCGGATCACTTTGCATGTAGAGTGCTGGCGACAAGGTACGCATCTCTATCCCTGCATGCATCATAGATTTTGACCGCGCATCGGCTTTTCCGCTTTCCTCCCCCAGTTTTATTGAATTTTAATAACAAGGAAATTGGAAAATTCGTCAGACGATGTTTGCTCAGAAAAACACCTAAAAAAGTGAAAACAATAAAAATTGGGACTGCTAATGCAAACTCGACCTTAAAACTCATCCCACCAAAAATTTTGTTTTGGGAGAGTAATCCCCTCCTTGTTTGATTTATCTGCTGCGAGAGAGTGCCTCGACACTAGGATAGAGCCACATCTGAAATTTTGGTTGACTACTGGTCGTGGTTAGTCGTTCTCCAGTGAGGATCTCTCCGGTAACCGGTAAAGCGGACCGCGATATCCTTAACAGATTGAATTAGCGGGAGCAACCGGGTTACGGTCCGCAATTCATACTGGCTGGGAAAGATCTGACGTGGATTGGGACAGTCGGCTAGGAAAGTAGGATACCTAACAGCTCGCTCTAACGCTCTGATAGATTGACTTATCACCTAATAAAAATTGACAAGATAACAGACCGAACTCTCACGGTCATCAGCTCAAGTGTTGAGTAGGTGAAACTGGGGTTTTGATTTATCATCCTGTTTGCATTCCAGATCTCATCCGCCTTTTTTTCTAAATCAAGATGATGGGACGGAGATCTCTTAGGCCGACTTTGTCGGCACCGTTATCCCGCACTCCGCCTTATTCATCTAGGAATACCTCGGAGAGTCCGCTCTCCGAGCCTGAGTTTACATCCACCCTGTTCCCCCTCGACCACCCTTCTTCTTCCATCAGTCCAAGAGTGTCTGAATACAGTGCATCACAGTGTTCCGCTCATTCGACAGCACCTGAGATGGCCTCTTTTGCTTTTTCAGAAAATCCAGCCATGGCAGACAGAGGCGAGCATGAAGATGATCATGAGCACCCTCCGTTCCTATTTGATCAAGCAGCCATCAATAATTCCTTGTTAGCATCCCTGGAGACTATGCAGCAATAGATCCGTGACCAGGGCACATTCATGGGTGACCTTATGAGGGAAATTGCTCAGATGAGAGAGAACCGAGCTGGCGGAGAAGCTGGCGGAGGAGGAGGACCAGACGCAGGAGGAGGCGATCCAGACGGCGAGAGACCGCCACAGACTATCATGAGGAATTGCACAACCCAGCCGCATCCCTCACTCACCGATGGATTCGACTCCCACCCATCCACGGAGATTTCGAGCTTCGGCCCCACACTATCCAGCTGCTACCCAAATTCCATGGGTTGCCGACCGAAGAGCCGCACCTCCACCTCCAAGAATTCGAGATGATTTGCAGCACCATCCATGATCGGTTGACGACCGAGGACACAATCAAGATGATCGCCTTTCCATTCTCTTTGGTTGACAGAGCCGCCTATTGGCTCAAACATCTTGGGCGTTTCGTCGACACATGGGCAGATCTCCGGACCGTATTCCTGAAGAAGTACTATCCTCTCGGCCGGACCAACGCAGCTAGAGCAATGATCAGCAACTTCGTCATGATCCCAAACGAACAATTCCACGAAGCCTGGGATCGATTCAGAGAGCTCATTGACCGGTGTCCACATCACGACATCTCCAAGCCCAACCTAGTGCAGAGTATCTTCTGTGGGCTGACACCGGAGCTGCAGGGGCTTGTCAACGCCTCTTGTGGTGGATCCTATTTTTCTAAGGGTGAAGATGATGTCTGGGCCATCTACGAGGGCATGGCAGAAAATTCTACAGTGATGACTCAGGCCCGTGTCTACACCCAACAAAAGCCACCGCAAGGAGGTGGAACCTTTCAGAGGATCGCTCGCATCGATGCCGGTCCCAACACAGTGTCAGTTGCCGCAGCCCAAGCCGAATCAGCCGCAGCCGACATGGGCATAATTAGTGAAAAGTTGGACCGCATGGAGATCCTTCAGAAGAAGCAGAATCAAGGCATGGCCCAGATGGACCAAATTGCCAAAGTTATGAGTGACCTAAAAACCCAAATGCTATGCATTCAGGAGGCCCAATCTCATGCCCAACAGCCTCCTAGGTCACAGGTTGCCTCTAGCAGCAGCAACCACAACCAGGGCTCTATCTCGTACCGTCAGGTGAATCACATCCAGGCAGAGCCGGTTCCGTTGTTGCAGTACCACCCAGAGCAACCGCCATCTTCTGACACGCAGATGGTGGTTTATCAGCCAGAGCAGCCACTGGCAGTTCTTCCTCCACCCTCCTTTGAGCAGGAACCATTGATGGAAGTCAATGGGATTTGGTATGACCGATACCCCCAGCCCGCAATTCGTAGGGATCACCCCGGATTCCGTTGGGGGAATGGTGGATCCTCGTCCCAGCCGCATCCTCCTGCCCATGGACAGCAGAGCAGCCAGCAGACACAGCAGCAACAACCCCAATATGCCCATTATCAGCAATACCAGAATGGTCCTCGTCCCTCCTATCAGGGACAGCAGTGGAGGCAGCGACAGCAGCCTCAGCAGTCTTATCATCAGCCTTCCTCCCAGTATCAGCAGCAACAGCAGCAGCCCCATTTCCAACAGGGACAGACATCCGGTTCTCAGGGTCCAGCCCTTGAGAACCCGGCCCTTGATGATCTTGCCCGCTTGCTATCTGAACAGCGAGCTTCTTTCAGGCAAGAGATGGATGAATTCCGACAGGAGATGCGGGAGATCATGAAAGGTAAGGCCGCCATACCCGCTCAGATTGAACCTAACCCGAACAATCTGAAAAGAAAGTCTGAGCAGGTAGAGTTTACAGAGGATACCTCTCCTAGTGATTGTTTGAGTGACATATCTTATTCCTATCATGATGCTGATTTTGTCACTACTAGGAGCGGTAGGATGCCAGCCGGCGGCGCCTTTTCTGAGCGACAACTAGAGGCAGAACCAGGAGCGCCAGAGGAGCAGAGGAGCGGTGCTGATGCCGCTCATGATGATGTTGACGGTGGTGCTGATGCCACCCTTGATGAAGTCCAGGACGACGGTGCTGATACCGTCGTGATACCAGATGAAGACGGTGGTGCTGATGCCACCATTTTTGATGTAGAACCAGAGAGCGGTGCTGATGCCGCAGATGCAGGTGCCGGTGGTGGTACTGAGGCCACCACCTCTACTTTTGTTGAGCCTCCCACTGTGATGTTACCACATGTTGTATCTATGGACTGTGGTAACAAAAAGAACAAAAATATGAATAAAGGAAAGGTTCCTGTTCAAATTGCAGATCCATATGTATTGCATGATGATATTTGTGTGGATTCTCCATCTTCACAGGCACAGGGACCGTTTCCTAGTCCTCCATCTGAGGAGGCCCCTACCATCCCCTTCCCTGAGGCACTCCGCCGGGCGAAGGGGAATAAAAAAGAAAATCCTAAAAAGAACCAGGAGGTAGAGTTCGGCAATCAGATGATTGACAGATTTCACATTCAGCTAACTCTACGAGAAGCGTTTGAGCATATCCCTTTCTTCAAAAAGAATTTGAAAGAAACAACTACTGTCCGAAGAAAGCGGAGGCACAGAGACCAAATCCATATGCTCACTCATGATACTTGCTGCACCATTCAGAACAAGCTGCCAGCCAAGCGACCAGACGCAGGAGCTCCCTATGTCAGATGCGAGATTCAAGAGCAGCAATTTGATCGTACTCTATTAGACAGCGGCTCCTCAATTAACCTCCTTCCGGCAGCCTTACTCAAGCAGTTCGAGTTTGGCCCTCTTCTTCGAAGCAGAACGGTCCTTCAGTTTGCTGATAGGTCGATTAAGAGGCCGCAGGGGTTATTGAAAGACGTGGTCGTTACCATTCAGGGCCTGAAATTCCCCGTGGACTTCGTTGTGTTGGACATGGAGATCCCTGAGTCGGTAACTGATGCCCCCATCATATTAGGACGCCCATTCTTGGCCACAGCCAAGGCGGTGACCCTCGATGCTCAACGCCGGCGGCGGAGCAAGGACGGCGAAGTTACGCCGGATCGATGGTATCGCCTCCTCGCCTCACTGCAACAAGGGCAAAGCTTGCTGTCACTCTTGCGGTGCCGATGGAGGTCACAGGGAAGAAGGAGATGGGCCAAAGATGCGGCGCGGAGGCGGCGGAGATGATGGTTATATAGAGTGACAGGGGCGTTTAGGGTTGAGGACTGACAGCAAAGGAAAGCGTGGATTTGATGGCGAAGGATCCGGCGAGGGAGAGGGATGAATGGCGAAGAATCCGGGCTCGAGATATGCGTGGGGGACAGCCTGGATGCGCGTGGGAAAATCGGGGAAGATGGGCGCGGCGCGCGTTGTCCAGAATAGGAAGGAGTCGCGGGGGAGTTGACCGGGGTCAACATTCCCCCGTGGACCAGTCAGACGCTGCCACGTGTGTGCTATTTTGTTTATTTATTTTAAGGCAGAAATAGGTCGAATTAAATAAAACTCAAAACATGAAATATTTTTCTTTTATTTTTTTCTATTTTTTGGTGATTTTTAATTAATTTTTGGAAATAAAAATAGGTTAGCTATATACATAGGTATATGTACACTATATGGATTTTTATTTTTGATTTTTTATTTGTTATTTTTATGTGTTTTTATGCTCATTTTGTATTTTATTTATTTACAAGATAAAATGAGGAATAAAAGAATATTTTTATTTTATTTTTATCACTTATATACAAGGGTGAAATAAATAAATGAGTACATTTATATACATGGTATTTATACAATGTATTTTTGTATTTTCAATTTTGTAATTTTTATTTGATTTTTGTTTTGTTTCTTGTTATTTATTTTATTTACAAGATATGCCATAGAATATTTACAAAAAGTTTTGAAAATAATTGAATTTATTTATAGGGTGAAATAAATACAATGGTGTGGTTTATGTACATGGTGAAGGAAGGGTATTTTTGATCTTTTTGATTTTTATCTTTTTATTTTGTTTTCTTTAATAAAGGATACACACAATATGTACAGGCATATTTTTGGGTGAGGAAAATATAAAGTTTTATTTATTTACAAATATATACAAATGTGAGCCCCTATCTCCCTCTACTTTGGCTTTTATGCGGTCAGGCCCATGCTGAGCCCTCCCTTGCTCAATATTTATTCTAAATATTTCCCTCTTTTTCTTTTTGCTCTTTATTCTTTTATTTTGTGCACAAAAACATGCTAATTATAGGTTTTTACACAATGCATGCTTTTGGTATTTATTTGTATTTACACATATCTACATGTATTTGCAAAGGTTTTTGTAGCTAAAATAGAAGAATAAAGAGTGATGAATGGGTATTCATCACCCCCCTATGCTTAACTTTGCTAGTCCCTTAGCAAACACTTATTTGAAAAAGAAGTGAAAAAGAAAGAAAAAGAAAAAGAGGATGTACATGGATCAAGGTTGACTTATTAAATTTTTCCTTCATTAAATTGAAATATGGAGCTCGATCAGATCTTTGGATTATTAATGTGTCGGAACCTTATTTGGACTTAAGCCTAAAACTCAACAGCCTCCAAGTTCCACCAATCTATGGGCAAGACTCCTCAATAAACCAGATCAGAACAAGTCTACATACACAAACTCTAATGACCATGAATCTTTTCTTGCGGTGTAAGTGATATGTGGCTTCCCATCTCAGAAGTAACAAAGAAACAACCTCCCCCAACCTGGTAACTCTAATGCCTCAGTCTAGCAACTCTTTCCTCGAGAAGCGGGGTATTCCCTTCTAAGTTCAAGTGCAACCGGCTCAAGGAGAGGGGGTAGAAGTATAGAGTTTTGGAAGCTTAGCCAGTGTAGCTAAGTCTCCCGCTGCAAGCTTCATGAGATGTAACATGGATACCATAAGCTTTTGCTTTCTACTCCGGTGGGGTTATTAAATTTTTAATCCGACCCACCACTTTTTTTTGGAGTTCTTTTTGCATTTTTTTTTTTCAACAACTTCTGTACAACATATCTACATGGTGCAGCATATATAAGAAATTTCCCCTTGAGCCAGTAGACTATCCCTCTTTTGAAGCTTTATTGCAACCCACAGCTTCTGTCTTTAGCTTTCAACACCACTAGACCAAGTTGAGGTGCACTTCCTTCACTATAAGAAGAAGAGAGGTTCCGCCTAGAAGTACTACCCTCATATGCTACCCCAAGCCAAAGGAAACTGCCTCCTCACCACCTCATCCATGGAGAGCCATGTGTAAAGTGCAGGTGCAAGTGAAGCCATTGTCTCTGAGAGTCATGCGTGTGTTGTTAAGTGCTCTACTTAGGCTCATCAAGATGACATATGCTCATAGCCTAGTGGACTCAAAGAATTAAGTCCTTATGGACCTGAAGAGCCTTAACCCTAAGTCCTACAAGGTTCCTCTTGAAGTTAAGTGGATTAAGATCTTGTTCAAGCTCCATTTCTCAATTTAATTCCAGGCTTAGTTTAAATGTCAACTCTCATCCAGGAAAAACTATATACATATATGTACACAAGATGCTATTTACAAATATTTTACAATCATGCAAAAATTTTTGAAAAATGTTTTGAAATCATGAATGAATGATGCATGAGGTGCAAGTTTTGCAAAAAGATATTTACAAACATTTACACAAGATTTTTGCAAACTTTTGATTTTCAAAACATTTTGAAAAATTTTGTACTATATACATAATTTTTGATACAAAAATATTTACACAAGCTTTACACAAAAGATTTTTGAAATCATTTTTACAAAAATACTTTGTACACTAGCTATGTATGTGCAAGAATAAAAGAGGTTTAGGTACATGAAAAATTTTTAATTTTTGTGATTTTTAGCCATTTTATTTATTAACACACTCACACAAAGTACGAGTTATGGCTAACGTATATATGAAATATATACACACCCCCCCTATACTTAGCTCGAACGATGTCCTCAGAGTGATCAAGAGCGATGAAGAAGACATAACTCGTGCTTAGTAAAAGGGAAGTGAAAAGGAATGGCTAAGTACAGGAACGAATGAATGAATAAAATGAGAGGAACTCGGTGGTTTCCCCCTATACTTAGGATTAACTAATCCTAAGTATAGAAAGCTGTACATGAAGGGAAAGCCGAGTGGAGAATATACAGAATCTGCCCCCCCTATACTTAGGGTAAAATATCCCTAAGTATAGGCAGCAAAAACAAGAGCAGAAAGAATGAAAAGAATACTCACAGGTCCGACATCCCCCCTATACTTAGGGTAAAGTACACCCTAAGTATAGCATAATCATAAGATGAGAGATGGGATGTGGGACTAAAGAATTGAATGATATGGACAACTGGATCTATACAGGCGGAGGAGCAGTGAAAATCAGGCGTGAGATGCAAAAGATGTGAGTCAAAAGACCACATCTCACGCAAAATGAATAGCGGCAATAATAACGTTCCGCGGCTCATGATCTAGAAATGGTTTGAGCCGCTGGCCGTTCACTCGAAAGGTACTCTCAGAAGATAACTCAGATATATCAATGCTACCGTTATCGTGTACCTTTCTGACCAAGTAGGGTCCTTTCCATTTGCTCTGTAGCTTCCCTGGAAATAGTCTAAGCCTTGCATCAAACAGCCATACTTTCTGTCCAATCTCAAAATGCTTGTGGCTGATATGAGAATCATGCCACTCTTTGACTTTCTCCTTATAATGTAGGCTGTTTGAGAAAGCTGCATCTCTAAGCTCTTCCAAGGCGGCTAACTCTGCCCTCCTTTGGTCTCCTATACCATCTGGATCCATTAATATGTCTGTAACTGCCCAGAGTGACTTGTGCCTCAGCTCCACTGGTAGGTGGCACGGCTTGCCATACACGAGGCGAAAGGGAGATGTACCCAATGGAGTCTTGAAAGACGTCCGATATGCCCACAAGACCGAGTCCAAAAGCTGTGACCAATTCTTTCGGTCAGGGCGAACGACTTTCTGCAAAATATTCTTGATCTCCCTATTCGACACCTCAGCTAGACCATTCGTCTGTGGATGGTATGGTGTGGCAACACGATGGTCTATGCCGAACTCGGTAGCAAGTGCCTTCACCTGGTCGTTGATGAAATGAGATCCCCCATCAGAAATCAGAACTCGTGGAACCCCGAACCGCGTGATGATGTTCTTCCTCAAAAATCTGCAGACTGTCTTTGCATCTGCGGCTCGGGCGGGGATAGCCTCAACCCAACGACTAACATAATCTACGGCCAACAGAATGTACTCGAATCCCTGACTCTTAGGGAATGGACCCATGAAATCGATGCCCCATGCGTCAAAAACCTCACAGAAGTGAATGGGCTGCATCGGCATCATATCACGTTGTCCACAAGTGCCCATCCTCTGACAGTCAGTACACCTCTTCACGAACTCATCAGAGTCCTTGAAGAGTGTAGGCCACCACAAGCCGGATTGGAGCACTTTCTGTGCCGTTCTCCTCCCAGAATGATGTCCTCCTGCCTCAAGCTGCCTCATCATCTGTGATCACAAAATCACAGTCCTGGTGGATGTCTGGCTCTGCGTCTGTCAGCTGCTCTGAATCTGTACTGCTATGTGAGCGGGATCTGGATCTGGCTCTGTAATCCTTGACCGTCTCTATTTGTATACTCTCGCCTGAACGCGAAAGTATACCTTCCCACTGTCATGGTCAGTCACTGCCTTGGCTGTGGCCAAGAACGGGCGACCGAGGATGATGGGGGAATCGGTCAACGAGTCAGGGGTCTCCATGTCCAGTACGACAAAGTCCACGAGGAATTGCAAACCCTGAATCGTGACGACAACGTCTCGCAACAACCCCTTTGGCCTCTTGACAGACCGATCAGCAAACTGAAGGTATGTTCTGCTCTGTCTAAGAGTGCCCAACTCTAAGTGGTCGAGAAGGGCTGCCGGAAGAAGGTTGATTGACGATCCGCTATCTAATAGAGTGCGGTCGAACCTCTGCTCACTAATCTGACATCTGACATACGGGGCCCCTAAATCTGGCCTCTTAGTCGGCAGATGGTTCTGGATCGCGTAACACGTGGCTTTTGTTAGCACATGGATTTCTGCGGTCTTGCTCCTCTTCTTCCTCCTGACTGTTGTCCTATCTCTTAGGGATCGCTGAAGAAGAGGAATGTGCTGCAAAGCCTCATTGAGGGTCAGCTGGATGTGAAATCGGTCTATCATGCCCTGGCTGAACTCCTCCTGCTCTCTCTTTTTTGAATCTTTTTCTTTTTTCTTCCCCTTCCCCAACTCAAGGGCTCTAGGAAAGGGGATCACAGGGTCCTTCTCAGATGAAGGACTAGGAATAGGTCTAGATGATTCGATGACTGGATCCTCACAAACATCATTCACCACAGTGGGATCAGAAGAAACTAAACCTTTTCCTTTATTCAAATCAGAGTTCCGAGATACATTCATGCGAGGAAAGACAACATTTCTACCAGAATAAATGTTGGTGGCCTCAGTACCACCTCTAGTTGGCTCTACAACTAGACGTCTTGCGGCCTCAGTACCGCTGGCTGGCTCGGCTCTGCTGGTGGCGTCAGTACCACCTCCTCGATGTGGTGAAACGGCGGCCTCAGTACCGCCGGTGGAATCAGCATCTCGGGTGGCATCAGTACCACCGTCATCATGATGTGTGGCTTCAGTACCGCTCTCCTCTTCCTCATCTGGCGCTCTAGATGGATCCTTGCGTTGTCGCTCAGATGAGGCGCCTCCTGCTGGTCTTCTACCGCTCCTAAGTGTGACAAAATCAGCATCAAATAAATCCGACGAGATAACATCAAATGAGTCACTAGAAGTGGTAGGCTCAGTGTGAACTACCTGCTCAGATTTCCTCTTCAAGTTATTCGGATTAGGCTCGATCTGTGCAGGGATGGCGGCCTTCCCTCTCATCAGGTCCCGCATCTCCTGGCGGAACTCGTCCATCTCCCGTCTAAATGTAGCCTGCTGCTCTGTGAAGAGGCGGGCTAGATCATCCATGGCGGGGCTCTCATGGGAGCCCGACGGGTTGCCTCTCTGGTAATGAGGCTGCTGGACCTGGTGCTGCTGTTGATGAGAGGGGTAAGAGGATGGATGCTGCTGCTGGTGAGCCTGCTGCTCACGTCTCCAATTCTGTCCCTGCTGCTGGTAGGGACGAGGTACGAAGGATGATGGCTGGTGTGGCTGGTATGCTGGGGGCTGCTGGTGATCTCTCTGCTGGGAGTACTGCCCTCCCTGACCGGCTGGCTGCTGCTGGGACTGGCTACCCCCATTCCCCCACCTGAATCCGGGATGGTCTCGTCGGATTCCAGGTTGAGGGCGGTCATACCAAATCCCGTTGACATCCATCAACGGTTCCGCATCATAAGGGGCTGGTGGGAGTACATCCAGAGGCTGATCCGGCTGATATACCACCATCTGTAAGTCTGGAGATGGTGGTGACTGGTAAGAGGGCTGCTGCTGCTGGTACTGCTCCGCCTGTACAAGGTGAACTTGTCTAGGCTGCTGCAAGGAGCTGGAGCGCTGGGACGAGCTGCGGCTGCCACCGGAATCGCCTCGCGACTGAAGACGGGGCTGAGGAGCCGTCTGTGCCTCCTGAAGACACAAGAGCTGGGTCTTCATGTCGCTCAGAGTTTGTGCCATTTCCTCCATCTGAGTTATGCCCTGGCACTGCTTCTTCTCTATGATTTCCATGCGGTCCAACTTCTCGCTGATAATCCCCATGTCCGCAGCGGCCGACTCTGCCTGTGCGGCTGCAACTGTGGACGAACTGGAAGGACTCGCATCAACCCGTGCTATCCGCTGATACTGCACGGGTCCTGGCGGCTGAACTCTCTGTGTGTACAACCGAGTCTGGGACATCACCATGTAATTTTCGGACATCTCCTCAAAGATTGCCCAGACTTGGTTGTGGTCCTTGGCAAAGTAGGACCCGCCGCAAGAAGCATTCACCAGTCCCTGAAGCTCTGGCGTCAGCCCACTAAAGAAGCTCTGAACTAGGTTCGGCTTCGAAATGTCGTGGTGTGGGCATCTATCCAGAAGCTCTCTGAACCTCTCCCATGCCTCGTGAAATTGCTCGTTTGGGAGCATGGAGAAGTTGTTGATCAGGGACCTTGCTGCATTCGTCCGCCCGAGTGGATAGTACTTGTTCAAGTACTCGGTGCGGAGTTGCTCCCAGGTGTAAACAAACTTCCCTAGATGTTTCAGCCAGGCGGCTGCTCTATCTGCCAGTGAAAAAGGGAAGGCCATCATCCGAATCGTATCTTGGTCCACACGACGGTCGTGGACAGTGCTGCAGATCATCAGAAACTCCTGGAGATGGAGGTGGGGTTCCTCAGTGGCGAGTCCATGAAAATGAGGAAGCATCTGCAGGGTGTTCGGAGGGAACTTGAAATCCCCCACGATAGCAGGAATCACCACCCATTGGTGCATCAGTGTAGATCCGGGGTTGTGAAGTTCCCGCATCGGTCTCGCTGCGGCGGCGGCTGCCTCTGCTGCGGCAGCTGCTGCTGCGGCTGCTGCCTCTGCATCAGCGTCAGGGATGTCCTCCGGCTCGCTCGGCTCGTCTCGCTCTCTTCGGAGTCTCTCCAACTCCCTCCTCATCTCTATCATGAATGCCCCCTGATCGCGTAACTGTTGCTGAACCGTCTCTAATGATGCGATCAGGGTGGAGTTGATCGCCCCTTGGTCTAAGACAAAATGCTCGGGCTGGCGATCGTCTGAACTACCGGCTCCAGCCATATGGACGTCTGCAAAATCAGATGAGCCTAACTCAGGTTCTGTCAAATTAATTCGTCTTTCCTCGGGCTCATGTCTCTCAGTAGCAGAAGAAAGGGGGTCGAGGGGGAACAGGGTGGAATCGAACTCGGGCCCGGAGAGCTGGTCTCGACTCTCACGGGCCAACCTAGATGATGAAGTAGACTCGCCTGAAAGCGGTGCAGCCAGAGGCTGCCTAAGAGATCGTCTACCCATCATCTTGATCTTGGCGAGTTGGGCGGATGGGATCTGGAGAAAATATGATTGCAAAGCAAACCCCCGGTTCACCAACACAACACAATCTGAAGACCGTGAAAGATCGGTCAATTTATCTTGTCAATTTTATTTGGTGAACATACAAGATATCAAAGCGATTACGTGACCTGCTGGGATACCCGATACTCTCTCAACCGACTGTCCCGCACAGAAGAGTCGGTAATCAGTCGAGATGAGCACCGGAGGGCTTTACCTAGTGTTCGGGTCACTCTCTCGCACAATCAAACCAAACAATGAGGGGGTTGCTCTCCCCAAGACAAATTTTTAATGTGAGTGTCTTTTAGGGTCAATAATGTTATCCAGTCCCAATTTTTTTGTTTTTCTTTTTAATTTTTTCAAAATAAATACAAGCGGCCTAACGGTTTTTCCGATTCTCCTGATGATTAAGTCAAAAACAGAGGGAGAAGACGAAAAAGCCGATGCGCGAAGAAATCAATGATGCATGCAGAGAAAGAAATGCGTACCTTGTCTCCAGCACTCTACATGCAAGTGATCCGCGCAGAATTTAAAGACAGAATAAAACTACCTAAATGGTGCAGCGGGAAAAACCGAGTCCTAGATGAGCAACTTCTATTGATCGTGAAGAACAATAGTTAGCTAACCGAATCGAGTCCGGAGTCCGATCTTGGGAGTCACTCGGTGCCCGCCACAACGGGTCCTGCCAGCGCTGTATGTGACTCCTCACGGCACGTGGTCTCAAATCCAATTAAACTAACTTTTTCAGTGAATTTTATTAAGGTCCAATTACGTTCTATAGGAACAGATATTCTATTAGGTGTTGGGCCTTAAAAATCTACGTCACAATCAATCAAAATTCCTATGTCTAGGGGCTAAAACCGCGAGAAACACCGGAAAAGGCAGCTAGCTATGAAACCACGATAAAAGCCGCGAAAATCCAAATGGGTCCCCCGAGCACACCGGTGCTCGGCGAAACAGACCCCGAAAAATGTCCAAGTCCACAGTTCAAAATCCTAAATTATTACAAAAAAAATTGTTCTCTCTCAAAAGTAAAATTCTTCTTCTTCTCCCTGCTTCTTCTTCCCGTGCGGGTCCTCAAAAAGTAAACTCCAAGTTGTCCACGCAGTACCTCGCACAAAAAATTAGAAAGAAAAAGGTCAGAAAACAATTATAATATAGAGAGATAAGATAGAAAAATGACTACAAAGCCGTGCTCCCCGGCAACGGCGCCATTCTGATGACCGCAAAAATTGCGAACGACTGAGGTAAAGGTATAAAATGAGGTCGTTGCGACCTCAGTCACTCGAATGCGTCAATCAAGAAAAATCAATCACTCAAATAAGATAAAAACAAGCAAGCACAAAATCGAGCGATCTAGCTATAGGATTAACCTGGTATAGCTCCCAGGGTCGAACACAAGGAGCACAGATTGGCCTTACGGCCTACGATGTAGTCAGGAATCCAAGGAAGTCTTTTTTATGGTTTTTATTTGTTTTTATAATTTTTTTAGATTTTTTAAAAGATGAGAAAAATGAGAGAAGGGGAAAACAAGGCAACTTCAACAATTTATACAACACACAAAAATGATGCAAAAATTCCACAAAAATGGTTTTTAGGTTTTTTAGGTTTTTTACTGTTTTTGGTGAATTTTTGGAATTTTTCTAATGGGGAAATTATTTATTAAAAATCAAACAATGCAAAGAATAGAGGGTACTGTCCAGCAAGGCTTAAGATCCAAAAATAAAATAATTTTGGATCTCAAAAAGCCCTGAAGGTAATTTTCTTGTATTCTAGAAAGAATAAGGAAAATTTAGGCACCCTAATTATTGTTTTTGGATTTTTAATTTATTTATTACAATTTTTATGAGTTTTTAGGGGTTTTTCAATTTTTAGGGTTTTTAAGTGATGAAAAGTAGCCAAAATTGGCTAGAAAATCAAACCACAAGCAAATAACAGTACCTAATTTTTTTGGAATTTTTGGTGGAGTTTTTATATTTTTTTGGTAATTTTAAAGTCAAACAGTAGCAAAAATAGGGGTTTTTGAATTTTTAAAAATAATAAATGAAATCCAAAATGTCCCCAAAAATCATAGAAATTCCTACACCATGGCAGGAGCCATGTGTCAAAATTTCATTGGATTTGGAGGTCGTTTGATATTTTATTCAAAAATAAAGGTGGGGCACTGTGCACAGGGACCTATGTGCAAATACCCAAAAGTTCTGGGGTCCTGGTGCAAAATACCCAAGAAGTCACGTGCCAAGCACGTGCTTGGGGCACTCAAGGACCTAAATGTAATAAAAATAAGTTCCGAGGGCTTATTGGTAACAAGTACCAAAAGTCCAGGGGCTTATATGCAATTTACCCAAAATAATTCGCACATGTGCAAAAACAATGCTCACAGGGGCATATATGCAAATAAACAAAACTTTTCATTCAATGAATAACATCCAGAACTACAGGGCTTCTGATGCAAATAACCCAACAAAGCACGTGCCAAAGCACGTGGGTCTCTACTGGCAGGGGTATAAATGCAAATAGAATTAAGCGCGAGGGTCTCTATGCAAATATCCCAGAAAATAAACAACGTGAATTAAAAGTTACAGGACTAAACTGAAATAAACAAACTACGAGGGGGCCCTATGATATTTACCCCTTTATTAATAGCGACGACCCGATGCTGACGCGTGGCAGATCTGACGGTGGAGAACAAACGCGCCTTTACTCCTTCGGCTCTTGGGCTCGATCGACGGCGGAGAGAGGTCCACGTGGCTGATCTGACGGTGCTGGGCTCCTGCGCTTCTCTCCTCGGTTGCGACGGTCCAGATGAGATCCTCAGATGGATCAACGGCTGCTGCTCCTCTACAGATCGACGGCTAGGATGAGAACTGGAGCGCGGTCTTCATCGGACGGCTCTGGAAGGTGGAGGAAGAACTCGACGCCGGTGAACTTCGCCGACGTCCTGCGTGAACTCCGGTCCTCCTCTGCTGCGCCTGAAGGTCGGAGAAGATCCGGCGTGAGGTTGCGCAGCTGCTGCGGGTCTCCAATGCCTCGGCCGAGCCCTGGAAGGTGGAGGAAGAACTCGACGCCGGTGAACTTCGCCGACGTCCTGCGTGAACTCCGGTCCTCCTCTGCTGCGCCTGAAGGTCGGAGAAGATCCGGCGTGAGGTTGCGCAGCTGCTGCGGGTCTCCAATGCCTCGGCCGAGCCCTGGAAGGCTCCGGCGAGGTCGGCGGAGAAGAAGCTCCTGGCTTGAAGTTGGGAGGCCTCAGACGGCCTCCTCTTGACCTGCAAAAGAGTTCAGAAGCTTCGCGGGTCGAGGGCAAAGTGCCTCGACCCAAGAAGGCGGGGTGAAGGTGGACGGTGCGGCGTGGCGAACGAGCTCCGGCGAGCGGAGGACGGTGGAGCTCGACTCCCAGATCCTGTGCGATCTGGGTTGAGTGAAAGTGCGTAGAAGGTGCGTGAGGATACGGCGGAGGTGATGAGATGGTCGGATGGTCGAGATGTAACGCGAGGTGGCCGGAATCGGGGATGTACGTCGGAGCTAGGATTTGGGCGAAATCAAAAATTGGAAGAAATTAGAAGAAACTAAGGGTACCTGATGGATGCTGGAGACTATGCTGGAGCTGGGCTTGCTCCTGGTCGTAGCTTCGAAGGGCGTCAAGGCCTGAAGCTCGATGCTCAACGCCGGCGGCGGAGCAAGGACGGCGAAGTTACGCCGGATCGATGGTATCGCCTCCTCGCCTCACTGCAACAAGGGCAAAGCTTGCTGTCACTCTTGCGGTGCCGATGGAGGTCACGGGGAAGAAGGAGATGGGCCAAAGATGCGGCGCGGAGGCGGCGGAGATGATGGTTATATAGAGTGACAGGGGCGTTTAGGGTTGAGGACTGACAGCAAAGGAAAGCGTGGATTTGATGGCGAAGGATCCGGCGAGGGAGAGGGATGAATGGCGAAGAATCCGGGCTCGAGATATGCGTGGGGGACAGCCTGGATGCGCGTGGGAAAATTGGGGAAGATGGGCGCGGCGCGCGTTGTCCAGAATAGGAAGGAGTCGCGGGGGAGTTGACCGGGGTCAACATTCCCCCGTGGACCAGTCAGACGCTGCCACGTGTGTGCTATTTTGTTTATTTATTTTAAGGCAGAAATAGGTCGAATTAAATAAAACTCAAAACATGAAATATTTTTCTTTTATTTTTTTCTATTTTTTGGTGATTTTTAATTAATTTTTGGAAATAAAAATAGGTTAGCTATATACATAGGTATATGTACACTATATGGATTTTTATTTTTGATTTTTTATTTGTTATTTTTATGTGTTTTTATGCTCATTTTGTATTTTATTTATTTACAAGATAAAATGAGGAATAAAAGAATATTTTTATTTTATTTTTATCACTTATATACAAGGGTGAAATAAATAAATGAGTACATTTATATACATGGTATTTATACAATGTATTTTTGTATTTTCAATTTTGTAATTTTTATTTGATTTTTGTTTTGTTTCTTGTTATTTATTTTATTTACAAGATATGCCATAGAATATTTACAAAAAGTTTTGAAAATAATTGAATTTATTTATAGGGTGAAATAAATACAATGGTGTGGTTTATGTACATGGTGAAGGAAGGGTATTTTTGATCTTTTTGATTTTTATCTTTTTATTTTGTTTTCTTTAATAAAGGATACACACAATATGTACAGGCATATTTTTGGGTGAGGAAAATATAAAGTTTTATTTATTTACAAATATATACAAATGTGAGCCCCTATCTCCCTCTACTTTGGCTTTTATGCGGTCAGGCCCATGCTGAGCCCTCCCTTGGGTTAGGTTGCTCAATATTTATTCTAAATATTTCCCTCTTTTTCTTTTTGCTCTTTATTCTTTTATTTTGTGCACAAAAACATGCTAATTATAGGTTTTTACACAATGCATGCTTTTGGTATTTATTTGTATTTACACATATCTACATGTATTTGCAAAGGTTTTTGTAGCTAAAATAGAAGAATAAAGAGTGATGAATGGGTATTCATCAGTGACCGACCATGATTGTGGGAAGGTATGCTTTCGCGTAGAGGGCGAGACCATACAAATAGAGACGATCGAGGAAACCAGAGCCAGAGAGTTAGAATGCTCCGAGCAATCTAGTGAAGCCGCGCAGATGACAGAGGAAGAGCTAGACGTCCACCAGGTTCGTGATTTCGAGATGACTGATGATGAATCTAACTGGAAAGACCCTGTAGCACCGACTCTCGCCTTGCCTACCGATTCATTGTATCGCAAGCTCATGGCAATCGAGAGCCGGGAGAGCACATTCCTGGATACGGATACACCTGAGGCTGACAGTGTGGTGACGAGTGGTGCCGATGATTTCAATTCTTGTTCTTCTGCTTCTGATCCCTCGTATTCAGATATTGAATGGGCCTATTTCGATGATCCGTTGTCTTGTCTGATTCATTCTGAGCCAACAACCGTGACAGAGTGCGAGCCCGTGCAGTTTATTGATAATTCAGTCAGCCGCCTTTCGTCAGAAATTCATGCAGAGCGAGAGTTCTCTCATGCAGACCTGGTCGCATTCACCCAGACATATCAGAAGCCAGATCTGCCGCCTCCCAGTTGTCCTGAACGGAAACCTCTACCGCAATCAATGAAGTATAGATTCCTTGCAGGTGAGCCAGATATGCACCCAGTCATCATCTCAGCAGATTTGACTGGAGAACAAGAATCTCGTCTGATGGAGGTTCTTGAAAGAAACCGCAAGGCAATCGGTTGGAATATAGCTGATCTCAAGGGGCTGTGCCCGAAGCTGTGCTCCCACCACATCTATCTCGAGGATGACGCTAAGCCATCGCGTGAGTTCCAGCGACGGCTGAACCCGAATCTTCGAGAGGTCGTCATGAAAGAAATTTCGAAGTGGTGGAGCGCTGATTTCATCTATCCCATCTCCGACTCTAAATGGGTAAGTCCGTTACATGTGGTACCCAAGAAGACGGGTGTCACTACAGTGGTCAATGAGTCTGGAGAGGAGATCGCTACCAGAGTACCAACTTCTTGGAGGGTCTGTGTGGACTACAGACGATTGAATGAGGCCACCAAGAAGGATCACTTCCCACTGCCCTTTCTTGATCAGATTATCGAACGGCTAGCCGGGAAGAGCCATTATTGTTTTCTTGATGGGTACTCTGGATATAATCAAGTGGCCATTGCGCCCGAAGACCAGGAGAAAACGACATTCACATGTCCGTTTGGGACATATGCTTTCAGACGGATGCCCTTTGGTCTATGTAACGCTCCGGCGACATTCCAAAGGTGCATGTTGTCCATCTTCTCGGACATGGTGGGTGACTGTTTAGAGGTCTTCATGGATGACTTCTCGGTCTATGGCGACGGGTTTGATGCTTGTCTTGACTGCCTAGATCGTGTGCTGAAGCGCTGCATAGAGGTCAATCTTGTCTTATCCTGGGAGAAGAGTCATTTCATGATGACTCAAGGGACGGTCCTTGGGCACATCGTCTCCAACAGGGGCATGGAGGTCGATCCTGCCAAGGTGGATATCATCAGAAAACTCAATCCGCCATCCAATCTTCGTCAGTTACGGTCTTTTCTGGGGCATGTCGGTTTCTACCGACGGTTCATTCAGGACTTCAGTCGAATTGCCCGACCGCTCACTGACTTGCTGACCAAAGACACCGAGTTTATTGTTAATGATAAGTGTCTTGAAGCATTTGAGACTCTCAAGAGTATGGTTGTTTCAGCTCCTGTCCTTCAGCCACCCGATTGGTCTCTCCCATTCGAGATCATGACGGATGCTTCAGATTTTGCCGTTGGGGCTGTGCTTGGACAGAGGAGGGATGGATTACCGTTTGCCATTCACTACGCCAGCCGGACCTTAGATGCCGCTCAAAGGAATTACACTGTGACTGAGAAAGAAATGCTGGCCGCAGTCTTTGCTTTGGATAAGTATAGATCTTATATTCTCGGATCTAGAGTGACTATTTACACCGACCATTCCGCCATCAGGTACTTAATGGCCAAGAAGGATGCCAAAGCACGTCTGACCAGATGGATCCTTCTACTCCAGGAATTTGATATTGAGATTAAGGATAAGCCTGGAGTCAAGAATGTGGTGGCGGATCATCTCTCCAGATTGGAGAATCTTGAGGAATCTGAGCCCAACGCACCTATCACAGAGACGTTTCCAGATGAGGCGATCTTGGCTGTCACCTCACTCCCGTGGTATGCCGACTTTGTAAACTATCTTGTTGCCAAGACAGTCTCTCAGGGTTGGCCCAGGCAGAAACTCGAGACCTTCCTAGCTAAGGCCAAGTTTTACCATTGGGAGGATCCCGTCCTTTATCATGAAGGAGGGGACAGTATCTGGAGGAGGTGCATTCCTCAAGAAGAGCAGCATAGCGTCCTCACATACTGCCACAAGCTTGAGGCAGGAGGACATCATTCTGGAAAAAGAACAGCACAAAAGGTGCTTCAATCCGGCCTATGGTGGCCTACTCTCTTCAAGGATTCTGATGAGTTCGTGAAGGGATGTACTGACTGTCAGAAAATGGGAACCTGCGGACAAAGAGACATGATGCCCATGCAACCCATTCACTTCTGTGAGGTTTTTGATGCATGGGGGATTGATTTCATGGGCCCATTTCCTAAGAGTCAGGGATTCGAGCATATTTTGCTCGCTGTGGATTATGTCAGTCGATGGGTTGAGGCCATTCCCGCCCGATCCGCAGATGCGAAAACCGTGTGCAAATTCTTGAGGAAAAATATCATTTCACGGTTCGGGGTACCTAGAGTTTTGATTTCTGACGGGGGGTCTCATTTCATCAATGACAAGGTTAGGGCCCTTGCTGACGAGTTCGGCATTGACCATCGGGTTGCCACTCCGTATCACCCTCAGACTAATGGTCTTGCTGAAGTATCGAATCGGGAGATAAAGACTATCTTGCAGAAAGTTGTCCGCCCAGACCGAAAGGATCGGTCACAGCTTTTGGACTCGGTCTTGTGGGCCTATCGGACCTCTTTCAAAAATCCATTAGGGGCATCTCCCTTTCGTCTCGTCTATGGCAAGCCGTGCCATTTGCCAGTGGAAATCAAGCACAAATCTTTTTGGGCAGTCACTGAGTTGCTTTTGGACCCTGAGAGTGTAGGAGACCAGAGAAGAGCAGAATTGGCAGCCCTGGAGGAATTGAGAGATGCAGCCTTTTCCAACAGCCTACAGTACAAAGAAAAAGTGAAGACATGGCACGATTCGCATATCAGCCATAAACAGTTTGAGCCAGATCAGAGAGTATGGTTGTTTGATTCCAGGCTGAAATTATTCCCAGGGAAATTGCAGAGCAAGTGGAAAGGTCCGTATGTGGTTAGGAAGGTACATGACAATGGCAGCATTGATATATCCGAACCGTCATCTTCGTCCACCTTCCGCGTCAATGGTCAACGCCTGAAGCTATATCGAGATCATGACCCACCGACCATGGACGTTGCCCCCATTCTTCTGGTATGAGATGTGTCCATTGACTCTCATCATCTACATCTCATACATGGTGATCAATTCTACCTTCCGCTGTATAAATCCATCTGTTTATATCACTCTGTTGTCTGTTGATGTATTTTCTTATTTTCTTCTTTTCTTCTTTTCCCTTCTCTATCTTCTTCATCTATCAAAAAGGTGACACCCTTGTAGACAGTCTTCCATACTTAGGACGTACTTTGTCCTAAGTATAAGGGGGTATGCACCCCGAGTATTTCCATTCTTTGATCCTCTCCATTGTCTCCTCTTCTTGTCTATACTTAGGGATATCTTACCCTAAGTATAGGGGGAGACAACCTGAGTACGATCTGTTCATTCCCACCCTTGACCCTCCCTGCTTTGTGTACAGTCTGCTATACTTAGGATTATTTGATCCTAAGTATAGGGGGGACGGTCAGCTTCTCATTCATTGATTTGATCATTCTTTAGACTTGCCTATACTGAGTACGAGTTATGTCTTCTCTTTTCTCTCCGATCTATGAGGACATAGCTCAAGCTAAGTATAGGGGGGTCGTATATACTGCGTATACACCTTAGCCATAACTCGTACTTTCGTATTTTCCTAATAATATGGCTAATAATTCTTTAAAATTCATTAAAATTCTTTAATAAAAAGATGTGGTTATTCCTCAAATTCTTTTTGTAATTACTGATTAATAAATCAGATGAAAATGTTTTTTTTGCAAAATGTTTGAAAAATAGTTTGAAAATCTTTGTGAACATCTATTAAAAACTATTTTGAAAATATTTTGTTACATGTTTTCAACCTTTGTAAAAATGTGTGGTTTGTAAAACTTCTTTTCCTTGTGTGAAATAAAATATTTGAAAAATGATTTGCAAATGGTTTGAAAAATAGTTGCAAAAATATTTGAAAAACCTATATATACTGTTTTGAAAGCCTTTGCAAAATGATTTTCAAATGTGTGTACATGTTTGTAAAAATGTTTGTGAAAATTATTTTGGACTATAGTTTTCAAAAATTGTGTGAAAAGCTTGTGTCAAATAAGTTTGAGGAATACTAACATCACACCAAAATCCACTACCTATATATATGTATAAAATTGATCACTTACCCTTGTAAATTCTTAAAATCCACTTCTTGTATATATAAGAAGCACTCCCGTGTACATATTCTCACCTAGTTTTTAGCCAAAGCTTTTTCTTTTCAAAAATCCCAAAAAACATTTGCAAAATGAAAATCCAAAAACATTTGAAAAATCTTTGTGAAAAATACAAAAAAATGCATCTGCATAAGCATGCATCATCTTTTCAAAAAAATCCATAAAAAGTTCAAAATCTTTGAAAATTGCATCACAAAAATATTTTCTGCATAGCATTGCATGGCATGAGCATTTTTCGGATTGAGTTTGATAGTTGAACAAGTCTAAGTAAAATCTGGAGATTGGAGCTTGATTGGACCTTAAAATCTACCTAATAACAGGAACCTTATAGGAACTGGGTTTGAGGTACTTCAGGTCTAGTTGACTTAATTCTTTGAGGATCACGGGACTTGGTTCAATGGATTCTTGACTGCCTAAGTAGAGTATTTCGGAGCACACGCATGACTCTTGTTGATAATGACCTAACTTGGACAACTGCACCTTTCACATAGCTCTCCACGGATGAGGCGGTGAGGAGGCAGCTTCCTTTAGCTTGGGGTAGCATATGAGGGTAGTACTTCTAGGCGGAACCTCTCTTCTTCTTATAGTGAAGGAAGTGCACCTCAACTTGGTCTAGTAGTGATGAAGGCTAAAGACAGAAGCCGTGGGTTGCAATAAAGCTTCAAAAGAGGGATAGTCTACTGGTTCAAGAGGAAATTTCTTGTATATATGTTGCACCATGTACATATGCTGTACAGAAGTCCTTGAAAAAAAAATGCAAAAATGCAAAAGAACTCCAAAAAAGTGGTGGGTCGGATTGAAAATTTACCCCACCGGAGTGTGTATAGTCCAATAAAGCAAAAGCTTATGGTATCCATGTCACATCTCATGAAGCTTGCAGCGGGAGACTTAGCTACACTGGTTGAGCTCCCAAAAGTCTATACTTCTTCCCCCTCTTCTTGAGCCGGTTGCACTTGAACTTAGAAGGGAATACCCCGCTTCTCGAGGAAAGAGTTGCTAGACCGAGGCATTAGAGTTACCAGGTTGGGGGAGGTTGTTTCTTTGTTGCTTCTGAGGTGGGGAGCTACATATCACTTACACTGTACGAGTCAGATTCATAGTCATAAGAGTTTGCGTATGAGTTGAAGTATTTCTGACCTGGCTATTGAGGAGACTTGGACAGAGTTTTAGGATTCTCAAGGACTGTTGGATTTCAAATTTGGTTCTCATTAAGGTTCCGACCGCACTAAAATTCCAAAGGTCCGAATTAAGCTCCAAACTTTGATTTTGTGAAGACAAGTTTGATAATTAAACTTCATCCAATTTTCTTCTTTTTCTTTTCTTTCTTTTCTTTTTGCACTTATTGCATAAGTGTTTGCTAGGGACTAGCAAAGGTAAAGTATAGGGAGATGATGAATCCACATTTCATCATCTTTATTCTATCATTTTGGCACTAAAAACCCTAGCAAATGCCTGTAAATACCCTTAAAATCATCATCTTAGCATTCATGCATGTGCATCTAAACAGTGTATAAATTACTGTAATTAAGGCCAAAATTATAGAATAAATAAAGAAAAGAAAAAGAATAAAATATTGTAAATATTTTATGACCCGAAACCCCGAGACCTAGGCATCCTGATGAATAGGTCGACAAGGAATAAAGTAGGGGGAGATAAGGTCAGAAATACAGATAATACACCTATACATTTTATTCATTCTTTATTCGTTTTGGGACCTATTTTTGGTTCCACTTTTTACACTTCAAATAAAGAAACTTTGTACATGAAAGTTGTAGATAATAAAATAAAGAAAAATACAAAATTGATTTCATAGAAAAATAATGTACAGATAAAAAGTTATGGTCTGAATAAAAATCCAGAATGCCAACTTCCCAGACCTGTATCTCACAAATAAAAACTCCAAATGAAGCCTACTCACCTTTAATCGTATATAGAATAAAATAATCTATCCAATGGTGGTGGTTTCGCATTTGGCGGAGCTACGGTTTGAAAGTTGACTTTTGGACCCCTATTGTATACTTGTACAGATTAAAATATTCAATTTATTATTTATTTATTATTTTTATAATTTTATTTTTTTATAATGTTGAAAATATTACTTATAATGATTGTGAATATTAAAATCAGAATGAAAACATCATTAAAACTCAAAATAAAATACTTGTATACACAGGTAAAATACCTACACATATACCTATACAATATATTACTTTATTTTATTAATTATACAAGGAACATCAATAAAATAAAATAAAAATATAATTATGTGTATAAAAGAGTGTTATAATTATATAAATTAATAAACATAATTAATCAAATTAAAATACACAAAATAAAAATAAATACTTAAATATATAGATATATATACTATAAAGGGGCATAAATGCAAACTTGTAAAAATACGTCTCATAAAAATAAATAAAAATCACAGAAAAATTCTTCATAAAATAATAAACATTTTTTATTTTATAACCTAAAATCAATAAATTCATTTACTATTTTATTTTGATTTTTCAAATAATTTCTACTCTGAATTTCCTGATTGGTCCACGTGGACCAACCAGGCGCGGTCTAGAGTTGACCGCGGTCAACTCCCCCGACCAAAGCCTGCCACCTCTGACGCCCGCGATTTTGCCCCATTTTCAAGAAATTCTCGCGCTCGATCTGCTTGTCCTCGCGCCTTGATTCCTTCTCGGAAGTTCATCCCCGATCTCCACTCTCCCACGCCATGTCTTCGGATCCAGCCATATCCTCATGATGCGCGCGTGGAGCTCGCTTGAAGAAGACGCCATCGCCTCCTACTTAAACCACCCGCCGACTTCGAGCCCAAGTTTGAACCCTCATTAGCCATTAATCCTCCTCCCTGTCGAGCTCTTCGTGTTGCTGGAGGTGACAGCTCCGCATCTACACCCTCAGGCGAGTCGAGGAGGCTCTGTAGCGGCTCCGCCACCTCCGCCGACCACCGGCGTCGAGGTTCTTCTTCCTCAGGTAGTCCACCTTCGAGGCATCCATTATTTTCGTTCCTTTTTATGTCATTTATTCCCCTTAGCTTCAGTATCAAAAATCCCTAAAAAATCCGAATTCCATCGATCAAATCGACCTCCCATCGCTCATCGCCGAAGCGCACCTCCGGCCGACATCTCTTCGCCGTCCACAGACCACCTCCGACCTCCATTTCGCCTCCGCAGGGTCCAGGCAGTTTGCCCTGGACCCTTTCACCTCTTTTGCAGGTCAACGCGCAGTCAAAGTCACTGGGGGCCATTTTGTGAGGTTCGTCGGAGCTACTACCTCGAGCTTCGAGCTCCGCCGCCTCCGTGCCAGCACTCCAAAGCGCCTCCGACGTACCTGAGACCCCCAGCATCTTCCTTGACCTCCCAGGAGTCCACAGCTCAGTTTTGGAGCCCATTCACCGCCGGAGACGCGAGATCGAGCTCGGGGAAGTTCGCCTCGCCGGCGTTCTTCCCTGTTCTTCCACCTCGCTCCTCCACCGTTCGATTGAGCAACGACCCCAGTTCTGATCTCCGTCGTTGGATCGTGTCACGCCTCAACCGTCAGATCGTCCTCGAGCGATCTAATCTCAGCCGACCAGCGCCGAACCGTCATCGTGCGTTGTGCGCGCGCCACGTGGACAAGTGAGCGCGGCCCTCCGCCGTTCGATCACGCACGACGAGATAAGGCGTGGGTATTTTGCATTTTCCCCTCGCCAAATTTTGTATTTCATTTCAGTCCATAAACTTTAAGCTGTAGTTTAAATATTTCTGTAATAATTGCAACTAGAACCCCGTAGTTTTCTTATTTGCACCTAGGTCCAATCCACGTCACCTCACGTGTCCGTGCGCGTGAGGGGGCTGGGTATTTTGCAGGGACCCCCCTGGGGTTTATTTATTTCGCTTAAGTCCATGAATGTTTGCTTTAAGTTGTAATATTTTGGAGAAACTGCATTGAACCCCTTGGAACTTTGTAATATTGCAAAAATACCCCTTCCAGGCGCGTGCGAGTCACGCACCCTGGTGGGTAAATTGCTCAGATACCCTTGCGGGTTTTGTTATTCATCTTTAATCCTTAAAATGCAAGTTTCAGTGTAACCTTTTGTGGAAAAATTGCGTGTATGCCCTTGGTGGTTTTAAATATTGCACATATACCCCTGCCAGTACTGTTTAATGTTTGGATGTTTGCTCTAATTATTTGACCTATCATTTTAACTCCAAAATTTTTCAAATTTTGAACTTAAGCTCCTGGACATGTGTACTTTCACGCCACATATTTAGTTTTTGATTTTACTTGAGTTTCATATTTATTAAAAATCAAAAACTTGCTTTTTATGCACTGTCTAGCTTAGAAAATACCAAAAAAATATCAAAATACCTCTAAAAATTCCAAAAAAATCACCTAGTGTCTATTTTATCCTATCTTAGTGTCAGTCCAAAAATCATTAAAAAGTTCAAATGAAAAACACTAAAAATTTAAAAACACTCAAAAACTTCAAAAAAATATATATATAATAGTAGAAAACTCCAAAAATCAAAAACTCAGTTTCTGTTTGTTCCTTATTTTGTCCTTTTTATTTGAAAAATAGTGTGAAAATTTTGAGCTACTGGTTGCTATTTTTAAATCTCATTTTATTCACAGCAAGCCTTATTTGCACTGTTTTGCTTTATTTCAGTATTTAAAAATACCAAAAACACCTTGAAAATTTTCCAAAAATCACAAAAACAGTAAAAAACCCTAAAAAGACTAAAAACAATTTGCTTCTGAATTTTTGGTAATTTTTACTTAGTTTTATAAATATTTTAGCTTGCCTTCTATTATATTGTCTTTACTTTCCAATATTGAAAAAGAAATATAAAAATATAAAATACAAAAAGAAACTATAAAATCAGTAAATTAAAATCAAAATACAAAATCAAAAAAATTAAAATAAAATAAAAAAAATTAAAAAAAATTAAAAACCCACAAAATACCTTTGCTTGCTTGCTTAGTGTAGACATATCACACACACATACTTGTGCACATTTTTGTGAATTACCCTGCTTGCTCCCTGTGTTCGAACTCTCTGCATACTTGTCACTATACACCATTTGTGCAGAGTTAAAAATAAATTTTAACTCCACATTATTTCTAATTTGTTGATCTTTAGTGTGGGTTAATTGTTGATTAAATACAGGATTCATTTGAGAGTCGCCACAGCGACGGTTGTCTCCGCCTTGTGTGAGACACCAATTTAGGCTCTTGTGAAATCTGTGTTTATCAGCAGTCAATAATTTCTTTCTAGCCATCTCTACCGCCCTTGTTGTATCCTCGATTATCTGAGTAGAATAAATCTCCTTGTCACCCACTTCCTTCCAATACAAGGGAGTGGTGCATCTCCGCCCATACAATGCCTCAAAAGGTGCCATGCCAATACTAGCATGGTAGCTGTTGTTATAAGTGAACTCCACCAAAGGAAGGTGATCCTTCCAAGATCCTTGCCACTCAATTGCACATGCTCTGAGTAGGTCTTCAAGGGTCTAAATTGTACTCTCGGATTGCCCATCAGTCTGCAGATGATAGGTTAAACTAAGACACAGTTCGATTTTTAGGGCCTTCATGAATTCTCCCCAATAATACGATGTAAAACGAGAGTCTCTATCAGATACAACCTCCTTGGGAATCCCATGCAATCGAATAACATGCTGAATATATAACTTGACCACATCTACCGGAGTGCATGTCATGTTCACGGGAATGAAATGTGCGGACTTGGTCAACCGGTCCACAATAACCCAAATAGCATCATATCCACCAACCGTACGAGGTAAGGACGTCACGAAATCCATATAGATACTTTCCTACTTCCACAATGGGATATGAAGTGATTGTAACAAGCCAGGAGGATGCTTGTGTTATGCCTTCACCAATTGACAAGTAAGGCAACGACTGACATGTTCTGCAACATCTCTCTTCATCCATTCCCATCAAAAGTGTTGACGGAGGTCTCTATACATCTTGGTGCTTCCTGGATGGATAGATAATCTAGAACAGTGAGCCTCATCTAGGATGTCTCTCCTTAACTCATCGTCATCAGGGACACAGACACGGTCTCCCTTCCATAAGATGGACTCACAAACTCTGAATCCATCAAACTCCTCCTTCAGACATCGATGGAACAAGTCTCGAAGTTTCTAATCTGCCTGCTGATCATGCACAATCTTGTCCCATAATCCACTGTACTTAGCAGGTATAGTTACAGCATCTGTAGTACTATCAAATGAGTGCCACTCACTGAGGGTCGTGAGCATATCCCAAGTTTGTATCCATGATGCGGTACCTTCGGTATGTGTTCTCCTACTCAAAGCATCTGCCAGTACATTCCCCTTACCTGGATTGTAAGAGATAGTGCAGTCATAATCCTTCAACAGCTCCATCCATCGTCTTTGCCTCATATTCAACTCTCGCTGATCAAAGATATATTTGAGACTTTTGTGCTGTAAAAATCTCAAACGTGACCCCATATAAATAGTGACGCCATATCTTCAACGCCAAGACTATAGCTGCCAATTCCAAGTCATGAGTAGGGTAGTTCCACTCATGGTTCTTCATTTGTCGTGATGCATATGCTATGACATGACCACGTTGCATCAACACTGCTCCTAAACCCTCCTTTGATGCATCAGTATACACCGTAAAGTCTAAGGGGCCTGAAGGAAGGGTGAGAATCGGAGCACTGGTCAGTCTTTCTTTCAACGTATGGAAGCTCATCTCGCACTTGTCACTCCAAATGAAAGGGATGTCTTTCTGTGTCAGATGAGTAAGTGGTAGAGCTAACTGCGAGAAGCCCCTAACAAAATATCTGTAGTAGCCGGCAAGGTCTAAGAAGTTGCGTATCTCGGTAACTGTCTTGGGCTGCTCCCAGGACATGATCACCTCTATCTTGGCTGGATCAACTGCCACACCTACTCCTGAAATTACACGATCGAGGAAAGCTACTTCGGTGAGCCAAAATTCACACTTGCTGTATTTTGCATACAACTTGTGTTCTCTGAGTGTCTCTAGAATATTATGAAGGTGCTGCTCATGCTCATGCTCATCACGTGAGTAGATCAAGATATCATCAATGAACACTATCACAAAAGGATCTAAGTATGGACAGAAAATTCTGTTCATCATTTCATGGAATGCGGCAGGTGCGTTCGTGAGCCCGAACGGCATAACCACAACCTCATAATGGCCGTATCTGGTGCGAAAAGCAGATTTTAGCACATCTGTGTCCTTAATTCTCAATTGATGATAACCCGATCGTAGGTCAATCTTTGAGAATACAGCTGCACCTTTCAACTGATCAAAAAGATCATCTATTCGTGGAAGTGGGCAACGGTTCTTTATCGTCCTTTTATTCAATTGCATGTAATCGATGCACAAGCGTATAGACTCATCCTTCTTCTTTACGAAGAAGACCGGTGCTTCCCAAGGTGATGTACTCGAACGTATAAATCCCTTTTCCAATAACTCCTGTAGTTATACTTTGAGCTCCCTAAGTTCGGTTGTTGACATTCTGTATGGAGGAATGGAGATCGATTGCGTGTCGGGTATCAGAGTAATCTCAAACTCGATCTCCTTTTCTGGCAGTAGTACAGGTAATTCCTCTGGGAATACATCAGGAAATTCTCGTACAATTTTGACGCCTTCAATCATACGATCTTCGACGGGTAACTCCACAACATGGGCGAGAAAACCTATGCAGCCCTGATCGAGCATGTGTTGGGCCTTCAATGCCGATACATACAAGACCTCACTATCTGAGGTTCGTCCATCAAACTGAAAGGTAGGTATGCCTGGGAGACGGAACACTATCGTCTTCTCGAAACAATCAAGGCATGCGTGACATTGCTCGAGCCAATCCATACCTAAGATGACATCAAAATCTTCTAACTGAATGAGTAAAAGATATGTGGGCAATATGTGCCCGCCGATCTGCATTGCTACATTCTCCATTGCTTGTTGCACTATGAATAATTGGCCCTCTGGGCCCTTGATGTAGTAAGGAGATGGAACACAGACTGGCTCTTTATCTAACTTAGGCACTAATTGATGTGCTAAAAAAGAGTGCGTAGCTCCCGAATCAAATAAGGCATGTAAGGATATACCATGCACTGAAATCATACCTCGTACTATAGCTCCTGAGGCGTGGACCTGTTCCTTGTGATTGCATTCAAATGTCCCTGGGGCTGTGGTGGGGCGTTAGAAACTGCAGCACTGAAGGTTGGTCGTGGTTGAGGACGTTGAACGCCTCGACCTCTACAACGGAAGACTGATCCATGTGACTGTGAAGAAGAGAAAGTTGGTCGTACACTTGGTTGCTGGCCACCTGAGCTGCTGGCAAGTAAGGGGCACTTGGACTTGAAATGGCCCGGCTGCTGGCAGTGGAAACACCTACGATCTCCTGGCTGAGAAAAGGAGTCTCCTGAGACATGGCTAGAACCTCTCGTCTTGCGATTTTGAGAGTGTGTAGAAGAGTGGAAGGAAGTAGTATCGCGACTCGCCAGACCTTGCCCCAAAGTAGGTGTAGGAGCAAACCTGTTAATGGTAGGAGTGTTCGCCACTGGGTGGAAACGACGCTCTCTACGAGCTCTGTAGAAATCTCGGCGAACAGATCTCCTTGACTGATGTGGTTGGAAACGTGATGGACTCCCCTGAAGCCGACTCTGAGTTGCCTCCATCTTGGTAGCTTTAGCGGCTACCTCCTTGATGGAAGTGAAATCCAATGCAGATAGTTGGTGTTACACATCGTCACGCAGTCCCCGAATAAACTTCTATAAATTCTCCTCAGGAAAGTTCATTGTAGCGAATGAGGTATTCTTGGGCCGTCATTGTTCCCTGCTTCAGTTCAGCAAACAATCTCCTCTAATCCTCAACCCAGTGGTCAGGATAGACTGGCTATGGAACTCGTCAAAAAATACTTTTCATGTTATGGGATCTTCCATATGTTCCTTGGTGGCGTACCACCAACTTTCAGCATAGCCTGCTAGTGAAAATTCCACGAATGTAAGCCAAGACTCTTCAGGAGCATGAATCATCTATAAGACCTTAGATACGTGATCCATCCATAGCTTAGCCTCATCTGGTATGCCTGTGCCGAAGAATTGGGCACCTTGGACCTCTGGTAGGCTGCATAAGTCGTTTGATGTTTCTGCAATGCCTCTAAATCTTCTGACTCTTCAGGTTCCAGAGACACCGAAGGATGGACACTGCCCTTTTCCTCATGAGAAGGTTGATAAGAGGAATCTTCCTGCTAAAGGAGCCCCTGTTCCAATGCCTCCTGACGCTGTTGTATACCTTGCACAGCTTGAACTAGTAAGGACAGTTGCTGTACAACATCAGGATTAACACGAGGCAGCATGATTCCCTGCGAGAATCAATATATTAGATTTTTTTATTCATGATTAGAGATACAATGGACACATTGAGCATGACTTGAATTATTCTCCTTAAACTGATGACGAAGTCAAAAGACTTATCGTTGTATTTATATTTCAAATCTCATTGATAATCTAATATGCAAAAGAGAGAATGGAGTATCAAGCTCTGATACCATCTGTGACGCCCCGCCCCTCCGACTACTATAACCGACGAGACGGGAACGTCGGTCCTATGGTCCAAATATATTCATGATCTGTGATACTCAGCAAACCATCTTATGCACAATAGATCAACATTTGAAATATAAATAACAACAGGAGAATAGTATAAAATAAAAAAAATGCAACATCCATTCTCATTGATAATGATCATCAAGTCCATTTCCATAAAATGAGATACATCACATAACTATAAACATGTAGAAGAAGTTCTCCAATATCTCATTACATACCTCTCAACAATAACATAAATAATGCGGAAGTAAATAAGTTACTCTAAGTAGAACGTACTCTGTTTGGTGCAAGTATGGCGTAGAAGGTCTGATCTCCTCAAAAGACCTCTACTGTGGCGGTTGCTGCTCAAGTACACCTATTGGGTTCACACGAGGGTAACATTATGAGCAATTGTCCAGTAACGACACAAACACTATAATGACTAATATAGGGGTAAGAAAAGAATGCATTATTTAATGGCATATGCATGTATTGTAAAAATTTAGAAAAAACACCAAGTCATCCTAATTTCCATTCGATGACATTGATTCTATTTATTTATAAAAAATAATCATTGAGTATCACCACAATATTCTTGATATTTCTACAAGCAGGTTATTGTCCACAATGGTATACAATTAAAATTTCAAGGATCCGATCATTAATCATTTCTCGTATTATTTTAGCACATGCAAGTACGTGACTCGCAGGTCTCCGCTACGCGGGAACTTGATATTTCCCTTGAGTAACTCTCAAGGATCACTTCTTGATCAGATATGAAAATATTTACAACCTCATATCTCCAACTTCAAACCACATCCCGGAACACCTCTCACAATACTAATACTCAAAGTAAAATTTGATGCGGCCACATCTAATTCTAAATTGAGTCTTAATATCGTGTACAAGTGTGAAACCAAGAACGCCAACCATGCCACCTGCCTACTCCGTCGAGCGACTCCGGATACAACCGGGTTGCTAGGTGCAATGTCATCCAACTCGTCCGTTGGGGTCGCGGCCTTCATGGCATCTACCCGGGGCCCCAAGGGTGCATGCCCAATCCCTTGCGGCATTTCTCTCCGTTACCCAATCACCATGAGATTTTCGTTCATGAGATTATAAAGATCAAGAATAGAAACCAATGTTAGCGAACTATTAACAGTTTGAATTGATTGGTCAGATGATCATTATATAGTTATGACCTAATCATATTTTTTTCAAACATAGTGCATACACTAACAGTATCTAAATTAGTTCACTTTTACTCTACAATTGACTCCTGTGGAGGTATCCAAAAAGCTATTCTAAAAGTATAGTTGCTCCATGGGTAGGAACTCATAAAATCTTTATTCCTCATGTAGTAGAACATGTAGTTGGTAAATTGCCCCTTTTTATGGTGGCTTCAATGTAACTCTAAGTTTTACACTAAAAGTATTTATAATCCACCATTAATCTTTCCACCTCTAATTATTTTAATGCCATTCTCTGTCTAGTGCATACTAATATCTATGTCTATTACAATTGTGATGGATATATAGGAGAATGCTAGTAAATGCATTCTTGACCATACATACAATATTGGAAGTTGTAGATAATACCCATCGGAGGTATCACATAAGCTAGAATGATCTGGCCAACGACTTCCAAATTATTGTACAAAGGCATAACAAGGTATAGGACGTATACTTACTACGGTTGTATGAACAATCAATGTGACAATTATAGACGTAATAAGATTACATGCACAGTCTACATCACTTGCATTTCTTTGCATCCCACTAATGGCAATACTCTCGTTATTATAATAGCATTAGGGTGCTTATTGTGCACTAAAGTATTTGCATTCATTGCAACACATGCAACTTTAATAATAATAATAATATAATAATGGTAATTAAGTCTCACGTTGCACGTTCCAGACTCTTCTCATTTTATTTGTTTCATATACATTTCCTGCAACTGCCGTTATCCATCTAAGGGATGGTGTATCACTGGTGATTAATTCGATCCTGATTATAAGATATCCCAACATCGTTCTCTCTTGTACATGGAAAAGAAAATTTACGCAACTCAAATGTAGATATGCAAATGTTAATTCCGAGCATGTTATTTCAATATGCATGACCTCTAATATAGACAGTATCTTAAACCAATACCATTATTAATCGTATCCATATGTACATTTGATGTTTAATCCCTGATCCCGCACACCACTTGAACTGGGGAAAAATACCATCAACGGAAACTTTTTTTTCAACAATATTCTTAGATGAACATGGCCTGGCAAGATGTTTCTGAAATTAAAATTTACAAGTATCATTGATCTCTGATTTATTATTAAGTATCAAGGTAGCAAAGTCAGTAAAACTGCATCACATGATATGTAAAGACAATGATCTACAAATCATACTACAAAAACTCACGGGCTCCTGTTTATATTAAAATGGGATCGAAAGTCGTATAGAAACCAACAATGAGGAGGGAAAGGGGACGTCGTTGCAAGTGTATAAATCACACCATAAGAGAAGCCAAAGTTCTAAGCATGTTCAAGCATAGCATATGCGCACAAAAGATGTAGGAAACCAAAAGCAAGAAGGGGGGTATCTAAGGCTCTAAAACTATTCAAGCACATAGGAATGAGAATCGCGTGAAACCAACAGCAAAAGGAGGGTATAACATCGTTACCTCCGAGGATGTTCCCTCGGGATCTCCTCTCAGATGGAAATGATATTTCCGTCTCTCGATTGTAGCGCGACTACGTGTACGAAGGTGACCTCGAGCTTTCCTACGTGATGATGGCTGCAAATCTTCGATCGGAGTTCCTTCTCCGACGTCGACGATGGTCCTCCGACGATCAAATCGGACCAAGGTGGTGATGCTCCAATGAGAGGAAAGGATGGTGGTGGCTAGGACTTTGAGAGGGTAGCATATCACCTTCTATTTATAGAGGGAGAGGTGCAAATAGGTGAAAATTTCGGATATGGTTCGGATCCATATATGGGTCCCAACTATTATACTTAAAACATCGATAACTTGAGCTAGGAATATCGGAGTTGGGTGTTCTTAAGCTCGTTGGAAAGATCTCGACGAGATCTACGTAATGCCGTGATTATTTGAATTTTTTTGAAGGTCAAAAATACTCCAGATTTTAGGAAAAAGAAAATACGGGGTTTCGCACTTTCTCCTCCACGCACTCCGCCCAACCACCCAACATTCTCCGCCTCTCTTGCCCTTCTTACACCACCTCCCAATCGGTCAGCAGAGCCCACGACCCACTACCACTCTCTCCGTCGACTCATTCTCCAACCAGCTCCGCAGCTCCCACGAACCCTAATGTTTACCCATCAAAACTCCCCTCTCCGCCGCCAATCCTCAGTCACCTGCCAACTTCAAGTGGGAGAGCCATAGCTTTAGAGGAGCCACCTATGACATACGTGAGCTTCCTTTTGGAAGGCGACGATCGGCATATTCATCTTTGATCAAGCGTGATCTAAGGAGAAACTACTCTCCTTGTTGCAAGCTTTGAACGGAGCTTGCCCAGCTTCTCCGATTTCCATCATTGATGGGATCAAGGCGAGGACCGCTCCACTCATTTAAGCATGGAACCCATTCCAGGAGAGGAAAAACCAGCAGGTACAGTCCACTCCACTTCCCTTTTCATGTCTTCCTTTTCCTCCACCGTTTCTTCTCCTTCTTCCAGATTCTCTTATGCTACTTTTCCTTTTTGCAGAGACACAACTTCGTCATCTTCTTCTTCTTGATCTCAACCAGAAATCCAACTACACCTATGATCGATCCACCCCACCTTCGAATCTATCTGCTTCCCATTCTTTCTCACACATTCTGTCACCAGAGAACTACTCATTTATCCTCTACAAACGATAGGTATGCCATCCACTCTTCCTTCATTGCTATTACCGAACTTCTGCTCGAGCGGATCTTCCACCTTGCAAGTCTGCGGTCCTAAGGACATTATCTGAACAGGACACTTGGTTGTGGATCTAATGGAAAATCGATCAGACTCCAAAAAAAATACTGAGCAACCATAGTCTCTGCAGTCACGCTTTCCCTTCTCGACTGGTCGTATGTCGACTGAGTTGAGAGTCTTCGTCTTTGAAGCTTGAACGAGCAGCTCGTTTCCATCTTTTGCGGTAGTAAGAAGCCGAGCATCCCCTCTAGTTCAGCTTCGACCAACAGATTTCCTTCTGTGTTTCATCCACTGCGCCTTAGACATGTTGGAGTATTCGTTGTATGCACCATATGAGTTGTAGAGGGTAAATGGATCTTAGAGAAGATCATTTACCCCACCCAGTTGTTTAGTCCCACATTGTCCCAATGATGGAACTTGGAGGCTCTGGAGAGGCTATATAAGGAATCCCAGACCTCCTGTATCCATTGAGAAAAGCAATGCATAACATGCCCATTTGAGGGCTTCTCCCATGATTTCATCTCGTTCCTCACGGAGTAGGGTTCCATGTTAAATCTTTGTTCTTCCAGTTTCATATTTCTAGATTATGCTCTGTTTATCATATATCTCTTTCACTTCCTATTTATAACATGGTATCAGAGGGGTTCGTTCTTGATTGATTTTTATTCTTGAATTTTCATTTGGATCTTTTCAAGTTCGAAGTTTATGTTATTAGGGTTTTTTTGAAACCCTAGTTTGCAAAGATCAAGACTCGTTTGTTTGTCAATCTGCAAAATCAAGAGAAGTTGTTTCTAGATTTTTTTCCTGAAACCCTAGCGAGTTTTCTTCCTTATTCATCAGAGAAAGGCATCCGAGGCAATCGTGCTCCCTGGAGTGTGAATACTCGATGTTCAGATTCCAGACACCTCGCTGCACCACCAAACGAAGAAGAAGAGGAAGTTGAGGCATCGCAGGCGGCGATCTCTTGACCTCCGATCCCTCGTGCACAACTGTCGGCTGCTTCTATGCGCGACCTCCAGGCTCTGTCTCCAAGCGGCATCGATGGCGATGCCAACTCATCTCGTCAGAATCCCAAAGCGACATCGACTCGACATCGTACAATAAAAAAAGGGGTGGCACCACATCTCAGCGACTCCTTGCATGAGGGAGTTTCTGTTTTTATTTGCATTCTAGTTTTATGCATGAGATGTATCTATAAAAGCATGTGGGTTCCATCTTCCAAAACACATTCGCCAAGTGCAATACATCAAGTTTGAAGTTCTTCCATTATCTCTCTACATGTGTGATATTTTTTCCTTCTACGTCGTGTGTTGTTCATACCATCTCCCAAATTTCTTCATCTTTCAACATATTCCCTTCTACGTCGTGGTTCAATTCTCGAGGAGTTTGTGTTCTTCGATTATGTATTTACGATTTTTTTTCGAGATTTGGATTTCTTGTTGAAGATTGTTCAAGAAAGTTTTTTTATCAAGCTCAAGATCACGTTCAAGATTGAAGTTTTTGAAACCCTAGTTCTCGATGCCCGCAAGCGGTGAGCGATGCTCCAGGATCCAGGTGGATATACTTCCAGCTTGAAACCTGATGTCGCATCTCCTCCATGGCCCTTGCAAGTCTCTCCTTGCGTGGAACCAGACCGTAGCCCCCTTCCCCCCCCCCCCCCTTCCAGGCGCGCGGCCTGCGGGGATCATGCTCCAGGCAGCAGCGACGCAAACATCCCGCGTGCACCTCCTCCCATGGATCCCGATCTTCTCTTCCCTTTAGGAAGGAGCCCCTTCAGCACCAACAGGCGGCGCCACCCTCTCCTCGCACGTAACTTTTCCAGGCGGCATCGATGCTCCCAAGGCAACGCGAGCCCTTGTGCTCCCACGCGTGCACTTCACGCAGGCGCGCATCCCAGGTGACCCCTCCTCCTCTGCGGCGGCGTTCGAACCCTTCAGCCTTCCATCCTGATTGCGCAGGCGGTGCTGGCGTATAGGAGGGTTCCCGTGTAGGGAACCCTAAAGTAAGGTTGTTGGCGGCGAGTTGAAGCCCTAATCTGGTGTGTGCCAGTATAAAGGGTTGAATGGCCTCTCCGTCAATTAAAAAAATTATCAGAGGGAGTGTTGAGCCCAAGTGGGTCACCGCTGTTACGGAAAAAAATAAAAAAAGGGCAGCATGTATATTAAAAAAATGGGGAGGGGAGTTAACGCCCATGTGGGTTGTATCTTTTATTTAAAAAAAAGGAAAATGTGCGTACAATAGAAAAAAAGTCATACACAAATTTTAAAAAAATGGAAAAAATGAAAGTCGAAAAAAAGGTGAAACGGCTTTAAAAAATTCAATCAAAACAATGTGGTGGCTTATTAAAAAAATTTTGAAAATCCGCAAGAAATGTTTTAGTTCTTCAAAGAGACTTCAGTTTCAGACATGCACGAGTATGCGGTCTTTCAGATGAGCACATGTTTGCCATCTTTTGTGTGGTCCCCATCATTCTTATTGTTGTCAAGCCAGAGTTTTCATGTGAGCCATAAAGACTCCAGAGTAGAGGACCATTTCCTATGCCATGTTGGCAAGGGTTTTCATGTGGTATCATAGGGACACCAGAGTAGTGTACCATTCTCCGAGCTAGATGGGAGAGACCCAGTTATCCAACAAGGAGACTTTTTCAGACTCCATTCTCCAGCGACTGTAGACTCTGACGAGGATTGCACAGCCACGGCTCCTTTTCAGTTAGGCCCTTTTCAGAGATGGAGCAGTTGTCCACATTATTGTGACAGGCCAGAGTACTCCGACGAGGAGACTCATTTCCAGTTGCAACGACTCTGGTAGGCAGAGTTCAAAGCGCATGCTCTACGATGAAGAGATTTAGCAGACTCACACTCTAGCCCGTTCATCCTCCTCAGCTGCACGGCATGAGAAGTAATGTCCTTGACAGCAGCAGTTGTGCGTGTTGGGTTGATATTGTCCGTAGTGTCCTGTAGCGTTGAGTTGAGTTTCTTTACGTTTGTCCAAGCTGAGCATTGCATGCTCCTGCTTGAGGGGGAGTGTTGGAGTATTCGTTGTATGTGCCATATGAGTTGTAGAGGGTAAATGGATCCTGGAGAAGACCCATTTACCCCACCCAGTTGTTTAATCCCACATTGTCTAGTGGTGAGACTTGGAGGCTCTGGAGAGGCTATATAAGGAATCTCAGACCTCCTGTAACCATTGAGAAAAGCAATGCATAACATTCCCCTTTGAGGGCTTCTCCCGTGATTTCATCCCGCTCCTCACGGAGTAGGGTTCCAGGTTAAATCTGTGTTCTTCCAGTTTCATATTTCTAAATTATGCTATGTTTATCATATATCGCTTCCGCTTCCTATTTTCTAACAAGACGACCATACCATCTCTAATCTACCAGTGAGCCTCTACATCTCTGTCATCTCGGGAAACCTCCGTCGTGCCAAGCTCAATCTCACCGGACCCAGAGTCTATCGCAGGAGCTTCGCTCTGATCTCTTCGCACGGACTTCGGGAAGAGGGGTGGCATACAGTTGATGTTTGATCAGTATTTATCTAACGCCGAGAGAGGAGCCCCATGCCCTTGGGGAACATTGCGAGTATACCCTTTAGTTTTGCGTAACAGCAAAGATATCCTCTTAACGCCATCACGTGTAGAACAAGCTTTTGGGACATTTGCAGTCGTATACTTATTCTATGTGGTAATCACAAGCAAGTCACTGTGATAACCCACTTTATTTTGTTCTATTTATTTTATTTGCATAAATACTCCTCTGTTTGGGGATGGATTAATTTGAACCATCAATGCGCCATATTTTTAATTCAAAAGTAGCATTTTTATCCTTAATTAAGTCTCTACTTTGTGGTTATTTATTTGTATTTTTGCTAGCCTTGATTAATGTATTAAAACGAGTTTGGTGTAAAATCGTATAATTTATCCATATGAGCTTCTGAAAATAATACTAAAGTAATTATTATTTAAAAATTCCAAAAAAAAAATATATAGACTAAATTGTGTTCTGTTTTGCCTCCGAAAATCAATTCATTCCCATGCATAATTTATTTAAAATAAGTGATTTAGTGATCTTAGTAATTAATTTTTATTTGACTAAACTTACTCTTCTCAACGTTTGCAGGAATTAGACAGAATGTGGTCTGAGCTGCTGTCACCAAACTGCATTAATGAGGTAAGAGATCATTTTGAGTGGAATGGTGGCAAGTTCTCGACGAAGAAGGCGTACAAGGAATTCAAGGGGACCTTGACGGACATGGATACTGAACTATGTCAGAATATGAAGATCATATGGTTTAGCAAGATTCCGTGCAGGGTTAAGGTCTTCCTATGGTGCCTGAGAAGGGATAGATTGTGCGACAAAGCAAGGAGAGAAAGGCTCTTCGGCACTATGGACACTCAGTGCGACAAGTGTGGAGGGTAGACCGAAGACTCTGATCATTTATTCTTCAGGTGTCACTCATCGGTTCGGATTTGGCAGGAAATAGGAGAATCTTGGATCTCAAGTGGAAGCATTGCTAATTTTTAGAGGTCAGTGAGGTCGGTAGGAGGCAATCAACACATGACTGCACGATGGGCTTTGCGGCTTTGTGGGCGATTTGGGGAGGAAGAAACGACCTCATTTTCAAAAGTCAAAGGATCTATCCAGAAATTGTGGTAGCTCATTGTACCTCCCTTTATCATTTCTGGTCTTCCAGATAGTGTACTACTCTATTTTTTAAGTAATATGTTTCACATGTGGTAAATCCCAACTCGGGATGTCACCCTCACATTGTTTAAAAAAATGTTTTAGGATATTAATTAAGTTTTGGTCCCTTTCATCTAGTGTTATTTAGGATATTTTTAGTTTGAAAAATTATCGAGGTTTGATATTTGTTAAAATTATTTACTCGATATCACCCTGTTTACATCCATTAATTCATTAAAAAATAATTTTTCATCATAAAAATTCAAAAATTCAAAGTAGATTAGTTTTGCATCATTCACATTCTGGCCATGTTTCGTATGGTTTCGAATTAATTTAACTAAAAAATTGGTTAATATCCCTTGAACTTGATTATATGTGCATAACTTCGCAAAATTGCATTTAAAGATATAAAAAATATTTCTCAGAAAATATAACATTAATTCATTTAAATTAAGTCCTGAGCATGTGATTGCTTCCATGTGTTCAACATTGGGGTTACTTCATGTAAAACAAAAATTGATCGCTTCTCACATTAATTATTAACAACTAAAGTGATTTCTGATCAAATCACGATTTGTCAGACAACAACAACACAATTTGTATAAATTAACTAGGTCTTTTATGTTTTGTCAAATGATATCGTTACCAGGGAAGCAATCGGCTTAGGTTAATTTAGAATTTTTTTGTTAGATTTTCCATCTCTCGAGTAGTCCAATCTCTCTCTGGCTTTCTTGTAAATATTTTTCTATTCTCAGTATTTTTCTTCTCATTTTATGTTTTTATATATTTAATCTCTCTCTAATATATAATTTTCTTTTTTGTACGAGGGACCCGATGACTTGGAGTGGTTTTCTCGAAAGCAAAAGCAGCTCAAGGCACCCAGAGGTAGGGGATAATGTGGACCGAACTTGCTAAGAAGATGCCAAATAGAATTTCATTTCTTATTTCGAGAGAGAAAGGGTAGACTTAAGATGAAATTTTCGTTTATTGTTTTTGTAAGTAATTGCTATAATGGTCGTACTCTTTACAATGGTCTTCGTTTGAAGACCCTCACCTGTACTAGGGATTGTGGACATGTTCTTTGGGCATGTTTCGACCGAATGTAGCAGGGTCCTTGTGGTTGTGGTGACTGACGTAAAGTAGGATTGCACTTGTATCTCATTGATCAATCATCAATCTGCTAAAATAACATGCACTCGTAACACGGGCCAATCAACAATTATTCAGAACCAAGAAAATATCTCCGCGAAGAGTTCTCGGCTTAAATTTATAACTAAGCAAGTCCAAGGTCGAATACGAGGATACAAACAATTATTTAATTTAATGAAGCATTCAATTATCTACTTAGGAGATTTATAGGCTATATTGGTCAAGCCAAATGCAACAAACAAAATGCATGCAATTTTTTTAAATATTTTTATGCATTTATTTTATATGATAAATAATGATGCAATGTAATGACAAAGTAGATGCACACTTCACAATTATTCTCCTGATTAAATGAATTGATTGCTTGTGAAAATAATTAGTAAATTAATAAACATTCAGTGTGATAAAGAAAGCAATTCAACCTCAACACATATTAATTTTGAATTAATAACAAGGGTGAATAGAAAAAATTAACACTCTGAATTTTAATGCATAAATTATAGTGTCAAATCAATAAAAAATTACATTAAATTAAAGAGCATGAAATTAGCTTTCAAATGACACCAACTTCATTAAATTGGGATATAAGGTTCACAAGATGTCAAGGGTACAACACAGGGGCATACATATAAATAAAATATAATTTATTTAATTACAAATAAGTCCAAATTGGAGTAAAATGCAACTGCAAAAATTTTCTTGAATTTAAGTGTAATTTTTACAAGTGCTGGGCTTATCTCTAACTTTGAAGGGTTTTGGGGCTGGTCTGCAAAATCTCTACCCTTACGTGCACCTAGCACGTGACTGGTTAAGTTCGGGTGGTGTTAGGCTCGGTCCACATGTCACTTTGAGATTGGATAAAGACTGGTTCGGGTCTCTGAAGTTGAGGCACGATACGTTGTTTCGGTGGCTCGCTCGGAATTGGATCTATATCATTGGATCAGATCTAGAAGATCAGATCGGACAGTAAGTTGAGATCTTCCCATTCCTCCGCATGCGGCAGAAGAAGAACGGAGCACCAGCGGCAGTCTTCTTCCTCCTCTTGGTTATTATGTGTTGTCCAAAAGTCGTGGAACCCTCCTAAAGATATGGTGAAGAAGAAGGAGACCTCACAACGACCAGATCATCATTGCATCGCTCTATTGATGGAGATCTTCATACTTTGATTATGGAGATAGGAGCTCCATTAACTTTTCCGACAATTGAAGATCTCCTGTTCCTACATAGTGGAGATGGAAGGGGAAATGATGATGAATATTATGCCTAGAGATGGAGCCTTGATGCTCCGGTCATCGCTTGAGGTTTCTGGCTACGAAACCAAGCTCAAGCAAACACGGTAGTGCTGCAGCATGTAAAAAATGACGTGTATCTCACCGAAGTTGATTCCTTTGTCCTCTCTCTCTCTCTCTCTCTCTCTCTCTCTCTCTCTCTCTCTCTCTCTCTCTCTCTCTCTCTCTCTCTCTCTCTCTCTCTCTCTCTCTCTCTCTCTCTCTCTCTCTCTCGTGCGCCGCTTCTCCTTCGGTGGAGAAGGCTGGGAGGTTCATTAGAAAGATGGTAGGATGGCAATTGAAGGAGCCAGCGAGGGGAATTTTGAATGATGGAGGTTGAATGGAGTTAGGCTAAGGTGGTGGTTTCAACCACTGCCAGTTTCCAAGAGGGCATCGGTTAGAGGAAGTTATGGTTAACCGTATAAGAGGGATATCAGGAGAAGAGTTTGGAGGTGGAAGTTGGGCGGGAGGTTATCAGAGATGATTGGGAGAATAAGTTGAAGTCGAGAGGTTAACGAAGGGCCGCGACTCTTGGATGGAGTAACTATTTGGTAGCATTTGGATTTTTTTGATCCAACGGCTAGGATTAAGGCGCAAGTGAGTGGTTGTGATCATATCATCAAATATGATCCGATGGTGGAATAAGGAGGCGATGTCTTAAAGGGAGCAGGCCACGTGATGCAATCTGAATGCACCACGTGGCCCAATCAGAAATGAGGGAAATATAAAAAACAAAGATAATTACAAATAAAATAGTTAATAGATGAATCAAGAAAATTGATGAACATGAAAGTTATAGTATCTCATCAAGATCTACAACTTTCATGTAGAACTCAAAGAGAGATAAAGTCATATATACGCATAAAATATTTATAAGGTATTAGATTATTTATTTTAATTTCTTTTCTTATTTTTGTATTTTTATTTTATAAATTATGTTAAATTAATTATATATAATATTGTACTAATTTGTATTTGATTTTTAATAAATAATAAACACATAAAAATAGGCACAATAATAGGTTGTTTAATATACAATAATTAGGATCTCTTATTCACAATACATAATTAAATTAATGTTAAGTTTTACTGAATTTTATTGGTTTAGAGATAAATAGAGAAATAATGTACATGAATCTGGGATTCATCACCCATATATTTAAGCTAAGATCGTCCTCAAGCTAATAAATAAAAAATTAGTTAGAGAGTTAGATTAATTAGTGAATTCCCTGACATGTGCATGTGAAAATGTAAAGTTTAAGAAAACCAAAACACTTGGTTTTAGAGATCCTAAGACTCTAAGCTAAACTCGGTCTTAAACCAAAGTAATTCAACTTCTCTAATCATCAGACTCTCGATGTATACATAAATATAAGAGATATCATTTAATGTGTTGACTGCGTTCACAAGAGTAAAATCAAGATGTCGCATAAAGTTCCAATTCAAGAGATTCTCCTAAGTACCTAATCCTCAAAACTAGGGATTGAACCTAATCTTGCTTTAATCCATTATCTTTAGTTTGTCATACTTTCATCAATATAGATGGATGACCAGATGATTGAGGAAATAGGATTGTCAATTATTTTCTTCCACTCATTGGAACAAGGTTTTCTCTCAAGTGCCTTTACTCAACACATTTGCTATATTTTATTGCTAATCAGTGAGTCCATCAAAAGATATTGAGTCGTTTGTACTTGTTTTACTAAGCGTACACCGGGGTGAATCTTTTTTAAGTATCTAATATACGTTCACCCAGACTTGCATCACTTACGATGCATAGCCCTTTTTGAGGTACTAACCTGACTCATAAAAGAATAATACTTTGATTCAAGTGGACACTTAAAAGGTTGGGAGCGCTCGGCTTTGGTGTAAGCTCATATAGTTGTAACTTTGTAGATTTGAGCTTTTCTTTTTGTCTTTATTTTTCATCACTTTTTTAACTAGCTCCACTACTTTTACCGAGGATTGACGTACACTAATGAATAATTTAATTAAATGATATCACACCCTGGAACTTAGATTTTGATCAAGAGATTAGTATGAGAATCATATCCCATACTAGCTAAGATGCCGACACTCAAGATTCATGAAGCCTTCATTAATTCTATCTCATCCTCGAGCATCATACAATCAGATCCAAACTTGAATCTCAAATCCCAGTTCCTCAAGTGAAACATCGTCTCATCTCAATAATGAATGCAGTCGTGCATGTGAGTGATGGTCATATTTCTTAAGGTGGAGATTAAACATGCAGATATAGCATGTAAATCTTTCTAGATAGGGAAGTATGAATTATTAAGTTTAAGACCTTAATGATTAAGACAAATTAACTTGAATTCTCGAGACCTCATCAACCAAGTGTTAAAGATCTCAACAAGCCTTGAGTCAAAGTGAAAGTGTCAAGGAAGAACACCAAATTAATAAGTTAATATTTACAGAATTTTTGAACAACACATTTATTTCCAAGATATATTAAATTTCACCCCCACACAATTTGCATTGATTTATCATAGATTATGAGTTCATTGTTGATTTATTTGGATTGTGTGAGTATCGAGTGCCGTGAGAGTAGTCGATATAGCGATTGTTGGATCCGACCTGTCGGACACCGCACACCCTCCATGACCGGACGTTGGGTACCTTATACTTCTTAATAATAAGACACCCCCCTTAACAAGATAACATGACATCATATTCGAGGTAATATATTCGAATTTAAATTAAATAAATAATAGTTGTATTAACCTCCACTAATCTAACAACATACTTTTTAAATACGCCAGCAAGTTTTACCTTGATTAAGAATTTTGGTGGCCCGTCACAATTACAAGATGAACGGGATTTGTTGAGACAAAGATTTGAAGGGGATATAGAAGAAAATGAGAGTGAATCCAATTCAGTGGACAAAGAATATGTGAATAATAATATGATCCATGATTTTGGGTACCGTTCGCTAATGTTGACTATAGAAATTGTAAAACCCTAAAATATCAGAAAATACTAAACCCTACTTTCCAACCTGATTATCTAAATTGGACAAATGAGTACTCTATCTTATAGTACTCTAAAAGACCCTTCCAAGGAGCCCGGGAAGATTGAAAGTGTACATTGTATGTGAATGTTATCCGCAAAATACTATAATTTGTTGCTTATGGGTTTAGTAACAAATCCATACCCAAACTTATTTAAACACAAGTGACTGATCCATATTGGCTCAGACCACTTGAACCTTTCTCATGAGCGCCACCGGAGATCCACCGAAGCTTTGCCATCGAGATGGTGTACGATCGATAATCTAGGGCATTAATGCGAAGAGGACGACAAGATTCGCTCGTATCTCATGTGCATTTCACGTGGGGCACTTTGAAAACGTCATTTTTGGGGTAGAGGTCTAGGAAGCGCCTCCAAAGGTACAATTTTTTATTTCCATCTTGTTATTGGTCCGCGCATTCCTATTTCATCATTTACGTGTCATTTTGGAGTTTGGATCGTTCTTTTCCATCGCATGCAAAACTGAGTTCCAAACCATATCGCGTCATGTTTTGTACAATTCTGAGTGATATGTGTATCACTTGTAGATAAAGATTATATCATTATGATGTGGGTAAAGTGAGGATCAAATGCACATACTTGAATCGAAAATCTGAGCATTTTCATATGAGGCATGTTTTGGGTGTATCTGGTTATTGTAAAATATTTGGGATGATTATGAGAGATCGCATGTTGATAAAAGTTATACCACTGTGACGTGGGTGAGATGAAAATAGCATACACATGCTTGGATTAAAACTTTGAGCACTTTTATGTGTGGCGTATTTTGGAGATATCTAGTTATTGCAAAATTTCAGGATGATTTTGGGAGAATCCGAGTATCACATCTCGATAACATGTATATCTTGTGATGTGGGCGATATAAGGATCACATGCACATGCTTGGATTGAAGATCCGAGCAATTTCACATGGGGAGTGTTTTTGGGGTATCCAGTTATCATACCATGTTTGGGGCAATTCCAAGAGATTAAAGTATCACATGTTGATAAAAATTATATCACTATGATGTGGGAGAGATGAGGATTCACATGCACATGCTCAGATCAAAGATACAGACGATTTCACATGAGCATATTTTTCGTGGTTTCGTGATTTTTCATATTGTATCACGAAGATCGAGAATGGTTTCCAAGTTATCTCACCTTCATATCACAGCGAGTTTGTTGTTCTCAGTACTTGTTTGTTGAACCAATTGAAAGTGTAAACTTGATGGAGTAATTTATTTAATATCTACTATGGGGACACGAGCATCTCCATTAATATGTAACCTATTAGTATAATGATCCTTTGAGATTGAATCTTGATTAGTTGATATAGAAATCAATACTAGATCATCTAAATTATAAAGGATGAGTTGAGTATTAAGTGATATCCAAGATCTCATATTCTATCTCCATATATGAATTATTGTGACAATGATATCTGGGGAGTTGTTTCGATCAATTAGCTCTTACTTTTTATGCTATATGGGGAGTTGATTATATTGAAATCAAGTTGAATTATTTGATTAATAAATACATTTGGAATCAAGTGGACTCATCTGAACATCAATAATTGTGAGAGTGAACGGAATTGGAAGGTTAGTAAAGGAATATGTTCGGAACTTAGTTAGGATGCAATTACTTCACCAAATGCTTACACGGACACATCAATCCTAAGATGCATCATATCTTTGAGTCATAGTGTGATTCCCTCATGTTCAAGCCCATAGACTATTCCTTCATGAACAAAAAAGAGGAACATTGATCATAAAGATAATGGATTGTAATAATAATGCTTACATGACCTTTAAGAGAAATAATAACCAATGTGTTAGAGTTCACTTGTTAGGTTCCGTTGTGAGAGAGTCTTCATGTCTATTGTGTACTAGTTTAAGTTGTCCTTTCAGTTTCAGTTATTGTCTATACTACCGTTGGTTACGTCTTTCCAGATACTCTTATTGCTTTACAATCGAATGAATAAATATGTATTGAGCAACTGCTCATAACATAATCCTCTTTTGTCTAATCCAATAGGTTCGCAGGACGCACGTCGTTTAGTGAGTAGTTTTGTTGTTGAAGAGTTTTCTAGACTCAACAACACCGTACAGGGTCCGTGTCACCTTTTGGTACTTCCGCTTTACTTTTATTTACTTGTGAGAGATAATTATGATACTTGTATTTGAAGGATATGGAATTATCCTCAAGCGCATCACGGAAGCGTGATCGTCGTATCGGATACGACGAAGAACGACTAGTCACACTAGTTGTTCAGTGCAGCGGAATTTAAAAAAAAATTATTCGATGAAACCACATGATCCGAGAACCATTCTCAGATCGTTTCATCTATAACCACAACAAGTATAATGCAATACCTCTTGAAGCGTGGTTGATCAAGTCTCTAAAGAAAAAGACCTCCTGTCTCAAGTCCGATCGTCGGCGAGACTGCTTGCGAGCGCGGGGATGAGCCGCGTTGTCCTCGCAATCCAAGAAGATGATCCAAGCGTGGTTGCTCCTGATCTCGTCGCACGAGATCAAACGTCTCCTCCGTGAGAGGAACTCTCCAAGAAGACGGAGAACCAAAGAACGTCGAAGCGGCGGCGCGGTGGCGAAGGCGACGACGGTTCTCTCCTCTAGGGTATGGTGGACGGCCACCAACAAGAGAGGGAGAGAGGGACTGGCGTGTGTGAAGAAATGAGGGAGAGAGAGAGCTCCAATATTGCAAGTTATTAGAGAGCATAGTATGCCTCTCTATTTATAGGGTTTTGAGATCCATGGATCTCAATCCATGGGACACATAAAATCAATGGGTGAGATTTATTTGTGTCAATCCAATGGTCAAGATTGTTGTTGTCAAAAGCAACAAATTTAGGTCAAATTATATTTGACAAAATCAAATATAATTTATTCCTAAATCAACCCAACAAATAAGGAGAGAAGATACATGGAGATTTCATCTCCATGTACCTTCCAAGTGGACGGCCACACATTCCTTATAGGAATGTTGTGCCGCCCCTTGAGATTGCATGGAGATTGCAATCTCATGAAAATCCATGAGATTGCATATCTCCTTGGAATCTTTCTTATTTATTTGCAACAAATTTATTGGGTTTTATTCTTCAAAAATAATTCACAATTATCTTTAAGAATATTGCATTCTTGCCATGGAAAAATTGTGAATCATATTCACAACCCAAAACAACATATAATTCATATTGTTAATTAATTACACAATGTGTATCCAATACACATAATAATTAATCAACACATATAAATTATAATTAGCTCTCTCTAATACATTATAAATCACATTTATAATATATTATGAATAATTGGATATTTCTATCCACATTATTCTTATCCATGATAATTAAATCACATTTAATTATATTGGATAATTTCTTCATACATTAAGATGATTAAATCACATTTAATCATGATCTCTTCATTGCTTAGATCTCATGGAATTATTCCTGAACCCTTCAAGAATAATGCAATCTCTCCGCAGATACTTGGAGATAAGGACAGGGCGATTGTATTGTTCCAGTATAGTGACATGGATATTGAGATCATATCTCAAATCCAGATCGCGGGCCTCCCATAGATGCTTGATTAAATCAAGACCGTAAATCTAATCTTCTCATTGTATATGAATCACATTCAGATTAATGTCCAACACTTGGACCAAGATCAGATCACTTCTCTACTGAGAGGAGTCACTAAAATCCAGACCTGTTTCATCACTCCCTAGGAATGGAAGCGTCATGGTTATACAATCGTTTATGATCAAATCACCCTCAGGTATTCCCAATACCTATACATCCTGCATACTGGAAGACTCAGACTAAACCCGAAGTATCGGATCAACTTTATACTGTCTACTTCATGGTTTTTATTAGTAAGTTTCTCATTCGATCATTGGGAGTTGGTATCGATCATACACTTTCCAAAAGCGTATATCATACCTAGGTCTTGATCATATACTAAAAGTATATATCAAACCTACAAATTCAGTCAAGCTTCCAAAGCGAGACGACCATGCGCATGGAATTTGATTCTTCCCAATATCTCATGAGTGAGCTCATGTCTTCCGGTTTAGTAACTGAACCTGTATGATCCCTTTGAGAGATCGTATTACTCATATTCCCTTATATGCACACCAACGCGTCGGTGTATAGACCTTGATTAGGTCATCAACCTATTGGTCTGCCAAATGTACACACTCAGACATATAGTAACACATCTGTCTCCGGTCAGAGGATGCGTGCCTATATCATGACAGCATATGATATAGGACTTTGGTTATCTCGATCTCGTTAAGTCAACTCTTTGACCTAACTAATCTGACACCTCCGAATCCCTATTCCTATGCAGAGGACCTGCATCAAGAGGTCGGTTAGATATCAGCCTAAAGAGATAAGGATTGTCATCTCCTACTCAGGTTGGAGATCATCTCTTAACAATCATTTGACGATGCTTGATGAGTCCTCAATCTAACTCTTTAGATATTCATCCAAGCACCAGCCTCTATGATTCAATAGTTGAATCAACAGCTGTATGATCATCAAGATGGCCATGGTACATAACCCTAATTGTACTAAGAGACCTATTATACAAATGATTCATTCTTCATTTCAGATTAGGGAATGATATTTGCAATAACAATTATTGCATAATGGCTCGCCGTGGGCTCGCATTTCCAACAGTATTATGGTGTACTCTGATGACGTATTTATATCTATAGACATGGTTGTTGCTGTTATTGTTGTTGTATTTGTTGATATATTGATGAGAAGTGGGCAACATATTTGCTTCATTTTTCATTGCTTATTTTCCTACTTATCTACTTATCGTATTTCGAACATGAATTTGATGCATGTGAGTTGTTTTCTGAATATTGAGATCATAGGGAAGGCCTCACAAAATGAAGATATAGGTGATTCTTATTGTGCAAATAATAATGATGTAAGCGAAGAGCCGGTGAAAGAGTTGCCACATGTTTTTTATCACGAAGCTGCAGTAGTAGAAGACATGGCTTTTGTAGGAAAAGAAAGATCCCCTACCGACGATTCTGGTTGAGATTACTGATTGGGTAGAAATTATAAGTCAAAGAAGATTTTATAATATGGCATTCGAAAATGGAGTATGGACAAACATGTTCAAAATAAACCTAAGGAACCAAACAAACAAATTCTCATGGTTATAAGTGTACATGAAGAGTGTGGATAGCATTCACATGCATATGAAAGAAAGTCCTGCGGGGATTGATCTATTTCCAATGTAGAGGAGAACATACATGTAGAAACCGTGTATTCTCAATCAAACAACATCAATGTACCTCTTTTTTTGTTGTACAAATTATAAATATCATTATTTAGAGAAGAAATTAATATGACTCATGTCGTCATTATGCATACAATAAAAGACAAGTTGAAGATTGAGATCGATTATGTGACACCTTGGAATGCATGGAGAATGGTTATTATATATGGAAATGAGGATGTGTCGTTCTGTAATGTTCGAAGATTTATTTGTGCTTTGGAATGCCACAATTCTAGAACATATTCATGGTTTAAGACAAACGAGGTGAAACTACAGTGAAGATAAATCTTCAAAGATTGCTTGTTGCATTTGATTTGTGTCATCGAGCATTTAGAGTTTATTGCCTAGTAATAAATACCGATGGTACACATTTATATAAAAGGTATGCTGGTCATATGTATGTCGTGATAGCCATCGATGTGAATAATGGTTTATTTTCAGTTGTCTTTACTATAGCTAAAATGCATGAGAACATTACGATTGGAGTTGGTTTCTTAACTTGTTGAAGCAAATAATTGCCTGTATCGATATTTGATTTATTAATGATCGATTTCCTAACTTGAAAGCTTTTGTTTGAGGCTTGTTTCCGCTAGAAGAGAGATTCGGTCATCGTCATTGTCTTTGACATATGCTTATTAATATGCATCAAGCAAGACACAATGTACGTTCTGTTCAGAAATTATTTTATGCAACTGGAGAAGAGCCATGTGAAAATAAATTCAATAGCAAGATGCGAGAAATTTGCATTTTGATGAAGTAGTCTTTGATTGGATTGTGGCACAATATTACGGTGATTAGACCTATTGGGATTTAAGTCAAGATAACGGACATATTATGGACACATGACTACAAAGTTAATTAAAAGTTTCAATAATTTGAAAGGAGCTCATGGATTGTCGGTTATATCAATGGTCTTGACACTTTTGTATAAGTTAATGGTTCTTTTAATGATTGTCGAGAAGAAACGAATTCGATAACTACAAAGCTAACCAACATGTACGAAGACCTGCTTGAGATTAATACCATATAAGCATGATCATGTCACGTTCGCATATCTAAACCAGCATAATTTCAATGCAAGATCACGATCGATATGTATATGAGGTTAACTTAAATTCTTCGGATAGCAAATGCATTGGTGGATTTATGCAAATGAAACATTTTGCATGCCATCACGCCATAGCCGTGGCTTCACACATGTGAACACATCTTGATAATTATGATCTTTGTTTATTGTAGTATACAAGTGAATATTATTGTCAAGCATACGTATACTCATACTATTTTCATTCGATCCTAGATCAATGTTATTGGGGGAAAGAGGATACACCCATAATGTTACTTCCCATCGTAGCGAAGAGGAACCCTAGGCATCTAATTCATTGAAAATCAAAAATGAAATTGATCAAATGTGTCAACAATAAAAGTTATGTAAGATATGTACAACAGATTAAGTTATATGTGTAGAAATCAATGATCATCCACTCATTTTTACAAGAAAGTACTTCTTAATATTTAGCTTTTTATTCCATTACAGGAGATAGGTTCTGATTAAAAATTTAACACAAGTGATTGTTAAACGTAGATTGCACACCTTGACGTATTACTTGGTCCAGTTTACATATCGGTGTTAGATTCGTAGAATGAGCATCTTTCTACCCTGCTAGATCGATAAATATTTTACACAAATATTGTTCATTTATGTTGTGCTTTTATTTTCAATTATACTAACTTAATATTTTTATAGATCAAATAGGTAGAGCACAATCAGATACTTAATGAAATTATGCAAAAAAAAAAGTACGATGATAGGTCGTCTTTTAGAGTTATTTAGAATTTTGTGTTGCGAATACGAGAAGAGTACAGATGGATTATGCATTATTGAAGAGTATATTGGAGTGTTGGAAGCGTGAAACACATATATTTCTCCTAGATTTGGTGACGTGACCATTACATTATAGGATATGGGTGTAACTAATGGTCATGGTTTGCTTACTAATGGCATAGATATTCTGAGTGGAGGGTGGAAAGCACTTTGTAAAAGTTGTTAGGTGTTATACCACATTCTATAAAGAGTGGTAAAGTGACGCTATGGATGCGAGAAACATTCTTTCACCACAATGACCCTTTGCTTAGTATTAATGATGAACAATAAGCAACACATAAAGATAGAGCACTCATTTTTATATCGTCTTGGGTGTAGTGTTCTTGCAGATAGCAACGAAGACTTAGTACGGCTTAGGTAAGGCTTCATTTTATTTATACTATTTTTCATATTGTTCTTTTATATTCAATTAATAGTTCGTTTACTTCTTACATAGGTACTTACACCATTTAGGAGAATTAGAAGAGTGTGCACAATTGGCATTGGGTGTTGCTTCTTTAGCGCACATGTATTCCGAATTGGACGAGGTGTGAAGATCGGAACATCACGAATTTACGATATTTTTGCACTATTGTAAGTATAATTTGTATTCAATAGCATAAATATATGAATGCAAATCTCAACAACATTCATAAAGTATCTGGCGATACTAGGTGTAAGTATGAGAACATGTGCATATTGAAAGGCCAATTAGGAGAAAACATAAGAATACACGAGGAAGATAAATTGTACTTAAATGGATAGGACGTAGAAGTTTCAAGGAGAATGTACATACCGCAACGCTTATCTATTAACAGAATGAGATGGATAAGTAAAAAAACTCATTTTGGTAATAATCTTACTGATTACATTTTTAATTCTAATTGAAGGCTTACATTTGATACTATTTTCGGTGGTTATAGATGAATTGACGCCTTACAACGAAGAAGAACTGGTTCCATTACATCTAATACGTTTGAGTGGACAGCCCATTTAGATGAGCAGAGTTCTTTAATTTGTTAAGATATTATAGCAATGCATCTACCGGATAGAGTGATGCGACAATTTGAAATGTCACAATATATCCCAGCTTCCATTGAGAACATACATATTGGCTCTCGACGAAATCATATGCGAGGCCGTGACATCCTAGATTGATCCTTATTACATCGAGAATATATGGAGCGATGGGAGGATAGAGAAGATATGATAGTCTTTGAGCATGAAGATGCTAACAATGACATTAATATGGAATGATATTGGACTATAACAGAAAGAGGCATGGTATATTTTATAAAACTAACCCTTTTTCCAGTACTTTAATATTTAAACAAATAACATAATAAATCATCTTCTTATTAGGTGGATACTATTTTCCGTGGGAGAAATAGCTTGGATGAAATTCGTCGATCGATGAAGCTACATTCGGAGTCAAGGATGAAGATTGAAGATATTATTGCCTATTCCGATGATACAATTAACATGTTCTCATTATTGGACGCATTCCATCATTATAAATATGTCTATGTACCGCAACAACAATCTGATACTTACCAACAAGAGCAACAATCAATTGGGACTTCATGTTAGAACGTCTTTAATTACTTCCTTTTTGGAAGAAAAAAACTTATTTATCTCATAAGATCTTAAAGATAATATGATTCTTTCGAGTATGGGACATGCAGGATAAGGTGGAGAAAGCATACACGAGATTTGATGTTTCACTCTCTATTGGATCGGTATATACAAGATATTCAATTTCTACAGGAATAATAGGGGTAACAATCTTTAGAGAGGGATATCCAAGATGTTCGAGTCGAACATAATTTGCAAGATTGTCTTTCTTTGGAGAGCAATTTACCCAAATATCAACTCAACAAGATGTTGTAGGTCCATCAAGTTAGTTTGATTCTGGACCATCTCAATTGTCACCTCCAGCTCAATTTGATTTTGACGCTCTTTGACGCTCTTCCAGCTATAATTTCATACTTGTATGCCAGTGTGCATATTGTTGAGCTAATTGAATTTGAGAGACAACTGTTTGATATTAGTATGAAAATCCCACAACATCCTTCAGTTTATCTCGAAGACCACTAATAGGAATAAGGATCAGTGAGCATACCGAACATTTGTCAGAGCCACCACGAAGATCGATGATTGAAGGAAGATCCACTGAACAAATGAGTCAAGAAGTAGAACGTCTACGAAAGTCGTCAGCTAGGGCACCATCACCCATGCATGTTCCAACCCATTCTGAATGAAACATCCAGCTAAAGAAACAAAAAATATACACATGAAGATAATCAGAAGACGACCAGAGGAGGTCAAGAAGGAAGTCCATTAGGAGGAGGTGGTGGAGGAGGCCAAAAACAATTTCTAGGGTCAAGGAAATGTTATAAATTTATTTTTTTTTCAGATGATTATAAATGGAACGTATATTTTGATTAAATTTAATCGATCTAGTGAATTTTAAAATTGGATGTTTACGTGAATGGAGTATTCTATTTATGTATTCAATTAGACAAATATCCTTGCTATCAATCAAGTTACCAAGATCCTCAACGTATGTTGCAGTTTTCTGTTTTCGACGTATTGTGTCTTCAAGGTAAAAATGCATCAGATCACCTTGTCGTGTCTTCAAGGCAAATATCAACATTTTCAATGCAAGTTATCGAAGCCCACCGCTTGGATTGGAAGTATGGTGCATCTGTTCAGATTAACCTTTTCAAAGTCGGATCAAAGATTGAACCAAATTTGATCAATAAGATTGAATTAGTTAGGATCATGGAATCTGCTATCAAAATTTGAAATTAATACATTTATAAATATATCTAAACATCAGTAAGTGTATATACACACATTTTAAATATATAAAAATTATATAAAAAATGAAATTTGTACATGCATGCATATAATTTATTAAAATAAGTAAATAAATTGTGTTATTGCTCTAGGATGATAATTTATTTAAAATATATAAATTAGATCAGTTACAAAAGTATGAATTAATGTATATATTTTATTTATTTAACTCAGCCATGACCGATCCCAAACTCGGGTAAATGAGGAGGGTTTCATTAGGTAGCCGACAGCCAGCGTAAAACAGTCAGAGACAACTTCCTAAATAATATTTTAAAAAAATACTATTTAGAAAGTTACCTCATGACAGTCGGATCTTTCCAAAATGGATTTAAGCAAACATACAGATTTCGTTGGGGCATTCCCTACTTGCAACGCGTTGCATCGCCCGAATGCAATGAATGGCAAGGGCCGCTACATCGCAGCCTGGATGCAATTCAAAATTTGCAAGGGTTCTCGCATGAGGAACGTATGCGGTGGATGCATGCGAGTAAAGAAGTTAGCGAAAAGAGATTGCAACGGAAGTTTCGGATTGGGAGTTGGAATATTGGCACTTTAACTGGAAAACTGATGGAGATAGTGGATACGATGGAAAGAAGGAAGATTCATATACTATGTCTTCAAGAGACTAAATGGGTTGGAGAGAAAGCAAGGTAGATCGAAAGAGTGGGTTTATTCAGGTAAAGATAAGGGTAGAAACAGTGTTGGAGTGGTTGTTCATAAGGATTTGAAGGATTGTGTGGTTGAGGTGCAAAGATTCGGGGATCAGGTTATTTTGCTAAAATTGGTGCTTGAAGAAGAAATTCTGAATATAATCCCAGTTTATGCACCAAAAATCGGTTTAGATGAAAGGACTAAACAAGTTTTTTGAGAGGAACTAGATAAGATTTTACAAGGAATCCCACAAAGAGAGATGATTTGCATTGGTGGAGATCTTAATGGAGATGTAAGAAAAGATACTTCAGGGTATGCTAGTGTTCATGGAAAACATGATTTTGGGGATAGAAATGAAGATGGAAAAGTCATCCTGGATTTTGTAAGGGCATATGATCTTTTCATAGCAAACACTCTCTTCAAGAAGAAGGATGAGCATTTAATTACTTATAAGAGTGGGCCAACTAGAATACATATAGATTACTTTGCATTGAGGAGAAGAGATCGGTTGTGTTGTAAAGACTACAAAGTAATCCCAGGAGAGAGTTTGACAACCCAACATCGCTTATTAGTCTTGGATGTACAAATAAAAGGGTTGGTAAAGAAAATGAGGGTTCCTAAGATCACTAGTAGATGGTGGAATCTTCCACTGAAGCAATCGAGCTTCAGGGAGAAGGTTTTAGAAGACTTATCTTGGGATTGTAGCGGAAGCGCAAATGAGATGTGGGAGGCAGCAGCATCTTGTATCTGAAAGATAGCCAAAGAGATGCTAGGCGAGTCAAAGGGAGGAGCCCCATGTCAAAAGGAGGCTTGGTGGTCGAGTGAAGAGGTACAATAGAAGCTAAAAATTAAAAGAGCATGCTTTAAAGTTATGTCTAAGGATAAAACAAAGGAAACTGTCACAAACTACAAAATAGCGAAGAAGGCTATAAGCGAAGCTAAGTCAAAAGCTTATGAAGTCTTATATAAAAATATCGACTCTAAGGTGGGCCAAAAGGATATATTCAGGTTGGCTAAAGCAAGAGAAAGAAAGACCAAAGACCTTTCTCAATTGAGATGCATTAAGGACGAGAAAGGTCATGTACTTGTTACTCAAAAGGATATAGAGACTAGATGGGAGCAGTACTTCCATAAACTTTTCATTGGAGAAGGAAATAGAGATATCACTTTGGGTGATCTAGATAGTAGTGAAAGTTACTTGAATCGTGCTAGATATAGACGGATACAAAGAAAGGAAGTAGATGAGGCTTTGAAGGTTATGAGACCTGGGAAAGGTGTGGGACCGGATGACATCATTGTAGCAGTATGCAGAGTTTTAGGTGAGCGAGGTTTGACTTGGCTTACGAATCTATTCGATGTTATTTGGCGAAGCAAGAAAATGCCTGAAGATTGGAGGAGGAGTATCACTGTGCCTTATAAGAATAAAAGAGACATTCAAAATTGTTCTAATTACAGAGGTATCAAGCTGATAAGTCACACTATGAAAATTCGGGAACGTGTAATCGAAAGAAGGTTAAGGCAAGTTTCTAATATAAAAGAAAACCAATTCGGATTCATGCCAGGTCGCTCAGCTATTGAAGTCGTCCATTTGCTGAGGAGAACAATGGAGATTTATAGAGCTAAAAGGAAGAACCTCCATATGATCTTTATTGATTTGGAGAAGGCTTATGATTCTGTCCCACAAGAGATATTGTGGAGAGTTTGGAGAAGAGACAAGTACATATCCTATACATTAACCTCATAAAGTACATGTATGATAGGGCTTTATCTTGTGTAAGGACCCAGTCTGGGAAGACTGATTATTTTGACATCAACATTGGTTTACATCAAGGTTCAGCTTTGAGTCCATTTCTTTTTACTTTGATTATGGACGAGATGACAAGTCACATTCAGGATGAGTTACCTTGGTGTATGTTATTTGTTGATGATATTGTATTGATTGACGAGACTAGAGATGGAGTGACTGAGAAACTTGAGGTATGGAGACATGAGTTGGAGAGTAAAGGATTTCGTATAAGCAAGGCTAAGACAGAATATATGGAGTGTACCTTTGATAGAAGCAATGGTGAAGGAATCGAGGTGAAGATTGGGGATGATAACATTCGGAAGAGAGATTCTTTTAGATATCTAGGATCTATTTTGCAACATGATGGGGAAATTGATGGAGATGTTACTAATAGAATAAATGCAGGCTAGCTAAAGTGGAGAGGAGTCTTTACTGTTCTCTATGATAAGAAAATTCCTTTAAAAATTAAAGGAAAGTTTTACAAAGCAGTCGTGAGACCTGATATGCTCTATGGATCTGAATGTTGTCATGTAAACCATAGACATTTACAGAGAATGGATGTAGTAGAAATGAAAATGCTAAGGTAGATGTGTGGACACACACGTAAAGATCGGATTCGGAATGATGCAATCAGAAAGAAAGTTGGTGTAGCTCCGATCGAGGATAAGATGCGAGAAAATCGCTTAAGATGGTTTGGTCATTTGCAAAGAAGATCAGTTGATGCACCAGTTAGGAGATGCGAGTATTGGGATGTTAAGCCGGCTAAGAGAGGGCGAGGACGACACAAGAAGTGTTGGAAAGAGACCATACGAAGGGATCTTAGTTGTATGGATATAAGCCCGGGATTGACCCAAGATAGATCCGAATGGAGACGAAGAATCCATGTAGCCGACTTAATTGTGGGAAAAGACTTTGTTGTTGTTGTATATTACTGGTTTTACTTTAATTTAAAGTATGAAGTGTATTAATTACAAAAGGAGATGTAATCTAATATAATATGTATTTATTGAAGAAATAAATAGACTATTATAAACTCAAAATATATTGGCTCAGAAGATGATCAAGGATATTTGGAAATGAAGAAAGTTGAAAATAAATTGATAGTAAAGATAAAACAAAATAAGGGTATACATATGAAATCTGACTAAAGGTTGCAGCCATCTCCAAATCAACACCTCATGTTTTTTAAATTCTAGTTTCCCGTACCTATTTAATTAATTGCAAATATTTAAATATTTTGTTACATATTTAAAAAATCCAATGAAATATATTAAAAAACAAGTGTTGATTTTAGGGATTTTTACCCGGCAGATCCTATAATCTTTGTCAATTACCTCTACGACCTTTGAAACATCATAATTCCTCCCTAGACCCCGTAAACTTGCTCTGTCTTACCCCACGAACCCTGTCGTTAAATTGACACATCTTGACCTAACATGAGTGGGTTAAAACTGAGTTAATCAAACCATATAAAATCTGACGGTTCGAATTCTTCCTATCTTCCTCCTTCCTTCTTCTATCTTCTTCATCTTCATCTTCATCTTCACTTCCCTTCCCCAATTCACTGACCACGGAATATAGAACTATGATCGCTAACCTAGAGAGGAAGTCGTTACCATATGCATCACCTTCCTGTCTGCGCTTTCGGATTAGTCTCTCAATGGAGCTTCGAATGATATGTATCTTCTCCTTGAGTACCCTCTCCGAACCCAACCCAAATGCACGCTTGAACTTCCAAACAGCAGGCATGACGGCTGCACCGCGTTGTGCGCTTATCAATCCGACGACCTCGAAGGCGTTGGTGAATTCGGAGTCTAGCAAAGATGCATCCAAGCATCCGGGATCCTCGCCGAGAGAGACTCTCGATATGGTGTCGAACGCAAAGCGGCGGAGAATGTCCTGCATGTCCACAGCTCTCTCTTCTTTCCCTACGACGGAGAGAAATGGAAGGAGCCTCTGTTTGACCTCAGACTCCAGCACTACAGCCACGAAGTCCATGAGGTTCTTGGTGGTGAACTCATGGTTGTACTTCCTCTGCGAATGCCATAGTTCGCCGTCGACGTTGAAGATGCCGAAGCCGAGAAGGTCGCCGAGGATTTCAGTAAAGGGCTAACCTTTCCGGTAGTTGCCGAAGTTGGTCTTCAGGATGTGCTTCACATTGGCCGGATTTGCGGTGATCATTGTTCTTCTAGCTCCAAGCCGGCGTGTGACTATGGTCTGGGACTTGGACTCTACGAGAAGGTGCGTGTACCAGTCGAGGAGGCGGTGCTTGTTCTCGTAGAAAGAAACAAAGCACCCAATTATTGGATAGGTCTTTGGGCCATTGCTTCCATGGCCTGCCGTGGCGATGGAAATGGCAACGAGGAGGAACGGTATCCAGAGAAAACCGAGGAACAAAGGCGGAAGTCAGGAAGGTGGAGGGCAAAGACGAGGGCGGAGGTCAGGGAGGTAGAGAGCGTGACGGAGGACCTGGAGGTGAAGGGTGAGGCCGGAGGTCGGGAACGAGGAGGTCGAGGGTGGAGGTCGGTCGGGGAGGAGGGCGAGGGCGGTGGAGGTGGTGGGTGTTGGGAGGTGGGGAAAAGGAAGAGGGTGAGAGGGAGTCGCAATTGATGTAAATTCGATAAATAAAATATATATATATAATATAAAAGAATGTAACTGAATCTGGTTAGTTTTAGCGGATAAATGGATGGAAGTTAACCACAGGATTTATAGGGTAAGAGTTAGTAAGTTTACAAGATCCAGAGAGGAATTACGATGTTTCGAAGGTCGTAGAGGTAATTGGCAAAGATTATAGGATCTTCCCGGTAAAAATCCCTTGATTTTATGCTTTTATAATCATTTACTAGCATATAATCGATCGCATTTTAACGGAGATAATACTTATGATGGCTACGTACAAGCACCCATTACCCATTTATTTAAGAACCAGGTATCCTTTGGGACTAATCGGGTCACGACCCATGACCCAATAATGATGGTACCGGACAGATCACGCAATGATCAAATGCATCAGGTACCCGTCCTGTGAACCCCCCTTTACTGCCCCAATAGTTTTTTGTCTCACAGCTAAAGCTTTTCCTAAAAATCATTACATTGTCGAATATTCTGTCTCCATTTTTTTATACATAAAGAAAAAAAAGATGGAAAACTCAATCCCCTAGCCACTCTGTGCTCGACATATATCTCAATCCTAATTCAAATACAGATATTATATAATATCAAAAATCTAATACAGATCAACAGATTTTTACATGGTCGCCTGCAAAGTGATTCCTTTCAGACCTTGAAGACCCGTTTTGCAAGCTGAAATCATGACTAGTTAATGATAAGAATTGGTATCAAAAATTCTCTCAAGCCGCAAACACTGGGCTTAATGGACATGGGCAAGCATCTGCCGAACCACAAGAGAAGCACAGAACAAAATTTCTTTCTTGATCTCTAGAATATATCGCTCCAAACTGCTCCTTCTCCTTCACCACACCTTGCATGAACCTCCTTTATCCTATCGACTGATTTGCAGATGCCACTGCAATTCCAGTCAAATGACGCTATGCACATATTTCCCGCCTGTGCCTTCCACTCGCAGTCTGCATGTCATTAAGATGTCAACAATTGCAGGACTGGTTGTAAACAGTCTCATTCTTTTGGATTGACCATACCTGGAGGAGTTCCACAGCACATGTTCCGTTCATCGATGTGCTCTACTTCCAGGCCGATGAACCAAGATCCCAGGGAGACGTCTTCATTCGCATACTTATGCAATATAGGCCTGCACATGAGAGATGATGCTATTACATTCTCGGTAAGGATCTAACCTAAAATTGTTGAAAGAGTAAAGAATCCCAACCTCTCCTAATCACTTCACTGCATTAACATTTTGACTGTGGGACTATTTTTTTCACGCCTCGTAATTGTCATTTGGTTCCAGTTTGTGGACAAATCTAATGGATTTATTAGATGTTAAATTTCAGCTTATGCCTAATAGTGGCTCTAGTACCATGTGAGAGCATCCAATCCATAATCAATGGCCTTTAAATGAAGAAATATTTCTCTTAACGTTGCATCTGTTAGCAACTTTAAACGAAAGATAATCTCAATGTTTCAAAAATTGGATCAGACTGGAATATCTGATTCCTTGTATTTTGATAGTGACGACTTGTAATCATGTCGTCTTAATCTAGCCATGGATCCAACAGCCCTATTTTGCTGCAGATCGTATTCCATTACTATTCTGCCAACATTTTCACTTTAGTTTGCTTCATAACAAGCTGAAAAGGACACGATGAAGTAGATCAAGTCAAGGCAGTCATGCCCATTAACTTCCATCATGAAGGCAGGAATGGCAATCATTACAACAGTGCACGTGATTCCACTCAAAAATTTCTAGCAGTGCACGACGCGAAAACTCAAGATCTCAAAATCTGTTGATCTTAAGAACTTGATGAACCCATAGTTCGAGATTACAAGATGAGATGGTATATATACTAAGCAAAAATTTGCTTACTGGTTGATTGATATATAGGTGGCCAGATCTTTTGATATAGCATATATCTGCCCAGTTGCATGGCGGAAGTACTTGTTCCCTTCCTCTCCAAACTTCCAGTACTCAGGTTCATGATATTTGACATTCCTGTCGCGATCAAGACAATAGTACATGAAAAGTGACAAAAATGATTGCGGCAAAAAGAAAAGACATATGAATGAAAGTTTTTTAGTATTACTTTTGAGAGAGGACTGGACCAGATTTCATACATCCAATATATGTCCTTGGCTTTGATCTATGTCTGGCAAGTGTTGCAGCGAGAGTGCCTGCGACCATCAAAAGCCAGTAAGAGAGATCTGAGAAATGGGGCATGATATGCAATTTAATGGTGTTAGGATGATCCACCTAAGTTAACATGAACATCATCGTCAACCTTGATGTAAAAATCAGCATCCCATTTGGAAACTGCAGTGGCAAAGAATGTCTTTGTTTTAGCAGATAGTTCATGATACCCCTCTACATGGTTCTGCAAAATAAAATTGCCCGGTACAGTGACCAAACATCAATAATCTCTACAGAGAAATTTTTGCAATTTGAAGATAATCCACGGCAATGTAGAATGACTGATCGAGACGGCCGCGGTCATACCAGCCTTAGGAAGTCATTGTGAAGAGAGTCTTCTGAATCAATAGCTTTATCCAAAATACTATTCGATGCAGCACTGCGGGAAATCAATTTGTTAGCCGATAACTTGATGTATGATGGTAGTATCAATCATTTAGCAAACAAAATAGGATTATACTGCGTGTGCAAGCATAAATATGCACATAAAAGCTGACGCGTATGGTGGCTACATCATAATGTCATAGAACTGGTGAACAATGGAGCAGTATCCAATTTGACATCATAATTTTCATTTTATGAAGCTTCATTTTACACTCGTGAATGTTGAAATGAGAAAGCATGCTAACATATCTAAGATAGAAGATGGACTTCGATGTTGGTGCAGCTCAAATCCAATTTCAATTTACATTGTTTTTATTCCTTTTGTAAATCTTATTTTTGTATATGCAACGGTGAATCTTACAGTTTAGCCTTTGGATTGGATCCATCTAATGGGTTAGGTATCAAAGCGCCTCAACAAATATCTATATTACCCTTGATGAATATCTATAAGACTATAACTATAAAACTCTACCTCAGGTAATTCTTCGGGCTACTGTCAACCGTTAAGATTGAACAAGTCCAAATAACATTAGGAGTTTTCTGAAGGACCGATTTGATGAACATATTGGTGGGGATTGTATATGCCAAAGTTATTTTCCTTGTTCATCTTCGCTGATTTGTCGAAGTAATATTTACATTACTTGCGTATCACTTGATACTTAGCTAGCATATATTACTTAAATAGCTGCAATATACTATAAGTTGATCCTAGAATAGACCTAAATCTCCAAGTGACCACAGTACGTTGAAATCGAGAAAAAGAGAACTGTGGAAGCAACAGAACGAAAACGTCAGGTATAACAGGGATTATAAGTGTCAGGATGACCATCCTACTCCATGGGATAAGCAGCCTATAACCCTGTTTTTTAATCTCCTCTCATTAAATCATGTAGTGCATGACCTTTTATACATACATATATATATATATGCACATTGATAGATATATGGAAATTTTACAATGAGCTCTAAGCTGATTAAGATTGTAATGAGCGCCATCATTTTTACAATTGGTTACAATCATTTTGAGCATAATAGTTTGGAGAAAAAATAATGACTTGTAAAATCAAGAGGCTCTAGAGTTCTCTTATATAGAGAGGAGAACTCATGTTAGGCAAAATTACATGATAGAGACAAAAAGAAATAGAATTACATAAAATAAGAAAAGATAAACTATCTCTCAACACACCCCCTCAAGATGGAGCATAGATGTCAATCATGTTCGGCTAGGAACAACTCCTCTGGAATGACCCTCTGGCTAGAGCTTTGGTGAAAGCATATGTTGTCTATTCCCCTAAGCTGACATGAGAAGTAGAGATAATTATAAAACTATCTAAATCATATCACGAGTGTAGTGACAATCAATCTCAATGTGTTTGGTTCTCTCATGGAAGGCAGGATTGTTGGCAATGAAAAGAGCGATATGGTTGTCGCATTGTAGATGCATGGAAAGAGACGCATTAATGGCTAGGTCAGTCAAAACGGATCTAACACGCATCATCTTAGTGCTCCCATGTGCCATGGCTCTGTACTCCGACTCTGAACTAGATCTAGCAACCATAGTTTGCTTCTTGCTCTTCCATGACACAAAGGAACTCCCTATGAACACAGCAAAACCTGAGGTAGATTTCATGTCCTTGGAACATCATGCATAATATGCATCTGCACAAGTTGTAACGACGAGGGATATCCATCTACTAAAGAAGAGTTCGGTACCATAAAAGGGCTTCAGGTACCTCATAATCATTTGAATGACCCATAAGTGCATGTCTCAGTTGCTCCATAAACTGGCTAAATCTGCTTACTGCAAAAAAGTTGTCTAGCCTGGCGATGGTCACATAAAGGAGCTTCCCAACAAGCCCCATGTATCACCTCTTATCTACTTCCATTGTATCATCATCATATAGCGTCATGTTGGGGTCCATAGTTGTAGTGGCAGGCCTGCAATCTGCCATGCTTGTCTCAGAGAGGAGATTAGTAACATACTTCCTTTGGGTCATAACAAAACCCTATTGATTTCTTGCAAGTTCAAGCCCTAGAAAGTAACGTAAATCGTCAAGGTCCTTGGTGACAAACTGTTGTCCAGGATCATTGGTCGCATGAATACCATGCACATCATTTCTTATAACAATGATATTATCACCACAAACCAGTATAACAACGATACCAATTTAGATCCTCTGAACAAACAGTGAATGATATGCACTACAGTCAATCTCGTAAACCCATGTTGCTTTATCAAGTACAAGAGCTTTTGAAATCATGCACCAAAACTCTGCTTAAGGCTGTAGATAGAATTAGAAAGTCTGTAAACCTTCTGGCACTCCCCCTCAGCAGCAAACCCAGATGGTTTTTGCATGCAAACTTCCTCTTGTAAGCCACCACGAAGAAATGCATTCTTCACATCAAGCTAAGACAAGGACCAGTCTCATACCACCGCAACAGAGAGGACTCGAAGTGTAGGATGATGAGCCACATGAGAGTAAGTATCATGATAGTCCACCCATAAGCCTTGCCTTGTAGCTATCAATATTGCCATCTGCACATTGCTTCACTGTGAACACTCACTTGCATCCAACCACAGATGCCCATGTAAGGGCAGCGACAAGGCTCCATGTGCCACATAACTATAGTGCAACCATCTCCTATATAGCAAGACGTCACTAACTGTCTCGTATAGCCCCTTGGTATGTCTGTGGGATCTCTACGGCTAACAGACCCACAACAAACCTCCTAAAATCCTCTGAAATACACCCCAACATCTATGCTACATCTTGAGGGGGTGTTATAAGAAATCCATATTAACATATTTCTTTCTATATATTATTTCCCTTTAATGTATTTCCTTTTACATGTATCATATTCTAGGGTTTCTCCTATATATAATGGAGCCTCAAGGACTCATAATAAATAAGTCATTTATTTCTTTTTGTAATAAAGGGGTGAAGTTCTTATTTCCTCCACAAGTGAGCATATACACAATTGAAGAGTACTCCAAGTTTGAGAGTGAAGAGCTTGTCACCACTATTGTATTGACTCAAAAAATTTATATGGTGAATAGGAGGCATTGCTCCTCTCTTTGATGCAACACTCGTATAGAAAAAGAGCAAACTCACCATCTCTTGTCCTGTATACGACGGCTTGGCATTCATCTCTATTTTATTTTATTATGCATTCTAACACATAAGCTACTCTTTCCGGGTCTCTCACTCCATCATTTCTTATAGGCATTTTCCCCTTTTCAACTTTACAAAACTAAAAAGATCAAGGCATCATATAATTAGTGATAAGTAGGTAGAAGTTCAACAATTGCACAAGAAACTACTCCAAATAAGAATAAGGGTAGTATCCATCCTTAATGCTATCACCACAATCATGGTTCATTTTATCCAAAAGATGGATATTTCGCACGAGGCTTAGAAGTATTTCATCACTCAATTACAGCACCATGATGCATGATATGTGGCAGTTTGGCTTTGTTATTGTAGAGTTATATTTATGTCGTTGTCTTGTTCCTATTTTCCTGTTCTCTTGTTTATCTTATGTAATTTACTCATAGGTCTCTCTCCTATATAAGAGAGCATAAGGTTCAAGGAATAAACAACGATTCATCTTTTTTCCAACATGGTATCAGAGCGGTGATCCTCGACCGGAGCTCTCGTACCATAACCACACATGCCATCCCCCCTTCCCTTAATCGGGTGTCATCGTCATCGCCTCTCTAGTTTTGGTGCCACCATCGCCGCCCTCTCTCTCTCTACTCGGGCGTCGCCACTGCCTTCTCTCTTTCCAGCGCGTCGTCGCCACCGGCCCATCCAGTCGCCCTCATCATCACGGCTAGCCATAGCTGGCGACAGGTCGCAGACTCTGAGCCCTTATGCCCGTGCATCAGCATCCGTTGTGGATTGATGGATTTGATTGCATAAGTCTGCATATGCATTCAAATCCTCATATGTTTGTGTCGACACTCATCTTTCTGGTCTTCAAAACCTATTTTTTCATCCGGTAATATGTCAGAAAACAAAATCGGCCTTCCCGCCAGAGGCGCTTTCAGAGGTCCAGAGCCGATTGTCAAGATGGACGAAATGAACTATGAGCTTTGGGCTATGCAATTCATGAGCCTTATGAAGTCTACAGGTAAGAAACATATTCTTACCGCGGAGGAGCTGATTGAGAAAATTGGTGTTAACGCCTTGTGGGAGGCGAATGATGCATATGCCAAGGTTTGGCTTTGGTACATTGACGACCGAGATCGTCGATGATGTATTACATCATCCCACCACCAAGGCGATGTGTGATATCCTCGCAGCCACTTATTCGCATGCGAGGAATGAGACCAAGATTCTGCAACTCATAGCACGATTGAGGGACATCATGCCTCCTGCCAGTCCCATTGCTTCTTCTTTTTTTGAAGCCATTGCTTCTTCTCTGACCTCAGGAAATCACTCAGATGCGGTTGCTTCAGCATCTTCTAGTACCTCAAGTACTACTTATGCACTTACTAGTTGTAGTGGATCTGATGCTATAGAATGGATTATATACTTTACACATCACTTGTGTGGAGATAGAAGTCAACTTACAGAGCATATAGACAACTTCCTCCAGGATAAGTTGTGGTTATAGCAGATGGAACTTATTCCCCGATCACTGGACAGCGGGAGATTAGCTTGACGCCCTCTATGCGTTTACAGAATGTGTTGCATGCACCTAACTATTCTATGAACTTGCTATCTATTAGTCAGATTACGCTATATTGTCGAGCTATTTTTGACACATCTTCTCTTTTATTTTAGGACATCCTTTCGGCCAAGTTGATTGGTTGTAATCGTGAGCAGGGCGATCTCTATCGCTGGGTTCAAACACATTATGCAAGCTTTTCCTCTCATTCTGCTGGACCAATCTCACTCTTTACGTGTAACCTGCGTTTTAGTCATCTCTCGCTACAGAAAATGTGGTGTGTTTTGCCGCAGATTTCTCCTTACTCGTCCTTTCAGTGTGAGGCATGTTAGTTGGGAAAGCATCATCGATCTGTCTTCCCTAGTCTCAGAGTCGGGGCAGTAGCTCCACTTTTGAGTTATTTCATATTGATATTTGGGGTCCAAGTCGTGTTCCCGATCATCAGGGACACAGGTTTTACCTTGTTGTCGTGGATGATCTCTCGTTTGCCATGGGTCTAAGCATGAGATGTTACCAAAAATTTTATCAATGAAGTCCATAATGTGTTTTCTTCATCTGTGAAATTTGTGATAATGGATAATGCTTTGGAATTCTGTACTCATGCTCTCTCCAATTATTTTTTAACTCAGGGTATTATTCATCAAACATCGTATACTTCCCAACAAAATGGTGTTGTAGAGAGGAAGCATTGCCATTTGCTTGATGTTACCAGAACTCTTCTTATTCAGAGTCATGCTCCGCATTCTTTTTGGGGTGATGTTGTTCTTACGGCATGTTATCTTGTGAATCGCATGCCCACGTCAGTGTTGGGTGAGAAAATTCCCTTTTCACTTGTTTTTCCTGAGAAGGAATTGTTCTCACTTACTCCTCGTGTTTTTGGTATGGTCGTTTCTATTCACCAGTTGTCTCCAGGTCTTGACAAGCTTTCTCCTAGAGTAGTCAAGTGTGTTTTGTTGGGTACTCCAGGACACAAAAAGGGTATAGATGCTATGATTCAATGCGCAGGAAGTACTATGTTTGTGTCGATGTCACATTTTTCAAGCATGTGAGGTACTTTTCTCCTACATGTGATCGGTTGACCTCTTGAGGCTCCGATGATGAAATCTATATGCCACCACCACCTTCACCTCCTCCTATACCCTCAGCTTCCATTGTCCATGTCACATCATTGCCGCATTACTATACCCGTCGGTTTGCTCCTGCTCATGGTCATCGCTCATCATCTAGCACGCATAATGTATGTTCTGAATACATAGTTCCTAACGACGGGTCTGATGATTTGCCTGAGCAGAGTTCTCTACAAGGGATGGATATACATATTGATGATTTGGACTTACCCATTGCGCTTCTAAGCATAAGCGTAGTTGTGCATCTTATCCTTTAGCAATCATGGTCTCCTTTGCTCGCTTGACATAGGAATTCAGGAAATTTGCAGTTGCGTTGTTTGTTGTGGAAATTCCATGAAATTATCAGGAGGCCTTGAAGGATAGTCATTGGCGACTAGCTATAAAAGAAGAGATGGTTGCATTACAGTCGTGCGGTACTTGGAGCTTGGTTCCTGCTCTTGAGGGAGTTTCTGTTGTCAATTGCAAGTGGGTATTTACTGTTAAACACGATGGGAGTCTAGATAGGTATAAAGCCAGACTGGTTGCTCGTGGCTTTACTCAGGCTATGGAGTGGATAATCTAGACACATTCTCCCTAGTGGCTCGTCATTCTATTCTATATATTCTTTTTTGTGTCACTATGGCACTGGCCTCTCTTTCAGCTTGATGTTAAAAATGCCTTTTTTGTATGAGGATCTACATGAAGAAGTCTACATGCAGCAGTCTCATGGGTTTGTTGCTGAGGGGGAGTATCCACAGGTCTGCAGACTTCATAAGGCAATATATGTCCTTAAACAGAGTCCAAGGTCATGGTTTCAAAAGCTCTCTGAATTAATTGAGAAGCAAGAATTTCAGAGGTCGAATATGGATCACTCATTGTCTGTATAGAGAACTCCTAAAGGCAAGGTGGCTATTATGGTATATGTTGACGATATACTTGTTACAGGTGATGACTTGCAGGGGATAAAAAGGACTAAGAAATTTCTGAGCCGTTGATTTGTTACCAAGGATCTTGGCACCTTACGGTGTTTATTAAGGTTAGAATTTGCCAAGAATCAACAGGGTCTTGTGATGACCCAATAAAAGTATGTGACAGATATGCTAGTTGAGACGGGAATGATTGGATGTCGACCTACTACCACTCCTATGGACCCTAGTATGAGGTTATATGATGATGATATAGAGATAGTGGACAGGAGAAGATACAAATTCTTTATGTTATTATAACCAGACCAAACATCTCATTTGCAGTTAGCCGGCTGAGTCAATCCATGGAACAACCCCAACAGGTACACATGGATGTTGTATATATGATTTTGAGGTACCTAAAGTCTTCTCCATGTGCAGGATTATTATTCAGAAAAGGGGTAACACTTACTGTTTCTGCATACGCTGATGCTGATTATGCAGGATGTCTAAGGGCCTGTTTGGTTGCAAGGTTGGGCAGGGTTGGGTTGGGCTGGGTTGGGCTGGGTGAATAGTAATATGTGAGGAGGAAGTACCCTTGTGAATTGTAACCAGGGTTGGGCCAACCCTGCCCAATCCTGCAACCAAATAGGCCCTAAAAGATAGAAAGTCCACTTCTGGTTTTGCGGTTCTTGTTAGTAGCTCTCTCGTCTCTTGGAAGAGTAAGAAGAGAACTGTGATTGCCAGGTCCAGCTTGAGTTTGAAAAAAGGGCTATGACGCAAGCTAGTACAAAAATGATGTGGGTTCAAGCAGTACTAACATATTTACATTCAGATATACCTATTCCAATGCAGCTACAATGTGATAACAGGCAGCTATGTTATTGCAAACAATCTTGCATTTCATGATAGAACCAAGCATATTGAAGTGGATTGTCACTATTAGACCTGACCAAAGTTCGGGCCGGGCCGGGCCATGGGCTTGGCCGACCGGGCCGAGGTTTTAAAACCCGTTTCCCAAGGCCCGGCCCGACCCAGTCCACGGGTCATACTTCAAGGCCCAAGCCCGGCCCATGGGCCGAATGTGAAGTACTTTTTTATTATTATTTTAATCAAATTTATGAAAATAATTAAGTTTTTTTAGCATCATCTAATCTTTCTAAATCCAAGTAACCATAATAAGTGTTACTTCGCATGTAAACTATAAAACAAGATGTAATATCGATAACGTAAAATAAAAACTTGAAGTATATTATATTAAATGTATCGAAAATATAGTTTTTAAACATATATTTTTATATGTGCGGGCCGGACCGAGCTGGGTTTTATGGCACATGCCCACAGCCCGCCCAATTGACGGGAGGGTCAAAGAGCAGGCCGGTCGGGCCGGCCCATTCCCGAAATCTCTTTACCAAGCCCATCCCATGAACGGGCTGGGCGGGCTGGCCCCCGACCCATTGGCCAGGTCTAATCACTATACAAGGGATATGATCCATAAAAGGTTTTATCTTTACCTCTCATGTCAGTTCTAGGGATCAAACTACAAATATCTTCACCAAGGCTTTGCTCAGAGGGTCTTTCCAGAAATGTTCATCCAAGTTGATCATGATTGACATCTATGCTCCATTTTGAGGGGGAGTGGAGAGTTATATTTATGTCTTTGTACTATTTTTCCTATTTTCATATTCTCTTGTTTATCTTAATTAATTTACCCATAGGTCTCTCCTCTATATAAGAGAGCCTAGGGCTCAAGGAATAAACAACAATTCATCTTTTTTCCAACAGTTATTAGTGTAGGAAATGCTTGTTAGATGTTTTGCTTTAAATTAATGGAAACATGATGGAGAAAAATCAAAAAGAATGAGATGCGATCAAGAGTGTGTGTAATTCCCCTAAAGAAGGGGTTTGCAATTTAGCCTTTAAACACTGCTTCATGTTAATATCAAATGGTTCTTGGGCATAATTATGTAGTATTATCCGGATAAAATGACAACAACAATAAAGCCTTCTTCCATATTAAGTAGGGTCAAGTGCATGGTTTTGTTCAAGGAAGGACATATCGATATCGGCAACATATCGATACAATGTCGATACCGATGTATCGCCGATATATCGGCGATATATCGACGCATATCGCCGAAACCCGGTATCCATTAGGCATTTTTCTCCTGTCGATACCCGATATATCCATATCGGCGATATATCGGTGACCAGTCGATACCGATATATCGCCGATATATCGACGATATATCGCGATATGGCGATCCCTGGTTTTGTTGCCTCCATTCAGATCTATTATGGGTCATTCTTGGGCTTAGATCCAAATAATTACGATTCCTTTGAATAGTCTCCTTCCTCGCCCTCTCTTAGATTGCTCAGAATCCCAATTCTCACATCTCCTAACTGACACATCATTCGACCTCCTTTGTAAATGGTCAAACTACTTTAAACGGATTTCTCTCATCTTATCCTCTATCAGAGCTACACCAACTTCCTTGTGATCACATCGTTCCTAATTCAATCTTTCGCGGATGACCAGGCATCTATCGTAGCATTTTTATTTCAGCTACTATCATTCTATGCGCATGTATATGGTCCACGTGCTAATATGCATATCTATAAAGCATAGCAGGTCTCATGGTTGCTCTGTAATACTTTCCTTTGATTATTCAGATCAAAATAAGGTGAAATATTCTCAACTGGAGCAGCCCCCAACTTAGCAAATATATTATGGTAAAAATATTGAGGACGGTATATCAGTTAGGAAGGTTAAGTGGAAGAAACATGATACTCCGGTATTAATGACAGACATGGAAAAAGAAAAGGGCATGGAGGGGTAATCATCCATAATAGGGGCAACAAGCATCCATGAACCGATGCAGAAATAAGATATGTAGGGGCAATCATCCATAATAGGGGCAACAAGCATACATGAACGGACATAGAAAAAAGATACGGAGGGGAAATCATTCATAATAGGGCAAAAGCAGTTGGAAATGACAAAGTATTTGCAAAAGAGAGAATATCTTTAAGTCAACACATCACAGGCCTTTAGTTCATCAAATTTATGCATGTTTTCATGTCAATCAATTGAGGAACATAAATCTAGACACAAAAGTCCATGCGCATAAGATACACTTAAAAACTTGCATAAACAATGAATGACGCAAAGGGGAACAAATTTTGCATAAACAGATTCCTTTTTTGGATGATTGGATCAGTTTGTCTTTAGGGTCAAAGTGTACATGGAGTACTATATAAACCCCCTATGATGAGGGTTTTAAATATCCTATGTATTCTCCTTTCTCCACATATAGTTAACCGATAGCCATTGTCCGAAGATGCAACCCAATAAGGGATGAACCTCATAAATTCATGTGCATGTGTCTTTGCTTGTTTGGTTTGTACGTGTTTACTTCCACTACTCATAACAAACAAAATCAAAGAAATAGTTCAACTGCGAAAGCAAGCAATCAGAACAAGGCACTAGCGCGTGCCAGGAAAGAAAAGTTGCATTGATAATGCATCGGATAGGGATTTGTGCCAGCATAGATTGCTGCAGACGGTTCTCTCGAGCTCTTCACACAAAGCACATGCAAGAAGTAGGGATGATGTAAATTGGACTCGAAGTTCAAAATTGTTTGTACAATAGTCACATTAGTAACATGGAAGATTTGACACTAATGAGGCTGCGAGAATGGGCAATTTACAAAAATAGCCAAAGAAAATATGAGGATATAATGGAAGGATGTCAAGTCTTCAGGTGATGTGAGTGACTTACCTATGGCCGATCATGAATCGGACAACAATGCCTTTCTCATCTTCTAGCTGCTTTAGCTTCTCTCCTATAAAAAGAACAGAGTTAGGAATTGAATTGACACGAGTAATTTTATCATATGCAATGTGCCACAGAGGTTTAAATGAATTTTCAAAAGGAAAAAGCTTCAACAAACATGAGCAATAGAACATGGAGATGTGTGTATGTAATAGAAATACACATCATAGCAAGATCATAAAGATGTGGCTTAAAAAGTCGTGTATCAGCAAGAAGCATCAAGCTAGGATGCCACATATAATTGCAGGGAGTGCTGTAAGGCAAAAAATCGCATTTTGTCTCGTGAGGATAAAACAACATGAATTGGGAACTATTCTGAATGTTCAATTTCCTGGCCTTTAACGATCGTATCTAGCAGCTTCAAAGGGCAGATATTAAAAGTTTAAGTAATGAACCTTGAGGCATCCATGTCTCCCTAACTGAATCTCTCCGCTTCCTGCTGCTAAATGCTGTATTTATCCCAATCACTATAAAGGCCTTCTTCCTTTGCGGGCCAGTGGCTACAAAGGACGGTGATCTTGCCAACTCCTGAGAAGTCCTCGTAGCAGCGATCTCCATCTGCAGTGTGGATATAGTCTTGTCCAGTGATCTAAAGACAACAGCACAACATTAAGTAGAGAACATTCCTTCTTGCATGCCCTAACAAAAGACTAGACCAAGAAAACTTATTGTAACTAAAGCTTAGCACTGACTGAATGGCTTCATGAGTCCTGGCGACCTCCCCCATTATATCACTACTGCCGCGAACCTTCTGACGATGTATTTAGAAGAGAACAGGATTATTAGCAAAAGGGGATCATGCAATCCAACAATTGAATCTTTCTGCTATATTAAAACTCGCCTTCTTCGTGTTGCACTCTTCTGCTACAAGCTGCAATTCCTGTTCTTGCCGCCTCCTACTGATGATCTGATTACCTCCATCAGGGAAACCTGAGAACCTTCAATCCAAAAGACACCCTCATTTATTAACAGAAACAACAAAACCTGAATACCAAGAAATTCCCCCGAACCAATATTCAACCATTCTCTTCTAAAAACACGATTCCAGCCGAGAACCAACTTGCAAGAATTCAAAATACTACTTTGATCTTCAAGAACAGAAAATACTAATTCTCTGGAAACAAGCACAACCCACCATACCAAAATCCTACTGAAATCTCAAAAGGTAAGAACCTTGAGTGCAAAATAATCCATCTATATATGGAAACATTAGGTTATAAGAAACAAATAACACCCACGTCTCAAAATCCCACCTCTCACTTCAAGGTGAAAGATTTCAATACCAAACTTAAATCGTGCACAGCTAAATAGCAAAGCCATCATTTCCGCCTCAAACGACGAGCAAATATCCACACACCCAAGTGCCATCTTTCCTTGAAATACACAGCAGCTTGCTACTCTAAACCCAGACACCAAAACCAAAAGAAAAAAACTACATAGTTTCCGCAAAGATCTACAAAATCTACCTCTGAGTAAAAAGCATTCCCATAAGAAAGCTGCAGACGCAGACCGCAAAGATCCATCCCCTCTGCACCCTCCTCTCCCCACCACCTCCACCCTTCCCCTTCATCAGCCTCCCCCAACCACAGGATGGAGAAATCCCAGCTGTTAAGAACGGTTGGAAGCTCGATACAATGCCAAGAAAAAGGAGGGTAAAAGAGGTCGGATCGCCTCCCACTTCACGCGCGTAGTCAGAGAATTTCAAGCCCAAGATTCCACCTTTAGCAGACGATCGGGCAAGAACATGGGAGCAACTACGGATTCGGGAGGTGGAAAGGGCAATGGATCTGGATTTGCTGCGTTGAGTCGGGAATGATTGTGGTGGCGCGTCTGGTCTGTAGGTTTTGGGGAGGGGGGAGGAGGTGGGTCACACACACCCTCTCTCTCCACCGAATGGGGTTGGATGTGGTGATAGATTGCAATTATTTTTTTCATGGTACAGGAGGAAAGAGTGGTCCTTTTGCGTGAGAACTTGCGGGTTTGGAGACTTTAATCGTGTTTCCTTTTTTGCCCGTCACGTGGATAGCCCTTTAAATATTCCATATTACACTGGCACCCCTATTTTCCATGTAATTTACACAACAAGTCCCTTGGTTTGTTTGGATGATACACGAGTAGGTTCTGGCTCCTTTTGGATTTATATTAAAATCAAAATTCTTAAAATGTGTATTTAGGTTAAAGTGTGTTCAAGAGAAAGAGCACAAGAACTGAACCCCGTCTACATCGATTCAACATTTCAAAGCCCAAATCACTTATCATAAGTTGATGACCGTGAAAGAGTCCATGAGACTGTTTAAGAAATTGGGTAAATTACAAAAAAAATCCAATTATACATCGATTCTCAATTACAATATCATTTTTCAAAAAGTTTTTTTACACCGCGAACTATGAACATTTTGTAAATTATCTTCTCAACCTTGTAGCCATCCTAATTATCACAGAAATCATGGAAACTTGCTAAGTTTTACAATAATAACCATGATGGATTATGTGGTTAACTCCTGTAAGGGTTATGATATAGCAATTAGCAAGTTTGTGGGATTTAGGTGATAAAAAAACACAAGATCGATGTAAAAAATCATTTTTCCAAATGTAATAGAAAAGATATTGACGTAAAAGAGACACGGAAGGTTGCATAAACATATATTAGAGATTAAAAAAATAATATTGAATCTTTTTTAATGGTAAATTTTTTTTGAGTGATTAATATTGAATCTTTATTGTTACATCTGATGCATAGTTGGAATTTTTTAATTTATCCACTTAAAAATAAGAAAGAAATAGATAGATCATGCCATGAGGTATTTGCATGAAAACTTCTTTTTAATATAATTATGTGTGGGGGCTTCCAGAGATTGGTTTCTATGCATGCCTTTTGTGTTGGTTTGTGGGTTAGTTCTGATTTTTTTATCATAAGTTTATGAAATGATCAAGTGTATGATAAAAGTTTATCAATGGGTGGATGTGGGTGGTTTTTTGAGATTCTGGGAAGGGGTAAGGAAAGTAGGAGGCAGATCATCTGATGATGTGGTAAAACCTTTTGCGGCACTATGGGCAATTTGGCAGGCGAGAAATGAACTCATTTTAAAAAATCAGAGGTTTTATTCTGAAAATGTTGTCTCTCATTGTAAGGCTCTCTTGTATTTCTGGGAGTCAAGTTAAATCATGATGTACCACTTCTTTTGATATGATATAAACATTGTGCGGTGACTTCCAACTCGGAAGATCTCCCTCTATTTCATCAAAAAAAAGCGTATTCTAACCTAACATACAAATAGGTGATTGTTTAATTGACTTAAGAAACGTGCTATTTTTGAACTTCAATAAGTTTTTGTGATCGCATCACACCAATCTATATCGAGAAAAGTAAGGGCTTTTGTTTAACATGGTAGATTATTCGCTAGATGATACCCTCAAAGGGGAGGAGAACTTGCTGCCCCGCCCCCTATTTTTTATTTCTTAAAGTATTTTCCGACCTCATGTTCTCATTCAAATTCTTGACTCAATTCGAGACCCGCATCCTATCGATGAAGCTTGTCAAATTTTAATGGTCTCAAAATTGCTGAAATTGACCCCTTACAGATAGACGGATCAGGAATGTCTGTTTTACACGAAATTTGAATGGCAACACATTGTCATCTAGTGAATTAAATCTTCCAATGTGTTTTCAAAAAATCCTTAAGAAGTTTAAAATTTAATGGTGGGTAGAGGATAGCCCTATTAAACTCTAACGAAAAATATTTTTTTCATAAAGTATGTTCTTGTGACAGTGTCTAGATATGTACATTAAAAGAGGGTAAATAATATTTAATTTTTAAAAGGCCAATTTTGTTAAAATCCTCCAATTTAAGGTAAATTGTGTATAAGTACTATATGTTATCTTTTTAAAGTTTCCATCTTAATGGGCATGTAATCATATATTCTTAGTATACAATGTTGTCAAGTGCATCGATGAGTTTTGCAATAATATGTGACAGAATTTGGATATTTTGATCTTACACTTCCAATAGATAAAGGCCGTTGTGTATACATTGTACATATTGAGGATTAGAAAGTTTTGATTTGGTTTAAATGTTAAACTGATTGCAAAATGTAGCTATTTTATTATATTTTGTTTATCTTGATTACTATATGGTCAAGTTAATTTATTATTCATTTAATGAGAAGGAAAAGGTTTACATGTTATAATTTACATGATGATGGAGCTAGAACATTCTCGAGGAGGGGACACGAGCTAAAAGAAATAGATCTATATCTATCATTTTCAATACTATCATGAAAACTATTTACCAATAATATTGTGAAAGATAAACTTTGTCATCTTATTTTTCATACAAGTGTTAGTAAAATTATATATATATATTTTTAATTCCAACCTTAGTTACACATACTATTCAAGTGTCAGGAAGTTTTTGTAAATGATAGTTTCTATAATTTATATTTTTATAAGTTTCTTATATTCTAATATGTTCAATCACTACAACAAAAGGGCAAAAAGGCTACAAACATTTTCCTACGGAATATTATTAACTACGAAATATGTGGCGGCCTACGATTATTCCGTAGCTAAAACATAAAGAAATCTCGACGGAATATGGCTACAAAATCATTCGTTAATAGTTTTGGTGACGAAAAATCTGAAGTTAATGGAAAGCAACAATGTGATTGAAAAAAATAGTATGACAGCATTCTCTAATAAATTATTGGGATACTTACACCTATAACCCCGAGTAGTTTCGTAATTACCCCAGAAACCTTCGATAAATCATAATTACATGGCTAAGATGGGATAAATACTTCATTCATTGTTCTCAATTAATATATGTTCTCTAAATTTGAATTTAAAAATTTATATCGACATAGCTATTGTATAATCAACAATTAAATCTACCAACTAAACCAATGAAATTTATTTATTAAGCTCGTTAGTGACATACATATGGTAAATATTATCAAATGCGAGTAGATTGAGAACCACGAAAAGGTTGAATGATGCTTTTTGTATTTGTAACTTACGTACTTTATTATTAAATTAAAAATATATAGCAAAAAATTCCAGTATTAGAGTTTCCTTGTTTAGGAAGATATGGCTTATTTCATATCATCCAATAATCAAACGTAAATCACGAATTTTCTCCACACCATAGTTACCCCTTCTCCTTTGGGCTACAGAAATATGTCCAATGATCTTGTAAATGGTAATATTTTAGGAAATATTACATAGGATTCTTAATATATATAATTGGAAAATGTGAGCATTGGCTTTCCCTCCAATAACTAATTAGCGCCTTTTTAGTTTTCACGATGGAAACCGTTCCCCCACCCCCAATTTTCCTCTCCATTTGTTTCCCTCTCCCCCGATTTCACAGTGGTAACTTTCCCCCTCCCCCGTTTGTTTCCCTCCCGCTCTCCATAAATAGTAAGGTCATTACCGCTCGTAGTCATCTTTGCTCCCCTCCAAAGCTCGTCATTTTTTGAAGGTATCTTTTGTGTGTTTTCATCAGGCATCGTTCATCTTGGAATGCTATCATCGGCTCTCAGCCATTGTGGGATTTTGCTACATTATATTTTCTCTTTCGACGTTGCTCCTCAAATCAAAGGTATCATTACCATATATTTTCTGTTACAATCTCGTATGGATATGTATCTTGATGCTAATTTCTATTCAATTAAATTTTTTATCCCAAAAGCGAGATCAGTCCCAATGGAAATCGTATATAATCTGAGAATTTTTTTTGTTTATTGTTAACGAATCTTGCTATCGATATAAATTGTCTTAGATGCTAAAAATTGCATTTTTTGCATTTTGATTTGGTCTTATGGATTAAATTATTGTATTTCTCTTATTAAATGAATGTCGTATTATAAAAAAGTGATGTAATGAGTCTTTGTTATGTAGTGACGTCCTTGGATTATACATAAGTTCTTGAATTACAAATAATTCTTACATTATACAAAATTGATACATACGCCATTACCTATGTTGTGCAATTTCAAAATTTTTTGCTAAGATTTAACATGATGATAATTAGTTTTTTGGAATCTTTAATGTTGTTATGTATAAGTATTTCCTTTTGAAGTGGATTTCTTTATCATTTCATTATCGTAAAATAAAAAATTTAAAAATTTTAGAACTTGTTTAAATAAGATAATATAAGTGGGGTTATTTGTTTATGAAAACTTACATGGATATTGATTAAGTTATTGGAATAAGCTATTACTAATTTTTTATGGCAATTGATTAGGAGAATGGACTACGTGAATGACAAGAGTTGGATGTACTCAGTAGATAACAGATTTGATAGCCCCATTTTTGAATCTGGGCTTCGAAAAATTATCAATTTTGCACTTCAGAATTTGTCAGATAAGCAACCTGGTGTTCTTCCTTGTCCTTGTAAGAGGTGTGGTAATAGATTCAATAAAAGAGCAGAAGAAGTATATGATCATGTGATGCTTAAAGGATTTACTCCAAGATATTTCACATGGATGCATCATGGTGAGTTGAGATTCAATAGAAGCAAAAACACTCCTTCACAAGAAAAAGATAACAATGAAATTCATAACTTGTTAAGGGATGCTTATGGCATGTTCGAAGGTAATGGTTTGAGTAATGATGAAGGTGACACTTTAGGTGAGAAGAATGATTCAAATGAAGAACCTGCGAATAGGGATGCAGAAAGATTTTATAAACTTCTTAAAGATGCAGATGAACCTCTTTTATAATGGGTGTGAAAGATTTAGTAAATTATCTTTTATTATGAAACTTCTACATTTTAAGGCTCTATATGGTTGGTCAAATAAGTCATTTTCTGAAATACTATTGTTATTCAAAGATGTTCTTCCTAATGGAACTGATGCATTGCCATCTTCATATTATGAGGCAAAATTTGTACTTCGAGAGTTGGGACTTGAATGTAAAAAGATCGATGCTTGTCCTAATGACTGCATGCTATTTTGGAAAGAGTCACAATATAAAGAGTTATGTGATCGATGTCATGCATCTAGATACGAAGATCGTGTTATTTCTGAGAAGAAAAGAAAAAAAGTGCCTGTAAAGGTGTTGAGACATTTTCCATTAGTTCCAAGATTACAACGCCTATTCATGAATGAAACTTTAGCTAAACAAATGCGGTGGCACAAGGATGAGAGAGTAGATGATGACTTGTTAAGGCATCCTGCAGATTCTCAAGCATGGAAAAGAATGGATAATATGTTTCCTGAATTTTCTAGCGATCCACGAAATATAAGACTTGGTCTAGCAAGTGATGGATTTAACCCCTTTGGGAACATGAATAATGCATATAGTATTTGGCCAGTTATTGTTATTCCATATAATCTTCCTCCTTGGTTGTGTATGACGCAACCAAATTTCATAATGACACTTCTTATTCCTGGAAAAAGGTCTCCTGGAAAGGAAATAGATGTGTACTTAGAACCTCTTATAGAAGAGTTAAAACACCTATGGGATTTTGGAGTACTGACATATGATGCTCATTCAAAGAGAAATTTTACTATGCGTGCTATGATTCTATGGACAATAAATGATTTTCCTGCCTACGGAGACTTATCTGGCTGGAGTACTAAAGGAAGATATGCATGTCCTGTTTGTCATAAGGACACAATATCTACAAGATTAAAGCATGGAAAGAAACATGCATACTGTTACCATCGTTGCTTTCTAAAAGAGGATCATCCTTTTCGTCATGACAAACGGAATTTTGATGGCAATGTGGAGTTACGAAATGCACCAAAACCTCTGTCTGGATTTGAGATCATGGAGCAACTACATGATTGTAGAAACAAGTTTGGTAAAAACTTTGCACGCATTGGCAAACGTACAAGAGATGAAATGCCAGTAGATGGCACCGAATTCACTTATTCTTGGAAAAAAGTGAGTATTTTCTTCCAATTACCATATTGGAAGTATATCGTGATCAGACACAATTTGGATATTATGCATATCGAAAAGAATGTGTTTGAAAACATTATAAACACAATAATGCAAGTAACCGGAAGGAGTAAAGACAATATTCAAGCACGATTGGATCTGAAAGAGATGGGAATCCGAAAGGATCTTTGGCCACAAATGATTACAGGAGATCGATTATTATTACCATCTGCATGTTATCACATGTCTAGAAATGAGCAGAATACATTCTTTACTACTTTAAAGGAGACAAAAGTTCCAGATGGTTACTCATCAAATATATCTCGAAAGATTAATCTGAATGAACGGAAAATGTCTGGATTGAAGAGTCATGATTGTCATATTCTTATGCAACAGTTACTTCCAATTGCACTTCGAAATCTGTTACCGGAAAATGTCACTATGCCTTTAATAAGGTTATGCTCCTATTTCAACAAGTTATGCAGCAAAGTTGTTGATGTAGATGAATTTTCAAAGATGGAAGTTGACATTGCAGAGATTTTATGTGATCTTGAACGTATATTTCCACCTTCTTTTTTCACAATAATGATCCATTTGCCTATTCACTTGGCATCTGAAGCAAAAATTGCGGGACCTGTTCATTATCGATGGATGTATCCTATTGAAAGATATTTATTAACTCTTAAGAGATATGTTCGAAACATGAGTCGCCCTGAAGGCTCCATTGCTGAAGGTTATTTAGCAGAAGAATGTCTTACTTTTTGCTCACGATATCTCACAGTCGAGTCAAAGTTAAATCGTGGAGTGAGAAATGTTGATGGAAGTACAATACGAAAAGGTGTGCTATATCATTTGACTCGTGAGGAATGGGAGCAAACACGTCGTTATGTTCTTTTCAACACTGACACACTGGCCATATATAGAAGATATTATTCTAATCAAATTATTTTAAATTGACATATATATTGGTTTAATCTAACGAAATCTGCAATACAGAGAACATGAACAATTTCTACGACATTGTTATCCTCATTCTTCAATTCGTTTTATCAAGATGAAACATCATCTCGAATTTCCAGATTGGGTGAATGAACATGTGAGTTTTATGATGTTTTTTAGTACTTTGATTAGATTAATATCACTTAATATAAATCCATCTTAAATAGGTTTTGCATTTGCGTTCTCAAAAAGATGTGGATATATCTGAAGAGGTTAAGTGGTTAGTGCAAGGTCCTTTGACAGATGCCATTTCATATGATGGTTACATATCAAATGGATGTCGATTTCATTGTACGAGATTGGAAGTTACACGCCAATCTCAAAATAGCGGAGTTTATTTATCAGCTGATACTCCAAGTGGTGATAAAGATCATACATTAGAAAAAATTGTATATTATGGTCAATTAGAAGATGTGCTGGAGTTAAAGTATGGACCAAGTTTAAATATGATTTTGTTCAGATGCACATGGTTCAATGAAGAACTTGGGAAAGGACGTCAAGTAGATAAATGCGGCTTCACTTCCATAGATTTTAAACAAATCAAACATAAAGACGAGCCATTCATATTAGCATCTCAAGCTCAACAATGTTTTTATGTAAAAGATAATATAAAGAAAGATTGGCATGTTGTGGTTATTGTTCCACCTCGAGATTTGTATAATATGCCACTTGATGGTGTATATGGAAATGACTCTCGTGTTAATCCAAGTCAATTGCAGAAGCTTATTACATTGTGGGAGACTTCTGATTCAAAGGTTAGTAGTTTATCTTTATTTTTTTGAACTTCCTAAACATTATCCCACTAATAAATAATTTTTTAGGTCAAGGCTGAAATTAATAAAGTAAATCGTTCGAAAAAGAGGTTGAAACATTACTCTGGCTCACGCTCTTTTGCAAACAAAAAAGCAGATTTGGTAAGATTTCTGATTTTTTACCACTTACTCATGATTGTATAAAAGCAAATGGCTAAATTTGATTTGTAATAGGAGAAGAAATTATTAAGAGAACCCACCGAGATGGAGCTTATGAAAAGTCTTTATCGCAGATGTGAATTACTGGTTAGATGATTGCATCATTATTGCGTGATGTTCATTTGTATATCAAATTGTTATTAATATAATATTTTTTATATCTTTATAGGATGATATCGAGGACTTTGTGGTTACAGAAACCCAACAAATACAAAATAAATCATTGGAGTCACGAGACGAATGTGCTATTGTGGCAACTGCTTATGCTCACCATGCAAAACCTGTGAAGAACAATTACATTCTTAATCTTGGAGTTGGACATAATAGATCATATCAACGATCTATATCTTTGAGATTGCAGTCGTCAGAGGGTTCACAATCTCGAGATCAGGTTATATTATTTATTATTTTATATTTTATCTTAAAAAATATGTAATGAGCAATGTCTAAATTATTTGTTTTATGTGTAGGAGAAGATTATCATACTAGAAAAGATGCTCATGAAGCAAAATCTTGTGCTTGATCGATTAAGCCAACATCTTGGATTTAATGTCCAATCTTGGAGTAATGATGGAGAACAGGTTACACATACATATTCATATAATGCATATGTAAATCAATATATTGATATTATTGTTGTGCATATAAATATAGGTACAAGGAAGTGAAGTCAATGCTACAAACACTAAATTTGGTCAAGATATGCAAGAAAATAATAATGAACGACATAATAGTGGTTGCGGAGATAATACTATGGGCAAAGGAACCATTCCTTGTCTTGATGGAGATAATCCTAGAATGAATGCACACCATACAATATTTCCATGTTCACCGACATTTGTGCAAGGAAATAGAAATCATACATATGGTACGGCATACCCATACCTACATCTACCTCCTAATCATCATCCTTATCCATATTCACATTCATATCCTCCTCCATATCCGTATCATTTACAGGTAAAATATTCATCTTCTTAAACTATTCTTACCATTTTCAAATAAATTATTGATGTATCCATTGCTTTTTTTAATGAATTTAATGATGGTGCAGGGTGGCAATTTCCAAACAAGGGGAGAAAATACAAATGCAACCATTACTCAACCACACAGTGCATCCATTACTCAGCCACATCTACATCTGCCTCCACCTCTATATTCATATCCATATCATTCACAGGTACTTCATCTTGTATTATTTGTCTTACTAAACGATTTATAAGGTCTTTCATGTAGTGAAAATAATGTTTATGGGATGGCAATTTGCATATGGGCGGAGAAAATATGACTATTGGACCAAACTCCCAACAAAATACATATCCATCTCAATTTTCACATCCATATCGTTCACAGGTAAGGTTTGTTTGAGTGAACTCTTATATTGATCTGGTAAATTATCAGTGCATCACTTTTATTTAATATTTACAGAAGAATGGAGAGAATGCAACCGGTGCAACTATAATTCATGATGCACAACTGGTAAAATTGAATGTTTTTATTTCATCCTTTTTAAATTACAAATAGCAAGATTACAACTCCATTTTTAAATAGATATAGCTTTCACCAATTTATATTATATATAATGGTAAAATTAATTATTCGTTAATAGTCTCCTATTTTTACTTCAAAAATTTTGTTCTAACTTTTAGCTTGTTGCTTATATAGGATCAAAATGAAGACTAGTGCAAGATATATAGAAGTGAAGATCGATGAAGATTACAAAATTGAAGACCCTTGTCTTTTGACCATTTCCTGAAAGTTGGATTTATGTAAAATTGACATTTTGTTGAAAGTTTAATTTTCATGTCATATTTTGTTGAAAGTTTAATTTTCATGTGATGATGGATGTGGAAATCAAACTTGTGAATATTGTTTAAATGTTTTATAATATTTGTTTTTTTAAACTTTGCTTAATGTCAATTGAATGAATGTCACGACTCTTTTGTATGGAGAGATATATGATATTATACAATCACAAATATTAATATTCAGACTATTTAATATAAGAGAGATGAAATTATTAAATATTAATTATAGGCTTTTAACCATTTAGGCAACCCAAATCATTGGAATGTAGGTAATAACTTCAATAATTTTGTAGCCAAAACTATTTTCTACGGATTATGATTATGGACTATTCATCATAATTAATAATACATGCGATTATAATGTAGGATTTTCTCACAATTATAATTATCAGTATTTATTTTCCACGTCATCACATGTATTGGCGACGATTTGTTACTACATCTGAATCGTAGTAACCAAACTATAGCGACGAAATTTCCGTTGTTCCAATCTTTAGCTACCATGGTCATGGACTAGGAACAATGGCTACAGTTAAGTCGTCGCCCACCTATATTCCGTAGCTATAATTGTTAACTGTGTAGTGACAAATTGTGGCTAAAAGTCATTTTTGTTGTAGTGGATATATTTTTTAAATTAAATCAATTGTATGAATTGATTCCTCGCAACATGAACATATTTGTTCCAAGTATATATTAAATTGAAATATAGAATAGAGATTTTTACCCAGCAGACTCTATAATCTTTTTAATTACCTTTACGTCCTTTGAAACATCGATATTCCTCCCTCGACTCCGTAAACTTGTTCCGTCTTACCTTATAGACATTGCCGTAAATTTGGGACCTTTTAAGTTAACTAGCTTGGGTTTAAGTTGAGTTTATCTAACCCTAGCAAATCCAATGATAGGTTTTTTTCACTCTCTCTCTCCTTTCTTCTTCTCTCCCCCTCCTTCCTCTTCCACACTCTCTCCTTCTTCATTCTTTTTGGACGAAGCTGTACTCTCCCCTTTCTTCTTTACTCTTGCGCGTACAGAGGGGAGGTCGTCGTCACAACCCACGGTAGCCCTCCATCTTCGACGCGTTGGGTCGGCCAGGCCCTCTCCTCCCACGTTACCACCGACAACCGTCACACCACCACCTCCTAAAACGTCGCCCCTGCCTCCTGGAACATCGGGCAGACCTTCGAGGGCAAGAACTTCCGCGTCTGACCAGGAGTAGCCCCTCTTCTCGGCTCTCTTTCATTTTCTTTGTTCGTGATTGTCAGTGTGTGTTATTGGTTTGAAGTGTGCACTACGAAGGGCAGCCCACAGATTCGGGGGTGTTGACGTCACAACTTTCAGTGGCCATGTATTAAGATCCACTGTAAGACGGGAGTTGGGATCTCTTTTTTCTGAGATCCGTTCTCCTCCTCCCTGGAGATGGGCTTCTGAGGATGACTGTGATGGTCGATAATTTTCTGTTATTTTTAGTAGAAATATGGAGTCTTGAGTGTTAAAAGAACATGACACTGGGTTTGATACCGACATGGAAACTATCAGTAAAATGACTGCCATATTATTTTGAAGGAATTAGTTAATTCCCATTGGTTGAGTGGATTTGGGGCCATTCTCTGTTTACTTGTTTGGATTCCTTTTTGACAGATAAAATGACATCCATTTTATCTCACCTTTTTTTAAGGGTAGATGATAATGCTTTCTAAAATCTATGAACTTTAACCCTCGTCCAAAAGTGGTATAATATTTGTGTAAGTGTATTGCCTCCACGTTTTATATCCAGGCACAAATCATAGGAAGCTTTTGGCGGGGTACAGGATTTGTGTGTACTCATGTTCGAAGATTCCCGAGAATTGATCCGACAGATATGCCAATAAATAGCATTTTCCAACGAAAATCACGGGCGGAGGGTGGGAGGGAACGAGGGCGAGGGGCGGAGGGCGGGAGGACGAGGGGTGGAGGGTGGGAGGCGGACGACGGGGAGGGTGAGGGGGTGAGAAACGGAGATAAGGAGGAGGGAGAGGAAGAATGGCATTGAATGTAAATTTGATAACGTAAAGGTAAAAGAACATAACAGAATCGGGTTAGTTATAACGGATAAATGGATGGGGGTTAATCACAAGGTCTGTAGAGTAAAGGTTAACAAGTTTATGGGGTCGAGAGAGGAATATCGATGTTTCAAAGGTCGTAAAGGTAATTTAAAAAGATTATAGGGTCTGTCGGATAAAAGTCCCTATAGAATATGTAGTATACACTTTTTACAATAAATAATCAGAAATATTAATTAAATGTATATAAAAAATGCACTAATCAAGGATTTCATATTTGGACAATTTACATTATAACAAATAAAAATATTAATAATAATATCTATAAAAACTTAATAATAATTCATTTATTTTTTAAGAAAACTGATAAATTTGAGATCAAGAATTAGATCATGTATTTATTTACATGGTAATTGGATTAGTCAAATCTTTGACATGTTCCTTACAATTCGATCTTAAATGTATAAATGTATGGATATCCAATAAGATAATTAGGATAGCATATCGCTTATAAGATTGTTCATTTAAGAAATATTATGATATGGTTCATCCAAGGTAAAGTATACTAGTGTTAGGGTGCAAATATAATGTTACAAGATAAAGGTTAATAAATATAGCGATACAGTTAAAGTGATTTTGTTGCGAGACACGCTGCACAAAAAGCGGTCTCATCTAAAAGTGGCTAAACACGAGAACGCCTATATTGACCATCAACATATATTCATCTCATCTGGGTTCTTGGCAAGTGAAGCAGTGGAGCTCCTCAAGAGGATCGAAAAAATTATGCATAACAATGCTATGGTTTTAAATCTATGAATGTTGTATTTTGTAGGATTGGATTTGCCATCCAAAAGGGATTGACAGCGCAGCTTGTTGCTCGTCTCCCATCAATTTCTATATAATGAAACCTTTTTAAAGGTAGATGCATATGATGATACGCTAGAAGAACCTTATACAGTTATTGATGGCTATGACATTGGACTAAATGCCTTAACAATTCGTAAGTCTGATCTTTTTATTTATTGGCGCATGACTTTGTCACCCTTTTGTCGGAATATTTTTTATAAAAAAATTGCACATCTACAAATATCAATTGATCTTCAATTTAATAGTGAAACTCTTTAGTACAATAAAACGAACTTTGACTTTGGACAGTGGTATTGAGTGGACTTTCTCGGAAATTATTTCCTCAATATTATTATATATTGTTATCATATGATGGTGTGGTTTCGAGAATGCGTATTTTTTTAAGATCATTGAGATAGTAAAAATATGATTGGGGATTTTAAAATTCAGCTTTTTTCCTCTTACGTGCATCCATCTAAAGATTGCAACATTTTAAAAAAAATAATAACTTGCATAAAGATCTGCCCATTTGAGTTTTATATAAAAATAGGTCCTTGTTAGAAAATCACGACAGTTTGATGCATTACATTTTGATGCTGAATAACTTTGTTGACAGTGTTATATTTTTGACAAAACTAATGTTACGAAGGGATATACACATACAATCCAGGATTGATAACCAATATATGTTGAAATATATATTAGGGATATTTAAATCTATAATTCTATCTACATAACCCTGCATTGTCGTGAATTATATCCAGGACCCTCGATAGTGCTTAACTCTTACATCCATAATCTCGTGTTAACTTCCATTCAATTTTCCATTAGTTATGATGGTATCCGTCCAATATTTTACATTTTCACCCTTTTATCTCCCTATTATTTACACATAAACCACCCCCCACCCCTGCCAACCACTTCCTCGTCCCCTTCCTCCTCCACGTCCCTCCTCTAGGTCATCAAGCCATGACACGTCACCCCCGCACCTCCCCTTCCTCCTCTACTTCCATTTCCTCCTCCTTCTCGCTCGCGAGCCTGAAGTCCACAGGGAGTGATCATAGCGACTGGAGCTTCGCTGGCGATGTGCACCCCTTTAACGGCGACCTTTTTGCAACATCGTCGCCACCTTTTCGCATCCTCTTGTTTGTGGACACGTCCGCAGACGCAATGAATCTCCTATCCGAAACCCTATATGAAATTCCCTATGGATTCAAAGAGCTCCATCACAGAAGTGGGCTCCTTCACCGGCACGGGAGGCGGGTCGATGATGGGTTGGGGGGTGGGGGGAGATGGTCGGCGTGGGTGGGGGGGTGGTAGGGGTGGGTCATTAGAGCAGGAAGAAGGATGGGTAATTTTTATTTTTTATTTTTTGAAATTTTGATAATCGTTAGATAGATATGGATTAGGTTAACCCAATGGTCTAGTTGGATTAACAGACAAATCTGACGGGGATTATGGATGTGAGACAGAGTGACTATTCGAGGTTCCTAGTGTAATTCGAGATTACGCAGGGTTACGTACATAATTATGAAATTACTAAAGGGTATTTGTGTGAATATCCCTATATATTATTGTTATCGATTATCATAATGTTGAGTATGATATGTCGATTATATTAACAAAAAGCATGATATATAATTAATAAGTTGTTTGTTAAAAACTTTTTTACACAGACCGTATTAATAAAGTAAGCTTATTATTTTAATGAAATTATATAGCATTGAAATATTAGACATGATCTTTTTATCACGGTCCCTTTTTAATGGATCCCAAATGTGGAACCTGTAATTAATTTGATTCGTTTATTTTAAAATTGAGTAAATTACAAAAAAGTCCTTAAACTATACACTTGATTGCATTCTCATACATGAACTTTAAAAAGTAAAAAATGTAGTACCCAAACCTTCAAGTTTGTCTCAATGCGGTTCCTGACTATTGAAATTTAAGGTTAAAATGATGAAATAATTAACTAAATTTCTATGGTGAAGGATCGTATTGAGACAAATTTGAAAGTTGTGGTAGCATATTGTTACTTTTAAAGTTTAGATATGACATTGAAATCAAGTGTATAATTCAGGAATTTTTTTGTAATTTACTATTTCAAATTTGATCATAAAGAAAAATATATGGTTTTTCTCATATATTTTAAACTAGATCTAATTGAGAATAAAATCTTAATCTAATTAACTCCAAGGGTAGCAAGAGAAGAAAAAAGAGTTGTCGAAGAGGAAAATAGACGAGAAAGAGGAAGAACTTGTGCCAATGACCGAAAGTTTAAGGGTACATATATATGTGTTGACTTGTCGAGATCAGTACACATCGATATGAAATCAAATATCATGTATCTGATGGTAAAAATTGGTCTACAAAATTATAATTAATAGCCTTTTGTTAAATATCATCGAGAAGTAGATAGGATTTGTGATACTTTTGTCATGATTTTTTTACTGATAAGCTCGATATTTGAATTTGGACTGAAGGAAGGTATAGCTTTTGCACATCATAAAAATCCACAATAAATAGATCGTATATAGCAACAAGATCTTATACATGCTAGGGAGAGATACTCGCGGATCGCATCCTCATTGCACACAATGTCTCCTCCTTCTCCGCGCATGCAAACGACACGTAATATGTGTAAGACCTCTGAGTATTAGCTTACATTCATTCAAGGCTTCTAACCATATCCAGTTTCCAAATGAAAAAAATGACTAATTTACATTGTAGTACTCATGGAGACCCTTCCGATAAGTTCAAGAACATCAAAATTGGAGTTCATATGAGAAAGTTACGTGCAAAATGCAATCGGGGTGCAGCTTTCGGGCATGGATCTGAACTCGGATCCGATTAAGGGTCCGACCATATATAAAGGCAGGAGCCCCAATATTTTGGCTAATCAGAACACTTAGTCTCACCGGAGGCTCACCTCCTTCTGGTCTCTCTCCCTATCTCTCTCTCTCTCTATCTATCTATCTATATTTGTAGGGGACCCTTCTAATAAGATGTGTCCTTCCTGAGTTCTGGAAGACCGCTTTCTTTTTGTTGAAAATGCAAACACTTTAGTAGACTACGTATACAGTTTGTATTATAACTATACACGATGAATACAAAATCGCACACAAAACTGCATATTATAATACAAATATTAAAACTGCACATTATAATACAAATTGTATATGTATTCTACTAAAGTTGTCTTATTTTTTACAAAAAAGGGTACGGTCTTCCTTAACTCAGGAAGGATCGTATCCTATTCGAAGGAAATCATATATATATATATATATATAAGGGTAAAATGTGTATGCCCCTAGGGGGAGCTAACTTAGCTCCCCCCACCCTTTTTTCACAAATTTTTTTATTTTTTTGAAATCTAAAACCGTGTAAATTCATTATTAAATCCTTATATTATGTCATTCAAATTTCATTCAAAACAGAGACTCGTACGACCTCCATCCAAATGGGGTCGATTTAAAAAATCATGTTATCGTTAAAAAATGACTGTCTGGATGGAGGCCGTAGGAGTCTCTGTTTCACACGAAATTTTTATGACATAATATAGGGATATAGTGATGAATATTCACGGAAAAAAATTTAAAAAAAATAAAAAAATTGAAGAAAATAGGGCGGGGGGAGCTAAGTTAGCTCCCCCTAGGGGGCAGCCCCATTTTCCCCATATATATATATATATATATATATATATATATATATATATATATATATATATATATAGGGAGCCTTTCAAATAGGATGCAGTCCTTCCTGAGTTCAGGAAGGTCGCCCCTTTTTTGTATAAAAATGAGCACTTTAGTAGAATACATATACAGTTTGTATTATAGGTGCACGTTATAAATACATAGCCACATACAAAACTGTATTTATAATACAAACATTAAAACTGCACATTATAATACAAAACTGTATATGTATTCTACCAAAGTCATCCTGTTTTATACATAAAAGGGGCTGGCCTTCCTTAACTATGGAAGGACTGCGTCCTATTTGAAAGAAATCCTATATATATATATATATATATATATGGGGAAAATGTGTATGCCCCCTAGGGGGAGCTAACTTAGCTCCCCCCGCCCTTTTTTTGACATAAATTTTTTATTTTTTTTTGAAATCTAAAACCGTGTAAATTCATTAATAAATCCCTATATTATGCTATTAAAATTTCGTGCGAAACAGAAACTCCTACAACCTTCATCCAAACGGGGTCGATTTAAAAAATCCTCTTACCGTTAAAAAATGACTGTCTGGATGGAGGCCGTAGGAGTCTCTGTTTCGCACGAAATTTTAATAGCATAATATATGAATATAGTGATGAATATTCATGGAAGAAATTTTCAAAAAAAAATCAAAAAAATGGTGAAAATGGGGCGGGGGGAGCCAAATTAGCTCCCCCTAGGGGGCAGCCCCATTTATCCCTATATATATATATATATATATATATATATATATATATATATATGGGTCATATGTGGCTGCTCCCTAGAGGAAGCCAACATGGCTGCCCCCGCCTTATTTGGGCAAATTTTTTTATTTTTTTTGAAAAATAACACCATTTACATTCATCCCTATATCCCTCCTATATACCATTCGAATTTCGTCAGAAACAGAGACTCCTACGGTCTCCATCCGGACAGTAATTTTTTAACGGTAACATGATTTTTTTAAATCGATACCATCGAGATGGAGGCCGTAGGAGTCTCTATTTCTGACGAAATTCGAATGGCATGTAGGAGGGATATATGGATGAATATACATGGTTTTATTTTTCAAAAAAAATAAAAAAACGCCGAAAAATGGGGCGGGGGCAGCCATGTTGGCTACCCCCAGGGGGCAGCCCCATTTTTTCCATATATATATATAGGAAAAAATGGGGCTGCCCCCGCCCCATTTTTCGGCCTCTTTTTTATTTTTGTTTTGAAAAATAAAATCATGTATATTCATCCATATATCCCTCCTATATGCCATTCGAATTTCGTCAGAAACAGAGACTCCTACGGCCTCCATCTCGATGATATCGATTTAAAAAAATCCTGTTACCGTTAAAAAATTACTGTCCGGATGGAGGCCGTAGCAGTCTCTGTTTCTAACGAAATTCGAATGGCATATAGGAGGTATATAGGGATGAATGTACATGGTGTTATTTTTAAAAAAAATAAAAAAAATTCCCCAAATAAGGCGGGGGCAGCCAAGTTGGCTGCCCCAAGGGGGCAGCCACATATGACCCTATATATATATATATAGGGTAAAATGGGGCTGCCCCTAGGGAGTAGCCAACTTGGCTACTCCCACCCCTATTTTTCCCTTATTTTTTTATTTTTTTGGAAATAAAAATTTGTATATTCATCACTATATCCCTCTCACATTCTATTAAAATTTCGTCAGAAACAGAGACTCCTAAGCCCTCCATCCAGACGTCATTTTTTTAACGATCGCAAGATTTTTTAAATCGACCATGTTTGGATGGAGGCCGTAGGAGTCTCTGTTTCTGACGAAATTTTAATAGAATGTGAGAGGGATATAATGATGAATATACAAATTTTTATTTTCTAAAAAAATTAAAAAATGAGGGAAAAATAGGGGTGGGAGTAGCCAAGTTGGCTACTCCCTGGGGGCAGCCCCATTTACCTCATATATATATATATATGGGATAAATGGGGCTGCCCCCTAGGGGGAGCTAACTTGGCTCCCCCCGCCCCATTTTCACTATTTTTTTTATTTTTTTTGAAAATTTCTTCCATGAATATTCATCACTATATCCCTATATTATGCTATTAAAATTTCGTGCGAAACAGACACTCCTACGGCCTCCATCCAGACAGTCATTTTTTAACGGTAACAGGATTTTTTAAATCGACCCCGTTTGGATGAAGGTCGTAGGAGTCTCTGTTTCGCACGAAATTTTAATAGCATAATATAGGGATTTATTAATGAATTTACACGGTTTTAGATTTCAAAAAAAATAAAAAAATTATGTCAAAAAAGGGCGGGGGGAGCTAAGTTAGCTCCCCCTAGGGGGCATACACATTTTCCCCATATATATATATATATATATATATATATATATGGTCGTATGTGGCTGCCCCCTAGGGGAAGTCAACATGGCTGCCCCCGCCTTATTTGGCAAATTTTTTTATTTTTTTTGAAAAATAACACCATTACATTCATCCCTATATCCCTCCTATATACCATTCGAATTTCGTCAGAAACAGAGACTCTTACGGCCTCCATCCGGACAGTAATTTTTTAACGGTAACAGGATTTTTTTAAATCGGTACCATCGAGATGGAGGCCGTAGGAGTCTCTGTTTCTGACGAAATTCGAATGGTATGTAGGAGGGATATATGGATGAATATACATGGTTTTATTTTTCAAAAAAAAATAAAAAAATGCCGAAAAATGGGGCGGGGGCAGCCCCATTTTTTCCATATATATATATATATAGAGAGAGAGAGGTAAATGGGGCTGCCCCCAGGGAGTAGCCAACTTGGCTACTCCCATCCTTATTTTTCCCTAATTTTTTTATTTTTTTGGAAAATAAAAATTTGTATATTCACCATTATATCCCTCTCACATTCTATTAAAATTTCGTTAGAAACAAAAACTCCTACGGCCTCCATCCAAACATGGTCGATTTAAAAAATCCCGCGACCGTTAAAAAAATGACATCTGGATGGAGGGCTTAGGAGTTTCTGTTTCTGACGAAATTTTAAAAGAATGTGAGAGGGATATAATGATGAATATACAAATTTTTATTTTCAAAAAAAATAAGAAAATGAGGGGAAAATAGGGGTGGGAGTAGCCAAGTTGGCTACTCCCTGGGGGCAGCCCCATTTTACCCATATATATATATATATATATATATATATATATATATATATATATGGGTGCACTTGAATTGAGGTGGCATCTTTCCTTGATTAAGGAAAGGTTTCATCTTAGGCCGTGGGATGAAGAGTGAACGAAGGAGATTGAAACCACTATGTGGTTTTCGTGCCAACTAACATTCCTATAATGAGGGATGGTTAAATTAATGCTAAATAAATTATTACACGTCACTAAACATTCTATATTTAGCAAATAAGCATTTTTAAGAACACAACATTGCGTCAAAATCTTGGTTGAAAAAAGCACCGTATTTTGAAATAATCTGTTATGATAATACAAAATATTGTGCTATTTTACGTCTTCATTCCTATTTTACAACATATTATCTACCGCTTATACAGAAAAAAGCCTAAAAGACGGTGACATATTGCGTTTATTCAAAAGAATTTTACACATATTAAGTAAAAAAAATTACATTCGTTTACGTAATAAAATACGAAATTGATAAAGATATTGCAAACTCTCCTATACGTATATACAAAATGGGAAATTTAGATATAAGGAAATGGAAATATGAATTACGTTATATATCTATAATTTACACAAAACAAACGACAATTACAAATTTGAATTATATTTTACAATGATATTATGATAACTGGAGAACATTTTTTACAAACTTTTAAACAAGTTTACCAACAATTATCATATTTTACGTATAAATTGTATATTTTACTAAAGGCTACTATATTCTGTTAATGTATATCTCAATTAATATATGTACGTTACGTATACGTATGTATATTTATTTTCTCAGAATCTTGATATCACATATAATTACAATTGTATAATAATATATTACAAATGAACAATTTATTTTACAAGAATTGAGGGTATTTTACTGAGATATTCTGACATTTTGCATTAAATAATTGACAATGTTGCCACTATTTTACATTACTAGTTTATAATTTACAAAACCATGTTATATTTTACAGCTTTGTCTTCTAATCTACAATTAGAAATTTCTCTTGGTTTGATATTCTCGATTCTACAAATAAAATGGGAAGATATACATGGTAACTGTTCTCATGTTGATATTTGTATTATATAATAATTTAAAATTTTATCTTTATAATTTTTGATGTTTTCAAAAGAGAACATAAGCAGTGATAAATAAACAATGTATGTTTTCCTGTTTTACGGATTTGAAAAATTAAATTAGTGATATTAATATATAATAGGAAAAAATCGCTAGAGAATGAGATTGCAGATGCTATGAATAATTTCTTGCGAGAAACACATGTCTGATTCAAAGAATCAAAAGCTCAACACAAAAATGAATCTTTTAAATTTAAATTGTGCATAAAGATTGATGAAAACATATACTGGAATTTGGAACAAATGAAAATATGAAGAAGAATAAACATAGTGTGTAGATGAAGATAAAATACTGACCTGTTTAGACGTAGAGATGATAAAGCAGAAATGAATTTCAAAAGCAAAAACTAGCTAACAATGGTTGAAGAGCAAAGGAAAAAAGGGAAATGAAGTTTTCGATAATTAATTAATTACCAAATTAATGATTACTCATTGATTAATTTAAATCAATTTGAAATTTAAAAATTCAAATTCTTTCTATTTTTAGTCAAAACCAAAAACAAGCTCCTGTTTACTTTCAAAAAATACAACATTGTCAATAAATCAAAAATAGAGATCTATGAATAAATGAAATCGAATTTAAGGAAAGTAAAACATGAAGTATATTCATATAATAAAGTTACAAAAAAACCTAATTCGAAATTAAGCAAGAAGAAGTTACCGCATAAGGGCGACGACGGCAAGGCAGGCGATCTTCTAGCGATTCGATTGAGGAGAGAGTCTCCACTCGAGAAATCACTTTCTAAGGAGAAAAGAAGGACATCAGGAGACGATGGAGGAGATGCAATCGAACTTGGTTGAACCAACGAGGGTACGGGATGAAGACTCAGATCAGTACACTGGGCGTACAATGATGGAACTCCAGATCCATCGGCCGAAGCAACAAATCAAAAGTAAGTACATTTTCAAATTTTTACGACTATTTTAACAATTTTAGACAAATAATATCTCTGGAAAATGGTATGAACAGAAGGAACACAACTACCAGTTATCAAAACAAAGGAATTCGATGTTGATAAGGATGCTCTGAAGCTTAATGATGATTTTGGAAGTAAGAAGATTTATGTTTACTTAAATATAAATTGCGTTTTTTATTTGTATGAATAAAATCATTGATTATTGCAAACACAAATATATTTTTTCCTCTTGTTTTAGGCAAAGGTTATGTACAACACATGTGCTACATTGAACATTTTGTTCAGTTCATTGATAACCATAGACCCACGCCCAAACAACAAGCACTACTGTCAAAGACGGCTTTTGGGAAAATAATTAGCATTAGCCATGTTGAAATACAAAGAAAAAATCCTCAATCTTTGGTTGAACAATACCAAGGAGGCAGAAATTTCAGATTTGGGAATAAGGTAGTGAGTTTCAGTGATGAAGAAGTTGGAGCAATTTTGGGTCTGCCAAGGTCTGGATTCTCAATAACAGTGAGAGGAAGACACCTTCAATGGAAATCTTTTATATCTTACAAAATGTTTGAAGAAGGAATGATTTTCAATAGAAGGAAGTTGAACAACATTCTCGAGGACTACTACAATAGAGATGATGACAACTCGGTCTCTATTTATGTTACATGCTTGATACTTTTGATGTTTGCCACATTCCTTTTCCCAGACAGTTCTTATTATTTTCCGAAAGATTTGTTACACTATGTAGAATCACTTGAAGATACAAGATACTTTAACTGGTCTGTTGCTGTAGCAAGGATGATACTATTCAACATGGATGACGTTGTGAGTAGAGTTCAGAAGAGAAGAGCAGGTTTATCAAGGGTAACACTTGGTTACCTTACAGGATGTGTTGCCTGCTTATATGTGAGTACTTTGAAAATATTTTTTATTATATGATAAAAAACATAAATATTAATAACACCAATGTATCAGGTATGGATGATGAAGTACTGCTGCAAAGACCTTGTGGTCAGCAGATATCTTAGGCCACGAATAAGGAAGTGGGCTGGACCAATCAAAGGAGTTTCGAGAGCATTGGTTTCAATAAGTTGTGATCAAGTAAGCCTTGTTGAGATGATTAATAATATACTGAATGACTCGTAATTTCATTTTTTTTTCCAATACTAAATTATCTTATTTATATATATATTGCCTGCTTTGCAACTTCAAAAAATTGAAATTGTAAAGATAGGAGCAGACGAGTATGTCTTTCCTTTTGAAAAGTTTACAAATGATGGTTTTGCTGTTAGAAAACAAAAAATTTTGATCATAACCCCAATCCCAGTACCACAGGATGCTTTAAAAAAGAAAGTAAAGCAACAGCTACAAGAAATGAGTGACCAAAAAAAATATGCTTGTGTTTCAAGTGCAGACATTGTAAAAAAAGAAACAAAAAACATGTATGTGTGTTGCACTTTCCATTGAGATAGAGGAGCTGAAAGAGAAAATCAAAGCAATAAGTGAAACATATAGGAAAAAAGTTGAAGAACATATCAGAATAAATTCAGAATTGAAGAAGGAGAATGATAGGTTGACAACTGAGATTACGGAGCTGAAGGAAAAAATAAAAATGGTTCCTGATCATGATATGATTGATCTTGGTCATAAAGCATTGGAATCAGAAGAAACGTTGGAGAATAAATCTGGAAATAAAGATGAAGGTGACATTGATGACAATGATCAAAACATGGATGCAACAACACGAAATGAATCTGATGTCAATGTAGGAGATTTGAAACCTAGTGACTCAGATATCAGAGAAAAACTTCAGAATTTAATTTCTGAAATCTGTGATGAAGATCCACTGTATCAATCTCAAGATACAACAAAAAAGATTCACCTCTCAAGAGTGACATGCCTTCTTTCGATCTGAACATTGGTGACAATTCAAAATCAGAAAATGTGAACACACAGCCTACTACAAAGAGAATAAAGAGGGAAAAAGTCACTGTACAACAGAGCTCAATAATAAAAAGATTGAAACAAAGAAGAGAAGCAAAAAAATTTGTACAAGAAGCAGAGAAGCAAGGGAAAGAAGAAATTGGAAAACAAGATAATGACACATCCAGTGAGGTAAGCCATAAAAAATAAAATAAATTCTTTTGTATCATTGAATACAAGTGTCGTATAATGTATATTTTCAATACTGTTCACACAACTCTGTATATTCTATATGATAATGATATTAATTGTTTCTAACCATTTCTATAATTGATTGACTAAGAATCAGTATCTCTGCGATTTAGTAACCGATTTCATTGGTTACGAAAAAGTATCAGAACAGACAAAGAAAACGATCCAAGAATTTCTTCGTGATCCTGCCGATAAGTAAGTAATTTACACAAATTTCAGCTTTTATATGTAAAAATCTTTAACTTTAGATATATAATATTAATTAAATAAAATTCCTCAGATTGAATGCCACATACTTCACTCCGGGAAATCGGAGTTGTAAAGGAAGAGATATTCATAACTTCTTGTACGAAAGAATGATCGAGGATACGGTACGTATATTTATAATATGTACCTTTTTATATTTGTTTATGCCTAAATTGTTTTTGATATTGTAGATAATCGACATGTTTATGGATGTGCTGCAACATAAATACAGCACAACTAATGATCATGTCCCATTTGTATTCACACCAATATTTTAAATGGTGAGATTATGATTACTGATATAATTAATATGAAATATATTTAATCATCATAATTTAGTATTATTACTTCTATTTTTGCAGCAATATCTTGTGAACCTGGTGGTTAATGCTACGGAAAGTGAATTTGATAAGCTCGAGGAGCTATACAATGAAGGATTATTCATGCCAGAGTTGGAGAAAATCTTCACTCTTATCCACACAAGAAACCATTGGCACCTTCTTGTTACTGATTTTAAAGCAAGAAAGTTCCTTTCATACAATTCTATGAAAGGATCAAAATCCCATAAGAAGGATTTATTGAAATGGGTATGAAATAATTAAAGTTTAGATTTTATTAAAATTCTTGATTCACTGTTAATAATATTCTTTTTTAATTACATGTCAGTATGGCTGGATCTCTGAGTACTACTTCATGGACAGTATTTCAGATGATTGCCTTGCAGGTTGCGAGATCATTTACGTGCAAGATTACCCGCAACAACCTTCACAGAGTCTGGATTGTGGGATTTACGTGATGAAGATGATGGAGTACCTATGTGAAGGAAGGGCGTTGGACTTCAGCTACGATGATATTGACAGATTCAGATCTGAAATAGCTTCGTCGTTGTTAACGTGTGGACACATAGAGAACTCGGCGACACAATGATAAAGCTAGAAGACATATTAAACACAGATCTTAGAGTTTTTTTATTTTAAGTCAGAACTATGTACTGTTTAATTGTCTTAAATTGTGTATGTTTCCACAGTTTCTGTTTAAATCTTCTTTAGAACCAAACATTTCATTTAAATATGACGAGTAATCTATGTTTGCATTGACTATATGTTACATGTTGTAGTCAATATATTCATGAATGACAGGAAGACATAAGATACATTATAATACTTGATAACTAAAGGACATTGTGGATATGTTAGAGTTTTCCAATTGACATCCCAATGATTACAATTTGTTTGTTATTACTCATGCTGATATAGACTTGTATTTGCAGATATGATCAAAATATTGTCAGGAATAATGTAGCTAATTATATTATATTGAAAATGTTTGTAAACTATAGTACCAATACGTAAACTATTATTCCTATATGTAAAATAGTAAATCTATTCGTAAAAAGTCTAAGATATATTATAATGATCGATAACTACACAACATTCTAGTTGTGTTAAAGTTTTCGAATGATCGAAAATCTTCTTCTACTTTAAAGATACACATCCCGATGAATACTAACAGTTTGTTATTACTCATACTGATTTATACTTGTATTTGCGCATAGCTTCACAATTATGATACAAATAATATTGTTAATTGTAACATAATGAAACTTTCGGTAAATTACGGTTAAAATTCGTAAAATTATATCATTGTATGTAAAATATTGATCTTATTTGTAAAAATTATAAGATGTATTTCAATGCTCGATAACTAATGACTTTCTGGATAGATTAGAGTTTTCCAATGATCGAAAAACTTCTTATACTTTAAAGATTAACATCACGATGATGGGTGCACGATGATTACTAATTGTTTGTTATTCTTCAAATCATGTACATATTTCTAAAATAATGAAAATTTACGTAAAGTATTGCAATTCGTTATTGTGGAAACAATTATGGTAACAATTGCAATCTTTCAGACAATAATCTAGTCGTAAAATAATGAAACTTTCAGAAAATTGCAACCTTTCATCAAAGAATCTTTCAGAAAATTGCAATCTTTCTGTCAAGAAAATAGTTGTAAAATAATGAAACTTTATGTAAATTATGTTAACGATTTGTAAAATAATAACATGGTATGTAAAATATTGATAATATTTGTAAAAAGTATGAGATATATTGCAATGCTCGATATCTAAACGACTTCCTTGTTAGATTAGAGTTTTCCAATGATACAAAAACTTCTTATACTTTAAAGATTAACATCACGATGATGGGTGCACGATGATTACTAATTGTTTGTTATTCTTCATTATTACATATCATGTACAAGTTTCTAAAATAATGAAAATTTACGTAAAGAATTGCAATTCGTTATTATGGTAACAATTATATTAACAATTGCAATCTTTCAACCAATAATGTAGTTGTAATTATGGGTGCACGATGATTACTAATTATTTGTTATTCTTCATTATTAATTTATAATCAACTTTATAATCAACTGGCTTAAGGAAATGTGTAAACTTTATAATCAAAGCTCTGAAATACTCTATGTTATGATAATACCAAGGGATACATCTGATCTGAAACAACATAAATAACACATTGTTTGAATTCTACAAAAAATGAACAAAGAACAATAAGCAACAAAAATACATAAAAATAAATAATCTAAGTCTGATAAGCATCCAAACGTCAAAGCTCATTTGCAGCCAAGAATCTTTCAGAAGATTGCAAACATGCAAAAACAAACAGAATGAAAAGGAAAATAATAAGCAATATTAAAATGGTTTATATGAGATGTATAAAATGTTGCAACAAAATATAAAAAAATATACTCTTACTTTATAAGAATTTAATCAAATCACTTTAATTTCGTTCATCTTCAACTGCACAATAAAACACAAAGATTAGTGAACAAAAAAAACATACCAATAAACAACGAATGTTAAATATTTACCATGATTCGTAGATTTGTTATTAGGACAATTCCTAGAATCGTGTCCAACATTGTATTTGAGGCAAGATTTGCATTGTCGGCCTCTGTTTCTTCTCATTTCAGATTCCGATCTGATACGATTGCCAACGCCCTTAGGTCTACCACCGAGACCACTTCCTTTCATTCTAGCAACATTAGGTTCTTTAACAGCTGGTTCAGTAATCATATCTGGAACATTTGTATTGTTCACTGTTGTAGAACTCGAAGAAGGTTTGTTACTTATCATGCGATCAATGTTGCTGCATAAATCACTTAATCTTTCTTTGGCAAATAAGAATATATCCTCATCCTGTTCAACCGAAGCTGAAATAATATGCGAACACAATTGATTTAGCTGAGACGATCTTTCTTGGTGTGTAACTTTCACATAAATAGGATAATTTCCTGATTTTAAATGGTTCTTGTCCACCTTTTCAATATATATTCCTCATTCAAACGCTCCATATTCTGTATCTTCAATACTGCAAGTATGTGCCTACATGGATATCCAAAGAATTACATATTCTTGCATTCACAAACAAGAAAGTCGCTTTCCGTTGACGATGAAACACATAATTCTTCATCAGACTTCCCAATATATGACACAAAATATTGACAGTAATCCAGTGAGTTCAGATGAGTTCGAACATTAAGTTCCTTCACTTCGTTCAATTCATATCGAAATTTGTAAAATATGAACTTGGTGTATATACGAACCACCTGTACCTCCATCTTCTATTTGAAGTTTGATTTTGGAGTGTAAACATCACCAATGTTATCCATGTCATTCTCTCTTTCCCTGCGTCGTTGAATTGCACTTTGAAATCTACATACAAATTCTAGCAAGGAGTTCTGTTTAGTGATGTGATGTTGCAAAAATGCATTCATGCTTTCACTCCTCTGTGTACTGCGCTGACCAGCCCAAAAATAATCCTTAAGATATAAACTAATCCATTTAAATCTGATACTATACTTCTCATTCAACCAGACATTAGATGATAGATCATACTGATCAATTATCTTGCACCAACCTTGTTCAAATTCCCTTATAGTTATACTTTTCTATACAACTATGGAAAACGCAGATAGAACTTCATTTATATCTTTAATCTTTCCAAGCTTACTTTTAAGTATGGCCATTATATGCCAAGTGCAGAATTTATGAACAGTATGTGGGAAGCATATCCTAACAGCTGCACAGATTGCCGGATCTTCATCTGTGATTATAGATACTGGATGTTTGCTCATTACTTCTAGAAATCTCTCAAATAACCACGAGAATGACTCGGTTGTCTCCCTGCTCATGAACGAATTCCCAAAGAAGATTGTGTAACCGTGATGGTTAACACCACAAAAAGATCCAAATACCAGGTTGTATTCATTGGTCCTATATGTTGTTCGAACGATATTGTATCTCCGAATAATTTGTAATCCTCAATGGAGGCAATATCATCCATATACACTGAGTAAGCATGTTATCATCATCGGTTGTGTAAGCATAGTAAAATTCAGGGGTATTGGCCTTACAACTTTCAAAATGTTCAATTAGAAGGTGCACATCCATCCCAATACGTTGTTTTTTCTCCTTTCTGTTCAAGTTATAAATATCTCGAACAATACTACCAACTTGACCACTGGACATGTTTATGAAAGCTGACTGCTTGGATACAGGTATGTTTACATCATTCATTGACTTCACAAGCATTTTTGTGGATTTTGAAAAACGTCTATTTGGTCTGAGGTATCTGCGTTTAGATGGAGAAACAAGATTGTGATTGTGATCAGGTTCAAAATTCGATACAAATCAATCATTGAGATCAGGCCTATATGAGACAGACATGAAAGCTTTGCACCTAGTCCTTGATATGCCAACACGATGCTCCTCCTTATAAAAAATACATTCATCACTCTCATCACTTCTTGCATTGTCCATTGACATTGTTTTATCTGTATTTTTAGAAAACCCCTCTTTCCAGCAAACAAAAGATTTAAATATAATTTTGCGCTCCTTGGAAATCTTATCTTTACCAACTCTAGAGCTTGCTTTCCTAATATTGAATCCAATCACAGTTTCATATGCCTCATAAAATTTATATGCATCTTCAATAGATAGAAATATTTGGCCTATATGCGGTGTGATACCATTGACAGGGTCACTGATAGAGCAGTTATCTGAAATTCATTAGAAATATGGTTGCAAAAATTAGTTATTTTTAATTCAAAGTATTACCTATAAATGTAAAATAATGACAGAAAATGTAAACTGATGCACGTATATGTAATTTATCGGATAATGGACAGGAAATGGAACCATTTCGACGATATTACATCGAATCATATAATGTAAAATGATGTTCAAGATTGTAAATTGCAGTTCACTAATGTAAAATAATGAACTATACCACCAAATATACATAATTTACGTAATTTGAAAAAAAATTTTAGCAACAACATATAAATGAACAAAGGCATGTATTACTTTGAAACATCTGTGTAGTTCAGCATACCTGGTTGATGTAAATTATCATCAACTCGTGCCCCGAGTCCAATAACTTCACCCTCTCCGTCAGATAACTGGAGATAATAAATATAATAATGTCACATATTAAAACAAAAAAGCCCAAAATATCAAAGCATAATACGACTTCGATTCAAGAACCAGATCGTCTTTCAACCAAAATTACAATGTTTCTCGTGATTTGCATAAATAACTGGGCATTATCTCTGTAAAATTCTGGATCTACTGTTTCGTCGATTTCCATTGATTTTCAAGGAGATATGTCGAGAAATTCTGAATACTGGTTCAATGAATCTATTAAGGAAGAAAACGCATTTTAGGAAGACATCGAATTCAATTCGAACATAACCAAACCGCTAGAAAATAGGAATTCAATTGATTTCCACCATATCTGTCGTCATTAATAGAATATGATAAATTTCTATAAATAGAATTTCATTAATAGAGTCGTAGTGGTATCGACTCTCTAAAGGTGGTTTTTACTGGGGCCGTCGATTGTAATCTGACGGGTATTTTTATTTGTCGCACAGGGCTTGAAATGAGGTGCCACCTCAATTCAAGTTTTTCCATATATATATATATATATATATATATATATATATATATGGGATAAATGGGGCTGCCCCCTAGGGGGAGCTAACTTGGCTCCCCCCGCCCCATTTTCACCATTTTTTTATTTATTTTTTGAAAATTTCTTCCATGAATATTCATCACTATATCCCTATATTATGCTATTAAAATTTCGTGGAAAACAGAGACTCCTACGGCCTCCATCCAGACAATCATTTTTTAACGGTAACATGATTTTTTAAATCGACCCCGTTTGGATGGAGGTCGTAGGAGTCTCTGTTTCGTATGAAATTTTAATAGCATAATATAGGGATTTAATAATGAATTTACACGGTTTTAGATTTCAAAAAAAAATAAAAAATTTATGCCAAAAAAGGGCGGGGGGAGCTAAGTTAGCTCCCCCTAGGGGGCATACGCATTTTTCCCTATATATATATATATAGGATATCTTTCAAATAGGACTTGGTCCTTCCATCCTTAAGGAAGGCCAACGATCACGTGCATTCAAAATTGATCCGGCGGTTTTCATTATTGGTATGTTATTCTTATTATTTAATTAATCAAAAACCCATTTTGGTCATTATTCTTTATCTAAATATAGTATGTAATAGCCTAAAATAGCTATTCATTAATCCATCTCCTAATTTGTCATTCACGTTGCCAACAAATCATTCCAAAACCCTAACCCCACACGCAGAAAAAATAGGAGGAAGAGGAGGATATGCTCGATAACAACGTTGGCGATGTACTCCGGCCGTCGACGATGTTCTCCGGCAGTCGCTCGTCTCCGCCATCATCAAATTCCTCATCGCATTCCTTGCTTTGTAGATCGCCAAGGTATCACGATTCTGTTTCAAACTTCACGTTTCTGTTGATAGAACTATGCTTTAATCTTCGCCACTGATCGGATGCAGAATGACACCAAAAACTTCATCCAGAGCCCATTGCGGTGGGTGTTTGCAGATCTTTGTAATCTTCATGCAGGTCTTTGTAATCTTCGCCATCTTGCAGATCTTCATGATTCCGCGCCAATGACATATGCTTTAATCTTCGCCATTTGCATATGCTTTAATATTCGCCATTTGCAGGTCTTTGTAATCTTCGCCATTTGCATATGCTTTAATCTTCACCATTTGCAGATCTTTGTAATCTTCATGCAGGTGCCCATTGCGGTGGGTGTTTCTAGATTCGAGGCTATTAGTCTACACTCTAGAAGGAGAAACATTTCATCCAAAGAGAGCAAGGAACAGACTTCATGATTCCGCGCCAATGACAACGTGTCGATCAGACCTAGACGGGGAATTGTCCAAGGACTACGTGGGAGTGGTGGTGACTATCGAGAAGTTTATCATGAAAGTTATGATGAAAAAAATGTTGCAACCAGTACTGGATGAAGAACAATTCACAGTTTTATACAATATTGATGTGTACTATACACTATTAGTCTGTATTATACAATGTTCTTATGTATTGTACAAATTTGTTATTTATTTTTACATATCAAATGGTCACGAATGAAAATTGTATTTTTTTAATAGATCTTGTATATATTGATGTGCATTACACATTTTTGATGTGTGTTACTCATTTTTGATGTGCATTATACATTTTAGATGTGTTTTATATGTTGATTTTTTTATTCACATCAATTAAGCATGAAAGACTACCGTAATTTTTTACAAAAAAACTATACGAATTTTATTATACAAAGAACCATAAAATCGTCACAAAGAATCACACATTAATTACTGATATGAATTGTATTTTACAAAGAACCATGCAAAATTTACAAATAACGGATGACTTTTTGAATGAACAATGGATTCTATAAAAAAATGCAGTCATTACAAAAGGAACCTTAAATTCTACAAAAAAATGTGTGAGGATACAAAAATATACCCAGATAATATCATCCAGAAAAAATTGGATATTTTTTAAATATGGTATTGCGAAAAATACCAAAAATAAAACTAGCTAAATTTAGTATTTCGGACTATTAATTAGCGTGCATAATTAATGCAAAAATTGATGACCAAAATGCCCTTTTGGCCATCAAAATTGAATATGCCGTTGGATTTGAATCCGATGGCCCAGATCGTTGACCTTCCTTAGAGATGGAAGGACCAAGTCTCATTTGAAAGGCCCCCTATATATATATATAGGATCCCTTTATATATATATATATATTCCTGATTTGGGTAACAACAAGAACATCACATAGTGATGTAGTTGGATTTTCAATCGGAGCAAGTCAGTGGGACGTCACTAGAGTTGTCCCGGCTACTGTCTGATTCTGATTGATCAACATCGATCAATCATGCAAGTTATAATAATCAATCAATGCTAATCGATCATGCATCTAGCATTGATCGATCAGTGAGATTCAAGAATAACCGATCATGATATTTTGTTGATCGAAGTGTACTGATTGATCAACCAAAGTAAAAGATCGACCATGTTGGATTTGTGGGCATATTCAAACTTGATTAATTATTAAATTATACTATAAAAAATGTATATTTGTTTAAGGTTCGTGGAACATGATAAATGTCTTAGTGATTCATTGAATCTATTAATGGAATGAAATGGACCCACTTATGAAAGTAAAAGATCTATGGATACGGTGAGGTCCAGTGAGGATGAGCATCATGAGTATTATGTGCACACTTCAGAATTCTCATGTCTGAGCTTTATCTCATAGGATCAATGATGAGTTTTTCTATTGTAGTTACAGATTCATGCCATGATGTCCTACTTTCAATGGCATGGTGTAACGGAACGGGCCGGGACGGCCGGCGGAAGCATGCAACATTGGTTCGCACGACCGAACCGTTACAGAACAATTGCATGGTATTCAATGAGCAGATAAAATAATGATTCTCAAAAAAAAGTCTATTACTCTATAGAGTTCCATTATTACATTCCAACAAGGAAAAATGGGAAATGAACTACGAAATAAAATAACATAACAATGTTCCAGTGGGCATAAAGACATCCTTCCGTAAATAATCCATCAATGGTCTGTACCGGTTCAACTTCACGTGACAATAAGTCTCCTTGATCTGGAAATAATTCAATGCTCGTATTCCCCCTGAAAAAACAACAACACATGTTATGAGCCTAACGCTCAGTATGTGCCGAGTTGGGGTCAAGCCAGCTAGCGCGGAAAAACAAGTCTCCCTATACTAGCTTTAAACCATTAAATCATAATCTCTTCTATACAATCAATTATCAACACAACTATATGATTTGCATAATTGTCTTATTGCATAAAATACTAACTTGTTCTCATATACTATCACTATGAGACTCATAATTCAATTAAACATGCATACAATGGGAACTCCTTCCGGATCCATCCATTAAAGCAACAATTTCATATATACTCTTAAAGTTTGCCATATTTGCATATACACCTTAACATTTTCATAATTTTCACTTATGCCTCAGAATTTTTCTGTAGTTGCATATATGCCCCAGAACAATCATAACACTTGCATAATGCCATTACTTGGCCATAGTTGCACACACGTGCCTTAGCAATTTCAGAAACTGTACACATACCATTGGTTTGTTTAGTGGTTAAAGTGGTCTTAATTGTTAATCCTTGATGGCTTTGGTGGCTTTGCTGGCTTTGGTGGCTTTACCGCTGGCACAAGCGGTCCATGAACATGACATACTTGACAGTGTAGATACTACTGTAGAGGACTTATCTTTCGCCTCAATCGGTTCCTTGAACCGTACGCCCCCGGAAGGCGTTGGCCTCTTTTTAGGCCTACGATAATTGGACTCTAGAGGTGGCTCCCACCATTAGGTGTAGCACTTAGCTCCGCTTATCGTTATCGTGCCATTACTTGTTAATGAAATCTTAATTCTCTTAAAAACATCTCAATTTTTTTGTACAATCGTGGTACATATGACCTTTTCATTCCATTAACCAAAGAGGCTTTTGATGTACCAAATACATAGTTGTTATATCCATGTATACACGCTTTCCCTTTTTTTTCACCAATGGATGTTTCTCGTGCTGTTTAGAACATTTCTTCTCAATTCAAGTCAACTCAATAGCAGACGTCCTCTTACTATTTATTTATTCTCAGATTAATCTTCTGATTATAAACACACAACACTATATTCAATACTCCCGTCAATTCAACATTTTATTCTCAATTCCATTTATTATGTTTGTGCTAACAGAACCCCTTGATTGAGAAAATGATAATAATTGCATTCTTTAATTGAAATGGGTCGAGATGATAAAGCTAAGTTGCTCTATATAGTTTATTTTGCAATTTTAAAACCAAAAACACAACCGTTCCATTATTGTGCTCTATATAGTTTATTTTGAAATTACCACATGGTTTGTTGTACTCGGATGCACTAAAACATAATTAACATATACTTTTACAGCAACAGTTCCATTGGTGAAAATGTTTCGGAATAAACCTACATTCGAGATAACATTAGTTAATCACCTAAATCCTAGGAATCCTATGGCTTTATGGTAACCACCCAAATACTAATTTCCAATTTTGAGATGACGCATAACACATAATTTCAAAAAAAAGCTTTTATTTCCCGTATGTGATAGTAGTAGAAATCAAAGAAATAACATTGACAGATTAATCTATCCAGACCTATTCCAAAACAATCGTATGATCAATGTTTACAAAACATTAAAAATATCTACCAAAAATTACGAGCCATCAAGTTAATATCCCTTTATCCGTCGAATTATTGATGGCGAGGGTGCGACTATGAATCAAGAGACTGTCTAGTTCATCCGTATTCAATATGAAGAGAACTTAGCATGGAAGAAACTCGTAGACATAAATGTTATCTTGAGGGTTTGACACATACATGCAGATGGTCGTTATTTATACGAAAATCTAAACAGAACGTACATTTATAAATCATATTTCGGGTTTGATCTTTGTTCATACGGATAAAACCTAAGCCGATCATACATTCGGAGATTGTATTTTGTGCAACTAAGTAATTACTTATCACACCTAATGACGGGAGGCATATATCGATTCATCATATATTATTCCTAAGTGATCGACACATACCTCGAGTCCGATGGATTGTATCTAACGGATTGCTACACCCGTTCTCCCCGCTCCGAGCTGACGTCCTCCTCCACCGAATCGACGCCGATGTCCCCTGTGACGAGAATGATCCCCCGGTGAGCTCTCTCTCTAACTCTCCCTCTCTCCTTTTCTCTCTCTCTCTCTCTTGCAAAAGTGCACGACGTGAGTGGAGGGAATGGAGATTTATTGGAGTTTTGTACCTCCCAATGAGGCAATCAATGGGTCACTAATGCCCCATTAAATCCATAAATAATTACATGGTATTGATTGTAGAATTATAAGGAAATATGGCTGGAAGAAATTGCCATCCGTTACATTCTACCACCCTTAAAAAATTTCCTCCTCGAAATTTCTTAGCGACGGGTCATACCAAAAAGTTGTGGATGCTTCTCCCGCATTTTACTTTCCAGCTCCCAAGTGGCCTCCTCCTTCTGGTGATGCTGCCAGAGGACCTTGACCATCAGAACTATATGTCGACGAAGCTGATGGTCTCTACGATCGACTATGCGGACAGGTTTCTCCTCGAAGGTAAGATTGGGCTCAATATCATGAAACTCAGGCTCGATCACATGCGAAGGATCAGGAGTGTACTTCCTCAACATAGACACATGATACATCATGTAGCTTCAAATATAGAGATGGTAAAATGATAGGATACGCCACCTCTCCTATTCGTTGCAGAATCTCAAAAGGTCCTATGTATCTAGGAGTGGGGTTACCTCTTTAGAAACACATGATCTCCAACTGTGAAACTCAACTCCCTTCAATGTCGATCTGCATATGACTTCTGCCTACTTTGAGTTGCCAACAATCTCTTCCTGATTAGTTCAACCCTTTACTTGTTTATCCGAATTAGCTCCGGTCCAAAATATGCTTCTCACCAACATCACTCCAACATGAGGGTGGTCTGCAAGGTCTCCCATACAATGATTCATAGGGAGCAATCTTGATGCTCGAATGATAACTGTTATTATAATCAAACTTCTACTAATGGGAGATGTCTGTCCCAGCTACCTGCAAAATCCAAAGCACAAGCTTTCAACATGTCTTCCACCGTCTAGATGATCCTTTCTGATTGACCATCATTCTGCGAATGAAATGAAGTACTAAACTTCAATTGATTCCCATAACATCTTGAAAATTTTTCCACAAACTAAACATAAATCTAGTGTCCCAGTCTGATACAATTGGTGTAGGGATGCCATGTAAGCTAGCGATTTCATTCACGTATAATTCAGCTAGACTGTCTATCGATTGATCCTGGCGGATAGGTGAGAAATGTGTTGATTTGATTAATCGATCAACAATCACCCATATGGTGTCATGACGATGCTTCTCAACTACTTATAGTTCATCCAAACCCATGATCGATCGATTAAAGGGAATGCAATAATTGAGACAATATGGTCTATAATCACTCTGATGGTATCATAATGATGCATCCTTGTCTTAGATAAATCAATAACAAAATTAATGTGATATGCTCCAATTTCAATCTACTATATCCAAAGGTTAAACATGGCTTGTTGTTTTCGGATGTTAAGTCTCAACCTATTGGCATATTAGGATTTTGGAAACAAATTCTACAATCTCTATCTTAATTGTTGGCCACTAGTAAGATCATTCGATATCTTTAGACATTTTTATCAAGTTTGGATGAATAGTGTACATCGATCTCTGAGATTCATATAATGTCTCCTACTTTAACTTATTGTCATCAAGAATCCAAAATCTTTAATAGTATATTAAATCATCATTGATTCCATTAATAAAATCATATTATTCCTTTTTAAGTGTTTCAATTATTTTTGAAAGATCTGCGTCCTTTCTGCTACTTTGATCCTTCAGATTACCTGAAAAATTTCTCGTTGTATCGATAATTTCACCAATCTATTAGAGAAAATATTATCACTACTAACTCGAAGTCTTGAGTAGGATACTCCAAGTGGAAAGTTGGATAGTTACTCTCTTATGCTCTTAGTTGGCTTGATGCATAATCAATACCTTTTCATAAAGTATACCTACTTTCTTTGTCAGATATATCAATGTGAACTACAAAACTCTAATGCATAATAGTAAACTTCATGTCAGGGTCATGTTCAACATTTACTCCTTTTTTGAAAATTTCAATCATGATCCTACTTACAAACTTTGCATCCTTTCTAATGAAGCTTGTCATCATTCTAGTAATGTATAAGAAAGTTCTACATGAATCACCAATATACCTTGTCATCCTAGAGATCCATGAATCTCTAAAATATTTCTCAACAAACTCCCTGGTAATATAACTTTCACCTTAATTCACCATCTTTAATGTCATCAATCATTATATAAGATAATACTAAGGAATGTGATTTTGTCCACTCCAATGTTACATTTGTAGCACTTTTCATAGAGCTAATGATGACAAAAGATTATAAATACAACATTAAGATGTAATTGGTATTTCTCCCGATCACTAAAGTATATAACGTTGTCATTCGCAATTATGATTATGATCCTCTCGAAAATCTCTATTCATAAACTCTGTAAAAGCTATAAGAGTACTTTTGAGATCAAAATGTGTGATAAAATATTTCACAATGGCTAATCCTTGGTCTGGAAGCTATTTCTAGAATGTCCTTCTTTTTCTTCCACTTATACGGTAACCCGAAAATATATTTATTGCAGAAAATATCTTTTCTCTCCATAATCAATGAACAAATCATTTATCCCAGATAGTAGGTATCAATCCCTCAAAATTACCTTATTCATAGTTCAATAACCAATGCAGATAATATGTGACCTAACTTTCCTTATTCACAAGGTGAAAAATATTTCATGTGGAAAACCATCAAATCACAAAATCTCTTATCCAATTGTTATTGCGATCGATTCTCTTTGAATTCAATAGGTGTCATTCAATAAGGACTTTTCAAAATTAATGCAATCCATGTGATAACAACAGTGGAGAATCCTCATGATGTGATAGAATGATAATTCGGAAAGGCGTCCAAAAGAAATCTGAAACATTGGAAGTTTGATGATGTAACCAAGATGACTATGTATCAGGAGCTAATTGGGTATCTGGTGTAATAATTAACTATAGTTCATTGGCTTCTCATTTTCTCTTATCATATTCTCATTCTTCTCCAACTCCATAACTTTATCGCATACTCTTTGATAATGTTATTACCACGTGTAAGGTAAAATCACTTCAATCAACAGAGAATATCTCCGAAAAGTAGATTCTATTATGCTCAGTCGGTTAATCTTTTGCCATATCTTTTAAATAAAATATCCCAATTATTCTTCTCCTTATGGTAGTATGTAATTTTAAAAGTCATCTATATTGAATGCATCAATCCAATGCTTAACTTTTCCATACCATGTCTACCCTATAGGTTGAATGAATTGTTGAGAATAAAGACCTTCAGTATAAATCTACCAAAGCTTTATGCATGATACTTTCATTGCTAAGTCATAATTATTATCAACTCTAGTAATTATTGACATGTGTACTTAGCAATCTCATTATTCAATGATGACTCACACTCTCATGTCACCATAAGTCCATAATGATAGATCCTCTTTTAGAAGTCAAAGGGGAACTAGTTGCATGTAATACGTAGGTTTGACTCTATTCATGACAGTCTTGGGTCACAATCTATTGTGGATATCCTATGCCCAGAGGAACTCTAGCTCTGATACCATTTGTAACGGAACGGGTCGGGACGACCGGCGGAAGCATGCAACATTGGTTCGCACGACCGAACCGTTACAGAACAATTGCATGGTATTCAATGAGCAGATAAAATAATGATTCTAAAAAAAGTCTATTACTCTATAGAGTTCCATTATTACATTCCAACAAGGAAAAATGGGAAATGAACTACGAAATAAAATAACATAACAATGTTCCAGTGGGCATAAAGACATCCTTCCGTAAATAATCCATCAATGGTCTGTACCAGTTCAACTTCACGTGACAATAAGTCTCCTTGATCTGGAAATAATTCAATGCTCATATTCCCCTGAAAAAACAACAACACATGTTATGAGCCTAACGCTCAGTATGTGCCGAGTTGGGGTCAAGCCAGCTAGCGCGGAAAAACAAGTCTCCCTATACTAGCTTTAAAGCATTAAATCATAATCTCTTCTATACAATCAATTATCAACACAACTATATGATTTGCATAATTGTCTTATTGCATAAAATACTAACTTGTTCTCATATACTATCACTATGAGACTCATAATTCAATTAAACATGCATACAATGGGAACTCCTTCCGGATCCATCCATTAAAGCAACAATTTTATATATACTCTTAAAGTTTGCCATATTTGCATATACGCCTTAACATTTTCATAATTTTCACTTATGCCTCAGAATTTTCCTGTAGTTGCATATATGCCCCAGAACAATCATAACACTTGCATAATGCCATTACTTGGCCATAGTTGCACACATGTGCCTTAGCAATTTCAGAAACTGTACACATACCATTGGTTTGTTTAGTGGTTAAAGTGGTCTTAATTGTTAATCCTTGATGGCTTTGGTGGCTTTGCTGGCTTTGGTGGCTTTACCGCTGGCACAAGCAGTCCATGAACATGACATACTTAACAGTGTAGCTACTACTGTAGAGGACTTATCTTTCGCCTCAATCGATTCCTTGAACCGTACGCCCCCGGAAGGCGTTGGCCTCTTTTTAGGCCTACGATAATTGGACTCTAGAGGTGGCTCCCACCATTAGGTGTAGCACTTAGCTCCGCTTATCGTTATCGTGCCATTACTTGTTAATGAAATCTTAATTCTCTTAAGAACATCTCAATTTTTTTTGTACATTCGTGGTACATATGACCTTTTCATTCCATTAACCAAAGAGGCTTTTGATGTACCAAATACATAGTTGTTATATCCATGTCTACACGCTTTCCCTTTTTTTTCACCAACGGATGTTTCTCGTGCTGTTAAGAACATTTCTTTTCAATTCAAGTCAACTCAATAGCAGACGTCCTCTTACTATTTATTTATTCTCAGATTAATCTTCTGATTATAAACACACAACACTATATTCAATACTCCCGTCAATTCAGCATTTTATTCTCAATTCCATTTATTATGTTTGTGCGAACAGAACCCCTTGATTGAGAAAATGATAATAATTGCATTCTTTAATTGAAATGGGTCGAGATGATAAAGTTAAGTTGCTCTATATAGTTTATTTTGCAATTTTAAAACCAAAAACACAACCGTTCCATTATTGTGCTCTATATAGTTTATTTTGAAATTACCACATGGTTTGTTGTACTCGGATGCACTAAAACATAATTAACATATACTTTTACAGCAACAGTTCCATTGGTGAAAATGTTTCGGAATAAACCTACAATCGAGATAACATTAGTTAATCACCTAAATCCTAGGAATCCTATGGCTTTATGGTAACCACCCAAATACTAATTTCCAATTTTGAGATGACGCATAACACATAATTTCAAAAAAAAAGCTTTTATTTCCCGTATGTGATAGTAGTAGAAATCAAAGAAATAACATTGGCAGATTAATCTATCCAGACCTATTCCAAAACAATCGGATGATCAATGTTTACAAAACATTAAAAATATCTACCAAAAATTACGAGCCATCAAGTTAATATCCCTTTATCCGCCGAATTATTGATGGCGAGGGTGTGACTATGAATCAAGAGACTATCTAGTTCATCCGTACTCAATATGAAGAGAACTTAGCATGGAAGAAACTCGTAGACATAAATGTTATCTTGAGGGTTTGACACATACATGCAGATGGTCGTTATTTATATGAAAATCTAAACAGAACGTACATTTATAAATCATATTTCGGGTTTGATCTTTGTTCATACGGATAAAACCTAAGCCGATCATACATTCGGAGATTGTATTTTGTGCAACTAAGTAATTACTTATCACACCTAATGACGGGAGACATATATCGATTCATCATATATTATTCCTAAGTGATCGACACATACCTCGAGTCCGACGGATTGTATCTAACGGATTGCTACACCCGTTCTCCCCGCTCCGAGCTGACGTCCTCCTCCACCGAATCGACGCCGATGTCCCCTGTGACGAGAATGATCCCCCGGTGAGCTCTCTCTCTCTAACTCTCCCTCTCTCCTTTTCTCTCTCTCTCTTGCAAAAGTGCACGACGTGAGGGGAGGGAATGGAGATTTATTGGAGTTTTGTACCTCCCAATGAGGCAATCAATGGGTCACTAATGCCACATTAAATCCATAAATAATTACATGGTATTGATTGTAGAATTATAAGGAAATATGGCTGGAAGAAATCGCCATCCGTTACACATGGAGGTAGTTTGGAGTAGCACCACCAAGGAAGGGGCATGCACCCTTGGCATCTCAGGTAGAAACCTAGATAGTCGTGATCCTGACAGGTCGCTGGTCGAGGGACATGCTACTTGGCACTCCAAGGTACCCTTTGCGTAGTGTTCAACCTCAGTAATTGAGCCCTCAGCCCAATACTTCGAGTGTGGGCCAAATAGCAATGATATTGTTGTCAGTGTTTCACTTCTTTCACTTAAGGTTAACACATAGGTGTTGGTTATTATAAGCCATATTAATTAGTACCTGGAATGTTGGCTTTAAGCGAGGAGTTTCGGGAGTTGTGGACTTTTATGAAGAAAGAGGTTTTGGGTGATTTCATGAATATTATTATCTATGTGGTTGGTTATTGACCTATGGGTTGAGTTGGCACGCTGTAAAGTATGGAATTACATATTTGAATCAAAGGTAACTAGTGGACGTATTGAGAGCTTAGTTAGGATGATGTAATCCATTGCATGTCTATGAAGGCAGGCACCCCAACCCTAGGACTCATGCCTCAAAATCATAGTACGAGGTCCCATGTGGATCATGATCATAAACTATCCACGATGTTGTTGTCACCAGGATAAGGATCAAGAATCTAAATTTTTAGTTGTTATAGTAGCCTCTAGCTCTCTCTCCTGTTTAGTTTTTTTAGCATCGTACTGAACAATTTCTCATGACGTATCTATTTCTGTGAATCTGGCAGGTTGCCAGGAGCAGCCGCAGTGGTGAACGATTTGGTTATGTTCTACCGTTGTTGTCATAGTTCACCTTTGGGTATGTGCTTTTTGTAGTCCTTTCTACTGCTACTTTACTTGTTCTTTTGAGAGATACGTGTATACATATGTGTATGGATATTTTTTGGTACATGCATGATACCTGGTGTACATGCACATGGATATGCATGTTAAAAACAAATTTGCACTTTTTATTGTCTTGTATGCTATTATTTCTCACTTTTCGTACTTCAAATGTAGAATCGTATACATGGATTGTATTGTTGAGTATTCGAGTCCGGGAAGCATCACAATATGTGTCTTTCTCCAAGTAAGAGAACCACAAAGAGATGGAAATTGACGAACAGGGGACATCCTATGGGGAGAGGGAGAGGGAGATGGAAGGCATGTGGGAGGTTGCAACCAATTGCCAAAGGAAACAAGTCTCTTTTGATGTTTGCTCATTCTCTCTCTATAAGAGGGGCAATGGCCACCAAGTAGACTCCAGTAAATCCTTTGACCTTTGAAATTTGAAATTGGATTGAACTCAATTGTCCAACTCAATTATGTAACTCAGTAATTGAATTTTGACTGAAATGAATTAAACTCAACAAAAATAATGCAAATCAAATGCACGTTAATCATTAACATATATGAATCGCATCCACATACCCAATCCATGAATTAGCGATACACATGTATTTCTTTCATACTATCCTAACTCATATTACTTGGATGATGACATCCTTCATAGTGCTTTATGCGATCTATGAGAATACAATTCTCATTATCGGCTTAAGATTCTGGGATAAGTGAATATCCTCAATCGCTATCCAAGTGTCAGAATATGGGATAGTAATATCCATGGATATGGAACTCCTAATAAATAGGAGGTCTCAAAATTGTACAACAACAGTGGTACTTAGAGAATTATTTGTGAGATGCAATCTATGTATAATGACATGATTTTAGACCATATCTGATATCAAGATATTAACTAGTTGAGCTATCCAATTAATGATTCGGTAGATAACCCAAAATTGCTAATTGACTTAAATTATTTCAGGTTAATACCCAAATCTCTAGAACATGATATGATTACTTGAACTAGGATTTAATATAGGGTAAAAATGATAAATCTCATTCATTCTATCTTTAAGTACAGTCATTAAAATCCATCATGTTTCATCATTCCCTTGGAATGGAATATTCATGATATATAGTTCATTACTATCATATCAACCTCGAGTATTCTCAATATTCATGCATCATACATGATGAGAGACCTTTCATAACTTGAAGTATATATTCTCATCTTTGTTTGTCATTTAAGATTTAAGCAGAAGATTTCTCAATGACCATATTGTGACAACATCAATAAAAAACTTTCCAAAACATATATTGATATTCACGAATTTTTTATTTTCAGTTCCTCTGTATCTTTAAACAAATTATCATGATCAACAAATAATTATCACAGATAATAATTGTCACATATATAAACAGTCAATCTACATAATAAATGCAACTACAAGAGAGAAAGATTTTAGTGTGGAAACCCTAATGGTAAAAACCATGACCCAACTCCCATGACTTCAAACATTTGATTAACTAAGTCAATCAACTATTCCATTATCTTGAGGTAATTCCCTGCAGATAACTCAAACGTGTACAAATGATTTGAATCACATACCGAACACTTACACCCTATATGAACACCAAGTGTTATAGTACATTAGTAATGTCAGAGAAAAGTACACAACCTATAAAACCTCATATATAGATATGCATTTGGATAATGATATTAAGAAATACATGATGGGAAAAGTAAAGAATTGCAAATCGACCATGTAGATGAATAGCTCTAAGGATAAGATCTTGAAGCAGAGAGAGAAAGAAACTACCTCAAGTAGATCTTTGAGAGAGGCGAGAGGGACATATTGAGATGTGTATATATAACAGAGGTATAGAGTCTATTTTATAGTGGTGGGGGATGTCCATTCAAAAGTATAATCGTTGGAAAAATATGGAAAGGAAATAACAAGATTTGATAAATATGATTGGTCATATAACATGAGTGATCGGTCACTCTCACGTTGATGATCATACTGATCAAGGTGATCGATCATAAAGGAGTCATAGGTAGTTTGAATTCAAAAAGTGATCGATCAAAATAAATATATGGTTGATAAAGGTTGATAGATCAAGTCAAGTAGGTGGGCCAACAGTGGCAGTCGATCAAGTCAAATAGAATGATCAATCATAGACAGTTGATCAATCATATCAGGAAGGTTGATCGGTCAAGATCGCTTGGGCGCCTACAGGGGCGGAACTAGTATATATTATGGGGGGAGGGGGGGTCATGGCCCCCCCATGATTATTATGCGTCACTTGTACAATGTATTAAGTTTTTAATACGGCCCCTCCTTAGTTGTATGATAAATAATGTTGTTAGAGAAAATTTGTAGAATCATTATGTGGTAGAGTGGCATGGTTATTACTTTGGAAACCAAGGTTAAAATCTTAACTCTATCAATTTTACTTTCTTTTATATGTTTTATCCAATCACTTCCAGAGTATCAAAATAATTTGATATAAAATTGTATTCGAATTTATTTATATCTCCCATTGTTTTTAGTACTCTTTCTAAATAAAATAAATTTTATTGTTTCCTTTTAACCATGAGCTTTTTTATTTCAAAATTTCACTTGATAATTTAGCTTTTTAGGATGGATTTAGAGAGGTTTAAATTATTATATTTATCCAATTTTAAAAATAGCCACTAAAAATACCAATCTATTTGAAATTCTAACATTAATAATAGATTAAAAATCTACATTTATCAAGATTGAAAGAGGTTCATTTTAAAATTATTAATTCTATTTAAAAAATATCGTTCAAAAATACAAAGTTTTTTTCATTTTTGAGCATACACAATAGTTGTATACTCGGCCCCTCCTTAATGAAATTCTTGGTTCCGCCCCTGCCGCCTAATATGTCTACATGATGTACATACATGTAAATTTGAGATATTTTTACATATGCCTGTTACAAAGAAATATATACTAGAGGCAGAGTCATGATTTATTATATAATGATGATGTGACGTATATCCTGAGATAACTCATTGAAGGATAATTTTCTTTTGTATAAGGATAAATATTTGAATACCATAACCAAATAGGCTCGTTGGCATAATCACAGATACAATATGTACTTGACAATAAATTTTCATTTATCAAATGAACTAAAAACGATAAATTGTGAATGCTAGTTGAAAAATAAACCAGATAAATAATAAAATCGATGATGTACTTGCATTTTTCCTCTTAATACAAATGCTTGTGTTTTGTCAAAAAAATACTTGCAACTTAGATCGTTAAGTACGTAGACAGGCTTCATTGATAGGTAGCTCCACTTTAGTTGCGAATAGACGATGTTATGTTTATCACAATCTCTACGTTTAACTTTGCTCAGAAAAAAAGTCTAGGTGACATTATAGAGTAATTTAACACAGAACAATATTTTATATCCTAAGGAGTAAATTATAATAAAGTACCTGAACTTTACCTCCGGTTACAAAAATGATATATAATCATTTAAAGGTAACTATTTGATATCATAAAACTTTGTGTTTGGTATCTACACAATATCCCATGATGGAAATCAAGCTTACTCACTGTTAAGGCTAGTACCATATAGATCAATATGCCCCTCAACTATGATCAAATACCATGACTTTTCTTTTGGAAGCTGTAAATTGAATTCCTCGTACTGCTCCAGTAGGTACCATTGTCATTAGTCCTCCACATCCCCTCATTTCCCATCTCAATGAAGTCATTTTTTCCTACCTCCATCTCAATGTGACATCACTTGGTAGAGGCCTCTCACCATATCTTCGTCTTCATCAAGGAGTACGATTTAGATACAGGGTATGTCGCGTCTTGTTCCTTCCATCCATCTATTTTACCATCATATCTACCAAGGCATGTCATCGTCTCCCTACTCATCATCCTCATATCATTGAATGATTCAGCCAAAGGCCTATTTCATCTCTACATAACACCTCCACCTTTCTTCCTCGAGGTTCCACAACAAGAATTAGCTAGGTGCCCATGGATGGAAAAGAAAGGAGAAATGATTGAAATTTAAAAGTTCACAAGCCACAAGAGATGGAAGAAAAGAAGTGAAAACTATAATGTGCGCAACAATTTAAACATAAAAACCCACATAGGTGAAACCACAACCCAAAATATCTTGTTATAGGATTTCCTCTTCACTCTACGAGTGAAGTTTGCTCCCACTATCCCATGTTACTGGAAATCAAGTATAGCATAACCTACCCTCTCGTAACAAACTCCAAAGAAAGATTTTGTCTCCCGATAGAGAAAGGAATCCATACCCCGGATGCCTATGTATACTGATGTTAACAAAAGAAAAGATACCTTATTAGTATATAATCTTAATATCTCAAGATTACTCTTGCTTTGATGAATATTGAAAAGGCATAAAATGCTTGAATAAGCTTTAGAGTATAAGATTATAATTAGAACTTGAATGCTTGAGAAAAGAACACAAATGAGCATTCTTTATTCTCTTAGATTGAATAGATTTGTATTTCTCACTTGTGATTGAATAATGTACCCCTGTATATAGATAAATTATATAGATTGAGGTCTAGTACACTACAAGAAAAATAAGTTGTGGCCACGGAATCTGGCTACGGAAACTTGTGGCCACGATAATTCCGTGGCCACTAGTTTCCCGTAGCCACAAACCATGGCCAAAGTCTTCATATAAGAGTTGTGGCCATGATAAGTTCTGTGGCCACTTGTAGTGGCCACGGCATATTCGTGGCTAGAGAACTCTAGCGACGAAACTTCTAGCTACGGCTACTAGCCACGACATGTCGTGGCCAGAGCCCAATTCTGTGGCCACAATCTCCATATCCGTGGCCATAGGTCTATAGCCACAACTTGTTTTTCTTGTAGTGGTAGAGTCGTTCGAGATCAAATTTGTAACAAGATCAACATTTTTAAAATGTTCATGAAAAAAATCAGTTTATCGATAATTTTAAAAAATTGCTGATCAAAATGACAAGAGATTGATCGATCAAGTAGAGGTGATCGACCAATCAATTGAGAGTTAAAAGGCTCATTTGAAAAGTGATTGATAATGTCCCCAAAAGTTAATGATAAACAAATAGCCGACAATTAAATTTGATCGGCTACATCGTTAAATGTGATCGATCAAATAAAGTAATCAGTAAAAAACAATCAGTTATGTCACAGAACTCCTGGAGCTTTGAGATTTAAGTCTTAAGCTTATGAGACATTGATATTTTCAAGTATAGTATTTCTTTATGTTAATCAACTATTGTTTTTTTTTTCTTTTTTAGTTTATAAATCAACCAACGAGTCTTTTCTCCTTCAAAAGTTAGTCATACTGCTAAAATAAATGTATAAACTGTCTCTCTAATATCATCAAATCTAAGTCACTAACATGTTGTGAAATCCCAAGTACTAATTACATTAAACTCAGATTCTGACCTGCTCCAGTATCAAAATTATGCAAATGAGCAGTATATCTTCTACTATTTGAGACCTTTCCAATGAGTACAAGAACATTGAATCGAAGTTCGTATGAGAAAGTACGCACAAAAGAAGATCGCTTTACCGCTTTTGGACTTGGAACCGAACCTAAGCCCAAGCATATATAAACCCATGGGACCATAAACTTAGACTCGCTTAGACACCTTAGTTCGCTGGAGCTTCAACATATTCCGGCATCCGTCTGACGATTAGAGGACACCATTGTGAGGAACTCGATGAGGGGATCGATGTTGGGGTGTACGTGGTGTGCGAGACACTTAGGAACAGTTGCCCAAGACGAGGAAAAGTCATGGAGGAGCACCCCCGTAGGTATGGTGTTGACCCCTCCTTGTTGTTAGATCTTCACGTTTTTTACATCATGGGTTGTAGGCATTGTGTGCTACCTTGGGAAGGTGTTTTATAGCAATAAGAAAAGTTTGGGATGGATTTTCATTTCATATCATGTCATGTTCTGGACAATTTGAGTTATTTGGTTATCGCTTTGTGTATAAAAACTATCCGCTATAAATTTGGGTGGAGTAAAGATCACATGCACATGCTCGGATCAAAGATGTGGCGAGTTTTGCATGAGACATGTTTTCAGGGTATCCAGTTATCACAACATGTTTGGGATGATTTCGGAAGATCTGTGTTTGCATGTTGATAAAAATTGTATCCCTTTGACGTGGGTTGAAAAAGCATCACATGCATGCCCTCGAATCAAGGATCTTGGCTATTTGGCAAGGGGTATATTTTGGTGGTGTATTGCAAAATTCGAGACTGATTTCCGTGCAATCCAACTATTTATCACAACGAAAACTTTTATGCATGGATATAGGAGAGTAGAACTACATATCGATATGTTTGGATCCATGATCGATGATAAAGAGTTGTACAACAAAATGTGATTGTAGGTGGTATGATTGGCGTGCGCATTCAGGTAAAATCTATGTCGTGGGCTTCCTAGCTGAGAGCATCATTTAGGAATATGAGATTCTAGATCATTCTATTATCATCAATTACTTTTGTTTAACGGATGATTTATTCATACGATAAATGATCAAAGTCACGATGATTTTCCTCAAGCTATATGTAAATGGGGTATATCATGACTGAATATGACATGTATGAGGTTATACTTTCCTAAGATGGACCTAAATGTAATTTAGTAGAAATTGAGTGGAAACGTGAGTGTGCACATTTAGGGCTTAATGATACTAGAAGTATCAACACAAATATATATATATATATATAGGTATGCATAAGAATTTGTGAAGCCCAGAAATGTTAGGAAGTTAGTTAGGATGCACGTACTCAAACACATGCCTATGGAGGCACCCCAATCCTAAAGTACCATGTACTTTAGAGTCATATTGTGAGACACGACTGATAATCCGCAAATTTATCCTCTTAATTATGTCGAATTAATGCATTGTAGTCGGCTGAATTGGATTCATCAAAACTGCTTAAAAGTTCTTCAATTAAATCAAAGCGGTCGATTTTATTTTTACTTAGGCAAGTCCAAAGTCGAACTCAGGGATACGAGCCTCTTAAATGATTATCTAGACTTTCATTATTCAGATTAAGTGTTGGATTTGCAAACTAATAGGTCAATAAACAGAGATATGCAATGCATACAATACATACATACAATTTTCATTTGATTTTGTTATCATGCAAGGAGATGCAAGTGAGGGCAAATGCAAGCATACCCTAATTAAATAGAATCAAAGAGCAATTAATAAATGATCAATTTCAGAAAGGGTTTACGAAGTAATTTTCATTGACCAGAGAGAAAATGACATAAAAATCATTAAGTATGTGACACTACTTAATTTGATTTAATCATCGGGAGTCTAATTGTCAAAACAGAGATCAATCCATGCCATTAGAAAGATAATAAAACAAGCTTTGAAACACAATTGAAATCAATAAAACCGCGCTCGAATGCTCAAGATATTCATAAAAGAGTCCATGTGCATAAACGTAAGAAAACATGCAAAATAACTAGCGAAAATACTATAAACAAGCCCCTGAAAGGACTAAAATGCAAATAAAAAAGTTGTGAGGCCTTCCCTATGAATTTCCCACACATGCAGGGGTAAATTGCAATTATTCAAACTTGAAGGGGTCAAGTGCAATTAACCCCAAGCTCACGTGGTTAACACATGATAGCATGACCTGTTTGCAATTCGAAGAACTTCGAGTCCCCCTGCAAATTTCTCGCGCTCACGTGACCTGGGCACATGAGGCGAGGCTCGGTGGTCGATGCAGGCTCAGGACGAGGCTCAAAGGTGGCTCAGGCCACGCATCAGCTGTTGAAGCCCTGGCTTGGCTCAGGTGCTCTGAGCCTGGAAGGTCGGGAAGGAGGCATGGTGACGACATGTGTAGTTCTGCAGACCGTCGATCATGGGAAGAAGACGATGGTTGTGCCTTGCAAAGGGCGATTACATGGCTGAGTATAAGCCATTGGATGGGTACAGGAAGGGTGCCATCCAACGGTAACTGTACACCTGGGAGCTCCTTCCTCCTCTGCGCTACTGGCGACGCGTTCTGTCCTCCAGCGATGCTAGGCGAGCTCCTTTGCCATCCCCAGCAATCGATGAAGCTCCATAAATATCTATGAAAGGATGGAGAACAAGATTGGAGCTCTGGGACGACGCTGGAGTGTTTGGAGGTGGATTTCGACGTCTCTTCGCAAGAGGAAGGGCTTGAGAAATCCCCTATGACGTTGCACCGGCCATTGCACAATTAGTACCTACAATGTTAGTCCAGTAGCCGAAGCATGTGTTTGGTGCGAGGGGGTGGATGAAATGGGGTCTCATATGGGCGAAGAGATTGGAGATCGAGGCTTCTCTCTAGTGAACCAACGAGAAGTTGGGTCGGAGGTGGTCAGGCTATGGAGAAGGGGAGATGTCTCTCGGATGTTTACGCGAGGATAAGTGATGTGAGGCGGAGCAGATGTGATTGTAAAACGGAGAAGAAGATGCGAGTATAAGTCTAATAAATTGAGAGAAATTCAAGAAAAAATCAAAGGAGGATCATAAGACTTACCTGGGGAAATTGGTGGATGTGGCGGCCTATTACAAGCTTCGAGGGGAGCTCAGGTCGTCGCTGGACTCTGGCGACCCCTCGGAGCAGCTTGCCGACGAGTGAGCGCCGTAGGCGAGGCCTACCATGGCTAAGGGGTCTCACCGGAGGTTTTTCCATTGTCATCTCGTCGATCCGACCTCCCCCTGTCATGTAGAGGCAGAGAAGAGCTGGGCAAAGCCCCACGTACAAGTGGATGAGGAGATTTGGTGGCGGCGAGGTTAATTTGATGGCGAAAGGTTGGCAGTTCCGATGATGTTCGTCGTGGATTGAGAGAGAGATATGGAGCGAGATAGATGGAGATGTGGCCAGTTCCATAATCAACGAAGATGAGGGGAGAGTGGTCTTTGAGAGGGCGAGGTCTGCGAGTGGAGAGGGTGGTCAAGGAGATGGTAAAAATGGAAAGGGGGCTATGGGTGCGTGAGGTGGAGGATGTGGGAGAGAGTGGAAGATCGGAGGTAGGAGATAGAGTTTCGACCATTGGATCTTGTGATCCAACGGTTAAGAGAAGGGCGGAAAAGGAGGGATCGGATCAGATCAATGAAGAAAGCATCGGATGGCTGTAGAGAGCGACATGTGTCGCTATGGGAACAGGGCGGAAGTGAATGATTGTGATGCGATTTGAGGATTGATCGAACGACAGGAGATGGAGAGGGGAACCAATGGTGGGGATGGAAGCTAATGAAGTGGATCGTGTGGCGCTGGAAGGTGGCACGTGATATAAGGAAAGGCGGGCGGAAGCGGGTGGTTCAAATATGATCTAGAGATGGATCGGAGGGCTAGGAGCAAAGCGGGAACGTGCAGTGTGGATTAAAGCACATGGGGATGATCGGGCGGTGGAAAATGGAGGCATGCGGTGCCAAGAGAAGCAGGCCACATGGCTCAACCAGAAAGAGCCACGTGCCCTAATCAGGTTATTCCAAAAGAAAAACTCAAAAAAGGTGGAGAAAATGGCCGAATTTGGAAAAACCCAAAGCATGAGATTTGTATATCTCAATGAGATCTACAAGTTTCATGTTGACCAAAAATGAAAACAAGGTCAAATGAAGGGAGAAATATTTTTCTGAGCGTTTTTAAGGGTATAAAAACAATACGATTTTTGGTTTTGTTATTTTTTTGTATTTTTAATTTATTTCATGATCCAAATACATACAATGATTTATCTGGTTTTATTGACGATAATTTAAGCAAGGGGGTTAATATCTCCAAATTAACATGGTGAAACTGAGTTCCATCACCTCCTATACTTAAACTATGCTCGTCCCCGAGCATCTTAACCATGATTGAATTGGATTAACCCCCGATTGTGCATGTGCGTACAAGATATGATCTATTCAAGAACTCCCAATTTTAGAGATCCAAAATCTTAAAGCTCAACCTAGCCTTAATCAAGAGGTATCCAATTTCTCTATTGTTCCAGACTCTCTATTGTATACATATAAACTAAGGACATGAAATTAAGTGTTGACCGCGATTACGAGAGCAGAGTCACAACCTCACCCAAAGTCCCAATCCAAGAAATTCTCCTAAGGTCCCAATCCTAAACACTAGGGAATAAACCAAATATTGCATCCAATCCACCGTCTCTTTAGTTGTCAGACTTAGAAATGTAGGTGACAGGCCGGTTGATGAAGGGCATAGGAGTGTGTCATTTATTCTCTCCGTCTCATTGGAACAAGGATTCTCTCGAGTACCTTATTAACTCAATGCATATTTTTGGTGTTAATCAGTGTGTTCGTCAAGAGAAGTTGGAGTCGTATGCACTTGTTTTCCTGGGAACACTGGGTGTGCCTTTTTTGAGTGGCTATTATACATTCTACACTAGACTTGTAGCATTTACGATGCAGAGCCCTTTTTTGGTGCAAGCCCGACTCATGGTCCTAATAGCGGTGGTCCAAGTGTATACTTTGAAATGGTCGGAAGCGCTCACCTTTGGTGGAAGCTCTTTAATATTTGACTTGTAGGATGAGAGATTTTTCAACATTTGACATTTCTTTGTATTTATTTTTGGCTAGCTCCACTGCTTTTACCAAGAGTTGGCGCACACTAATCAACATTTTTTTATTCGCACCCTGGTAGTTAGGTAAATGTCAAGAGATTAGTACAAGAATCAAGTTCTCATACAGGCTAAAAATACTGACACTCAGGTTTCGTGAAGCCTTCAATGGTTTTATCCCATCCTTGAGCATCATTAAATCAAGTTCAGAATTAAATCCCTCATCCCAGTCTCTCAAGTGAAATTTCAACTCCTCTCATCATAACCGCAGTCGTGCATGTGAAGTGCTGATCATATTCTTGAGGTTTTGTGACTAAGCACGCAATATAGCACGTAAATCTGAAAAACTAGGGAAATGTGGATAATTAAGTCGAAGATCCCTGATAACTAGGGCTGGTTAACCTAAAATCTCAAAACATCTCAAACCAAGTGGTCTTGAACATCACTAATCTTATGTGAAAGTGAAAGGGTCAAGGATTAAAACCAACTCCTTCATCCATTTTTTCATCATTTTTTAAAATTTTTATGAAGACTTTAAAAGGCTTAATGACTATCCTAAACTCAAATGAGTAGTTGCATCTACTTTCAGACAGTATAGGTGTAAGTACGGGTCGTAGAACGGTACATGTTGCTTGAGGGCGGAGCCTTACGCGATGTCATCTGAATTACCTACTCCACTAAGGGAGATCCTCATTACAAGCGGCTACTTATTTAAGTTTAGTAGTCAGTTTATCTTTTAAAAGATTTTTAATTTTTTTCTTATTTCTATGAATTGTTGGATAAAGTTAGAACACAAGTTAAACTCATTTTCCTTTACTGAAATCAAGTTTTGAAAATATTTTCCAAACCATGTCACATATATATAGATTTTTACAAACATTTTTCAAACGATTTTTCAAAACAAGTAAAACTAATTTTTCAAACTATTTTTAAAATATCTTCCTCAAAAATAATGTAACATGGTATAGAAAAATTTCCAAAGTTTTGAAAATATTTTATCCAACTTAGTTCATAAGCATATACTCTGGCCCAAAAATTTTTATCAAAAATTTTCAAAATATTGCCAAAGTGCATATATATTGTATATACGATATATCCCCTATACTTCAATTTTGCTATGTCCTCATAGCACTAAGTGACACAAAGCCATAACTCAATTTACAGTATAAGAAAATATACGAACTGAGGAGATGTCCCATATACTTAGGTTAGAAATAACCTAAGTATTGGAGAGAAGGATAAATGAGTAAGAAATTTACGGGAGCTCGAGTCCCCCCATACTTAGGCTAAGGATAGCCTAAGTAAAGAGATGGATAAATGATGTTGAGGAGACCTGAGCGGAAGAAAGAAGTTAGGGCGAATTTACAAGTGAGCGAGTAAATCTACGAAGATGAATGGAACACCTAAGGTCTAGGGGATGGTGTCGGAGCAATCAAGGCTCAATCAATCAAACAATACCCTTTTATTCACCAACTCACACGTGAGACCAACAAGTGTTGGTTATTTATCTTTTCATTTATATTGGTGAAAAAATCATTCTAATTTACATAAGGATATATGAAATGTCAAATCAAAACATCCTACGTAAACAAGGATGTTGTTCTCCCAAAACATGATTTTTACTCCATTTTATGGTCAACTTGCATTATCAATCCCAATTTTAAGCTTTAAGGTTATCACTATTTTAATGTGTTAATAAAAAAATCATCAATGTCTAGTGCTCATTCTCAATTTTTATTAATCCTAGGTGATCAAGCCAAGAAAGGAGGTCGAGAAAAGTTAATGCAATCCATAAAATCATGATCTATACTAAGAGAAAACTCCCAGTGCCTTAAGCTAAATTCGTAAAAAATAAGACTGAATTATGACCGAAAATTAAATGTATACAAGTCGACTTAAAACCGCACCTAACATGCTTTTATTAGCGGGGAAGAACATATTTATTTTTTTGCTAAATGAAACGATGTTTATGTGCGTCTAGAATTATTGTATGTCATACCTACGATCAAACACAACAATTAAAGATGGGAAAATAGCTCGAAAGCCGCACGCCTAATCCTAGGTCGACACTCAAGTGGGACGATCCCCACACAACCACAGAAACCATTGTTCATTTACAATTGTGAGTCTTCAAACGTTGACCGTTGTAAAGATGATTATTACAATGAATGCATGAAATAAAATGCAAGAAACATGAATTCTCTTCAAATTCTCCAATAGTGCCTTTGCGGCTTCTCACAACGGACGCTCCTTCTCTTTTCCTCCTTGATCTCCAAGGGACCCTACCACAAAAAGCACATATTAGACAGATATTAGAGAATTACCAATAATGCCAAGAAAATAACACAAGACCTATACATTAAAAAATCATATCCAATTAAATAAGAAGAATCCAAATAAAACGAAAGATGAGCCGTATTCCCGGCGACGGTGCCATATGATAATCCGCAAATTTAGCCTCTTAATTATCTCGAATTAATGCATTGTAGTCGGATGAATTGGATCCATAAAAAACCGCTTCAAAATTTTTCAATTAAATCAAAGCAGTCGATTTTATTTTACTTGAGCAAGCCCAAGATCGAACTCAGGGACACGAACCTCTTAAGTGATTATCTAAACTTTCATTATTCAGATTAAGTGTTGGATTTGTAAACTAATAGGTCAATTAATACACAGGGATATGCAATGCAGACAATGTAGACATACAATTTTTATTTGATTTTTTATCATGCAAGGAGATGCAAGTGAGGACAAATGCAAGTATTCCCAAATTAAATAGAATCAAAGAGCAATTAACAAGTGATCAATTTCAGAAGGGGTTTACGAAGCATTTTTCATTGACTAGAGAATAAATGACATAAAGATCATTAAGTATGTGACACTACTTAATTTGATTTAATCATCTAGAGTCTAAGTGTCAAAACAGAGATCAAGCCATGCCATTAGAAAGATAACAAAACAGGCTTCTAAACACAACCGAAATCAACTAAACCGCACTCGGATGCTCAAGATATTCATAAAAGAGTCCAAGGGCATAGAAGTAAGAAAACATGCAAAATAACCAGCGAAAATACTACAAACAAGTCCCTAGAATGACTAAAATGCAAATAAAAAAGTTGTTAGGTATTCCCTATAAATTTCCTACACGTAATGGGTCTAAATTGAAATTATTCAAACCTAGAGGGGTTCAGTTGCAATTAACCCCAAGTGTGTGTGGTTAACACGTGATAGTAGGACATGCTTGCAATTTGAAGAACTTCGAGACCCCCTGTAAATTTCCTGCACTCATGTGACCTGGGCACGTAAGGCAAGGCTCGAGGGTCGATGCAGGCTCGGGACGAGGATCAGAGGTGGCTCAAGCCACACGTCAGTTGTTGAAGCCCTGGCTTGGCTCGGGTGCTCCGAGCCTAGAAGATGGGGAAGGAGGTTCGGTGATGACACGTGTAGCTCTGTAGACCGTCCGATCATGGGAATCAGATTGTGGATGTGGCTTGGAAAGGGCGATGATATGGTTGAGTATAAGCCGTTTGATAGACACCGGAAGGGTGCCATCCAACAACAACTATACACGAGGGAGCTGATTGACCCGTATCTACCCTTTTAATAGTATCGAATTAACGATTTCGTTGCAGTCAGATAAATCCGAATCGATAAAAAATAAATTGCATGGATCGAATAATCGACAAATGAATTAATGTGCGGTTTTATGTTTTTTTAACCTAGGCAAGCCCCAGGGTCGAGTCAATGAGGCAAAGGAACAACTTCAGATCAGATTAGGTGAATTTGATCATTGTTTTCCAAATGAGATTTTTTTATAATTTTTTTATGCGAAATAAATGCCCATGCACAAATGCGGATAAACAAGGTTATTAAAAAAGTAAACAACTTAGCCAAATTTAATTTTAATCTGAAATTACTCCAAATTGACCAAGTTGTATTTTTACTATAAACCTAATCTAATGATGAATGCAAAATGTATTTTTTTTTATTTTTTGGATTTAAAATGCACAAATGAAAAATGCAAACTTTTTTTGGGTTGTTATGCAATTTTTTGTGAAAATGATAAGCAAAACTTATGAAAAATTTACTGGAAATGAAATATGATGAAATGAAGCTACATTAATCTTTTTTGGAATTTTATGACACTTTATGTTTTTTTATGATTTTTTACTGAAAATAGAGTGATTGTTACTGAAAACGGAGTGACTGTTAGTATTTAGTTCTTAATAAATCCACGAAATCAAATTTTCCAGAGAGCTATTTATCTCAAAAAGATATCATCATTAGCAATCCAAGAGACTTGAAATTTCATAGAAATGATATTTGTGGATTTGACTAAAAATCATTTACTGAAATCACTCAATAATTTATTTTATGCCAAAGACAACTCTAATTTGTATGAAATTTGGATAAAATTAAGGAGCACTAAGATACATCATATCTTTATTTTTCACAATTTATGGAGCAATGTTTAAGAATGAACGAATTTCAGAGTATAAATGGGTAATATATATCTCTGAATTCCAAACTCTGATTTTCAATAAATTATTCAATGCTCACAAAAATCCAGATAAATAGCCAAATGATAAAGAATTAGTTGCTAAAAATGTGATATTTTTCATTAAAATAAATGATGCACGAAGGATATCCAAATGATCATGCAAAGTCAAGGTAGTCCGAGCAATTATAGAAAAAAAAAATAAATTGAAATGTGAACATGGACTGTTTTGCAAATCAAGAAATATGACAGATTAAGTATGCAATATTTCCAAAAAAAATAAAAAACTTAATAAAGGAAAATGACCTTACGTGGGTTAAGGGTTAAAGAATGGAACCCACCCTCTTCCCCACGCTAGGGCATGCGAGGTGGGGGAGCGGCTAGGGCGGCGGCGTGCGGGGGCGGCACGCCTGCAGAGGCGCGCAAGGCCGCGGCGGGGACGCTGCTGTGGTGGGCGGCCTGGAGCGGGGCTGTCGTCGGAGGAGGCGGTGGCTGACTCCTCTACTCGCTGTGCGCGGAGTCGCGACGAGGCACTGGAGGTCAGCGATGACGGGACGACTGGGAGGAGACACGAGCGGCGTCGACGCGGGGCTGAGGGCCTTCGCAGCAGGGCGACGGAACGAGCGTGCGGGCGTCGCAACACCGGGCGGAGGCCGGCCAGGGGATGAGCGGATGTCACACGAGGGCGGCTGGCGACAGTGCGGGGCGGCGCACCTGGCCGAGGAGTTGAGTGGGAAGGAAGGGCCGCACGCTGCGGCACTCTGGGCGGAGCGTACGTCGAGGGAGGTGCGGACTGGAGGGCCTCTGCGGACGGAGGCTGACGCACTGGCAAGGGATGCGGTGGCCTGGTGCGTGGAGGCGGAGGGCAGCGGCAGGCGGTGGTGGCACGGGGTCGATGGGAGGTCATGGAGGAGGATGGATATGGAGCGCATGACAGTCACCACACAAGGAAGGAGGACGGGCACCCGTGCGCAGGGGCGACACGTTTGGGCGGTGATCGGGAAGAACGGCAGCACGTGGGAGACGCCTGGGGGCGTTGCAGCTGCAGGTGCAGCATTGGGAGCAGCCAGGAGGAGGACAGCGATGGTAGCACGGCTGGCTGTGGAGCATGGCCCCACAAGGGAACCTGGAGCTGTGTTTTCCTTTTTTTATTTTTTTGGTAAACAGGAAATGAAATTGTGAATGAATAGGATGTGTGATGATGATTGTGATGGTGATAATGATGGTGATGAAAATGCAATGAAGATGCACAAGATAAAAATTGTGTTAGATAAAATAAAAGAAAAATATGAAAGAATACTTACCTGTGAGAATAGTCGAATTTGGAGGAGCAATGTTGCACTCCGATCGTCACCACGAGTGGTGTGGCGAATGCGCCGCGTAGCTAATACTCTTCCAAGAAGGAGGAGCGATGAAGGCTGGGAACCTTCGGATCTTGCCATGAAGCTCGTCTTCGCTCAAAGCCGTCCTCGTCGAGCTGTCACCTGGACGAAGGGTCGGGATAGAGATTCTCCTATCAGAGGGCGGGATGAAGAAAAAGGAAGGAGAAGATGTGAATATAAAGAGGAGGAGGGAGTTAGAAAAAAAGGTGGAGAAATGGAGAAATGGTGGAGAAAGTGGTGACTTGGAGTGGGAGCAAGAAAAGAAGAAGTAAAAGGGAGAGAGAAAAAAATAAAAATAATAAAATAAAAATATAATATAAGTAAAATAAGTAGGCTACTAAAAATAACAATATAATATAAATAATTAAAATAGTAATAAAATAATAATAATCCGAAAATAATAAAAAAATGGGCTGACATGTGGCGGCTCCAGGAGCTGCCACGTGTCGCTCCCAGAAAATTCAAAAATTAAATGTAAAAAATAAAAAAATAAAAAAGTTGTTAAATCAAAAAGTGGTCAACACAAAAGTTGCTCGTCTCGATGAGATCTACAGCTTTTGTGAAGGACTGGAAAATCAAATGAAATCATCTGTACAAAGTGTATTTTTGGGTGGTACCTTATAGGTATAAAATACCACATTTTTGTCTTTTACATTTTTTCATTTTTAAATAAGAGAAAAATCAAAATAAAAATAGAGAAAATATGAAAGAAATATTTACAACCTAATTTAATTTTTTATTTTTAATAATAGAAAATAAAAAAATAAAATAAAAAGGCAAAAGGTAAATATGTACAATATACAATAGGGGCTCAAAACCCAAGTTTCACATACGATTCCGATTTTGATGAATTGGTCTCATTTTAAAGGTCTTTAAATGTATTTACTTTAAAAGTAAGTAGACCTAAATTAAACATTGTATGAGAGAGAGATACATATTGTAAGGTTTATGTCCCAAACTTGGATTTAGGCTTTATTGGTCAATTTTACAAGTTAGTATTTTTTTAATATTTTCCCTTTATTAGTGTTAGTAATATATACAATATAGAGTCAATTTTATTAAATTTGGTGTTAGTGTAAATATATACAAACATGGTATTTACATGTAATTTTTACAAGTGAATTTGGCCCCTTATTTAATGCGAATATGAATGCTAAAATGCAAATATTATTCATGCATACATGGATGCTAATTATGCAATATAAGTGGAAATATGCAGCTAATTACTCGGGGAAAAAAGCTCTATTTCAACTTTTAGAGTGATGAATGACATATTCATCAACCCCCTATACTTAAACCTTGCTCGTCCCCGAGAAACTAAGATGAAATGCAAGAGTGAAATGATTTTGAGTTCCATACCAAGGTCATGAACAAAAGGTGAAAATAGAGCTTGACTCGACCTTTGGATTAATTGTGTGGTGAAACCTTATTGGGGTCTGAATTTAATACCTAACAACCTTCAAGTTCTACAAGTCTTCTATTCAAGACGCCTCAACAATCAGGTTAGAACAAATCCTCATACGCAAATTCTGATGACCATGAATCTTACTTGTACCGTGTAAGTGAAATATAGCTCTCCACATCAGAAATGGCAAATAACCAGCCTCCTCTAACAAGGTAACTCTAGTTCCCCGATCCAGTAACCCTTTCCTCGAGGAGAGGGGTATTCCCTTCTAAGTTCAAGTGCAACCGGCTCAAGAAGAGGGGGTGAAGAGAAGAATGGACAGTAGCTAGTGTAGCTATCTATCCTAGGATTCTTGACCAGTGTAGATAAGTCATCCAGCTGCAGGCTTCTATGGTATGAGGCTTTGAAGCATATGCCTTGCAAATATACATACTCCGGCAAGCATTTTATTTTCAATCAGGCCTGTCTATTTTTTTGGAGTTATCTCTTTTCTTTTCTTTTCTTTTCTTTTTGAACTATATACAAGGTGCAGCTTTACATAAGGAATTTTTCTCCTTGATCTAGTAGATTATCCCTCTTTTGAATCTTTATTGCAACATATAGTATCCTGTCCTTAGACATCAACATCACCAGACTAGGTTGAGGCATCTACCTCCTTAGAGGAGGACGTATGTTTCCACCCGTGTGCTACTCCAAGCTAAAGGATTCTACCTCCTCACCACCTCTTCAATGAAGAGCTACGTACATGGTGCTTGTCCAAGTTAGGTCAATGTCTAAAATAATCATGCGTGTGTGTGAAACTTTTTACTTAGACTAATCAAGATGACATGTGAACATATACTTGCAGACTCAAAGAATTAAGTCACTTGACCTGAATAAAATCTTAACTCTAATTCCTATAAGGTTCCTCTGAAATTAGGTAGATTAAGATCAATCAAATCCATCCTCAACATCTATTCATAACCTGGTTCAGAACCCACTAGCTTTCCACTTTGCATATGCATGATATGCAGATGAGATGTAGATGATATGCTACAGAGATGAAAGAAATGCAAGACTATATTTTTTTTGAAATGCAAGGATGATTTGTGAGAGTAAATAAGAAGCATATTTTTTGTTGTGTTTTGTTTGGTATAGCTCCTATTTTACAACAAATTTTACAAGAGTATGTTTCTACAAGAATTTTACAACTTTTTATACAAGTATTATACATATAGTATACAAGTATATTTTTTTTTTCAATTTTACCCACCTATAATTATTACATAATATATAAAAAAATATGCGCAAATACGAGAAAGTACGAGCTAGGGTAAAGTATATATGTAATATATACATGCCCCCCTATACTTAGAGTGTGCTATGTCTTCAAAGCACGAAAAGCGAGGAAAAAGACATAGCTCGTGCTAAGCGTAGGAGAGCTAAAATATCAAAAAGTATAGAAGTCGTTCCGCCCCCTATACTTAGGCTATGATAGCCTAAGTGTAGAAGAAGATCAAAAATGGGGCGGACGAGGTTAAGAGGGGAAATGGATGAGTATATACATGACGGACATCTGTCCCCCCTATACTTAGGCTTTGATCCGCCTAAGTATAGGACATGAGTAGATGTGAGAACCGATGAGATCTGGAAGATGTACATAGAATGGTGAATAGATTCGGGTCACTCTCCATCCTATACTTAGGATCTTGTCATCCTAAGTATAGCCATAAAATGAAACGATATGGAGCCGGGGCGAGTGATTCGAATCACCGGGGGCGGAGGGAGAGAAAATATATACAAGAAAGAGTAAGAAATATACAAGAATTAAGAAGGTTTGTGACGAACCTTCTTGCTGACGTGAGGAGGTGGATAATATACATATGTGTCGCTGTCGGAAACATCCTCATATGATAATAATGAGGTGTAGGGATCGTCCAACGAGGGTCGACACACGGCTGCTTGCTCAGATATGGCTTAAGAACAACTGAACTGAGCTCACTCATATAAATCACCTTATCCGAACCCGATGAGGATTCCTCCGAAAATTCCTTCTCCGGTATGTTGAAGGAAACTTTCTTAGTCGGTTTTCTAGAACCTGAATCATTGAGAGGGAGAGGAGAGTGACACGTCTTGAGGGGTTTGGGGGAACATCTCGAGGAATCATTTCTCGACTTCGTCTCACTGGATAACTGACTAGAAGAAGGAGCAACCATAGTTTTGGGTTGGGTTAATTAAGTCTTGGTTGTTTCCTTTAAGGTATGGGATGTGGTGCAGTGATGATCATGGTTTAGTCATCAGACGAGTCACCATATAGATTGTAATATTCCCGAAGGGTCAGCGCCCGTCTCGAGAAGGTGCTACTGATCTCAGTTGGCTCGGCATTATTGGGCTCTTGTGTCAGATCATCAAAATGGTCAAGGCAATCAACAAAATTCGTATCCGACTCAATGATAGCTTCGGGTCGTGAGTCCTCCTTAGAAGCTGTCATGGTGGTGGTGCAAGTAGCTGGTGAAGTGAAGGTGTGGGGAGTCTCTGAACCAACGTTCATCCAGACAGTCGATATCTCAGGTGTGGTAGAGAGTTGGGGACCCATTGATGAATACTCATTCATCACTCTTTATTCTTATATTTTAGCTACAAAAACCTTTGCAAATGCATGTAGATATGTGTAAATAGGAATAATTACCAAAAGCATGCATTGTGTAAAAACCTATAATTAGCATGTTTTTGTGCAAAAATAAAAGAATAAAGATTAAAAAGAAAAAGAAGAAAATATTTAGAATAAATATTGAGCAACCTAACCCAAGGGAGGGCTCAACATGGGCTTGACCGCTTAAAAGCCAAAGTAGAGGGAGATAGGGGCTCATGTGTGTACATACTTATGTAAATAAAATAAAGGTATTTTCCTCACCAAGAATAGGCTTGTAAATTTGTGTCTATATTTATAAATATAAAAACAAAATAAAAAATATGAAAATCAAAAAGAACAAAAATATCACTTTCACATTGTGCATAGACTCACCTACATGTTTATTTAGCCCTATAAATAAATAAAATTAATCTTTATAGTTTTTGTAAATATTCTATAGTGTAAATAAATAAAATAAAAACAATCAAAACAAAAATCAAATAAAAAGAGCAAAAATTAAAAAAAAACACAAAAATAGATTGTACATATACCATGTATATAAGTGTATATATGTATTTATTTTACCTATGTATATAAATAATAAAAATAAAATAAAAATATATTTTTTATTCCTTATTTTATAATGAAAATAAATAAAATATAAAATAGGAATAAAATTGCATAAAAATAATAATTAAAAATCAAAAAAAATTAAAAACCCTAATAGTGTACATATACCTATATAGTACATATAGTGTACATACCTTATTTTTATTTCGAAAAAATTATTGTAAATCACTAAAAAATAGAAAAAAATAAAATAAAAATATTTCATGTTTTAACTTTTTGCAAATTCGGACATTTGCTACCCTAATTTTCTCCCCTAAGATCCGGCCACGTGGCCAATTCCCGTTGGCTCCTGGGGATGTTGCCCGCTCGGTCAACTACCCCCTGCCCAGGACCACTTTGCACGGTTCTTAGCGGGTAAGCCCGCTTCTCGGATTTTTAGCACTTAAACCCGAATCACATTCACTCAAACCCCGGGTCCGTTTTGATCTTGACATACCCGAGACCCTCGCCGGAGCTTCATCCTCGGGATCCGCGCACCTCCACGCCCTACCCGACCTCGTCTTCCCAGACCCTCGCCCATATTTAGCTCGAACTCCGCCACCCTAATGCTCCATCTTTGGCCATTTGTTTCCTCCTCCTGTGAGCTTCAGAGAGTGCGTGAGAGTGACAGCTCGCGTCTGAGCCTGTTGAAGCGAGGAGAGGAGGCGAGTCCATCGATCCGGCGAGCTACACCGCCGTCGCTCCGCCATCAGCTGGAGCTTGAGCCTTGGAGGGAGACGCTCCTCGAGGCGACGACCATGAGTTTCAGCAGCTCCTCCCCAGTCTCTTCGACCACCCAGGTAACCTTGTAGGTCCTTATCTTTCTTCGATTTCCATTTACGCCCAATTCGTATCGCTGCCGTCTCTAGCTGATTCCGACCACTCCTTCACTCCGTTCGATCATCGGAATCGTCCATCGCATCCGCCTCCCTGCGACGCACCTTCTTCACCCCTTCATCCAACCAATCTCGCACAGGAGCTGGGAACCGAGCTCCTCCGTCTACCACCTTCGCCGGAGCTCGCCATTTCGACCCATCAGCCACCGTCACCTCGCCTAATCGGGTCGAGGCAGTTTGCCCTCGACCCGCGAGTCTTCTGGATCGCTTTGCAGGTCAAACGAAGGCCATCTGAGGCCCTTCGTCATCCAGCCAGTAGGCTCAGCTCCGCCGACCTAGCCCGAGCTCCTCGGAGCTGGGCTGGATCATCGGAGCCTACCGGCAGACGCGGGAGCACTCCATTTTTCTTCTCCGACCTTCAGAGTGTTTCCAGGAGGAGTCTAGCGCACGCCCGAGGCCGGCGAGTCTCGTCGGTGACCTGTTCATCCAGCATCCTCCGTCGCCGTTCGATTCGTCCTCCGGCTCCAGATTTCATCTGAACCGTCCATCTGGGGAGCAGTCACCGCCCGATCATCAGGAGGATCGAACCCTAGCCATCGGATTCGCCAAAGGACACTAGTGTTGGAGCCGCAGCTGATCCAGACCGTCAGATCCACATGTGGCAACCATCCAGCCGCTCCGCATAATAAAGGGTAATTTACCCTTAGGCCCTCTTTCTTATTTTATTTCGCTTTAGTCCTGTAAATATTGAGTTTCGTTGTTTAGTTTTAGGGTTATTTGCATAGAGACCCTGGTACTTGCTTTATTTGCTAAGATGCCCCTGTATGTGATGTGACACGTGCTTCGACACGTGATTCTCTGGGTATTTTACATTTCATACCCTTGTAGTTCTGTTTGTTATTAGTTGAATGAAATCTTTCACTTATTTGCATTTATACCCCTGTGCGTGGTGTATTTGAGCATGTGCGTTTATTTTTGGGTATTTTGCAGATAAGCCCTTGGACTTTTGGTACATGTTACCAATAAGCCCTCGGAACTTATTTTTCTTACATTTAGGTCCCTGAGTGCCCCAGACACGCGCATCGCACGTGTTTTGTTGGGTTAATTGCACCAGACCCCCCCAGACTCTTGGGTATTTGCACCTTGGTCCCTATGCACAGTGCCCCCTCTTTATTTTTGAATAAAATAGCAAATCACCTCCAAATTTAATGAAAATTGGATACATGGCTCCTGCCACATTGTAAAATTTTCTATGAATTTTGGAGACATTTTCGTCACTGTTTGATATTTTTAGAAAATCAAAAACATTTATTTTTGCGATTGTTTAACTTTAAAAATCACAAAAAATATTAATAGTGTCCAAAAATTACAAAAAAATTGTCTACTGTCTACTTTGATGTGTTTGATTTTCTAGCCAATTTTGGCTATTTTTCATTACTGAAAACCACTAAAAATTGAAAAACACCTAAAAACTTATAAAAATTCTAATAATTAAACCAAAAATCCAAAAGCAATAAAATAGGTGCCTAAATTTTCCTTATTTTCCTTCCTTCACAGGAAAATTACCTCCCAGCTAATTTAGGGCTTTTAGATATTTTATCTAGGCCTTTTAGCTTGGTTGGACAGTACCTTTGATTTTAGCTACTGTTTGATTTTTAGAAAATTCAATAAACATCAAAAAATTCTCAAAAATTCACCAAAAACACAAAAAAATATAAAACACATAAAAATATTTTTGCTTGAATTTTTGGTTGACTTTTAGTGCGTTAAATAATTTGTTGAAGTGTGAGTTTGTTTACTTTTCTTATTTTCTTAATTCATTAAAAATAAAAAAATATCAAATAATTAAAAACCCACCAAAAATATTTTCTTCTTTCATTTTATCTCTTTTTGACTACTTCGTAGGCCGAGAGGCCAACCCGTGCTCCTTGAGTTTGACCGTGGTCGCTATACCAGGTTAATCCAATAGCAGGACCGCTATTTTGTGTTTTATCTGTTTTATCTCTATTAGTGGTTCATTATTTTTTCTTGATTGGCACGTCTGAGTGACCGAGGTCGCAACGACCATCTTAGATACACCTGATTACCTTAGTCTCTCGGATTTTCGTGCCATCAGAATGGCGCCGTTGCCGGGGGAGCGCGGCTTAGTAGTCGCTTTTTGAGTTTTTCCACGGCTTTTTCTTTTCGCAGCTTTTTGTATAGATTTCTGTAGATATTTTTTTCTGACATTTTCTTACAATAATTTGGTCTGACCACTCTGTTCTTTCTTGCGAGGGCCTGAGGACCGCGGAGGCGACTTTCGAGGAGCCGGCGCAACCGCAGGATTCGGAGGCGGCTCCCTTCTGCACAGAGCCACAGGAGAGAGCGAGAGAGAGAGAGAGAGAGAGAGAGTTGAGTGGGTGAGGTTTAGATTAGACATTTGAACTTATTGTAATAATACAGGGACTCAGACTGGACACTTTGGACTGTGGTTGACTTAGCGGGTCTGTTTCGCCGAGCACCGGTGTGCTCGGGGGACCCTTAGGAGTTTTTCGCGGCTTTTTACGCGGTTTTGCTTTCTTCTCTTTTTACTGCCTTTCCGGTGTTTACACGGTTTTTGATCGAGCCCCTAGCCGTAGGATTTTCAGCTTGATTGTGACGTAACTCATAGGATCCAAACACCCTAATATAATTGCCTGTTCCTATAGTGCGGTAATTGGACCTATAATAAAAATAATAATAAAATAGCCGTTCCATCACTCCGAGCCTACGCTCCGCGAGCCCACCCCGTCAAGCGCTACTCCTGAACTTGACCTGTCGAGAAGAGGAGGGGTGGGTCTAGACCGGGACCCTCTGGATTGGAGGCTAGTGGTCGGCTAGCCGTTCTTTCGAGTAGCACTGCTGTTTAGGGACTCAGTTTTCCGCCTGCATCATTTAGGTAGTTTACTTTCTGTCTTTACATTTATGCACGGATAATATTGCATGTAGAGTGCTGGAGATAGGTACGTCATTCTGACTTTGCATGCATCATTGATTTCATCGTGCATCGGCTTTTTCGTCTTCTCCCCCTGTTTTGGATTAAATAATCAGGAGAACCGAAAAATTCGGTAGGCGTTTGTTTCTATTTGAAAAATATTAAAAAGAAAACTCATAAAATTGGGACTGGATAAAATTATTGACCCTAAAAGACACTCACCCTAAAAATTTGTATTGGGGAGAGCAACCCCCTCATTGTATGGTTTGGATGCGCGAGAGAGTGACCCGCACCCTAGGTAGAGCCCTCCAGTGTTATTTCTAGCTGACTACCGACTCTTCCGTGCGGGCCAGTCGGTTGGAGTAGCATCGGGTATCCCAACAGGTCACGTAAGCGCTCTGATATCTTGTGTGTTCACCTAATAAAATTGACAAGATAATTTGACCGAGCTTTTACGGTCTTCAGCTCGCGTTGCATTGGTGAACCGGGGGTTTGCATTTTGATCATAGTTTCTCCAGATCTCATCCGCACTACTCGTCAGATCAAGATAATGGGTAGACGCTCTCTTAGGCAGCCTCTGGCTGCACCGCTTTCGGGCACGTCTACCCGATCATCTAGTGCCCGCGAGAGCCGAGACCAGCTCTCCGAGCCCGAGTACGACTCCGCCCTGTTCCCCCTCGACCCCCTTTCTTTCGGATCTGAGCGACGCGAGCCCGAGGAGAGATTAGCAGATTTGACAGCACCTGAGTTGGGCTCATTCGATTTTGCAGATGTTATGGCCGGCAGTTCTGAGGATCACCCTTGAGGTTCACGAGGAGAGCAGCATTTTGTCCTGGACCAGGGTTCGATCAACTCCACCCAGATCGCCTCCCTCGAGTCAGTTCAGCAGCAGCTGAGGGATCAGGGAGCTTTCATGATGGACATGAGGCGAGAGTTTGAGCAGTTGAGAGCCAACCGCGGAGGCGGAGCATGAGGAGGACCCGACGATGCGGCAGCTGCCGCAACAGCCGCAGCAGCAGCAGCAGGAGCAGGAGGAGCACCACCACCACCACTTAGATCGATGCGGGAGAACCACAATCCCGGGTCGACCTTGACACACCGCTGGGTGGTACTTCCAGCAATCGTGGGGGACTTCAAGTTCCCCCCGAACACTCTGCAGCTTCTTCCCCGATTCCACGGACTGGCCACAGAGGAGCCTCATCTCCACCTGCAGGAGTTTGAGATGATATGCAGCACTGTCCACGACCGTCAGGTGGACCAGGACACGATCAGGATGATCGCCTTCCCCTTCTCTCTAGCAGACAGAGCAGCCACCTGGCTGAAGCATCTGGGGAAGTTTGTTTACACCTGGGAGCAGCTCTGCACCGAGTACTTGAACAAGTACTATCCACTCGGGCGGACGAATGCAGCGAGGGCCCTGATCAGCAACTTCTCCATGCTCCCCAATGAGCAATTCCACGAGGCATGGGAGAGGTTCCGTGAGCTCACAGACTGATGCCCGCACCACGACATCTCGAAGCCGAACCTTGTTCAGAGCTTCTTCAGCGGGTTGACACCAGAGCTCCAGGGCCTGGTGAATGCTTCTTGCGGCGGGTCCTACTTCGCCAAGGACCACGACCAGGTCTGGGCCATCTACGAGGAGATGGCCGAGAATTATATGGTGATGTCCCAGACCCGGTTGTACACACAGGGGAGACCCCAGCAGCAGCCAGGATCCGTGCAGTACCAGAGGATAGCACGGGTCGACGCCGGTCCATCCAGTTCATCCGCAGTTGCAGCAGCACAGGCAGAGTCGTCCGCTGCGGATATGGATATTATCAGCGAGAAGTTGGACCGGATGGAGCTGATCGAGAAGAAGCAGTGCCAGGGTATCACGCAGATGGAGCAGATGGCACAGACTCTGAGCGACATGAAGACCCAGCTCATGTGTCTCCAGGAGGCACAGACGGCTTCGCAGCCCCGTCTTCAGTCGCGAGGCGATACCGACAGCAGCAGCTCGTCCCAGCGCTCCAGCTCCTTTCAGCAGCCTAGAGAGGTTCATCTTGTACAGGCGGAGCCGTACCAGCCGCAGCAGCCCTCCTACCAATCACCACCATCTCCAGACATGCAGATGGTGGTATACCAGCCGGATCAGCCTCTGGCAGTACTCCCGCCAACCCCATACGATGCAGAGCCGTTGATGGATGTCAACAGGATTTGGTATGACCGCCCCCAGCCTGGGATCCGACGAGACCATCTCGGATTCAGGTGGGGGAGTGGAGGTACCCAGCCCCAGCAGCAGTCATCCGGTCAGGGAGGGCAGTATAGCCAGCAGAGAGATCACCAGCCGCAGCAGCAGCCCCCAGCCTACCAGCCACAACCGCAGTCGTCCTTCGTTCCTCGTCCCTATCAGCAGCAGGGACAGTCTTGGAGACGTGAGCAGCAGGCTCACCAGCCACACCAGCAGCAGCATCCTTCCTCCTACCCCTCTCAGCAGCAGCAGCACCAGTTCCAGCAGCCTCATTACCAGAGAGGCTACCCGTCGGGCCCCCATGAGAGCTCCACCTTGGATGACGTAGCCCGTCTCCTCACGGACCAGCAGGCTACATTTAGACGGGAGATGGACGAGTTCCGCCAGGAGATGCGGGACCTGATGAGAGGGAAGGCCGCCATCCCTGCACAGATAGAGCCGAATCCGAACAGCCTGAAGAGGAAATCTTAGCAGGTAGTTTCCACTGAGCATGCCACTCTTAGTGATCCATTTGATGATATGTCTGCGGACCTATTTGATGCTGATTTTGTTACACTTAGGAGCAGTAGAGCACCAGCAGGCGGCGCCTCATCTGAGCGACGACTCGAGGATCCACCCAGGGCGCCAGATGAGGAGGAGGAGAGCGGTACTGAGGCCGCACATGACGATGACGGTGGTACTGATGCCACCAAGGATGCTGATTCCACCGGCGGTACTGAGGCCGCCGCTTCACCAGTTCGAGGAGGTGGTGCTGACGCCACCAGAGTAGCAGAGCTAGCCCGTGGTGGTACTGAGGCCACCGGTGTTTGTGTAGAGAGATCAGATGTTTTTCCTCATTCTCATGTATCTCTGAACACTGTTGTGAATAAAGGAAAAGGTTTAGTTTCTTCTGGTCCCACTGTGGTGCTTGATGTATGTGCGGATCCGACCGTTGAGCCGTCTAGGCCTTTTCCTAGTCCTTCATCTGAGAAGGACCCTGTGATCCCCTTCCCTAGAGCCCTTCAGATGGGGAAGGGGAAGAAAAAAGAAAAAGACCCAAAAAAGAGAGAGCAGGAGGAATTCAGCCAGAGCATGATCGACAGATTTCACATCCAGCTGACCCTCCAGGAGGCTTTGCAGCACATCCCCCTTCTTCAGCGATCTTTGAGAGACAGGACCACAGTCAGGAGGAGGAGGAGGAACCACACTTCAGAGATTCATGTGTTGACGAAAGCCACGTGTTTCGCGATTCAGAACCGTCTGCCGGCCAAGAGGCCAGATTCAGGGGCCCCGTATGTCAGATGTCAGATTAGTGAGCAGAGGTTCGACCGGACTCTATTGGATAGCGGATCGTCGATCAACCTCCTTCCGGCAGCCCTTCTCGACCGCTTCGAGTTGGGCACTCTTAGACAGAGCAGGACAGTCCTTCAGTTTGCTGATCGATCTGTCAAGAGGCCGAAGGGGTTGTTGCGAGACGTTATCGTCACGATTCAGGGCCTGAAATTCCCCGTGGACTTCGTAGTGTTGGACATGGAGATCCCTGATTCAGTGGCCGATACCTCCATCATCCTTGGTCGTCCGTTCTTGGCCACAACCAAGGCGGTGACTCATCATGATAGCGGGAAGGTATACTTTCGCGTCGAGGGCGAGACTATACAAATAGAGACGGTCGAGGACTACAGAGCCAGAGAGAGAGCACGCTCAGAGGCTAGCACAGATTCAGAGCAGCTGACAGACGCAGAGCCAGACATCCACCAGGACTGTGACTTTGTGATCACAGACGACGAGGCAGCATGGGCAGATCCTGCAGCACAGGCCATCCTCTCATTTTCAGATACAGCTGATGCCGAGATGATAGCAGAGGAGAGTCTGGAGAGCACAACCTTGGTCCAGGATACGACAGAGGCAGCAGAGCCGGGTCTCGATCGCAACACAGTTTCTAGTGACGGTGGTACTGATGCCACCTTGTTCGATGCAGATCCCTCGGATTCAGAGTCTGATTGGGCAGATTGTGATGATCAGATGCCAGACCTGAGTCCATCTGAGCCTACAGATGAGGAGGAGGTAGAGGCAGAGCAGATCAGAGACAGCACCGTTGAGCAGCCTCCCCCAGATCCAGTTTGCGAGAGTTCGCTTTCTTTCTCCCGGGCAGATTTGGCAGACTTAGCAGCATTGACACATTTTCTTCCGAAGCCAGAATTGCCAGCGCCCAGCTGTCCAGAGCTGAAGCCGCTCCCCACTTCGCTGAAGTATCGGTTCCTTGCGGGCGAGCCTGAGATGTACCCAGTCATCATCTCTGCCGATCTGACTGGAGAGCAGGAATCCTGTTTGATGGGGGTTCTTGAAAAGAACCGCAAGGCAATCGGATGGAGCGTAGCAGATCTCCATGGGATTAGTCCATCAGTATGCTCCCACCATATTTATCTCGAGGAGGGGACGAAGCCGTCGCGTGAGTTCCAGCGACGGCTGAACCCCAATCTGAGAGAGGTCGTGATGAAGGAAATATCAAAATGGTGGAGTGCAGATTTTATTTATCCCATTTTCGACTCCAAGTGGGTTAGCCCCTTGCATGTGGTGCCCAAGAAGACGGGCATCACGACTGTGATCAGTGAGTCGGGAGAGGAGATTGCTACACGAGTACCCACCTCTTGGAGGGTTTGTGTTGACTACAGGAGACTCAACCAGGCCACCAAGAAGGACCATTTCCCCCTGCCTTTTATTGACCAGATCATTGAGAAACTGGCAGGGAAGAGCCATTATTGCTTCCTGGATGGGTACTCGGGCTACAACCAGGTGGCCATCGCTCTTGAGGATCAGGAGAAGACCGCCTTTACCTGTCCCTTTGGTACATATGCCTTTCGACGCATGCCATTTGGGCTATGCAATGCCCATGCAACTTTTCAGATGTGCATGATGTCGATCTTTTCGGACATGGCAGGGGAGTGTTTGGAGGTCTTCATGGACGATTTCTCGGTCTACGGCGACGGATTCGACTCCTGTCTTGACTGCCTAGACCGAGTACTCCAACGATGTATTGAGTACCATTTGGTTCTATCTTGGGAAAAGAGTCACTTCATGGTAACTCAAGGGACGGTGCTTGGCCACATCATCTCCATCAGGGGCATGGAGGTTGATCCGGCCAAGGTTGATGTCATTAGAAAACTCGCACCGCCGTCCAATTTGAGGCAGCTACGGTCATTCCTGGGGCACGTTGGATTTTATAAGAGATTTATTCAGGATTTTAGCAGGATTGCCCGGCCGTTGACTGACCTCTTGACGAAAGACACCGAGTTCCTTGTCGATGACAAGTGTCTTTCGTCCTTTGCGACTCTCCAGCAGTGTGTGATTGAGGCTCATGTTCTCCAGCCGCTTGATTGGTCTCTCCCATTCGAGATCATGAGGGATGCCTCTGATTTTGCCGTGGGGGCAGTGCTGGGACAGAGGAGGGATGGAGTTCCGTTTGCTATTCACTACGCTAGCCGCACATTGGATTCCGCCCAGCGGAATTACACGGTCACAGAGAAGGAGATGCTAGCTGTAGTGTTCGCCCTAGATAAGTTTCGATCTTATATCATTGGATCTAGAGTGACTTTGTACACAGATCACACTGCCATCAGGTACCTCATGGCAAAGAAGGATGCCAATGCCAGACTGACTAGATGGATCCTTCTACTCCAGGAGTTCGACATTGAGATTAAGGATAAGCCTGGAGTCAAGAATGTGGTGGCGGATCATTGATAAGCGTTCCGAACGACTAAGGTAAAGGTACAAAAATGGTCGTTGCGACCTCGGTCGCTCAGCTACTGAAAATAAAATCAATCAAGCACGAAAAGCGGTCCTGCTATGAGATTAACCTAGTATAGCACCCAGGGTCGAACTGAAGGAGCACGGGTTGGCCGAGAGGCCTACGAAGTAGTCAAAACAAATACAAGAAAAGAGGAAAATATTTTTAGTGGTTTTTAATTTTTTTTTATATTTTTTCTTTGGATTTTTAATATGTACAGAAAATAAGAAAGACAAAAACAATCACACTTCAATAAATTATTTAATGCATCAAAAATCAAGCAAAAATTCAAACAAAAATATTTTTGTATGTTTTATAATTTTTTATGTTTTTGGTGAATTTTTGGAATTTTCCTGATATTTATTTCAATTTCTAAAAATCAACAGTAGCAAAAAGCAATGGCACTGTCCAGCCAAGCCTAAAGTCCCTAGATAAAATACCTAAGGACCTCAAAAAGGCCTGGAGGTAATTTTCCTATAAAATTGATGAAATAAGGAAATTTTAGGTACCAGATTTATTGTTTTTGGTTTTTTAATGTATTTATTAGAATTTTTATGGGTTTTTGAGGGTTTTTAAGTTTTTAAGGTTTTCCAGTGGTGAAAAATAGCCAAAATTGGCTAGAAAATCAAACACACAAAACTAAATAGTACCTAATTTTTATAGAATTTTTAGGGGAGTTTTTATATTTTTTTAGGGTTTTTAAATCTAGATGGTAACAAAAATTGAGGTTTTTGAATTTTTAAAAATAGCAAACAAACTCAGAAATGTCCTCAAAAATCTACAAAAATCCTACACCATGGCAGGAGCCATGTGTCAAATTTTTGTTGGATTCGTTGGATTTGGAGGTGATTTGATATTTTATTCAAAAGCAAAGGTAGGGCACTGTGCACAGGGACTGAAATGCAAATGCCCAAAGTTCTGGGGGTCCAGGTGCAAAATACCCAGCAAAACACGCGCCAAGCGCGTGCCTGGGGCACTCAGGGACCTATATGTAAGGAAAACAAGTCCCGAGGACCTATTGGTAACTCGTACCAAAAGTCCAGGGGGCTATGTTGCAAATTACCCACAAATAAACGCACATGCAAAATTAAACCATTCACAGGGGTATAAAATGCAATTAATCAAAAGGTTTCATTCATTCATAAACATCCAGAACTACAAGGGCATCAATGCAAATACACCAACAAAACACGTGACGAAGTACGTGGCTCACACAGGTAGGGGTATAAATGCAAATATCTAAAGCACGAGGTCCAACATGCAAATTACCCTAAAACTAAACAACTGACTAAAACATTTACAGGACTAAAACGAAATAAAAGATAAGGAAGGGCCTAAGGGTAAATTACCCTTTATTAAGTCGAGCCGACGGATGGGCGCCACGTGGGTAGATGGACGGCTGGGGACGGGTGGCGCCCAAGGCTGGATCCTCGACGTTGATCAGACGGTCCAGGCGCTGCCACGTGGAAGATCGAACGGTGGACGGGAATAGTGGCTGAGCCTCGCTGGATCGACGGTGGAGATCGACCCTCGAAGGATCTGGCGGTCGATGCTGCTCCTCGAATGGACGAACATGATCAAATCTGGAGCTCGGGGTCGATCGGACGGCGGAGAAGGATGGTGGACGAACAGGGCTCCGGCGAACTTCGCCGGGCTCGTGACGGCACTGGTCTCCTCCTGGGAAACTCGCTGAAGATCGGAGAAGGAAGCTGCGGGCCCTCCGCGTCTAATGGAGGCCTCCGATGACCCAACAGAGTCCTGGGGAACTCCGACGAGGTCGGCGGAGGCGGAGCAGCTGGACTAAATGGTCCAAGCCCTCAGATGGGCTTGGATGAACCTGCAAAGTGTTCCAGCAAACTCGCGGGTCGAGGGCAAAGTGCCTCGACCCCGTTAGGCGTGGTGAAAGTGGTCGGGGAGGCGAAGTGGTCGAGCTCCGGCGAGGGGATGGATGGAGGAGCTCGAATCCCCAGCTCCTGTGCGAGCTGGGTTGAACGGAGGTGCGAAGAACGTGCGCAGGAGGAAGGCGGATGTGACGATGGATTCCGATGGTCGAATGGAGGTGTGAGGTGGTCGGAATCAGTGAAAATCGATGGCGGCGCGAATTGGGGCAAAATGGAAATCAGACGAAATGGCTAAGCTAAGAGGGTACCTGGGTGGATGGGTAGACTGTGCTGGAGCTGGGGAAGCTCCGGGTCCTCGCCTCAAGGAACGTCGACGTCCGAGGCTCTGGCTCCTGCTCAGGGCGGAGCACGGCGGTGATACTCGCCGGATCGATGGAAACCTCCTCCTCGCCTCGCTACAACAGGTGGAGATGCTCGCTGTCACTCGGGCAATCACTCTGGAGCTCACAGGGGAGAAGGGGAATGACCAAAGATGGAGAAAATGGGTGGCGGAGCTGGGTATTTAAGTGGGTGCAGGTCCGGCTAGGGCTGGTCGGGTAGGGCTGTGAGAAGCGTGAATCCCGATGTGGATACCCCGACGAGGGTCTCGGATGCACGAAGAAGAGATAGGACCCGGGGTTTGCGGAGATGGCGAGCGGATCGAGCGCGGAAAAAGAGGAGAAGTCAGGTCGGGCGCAAGATCCGCTGGAGAAGGAGGTCCGCGGAGGGAGTTGACCGGAGGTCAACATCTCCGTGGGCCAATGAGAAGCTGCCACGTGGAAAAGATTTGAAGCTCAAAAATAAGGCAGCAAATGGCCGATTTTGCAAAAACTTAAAACATGAATTATTTTTATTTTATTTTTTTCTATTTTTGGTGATTTTTAATTAATTTTTGGAAATAAAAATAAGGTATATACATTATATATCTATATATAGGTATATATACAATATGTAGGCTTTTGATTTTTGATTTTTAATTATTATTTTTGTACAATTTTATTCCTATTTTATATTTTATTCATTTATAGTATAAAATAAGGAATAAAAGAGTATTTTTATTTTGTTTTTATTATTTATATACATAGGTAAAATAAATAGATATATACATCTATATACATGGGTATATATACAATGAATTTTTTATATTTTGAATTTTGTAATTTTTATTTGATTTTTGTTTTGATTCTTTTTATTTTATTTATTTACAATATATAACCTAAAATATTTACAAAAAGTTTTGAAAATAACTTTATTTATTTACAAGGTTAAATAAATATAGAGGCATGGTCTATGTACATGATGAAAGGGTATTTTTAATCTTTTTGGTTTTTACCTTTTTGTTTTGTTTTTATCTTTTATAACTATATACAAATATTTACAACTGTATTTTTGGTGAGGAAAATATTTTTATTTTATTTACATAATTTATTTACACAAGAGCCCCTATCTCCCTCTACTTTGGCTTTTATGCGGTCAGGGCCCATGCTGAGCCCTCCCTTGGGTTAGGTTGCTCAATATTTATTCTAAATATTTCCCTCTTTTTCTTTTTAATCTTTATTCTTTTATTTTTGCACAAAAACATGCCAATTATAGGTTTTTACACAATGCATGCTTTTGGTAATTATTTATATTTACATATATCTACATGCATTTGCAAAGGTTTTTGTAGCTAAAATATAAGAATAAAGAGTGATGAATGGGTATTCATCACCCCCCTATACTTAACTTTGCTAGTCCCTTAGCAAACACTTATTTGAAAAAGAAGTGAAAAAGAAAGGAAAAAAAAAGAAAAAGAAAAAAGAGGATGTACATGGATCAAGGTTGATTATTAAACTTGCCTTCATTAAATTGGGATATGGAGCTCGATCAGATCTTTGGATTATTAATGTGTCGGAACCTTATTTGGACTTAAGCTTAAAACCCAACAGCCTCTAAGTTCCACCAATCTATAGGCAAGACTCCTCAATAAACCAGGTCAAAACAAGTCTACATACACAAACTCTAATGACCATGAATCTTTCCATGCAGTGTAAGTGATATGTGGCTCCCCACCTCAGAAGTAACAAAGAAACAACCTCCCTCAACCTGGTAACTCTAATGCCTCGGTCTAGCAACTCTTTCCTCGAGAAGCGGGGTATTCCCTTCTAAGTTCAAGTGCAACCGGCTCAAGAAGAGGGGAAGAAGTATAGACTTTTGGAAGCTTAGCCAGTGTAGCTAAGTCTCCCGCTGCAAGCTTCATGAGATGTAACATGGATACCATAAGCTTTTGCTTTATTTGACTATATACACTCCGGTGGGGTTATTAAATTTTCAATCCGACCCACCACTTTTTTGGAGTTCTTTTGCATTTTGCATTTTTTTTTCAAGGACTTCTATACAACATATCTACATGGTGCAGCATATATACAAGAAATTTTCCTCTTGAGCCAGTAGACTATTCGTCTTTTGAAGCTTTATTGCAACCCACAGCTTCTGTCTTTAGCCTTCATCACCACTAGACCAAGTTGAGACGCACTTCCTTCACTAGAAGAAGAAGAGAGGTTCCGCCTAGAAGTACTACCCTCATATGCTACCCCAAGCCAAAGGAAACTGCCTCCTCACCACCTCATCCGTGGAGAGCCATGTGTAAAGTGCTGGTGCAAGTCAAGCCATTGTCTCTAAGAGTCATGCGTGTGTTGTTAAGTGCTCTACTTAGGCTCATCAAGATGACATATGCTCATAGCCTAGTGGACTCAAAGAATTAAGTCCTTTGGACCTGAAAAGCCTTAACCCTAAGTCCTATAAGGTTCCTCTTAAAGTTAGGTGGATTAAGATCTTATTCAAGCTCCATTTCTCAATTTAATTCCAGGCTTAGTTTAAATGTCAACTCTCATCCAGAAAAAAAACTATATACATATATGTACACAAGATGCTATTTACAAATACTTTACAATCATGCAAAATTTTTGAAAAATGTTTTGAAATCATGGATGAATGATGCATGAGGTGCAAGTTTTGCAAAAAGATATTTACAAACATTTACACAAGATTTTTGCAAACTTTTGATTTTCAAAACATTTTGGAAAAATTTTGTACTATATATATAATTTTGATACAAAAATATTTACACAAGCTTTAGACAAAAGAATTTTGAAATCTTTGTTACAAAAATACTTTGTACACTAGCTATGTATGTGCAAATAAAAGAAGTTCATGTACATGAAAAATTTTTTAATTTTTGTGACTTTTAGCCATTTTATTTATTAACATGCTCACACAAAGTACTAGTTATGGCTAAAGTATATATGAAATATATACACACCCCCCCTATACTTAGCTCGAACGATGTCCTCAGAGTGATCAAGAGCGATGAAGAAGACATAACTCGTGCTTAGTAAAAGGGAAGTGAAAAGGAATGGCTAAGTACAGAAACGAATAAATGAATAGAATGAGAGGGACTCGGTGGTTTCCCCCTATACTTAGGATTAACTAATCCTAAGTATAGCAAGCTGTACATGAAGGGAAATCCGAGTGAAGAAGATACAGAGTCTGCCCCCCTATACTTAGGGTAAAATATCCCTAAGTATAGGCAGCAAAACAGGAGCAGAACGAATGAAAAGAATACCCGCAAGTCCTACATCCCCCTATACTTAAGGTAAAGTACACCCTAAGTATAGCATAATCATAAGATGAGAAAAGGGATGTGGGACTAAAGAATAGAATGATATGGACAACTGGATCTATACAGGCGGAGGAACAGTGACAATCATGCGTGAGATGCAAAAGATGTGAGTCAAGAGACCACATCTCACGCAAAATGAATAGGGGCAACAATAACGTCCCGCGGCTCATGATCTAAAAATGGCTTGAGCCGCTGGCCGTTCACTCGAAAGGTACTCTCAGAAGACAACTCGGATATATCAATGCTACCATTGTCGTGTACCTTTCTGACCAAGTAGGGTCCCTTCCATTTGCTCTGCAGCTTCCCTGGAAACAAACGAAGCCTCGCATCAAACAGCCATACTCTCTGTCCAATCTCAAAATGCTTGTGGCTGATGTGAGAATCATGCCACTCCTTGACTTTCTCCTTATAATGTAGGCTGCTTGAGAAAGCTGCATCTCTAAGCTCCTCCAGGGCAGCTAACTCTGCCCTCCTCTGGTCTCCCATACCATCTGGATCCATCAAAATATCTGTAACTGCCCAAAGTGACTTGTGCCTCATCTCAACAGGTAAATGGCACGGCTTGCCATATACGAGGCAAATGGGAGATGTGCCCAAAGGTGTCTTGAAAGACGTCCTATATGCCCACAAGACCGAGTCCAAGAGCTGTGACCAATCCTTTCGGTCAGGGCGGACGACTTTCTGCAAGATAGTCTTGATCTCCCTATTCGACACCTCAGCTAGACCATTCGTCTGTGGATGGTAAGGTGTGGCAACACGATGGTCTATACTGAACTCGCTAGCAAGGGCCTTCACCTGGTCGTTGATGAAGTGAGATCCCCCATCAGAAATCAGAACTCGTGGAACCCCGAACCGCGTGATGATATGCTTCCTCAAAAATCTGCAAACTGTCCTCGCATCAGCGGCTCGGGCGGGGATAGACTCCACCCAACGACTCACATAATCAACGGCCAACAGAATGTACTCAAATCCCTGACTCTTAGGGAATGGACCCATGAAATCGATGCCCCATGCGTCAAAAACCTCACAGAAGTGAATGGGCTGCATCGGCATCATATCACGCTGTCCACAAGTGCCCATCCTCTGACAGTCAGTACACCTCTTCACGAACTCATCAGAGTCCTTGAATAGGGTAGGCCACCACAAGCCGGATTGGAGCACTTTCTGTGCCGTTCTCCTCCCAGAATGATGTCCTCCTGCCTCAAGCTTGTGGCAGTAAGTGAGGACGCTATGGTGTTCCTCCTGAGGAATACACCGACGCCAGATGCTATCCCCTCCTTCGTGGTAAAGGATGGGATCCTCCCAATGGTAGGACTTGGCCCTCGCAAGGAAGGTCTCAAGCCTCTGCCTGGGCCAATCCTGTGGGACTTTCCCAGCAACGAGAAAATTCACAATATCGGCATACCACGGGAGTGAGGCGATAGCAAGGATCGCCTCATCTGGGAAGGTATCTCGAATAGGATCAATCTTCTCAGACTCCTCAGGCTGCTCTAAACGGGAGAGGTGATCCGCCACCACATTCTTGACTCCAGGCTTATCCTTGATCTCAATGTCGAACTCCTGGAGTAGAAGGATCCATCTAGTCAGTCTGGCCTTGGCATCCTTCTTTGCCATGAGGTACCTGATGGCGGTGTGATCTGTAAACAAAGTCACTCTAGATCCAATGATATACGATCTGAACTTATCCAGGGCAAACACTACGGCTAGCATCTCCTTCTCTGTGACCGTATAATTCCGCTGGGCGGAATCCAATGTGCGGCTAGCGTAGTGTATGGCAAACGGAACTCCATCCCTCCTCTGTCCCAGCACTGCCCCTACGGCAAAATCGGAGGCGTCCGTCATGATCTCGAATGGGAGAGACCAATCAGGCGGCTGGAGAACAGGAGCCTCAATAACACACTGCTGGAGAGTCGTAAAGGACGAGAGACACTTGTCATCGACAAGGAACTCGGTGTCTTTCGTCAAGAGGTCAGTCAACGGTCGGGCAATCTTGCTGAAATCCTGAATAAACCTCCTATAAAATCCAACATGCCCCAGGAATGACCGTAGCTGCCTCAAATTGGACGGCGGTGTGAGTTTCCTAATGACATCAACCTTGGCCGGATCAACCTCCATGCCCCTGTTGGAGATGATGTGGCCAAGCACCGTCCCTTGAGTCACCATGAAGTGACTCTTCTCCCAAGATAGAACCAAATGATACTCAGTACATCGCTGGAGTACTCGGTCTAGGCAGTCAAGACAGGAGTCGAATCCGTCGCCGTAGACCGAGAAATCGTCCATGAAGACCTCTAAACACTCCCCTACCATGTCCGAAAAGATCGACAGCATGCACCTCTGAAAGGTCGCAGGGGCGTTGCATAGCCCAAATGGCATGCGTCGAAAAGCATATGTGCCGAAGGGACAGGTAAAGGTGGTCTTCTCCTGATCCTCAAGAGCGATGGCCACTTGGTTGTAGCCCGAGTACCCATCCAGGAAGCAATAATGGCTCTTCCCTGCCAGTCTCTCAATGATCTGGTCAATAAAAGGCAGGGGGAAATGGTCCTTCTTGGTGGCCTGGTTGAGTCTCCTGTAGTCAACACAAACCCTCCAAGAGGTGGGTACTCGTGTAGCGATCTCCTCTCCCGACTCACTGATCACAGTCGTGATGCCCGTCTTCTTGGGCACCACATGCAAGGGGCTGACCCACTTGGAGTCGAAAATGGGATAAATAAAATCTGCACTCCACCATTTCGATATTTCCTTCATCACGACCTCTCTCAGGTTGGGGTTCAACCGCCGCTGGAACTCACGCGACGGCTTCGCCCCCTCCTCTAGATAGATATGGTGGGAGCACACTGCTGGACTAATCCCATGGAGATCTGCTACGCTCCATCCGATCGCCTTGCGGTTCTTTTCAAGAACCCCCATCAAACGGGATTCTTGCTCTCCAGTCAACTCGGCGGAGATGATGACTGGGTACATCTCTGGATCGCCCGCAAGGAATCGATACTTCAGCGAAGTAGGGAGCGGCTTCAGCTCTGGAATGCTGGGTGCTGGCAAATCTGGCTGCGGAAGAAACTGAGTGAAAGCTGCTAATTCTGCCAAATCTGCCTGGGAAAGTGAAAGCGTACTCTCGCAAACTGGATCGGGAGAAGGCTGCTCAACTGCACTGTCTCTGCTCGGCTCTGCATCTACCTCCTCCTCATCTATAGGCTCAGGTGGACTCAGGTCTGGCATCTGATCATAGCAATCGGCCCAATCAGACTCTGAATCCGAGGGATCTGTATCAATCGCGGTGGCATCAGTACCACCATCACCAAACATCGTGTCGCGATCAAGGACCGGCTCTGCTGCCTCTATGGTATCCTGAACCAGGGCTGTGCTCTCCAGACTCTCCTCTGCTATCATCTCGGCATCAGCTGTATCTGAATATGAGAGGATGGTCTGTGCTGCAGGATCTGCCCAAGCTGCCTCATCGTCTGTGATCACAAAATCACAGTCCTGGTGGATGTCTGGCTCTGTGTCTGTCAGCTGCTCTGAATCTGTACTCGCATCTGAGCGGGCTCTCTCTCTAGCTCTGTAGTCCTCGACCGTCTCTATTTGTATACTCTCGCCCTCGACGCGAAAGTACACCTTCCCGCTATCATGATCAGTCACCGCCTTGGCTGTGGCCAAAAACGGACGACCAAGGATGATGGGGGTATCGGCCACTGACTCAGGGATCTCCATGTCCAACACTACGAAGTCCACGGGGAATTTCAGGCCCTGAATCGTGACGATAACATCTCGTAATAACCCCTTCGGCCTCTTGACAGATCGATCAGCGAACTGAAGGACTGTCCTGCTCTGTCGAAGAGTGCCCAACTCGAAGCGGTCGAGAAGGGCTGCCGGAAGAAGGTTGATCGACGATCCGCTATCTAGTAGAGTATGGTCGAACCTCTGCTCACTGATCTGACATCTGACATACGGGGCCCCTGAATCTGGCCTCTTGGCTGGCAGTCGGTTCTGGATCGCAAAACACGTGGCTTTGGTCAGCACGTGAATCTCTGAAGTGTGGTTCCTCCTCCTCCTCCTGACTGTAGTCCTGTCTCTCAAAGAACGCTGAAGAAGGGGGATGTGCTGCAAAGCCTCCTGGAGGGTCAGCTGGATGTGGAATCGATCGATCATGCTCTGGCTGAACTCCTCAAGCTCTCTCTTTTTCGGATTTTCTTTTTTCTTCCCCTTCCCCATCTGAAGGGCTCTAGGGAAGGGGATCACAGGGTCCTTTGCAGATGAAGGACTAGGAAAAGGCCTAGACGGTTCGACGACCGGATCCACACATACATCATGCACCACAGTGGGACCAGAAGAAACTAAACCTTTTCCTTTATTTGAACCAAAGTTCTGAGGTACATCAAAGCGAGGAAAGACAACATCTCTCTCAATTCAAACACCGGTGGCCTCAGTACCACCACTGGCTGGCTCTGCTGCTGCTGGTAGACGTCTCGCGGCGTCAGTACCGCGGGCTGGCTCGGCTGAACGGGTGGCATCAGTACCACCTCCTCGAACTGGTGAAGCGGCGGCCTCAGTACCGCCGGTGGGATCAGCATCCTTGGTGGCTTCAGTGCCACCGTCATCATCTGGAGCGGCCTCAGTACCGCTCTCCTCCTCCTCATGTGGCGCCTCTGACGTATCCTCGTGGTGAAGCTCAGATGAGGCACCGCCGCCTGCTGGGGTCCTACCGCTCCTAAGTGTGACAAAATCAGTATCAAATAGATCCGAAGATGTATCAACAAATGGATCACTAGGAGTGGCAGACTCAGTGTGTACTACCTGCTCAGATTTCCTCTTGAGGTTGTTCGGGTTCGGCTCAATCTGGGCTGGAATGGCGGCCTTCCCTCTCACCAAGTCCCGCATCTCCTGGCGGAACTCGTCCATCTCCCGTCTGAATGTGGCCTGCTGGTCCGTGAGGAGGCGGGCGATGTCATCCAAAGCGGGGCTCTCGTGGGAGCCCGACGGGTAGCCTCTCTGGTGCTGAGGCTGCTGGAGCTGCTGCTGGTGGTGAGAGGGATATGAGGAAGGGTGCTGCTGCTGAACTGGGTGAGCCTGCTGCTCACGTCTCCACGACTGTCCCTGCTGATGATAGGGACGAGGACCGAAGGATGATGGCTGGTGCTGCTGGTATGCTGGGGGCTGCTGCTGCGGCTGCTGGTGATCTCTCTGCTGGGAGTACTGCCCTCCCTGACCTGACGGCTGCTGTTGGGGCTGGGCACCACCATTCCCCCACCTGAATCCGGGATGGTCTCGTCGGATCCCAGGCTGGGGGCGGTCATACCAAATCTCGTTGACATCCATCAACGGCTCTGCATCGAAGGGGGCTGGCGGCAGTACTGCCAGAGGCTGATCCGGCTGGTAGACCACCATCTGCATGTCTGGAGATGGTGGGGACTGGTAGGTAGGTTGCGGCTGCTGGTACGGCTCCGCCTGTACAAAGTGAACCTGTCTAGGCTGCTGTGAGGAGCTGGAGCGCTGGGACGAGCTGCTGCTGCCGCCGGTATCGCCTCGCGACAGAAGACGGGGCTGTGAAGCCGTCTGTGCCTCCTGGAGACACATGAGCTGGGTCTTCATGTCGCTCAGAACCTGTGCCATCTGTTCCATCTGAGTGATGCTCTGGCACTGCTTCTTCTCAATCAGCTCCATGCGGTCCAACTTCTCGCTGATAATACCCATGTCCGCAGCGGATGACTCTGCCTGTGCTGCTGCGACTGCGGACGAACTGGATGGACCTGCATCTACCCGTGCTATCCGCTGGTACTGCACGGGTCCTGGCTGCTGTGGCTGGGGTCTCTGAGTATACAACCTGGTCTGGGACATCACCATGTAGTTTTCGGCCATCTCCTCGTAGATGGCCCAGACCTGGTCGTGGTCCTTGGCAAAGTAGGACCCGCCGCAAGAAGCGTTCACCAGACCCTGAAGCTCTGGCGTCAACCCGCTGAAAAAGCTCTGAACTAGGTTCGGCTTGGAGATATCGTGGTGCGGGCATCTGTCTAGGAGCTCTCGAAACCTCTCCCATGCCTCGTGAAACTGCTCGTTGGGGAACATGGAGAAGTTGCTGATCAGGGCCCTCGCTGCATTCGTCCGCCCGAGTGGATAGTACTTGTTCAAGTACTCGGTGCGGAGCTTCTCCCAGGTGTAGAAAAACTTCCCCAAGTGTTTCAGCCAGGTGGCTGCTCTATCTGCCAGTGAAAAGGGGAAGGCTATCATCCGAATCGTGTCCTGATCCACGTGGTGATCATGGACAGTGCTGCAGATCATCAGGAACTCCTGGAGGTGGAGGTGGGGCTCCTCAGTGGCAAGTCCGTGGGAAACGGGGCAGCAACTGCAAGGTGTTCGGGGGGAACTAGAAGTCCCCCACGATCGCTGGCACTACTACCCAGTGATGCATCAGAGTCGATCCGGGGTTGTGCAACTCCCGCATCGGTCGTGGTGGTCCTCCTGCCGCGGCGGCTGCCGCTGCGGCGGCGGCTGCTGCTGCTGCTGCTGCGGCTGCTGCGGCTGCGGCCTCTGCATCAGGTATCTCCTCAGGCTCGCTCTGCTGGTCTCGCTCTGCTCTGAGCCTCTCCAACTCTCACCTCATCTCTATCATGAATGCCCCCTGATCACGTAGCTGCTGCTGAACTGTCTCGAGTGATGCGATCAGGGTGGAGTTGATCGCCCCCTGGTCTAGTACAAAATGCTCGGGCTGACGGGGGTGATCATCTGAACTGCCGGCCATAGCGACGTCTGCAAAATCAAACGAGCCCAACTCAGGTGCGGTCAAATCTGCTAATCTCTCCTCGGGCTCATGTCTCTCAGTACCAAAAGAAAGGGGGTCGAGGGGGAACAGGGCGGAGTCGTACTCGGGCTCGGAGAGCTGGTCTCGGCTCTCGCGGGCCAACCTAGATGATCGGGTAGACGTGCCCGAAAGCGGTGCAGCCAGAGACTGCCTAAGAGATCGTCTACCCATCATCTTGATCTGGCGAGTAAGGCGGATGAGATCTGGAGCAACTATGATCACAAACAAACCCCCGGTTCACCAACGCAACGCGAGCTGAAGACCGTGAAAGTTCGGTCAAATTATCTTGTCTATTTTATTTTGGTGAACACACAAAATATCAGAGCGCTTACGTGACCTGTTAGGATATCCGATGCTATCCCAACCGACTGGCTCGCACGGAAGAGTCGATAATCAGTCGGGACTAGCATCGGGAGGCTCTACCTAGGGTGCGGGTCACTCTCTCGCTCATCCAAACCATACAATGAGGGGGTTGCTCTCCCCAAGACAAAATTTTTAGGGTGATTGGTTTTTAAGGTCTATAGTCTTAGCCAGTCCCAATTTTATGGTTTCTCTTTTTAGTATTTTTCAAATATCAAGCAAAAGGCCTAACGAATTTTTCGGTTCTCCTGGTTATTAAGTCTGAAAACAGGGGGGAGAAGTCGAAAAAGCCGATGCACGATAAAATCAATGATGCATGCAAAGTAAGGAAGGCGTACCTGACTCCAGCACTCTACATGCAATATGATCCGCGCATAAATGTAAAGACAAAAAGGAAACTACCTAAATGATGCAACGGGAAAACCGAGTCCTAAACGAGCAATTTCTAGCGAAGAACCGTCTAACTTAGTCACTCGCCCTCGATCCAAAGAGTCCAGTCTAGACCCACCCCTCCTCTTCTCGACAAGTCGAGTTCAGGAGTAGCGCTTGACGGGGCAGGCTCACGGCGCGTAGGCTCTCAGGAAAGCGACTAAGTTATTTTTATTATTGATTTATTAGTAGGTCCAATTAACGTTCTATGGGAACAGATAATCAATTAGGTGTGTGGATCCTACTAACTACGGCACAATCACCAGAAATTCCTAAGTCTAGGGACTCGAGCAAAAACCGCGTAAACACTGGAAAAGGCAGAAAGAAAATAAAATAAAACCGCGAAAAACCGCGCAAGTCCTAAGGGTCCCCCGAGCACACCGGTGCTCGGCGAAACAGACCCGCTACGGCAAGTCCACAATGGTCACAGTCTAAGTCCCTGTATTATTACAACAATATTCAAATAGTCCTAAACTATCCTCACCCACTCAACTCTCTCTCCCGCTCTCTCATGCGGCTCCGTGCAGAAGGGAGCCGCCTCCGAGTCTCGCGGTTGCGTCGGCTTCTCGAAATCGGCCGCCTCGATCCTCGAGCCCTCGCAAGAAAAAGAGACAAGTGGTCAGTCCAAATTATTGTCAGAAAATATGAGAAAAAAATATATCTACAAAAACTCTACACAGAAAGCTGCGAAGATCAAAAAGCCGTGGAAAAGCTAAAAAAATGACTACTAAGCCGTGCTCCCCGGCAACGGCGCCATTCTGAAAAGCGTTCCGAACGACTAAGGTAAAGGTACAAAAATGGTCGTTGCGACCTCGGTCGCTCAGATGCGCTAAATCAAGAAAAATGAACCACTACTGAAAATAAAATCAATCAAGCACGAAAAGCGGTCCTGCTATGAGATTAACCTGGTATAGCACCCAGGGTCGAACTCAAGGAGCACGGGTTGGCCGAGAGGCCTACGAAGTAGTCAAAACAAATACAAGAAAAGAGGAAAATATTTTTAGTGGTTTTTAATTATTTTTATATTTTTTCTTTGGATTTTTTATATGTACAGAAAATAAGAAAGACAAAAACAATCACACTTCAACAAATTATTTAATGCATCAAAAATCAAGCAAAAATTCAAACAAAAATATTTTTGTATGTTTTATAATTTTTTATGTTTTTGGTGAATTTTTGGAATTTTTCTGATATTTATTCAATTTCTAAAAATCAAACAGTAGCAAAAAGCAATGGCACTGTCCAGCCAAGCCTAAAGTCCCTAGATAAAATACCTAAGGACCTCAAAAAGGCCTGGAGGTAATTTTCCTATAAAATTGATGAAATAAGGAAAATTTAGGTACCCGATTTATTGTTTTTGGTTTTTTAATGTATTTATTAGAATTTTTATGGATTTTTGAGGGTTTTTAAGTTTTTAAGGTTTTCCAGTGGTGAAAAATAGCCAAAATTGGCTAGAAAATCAAACACACAAAAACAGTACCTAATTTTTATAGAATTTTTAGGGGAGTTTTTATATTTTTTTGGGGTTTTTAAATCTAGACGGTAACAAAAATTGAGGTTTTTGAATTTTTAAAAATAGCAAACAAACTCAGAAATGTCCTCAAAAATCTACAAAAATCCTACACCATGGTAGGAGCCATGTGTCAAATTTTCGTTGGATTTGGAGGCGATTTGATATTTTATTCAAAAGCAAAGGTAGGGCACTGTGCACAAGGACTGAAATGCAAATGCCCAAAGTTCTGGGGGTCCAGGTGCAAAATACCCAGCAAAACACGCGCCAAGCGCGTGCCTGAGGAACTCAGGGACCTATATGTAAGGAAAACAAGTCCCGAGGACCTATTGGTAACTCGTACCAAAAGTCCAGGGGGCTATGTTGCAAATTACCCACAAATAAACGCACATGCAAAATTAAACCATTCACAGGGGTATAAAATGCAATTAATCAAAAAGTTTCATTCATTCATAAACATCCAGAACTACAAGGGCATCAATGCAAATACACCAACAAAACACGTGACGAAGCACGTGGCTCACACAGGCAGGGGTATAAATGCAAATATCTAAAGCACGAGGTCCAACATGCAAATTACCCTAAAACTAAACAACTGACTAAAACATTTACAGGACTAAAACGAAATAAAAGATAAGGAAGGGCCTAAGGGTAAATTACCCTTTATTAAGTCGAGCCGACGGATGGGCGCCACGTGGGTAGATGGACGGCTGGGGACGGGTGGCGCCCAAGGCTGGATCCTCGACGTTGATCAGACGGTCCAGGCGCTGCCACGTGGAAGATCGAACGGTGGACGGGAATAGTGGCTGAGCCTCGCTGGATCGACGGTGGAGATCGACCCTCGAAGGATCTGGCGGTCGATGCTGCTCCTCGAATGGACGAACGTGATCAAATCTGGAGCTCGGGGTCGATCGGACGGCGGAGAAGGATGGTGGACGAACAGGGCTCCGACGAACTTCGCCGGGCTCGTGACGGCACTGGTCTCCTCCTGGAAGCTCGCTGAAGATCGGAGAAGGAAGCTGCGGGCCCTCCGCGTCTAATGGAGGCCTCCGATGACCCAACAGAGTCCTGGGGAACTCCGGCGAGGTCGGCGGAGGCGGAGCAGCTGGACCAAATGGTCCAAGCCCTCAGATGGGCTTGAATGAACCTGCAAAGTGTTCCAGCAAACTCGCGGGTCGAGGGCAAAGTGCCTCGACCCCGTTAGGCGTGGTGAAAGTGGTCCGGGAGGCGAAGTGGTCGAGCTCCGGCGAGGGGATGGACGAAGGAGCTCGAATCCCCAGCTCCTGTGCGAGCTGGGTTGAACGGAGGTGCGGAGAACGTGCGCGTGAGGAAGGCGGAGGTGACGATGGATTCCGATGATCGAATGGAGGTGTGAGGTGGTCGGAATCAGCGAAAATTGATGGCGGCGCGAATTGGGGCAAAATGGAAATCAGACGAAATGGCTAAGCTAAGAGGGTACCTGGGTGGATGGGTAGACTGTGCTGGAGCTGGGGAAGCTCCGGGTCCTCGCCTCAAGGAACGTCGACGTCCGAGGCTCTGGCTCCTGCTCAGGGCGGTGCACGGCGGTGATACTCGCCGGATCGATGGAAACCTCCTCCTCGCCTCGCTACAACAGGTGGAGATGCTCGCTGTCACTCGGGCAATCACTCTGGAGCTCACAGGGGAGAAGGGGAATGACCAAAGATGGATAAAATGGGTGGCGGAGCTGGGTATTTAAGTGGGTGCAGGTCCGGCTAGGGCTGGTCGGGTAGGGCTGTGAGAAGCGCGGATTCCGATGTGGATACCCCGACGAGGGTCTCGGATGCACGAAGAAGAGATAGGACCCGGGGTTTGCGGAGATGGCGAGCGGATCGAGCACGGAAAAGAGGAGAAGTCGGGTCGGGCGCGAGATCCGCTTGAGAAGGAGGTCCGCGGAGGGAGTTGACCGGAGGTCAACATCTCCGTGGGCCAATGAGAAGCTGCCACGTGGAAAAGATTTGAAGCTCAAAAATAAGCAGCAAATGGCCGATTTTGCAAAAACTTAAAACATGAATTATTTTTATTTTATTTTTTTTCTATTTTTTGGTGATTTTTAATTAATTTTTGGAAATAAAAATAAGGTATATACATTATATATCTATATATAGGTATATATACAATATGTAGGCTTTTGATTTTTGATTTTTAATTATTATTTTTGTACAATTTTATTCCTATTTTATATTTTATTCATTTATAGTATAAAATAAGGAATAAAAGAGTATTTTTATTTTGTTTTTATTATTTATATACATAGGTAAAATAAATAGATATATACATCTATATACATGGTATATATACAATGAATTTTTTATATTTTGAATTTTGTAATTTTTATTTGATTTTTGTTTTGATTCTTTTTATTTTATTTGTTTACAATATATAACCTAGAATATTTACAAAAAGTTTTGAAAATAACTTTATTTATTTACAAGGTTAAATAAATATAGAGGCATGGTCTATGTACATGATGAAAGGGTATTTTTAATCTTTTTGGTTTTTACCTTTTTGTTTTGTTTTTATCTTTTATAACTATATACAAATATTTACAACTGTATTTTTGGTGAGGAAAATATTTTTATTTTATTTACATAATTTATTTACACAAGAGCCCCTATCTCCCTCTACTTTGGCTTTTATGCGGTCAAGCCCATGCTGAGCCCTCCCTTGGGTTAGGTTGCTCAATATTTATTCTAAATATTTCCCTCTTTTTCTTTTTAATCTTTATTCTTTTATTTTTGCACAAAAACATGCTAATTATAGGTTTTTACACAATGCATGCTTTTGGTAATTATTTATATTTACATATATCTACATGCATTTGCAAATGTTTTTGTAGCTAAAATATAAGAATAAAGAGTGATGAATGGGTATTCATCAATCATCTCTCCCGTTTAGAGCAGCCTGAGGAGTCTGAGCAGATTGATCCCATTCGAGATACCTTCCCAGATGAGGAGATTCTTGCTATCGCCTCACTCCCGTGGTATGCCGATATTGTGAACTTTATCGTTGCTGGGAAAGTCCCACAAGATTGGCCCATGCAGAGGCTTGAGACCATCCTTGCGAAGGCCAAGTCCTACCACTGGGAGGATCCCATCCTTTACCACGAAGGAGGGGATAGCGTCTGGCGTCGGTGCATTCCTCAGGAGGAACACCATAGCGTCCTCACTTACTGCCACAAGCTTGAGGCAGGAGGACATCATTCTGGGAGGAGAACGGCACAGAAAGTGCTCCAATCCGGCTTGTGGTGGCCTACCCTCTTCAAGGACTCTGATGAGTTCGTGAAGAGGTGTACTGACTGTCAGAGAATGGGCACTTGTGGACAGCGTGATATGATGCCGATGCAGCCCATTCATTTCTGTGAGGTTTTTGACGCATGGGGCATCGATTTCATGGGTCCATTCCCTAAGAGTCAGGGATTTGAGTACATTATGTTGGCCGTTGATTATGTTAGTCGTTGGGTTGAGGCCATCCCGGCCCGAGCCGCTGATGCGAGGACAGTTTGCAGATTTTTGAGGAAGCACATCATCACGCGGTTCGGGGTTCCACGAGTTTTGATTTCTGATGGGGGGTCTCATTTCATCAACGACCAGGTGAAGGCCCTTGCTAGCGAGTTCAGTATAGACCATCGTGTTGCTACACCTTACCATCCACAGATGAATGGTCTAGCCGAGGTCTCGAACAGGGAGATCAAGACTATTTTGTAGAAAGTCGTCCGCCCTGACCGAAAGGATTGGTCACAGCTTTTGGACTCGGTCTTGTGGGCATATAGGACTTCTTTCAAGACACCATTGGGCACATCTCCCTTTCGCCTCGTATATGGCAAGCCGTGCTATTTACCTGTTGAGCTGAGGCACAAGTCACTTTGGGCAGTTACAGATATTCTTATGGATCCAGATCCAGAGTTAGCTGCCTTGGAGGAGCTTAGAGATACAGCTTTCTCAAACAGCCTACAGTATAAGGAAAGAGTGAAGGAGTGGCATGATTCTCATATCAGCCACAAGTATTTTGAGATTGGACAGAGAGTATGGCTGTTTGATGCGAGGCTTCGTTTGTTTCCAGGGAAGCTGCAGAGCAAATAGAAGGGACCCTACCTGGTCAGAAAGGTACACGACAACGGTAGCATTGATATATCCGAGTTGTCTTCTGAGAGTACCTTTCGAGTGAACGGCCAGCGGCTCAAGCCATTTCTAGATCATGAGTCGCGGGTCGTTGATCTTGCCCCTATTCATTTTGCGTGAGACGTGGTCTCTTGACTCACATCTTTTGCATCTCACGCCTGATTATCACTGTTCTTCCGACTTGTATAGATCCAGTTCTCCATATCATTCTATTCTTTAGTCCCACATCCCTTTTCTCATCTTATGATTATGCTATACTTAGGGTGTACTCTACCCTAAGTATAGGGGGGATGTAGGACCTGTGGGTATTCTTTTCATTCTTTCTGCCCCTGTTTTGCTGCCTATACTTAGGGATATTTGACCCTAAGTATAGGGGGGGGCAGACTCTGTATCTTCTTCACTCGGATTTCCCTTCATGTACATCTTGCTATACTTAGGATTAGTTAATCCTAAGTATAGGGGAAACCACCGAGTTCCTCTCATTCTATTCATTTATTCGTTTCTGTACTTAGCCATTCCTTTTCACTTCCCTTTTACTAAGCACGAGTTATGTCTTCTTCATCGCTCTTGATCACTCTGAGGACATCGTTCGAGCTAAGTATAGGGGGGGTGTGTATATATTTCATATATACTTTAGCCATAACTCGTACTTTGTGTGAGTGTGTTAATAAATAATATGGCTAAAAATCACAAAAATTAAAAACTTTTCATGTACATAACCCTCTTTTATTTGCACATACATAGCTAGTATACAAAATATTTTTGTAAAAATGATTTCAAAAATCTTTTATGTAAAGCTTGTGTAAATATTTTTGTATCAAAATTATGTATATAGTACAAAATTTTTCCAAAATGTTTTGAAAATCAAAAGTTTGCAAAAATCTTGTGTAAATAGGTGTAAATATCTTTTTGCAAAACTTGCACCTCATGCATCATTCATCCATGATTTCAAAACATTTTTCAAAAATTTTGCATGATTGTAAAATTTGTCTAAATAAGCATCTTGTGTACATATGTATATAGTTTTTCTGGATGATAGTTGACATTTAAACTAAGACTTGAATTAAATTGAGAAATGGAGCTTGAATAAGATCTTAATCCACCTAACTCTAAGAGGAACCTTATATGGCTTAGGGTTAAGGCTTTTCAGGTCCATAAGGACTTAATTCTTTGAGTCCACTAGGCTATGAGCATATGTCATCTTGATGAGCCTAAGTAGAGCACTTAACAACACACACATGACTCTTAGAGACAATGGCTTGACTTGCACCAGCACTTTGCACATGGCTCTCCACGGATGAGGTGGTGAGAAGGCAGTTTCCTTTGGCTTGGGGTAGCATATGAGGGTAGTACTTCTAGGCGGACCTCTCTTCTTCTTCTAGTGAAGGAAGTGCGTCTCAACTTGGTCTAGTGGTGATGAAGGCTAAAGACAGAAGTCGTGGGTTGCAATAAAGCTTCAAAAGAGGGATAGTCTACTGGCTCAAGAGGAAAATTTCTTGTATATATGCTGCACCATGTAGATATGTTGTATAGAAGCACTTGAAAAAAAATTGCAAAATGCAAAAAGAACTCCAAAAAAGTGGTGGGTCGGATTGAAAATTTAATAACCCCACCGGAGTGTAATATAGTCAAATAAAGCAAAAGCTTATGGTATCCATGTTACATCTCATGAAGCTTGCAGCGGGAGACTTAGCTACACTGGCTGAGCTTCCAAAAGTCTATACTTCTTCCCCCTCTTCTTGAGCCGGTTGCACTTGAACTTAGAAGGGAATACCCCGCTTCTCGAGGAAAGAGTTTCTAGACCGAGGCATTAGAGTTACCAGGTTGAGGGAGGTTGTTTCTTTGTTACTTCTGAGGTGGGGAGCTACATAGCACTTACGCTGCATGGCAAGATTCATAGTCATTAGAGTTTGTGTATGTAGACTTGTTCTGATCTGGTTTATTGAGGAGTCTTGTCCATAGATTGGTGGAACTTAGAGGCTGTTGAGTTTTAAGCTTAAGTCTAAATAAGGTTCCGACACATTAATAATCCAAAGATCTGATCGAGCTCCATAATTCAATTTAATGAAGGAAAGTTTAATATTCAACATTGATCCATGTACATTCCCCTCTTTTTCTTTTTCTTTCTTTCTTTTTCACTTCATTTTCAAATAAGTGTTTGCTAAGGGACTAGCAAAGTTAAGTATAGGGGGGTGATGAATACTCATTCATCACTCTTTATTCTTATATTTTAGCTACAAAAACCTTTGCAAATGCATGTAGATATGTGTAAATAGGAATGATTACCAAAAGCATGCATTGTGTAAAAACCTATAATTAGCATGTTTTTGTGAAAAAATAAAAGAATAAAGATTAAAAAGAAAAAGAGGGAAATATTTAGAATAAATATTGAGCAACCTAACCCAAGGGAGGGCTCAGCATGGGCCTGACCGCATAAAAGCCAAAGTAGAGGGAGATAGGGGCTCATGTGCGTACATACTTATGTAAATAAAATAAAGGTATTTTCCTCACCAAGAATAGGCTTGTAAATTTGTGTCTATATTTATAAATATAAAAACAAAAGATAAAAATATGAAAATCAAAAAGAACAAAAATATCACTTTCACATTGTGCATAGACTCACCTACATGTTTATTTAGCCCTCTAAATAAATAAAATTAATCTTTATAGTTTTTGTAAATATTCTATAGTGTAAATAAATAAAATAAAAACAATCAAAACAAAAATCAAATAAAAAGAGCAAAAATTTAAAAAAAACACAAAAATAGATTGTACATATACCATGTATATAAGTGTATATATGTATTTATTTTACCTATGTATATAAATAATAAAAATAAAATAAAAATATATTTTTTATTCCTTATTTTATAATGAAAATAAATAAAATATAAAATAGGAATAAAATTGCATAAAAATAATAATTAAAAATCAAAAAAATTAAAGACCCTAATAGTGTACATATACCTATATAGTACATATAGTATACATACCTTATTTTTATTTCTAAAAAATTATTAAAAATCACTAAAAATAGAAAAAAAATAAAATAAAAATATTTCATGTTTTAACTTTTTGCAAATTCGGACATTTGCTACCCTAATTTTCACCCCTAAGATCCGGCCACGTGGCCAATTCCCGTTGGCTCCTGGGGATGTTGACCGCTCGGTCAACTACCCCCCCAGGACCACTTTGCACGGTTCTTAGCGGGTAAGCCCGCTTCTCGGATTTTTAGCACTTAAACCCGAATCACATTCATTCAAACCTCGGGTCCGTTTTGATCTTGACATACCCGAGACCCTCGCCGGAGCTTCATCCTCGGGATCCGCGCGCGTCCACGCCCTACCCGACCTCGTCTTCCCGGACCCTCGCTCATATTTAGCTCGAGCTCCGCCACCCTAATGCTCCATCTTTGGCCATTTGTTTCCTCCTCCTGTGAGCTCCAGAGAGTGCGTGAGAGTGACAACTCGCGTCTGAGCCTGTTGAAGCGAGGAGAGGAGGCGAGTCCATCGATCCGGCGAGCTACGCCGCCGTCGCTCTGCCATCAGCTAGAGCTTGAGCCTCAGAGGGAGACGCTCCTCGAGGCGACGACCAGGAGTTTCAGCAGCTCCTCCCCAGTCTCTTCGACCACCCAGGTAACCTTGTAGGTCCTTATCTTTCTTCGATTTCCATTTACGCCCAATTCGTATCGCCGCCGTCTCTAGCTGATTCCGACCACTCCTTCACTCCGTTCTATCATCGGAATCGTCCATCGCATCCGCCTCCCTGCGACGCACCTTCTTCACCCCTTCATCCAACCCAGCTCGCACAGGCGCTGGGAACCGAGCTCCTCCGTCTACCACCTTCGTCGGAGCTCGCCATTTCGACCCATCAGCCACCGTCACCTCGCCTAACCGGGTCGAGGCAGTTTGCCCTCGACCCGCGAGTCTTCTGGATCGCTTTGCAGGTCAAACGAAGGCCATCTGAGGCCCTTCGTCATCCAGCCAGGAGGCTCAGCTCCGCCGACCTAGCCCGAGCTCCTCGGAGCTCGGCTGGATCATCGGAGCCTACCGCCAGACGCGGGAGCACTCCACCTTTCTTCTCCGACCTTCAGAGTGTTTCCAGGAGGAGTCTAGCGCACGCCCGAGGTCGGCGAGTCTCACCGGTGACCTATTCATCCAGCATCCTCCGTCGCCGTTCGATTCGTCCTCCGGCTTTAGATTTCATCTGAACCGTCCATCTGGGGAGCAGCAGTCACCGCCCGATCATCAGGAGGATCGAACCCTAGCCATCGGATTCGCCAAAGGACACTAGTGTTGGAGCCACAGCTGATCCAGACCGTCAGATCCACACGTGGCAACCATCCAGCCGCTCCGCATAATAAAGGGTAACTTACCCGTAGGCCCTCTTTCTTATTTTATTTCGCTTTAGTCCTGTAAATATTGAGTTTTGTTGTTTAGTTTTAGGGTTATTTGCATAGAGACCCTGGTACTTGCTTTATTTGCTAAGATGCCCCTGTATGTGATGTGACACGTGCTTCGACACGTGATTCTCTGGGTATTTTACATTTCATGCCCTTGTAGTTCTGGTTGTTATTAGTTGAATGTAATCTTTCACTTATTTGCATTTATACCCCTGTGCGTGGAGTATTTGAGCATGTGCGTTTATTTTTGGGTATTTTGCAGATAAGCCCCTGGACTTTTGGTACCTATTACCAATAAGCCCTCGGAACTTATTTTTCTTACATTTGGGTCCCTGAGTGCCCCAGACACGTGCATCGCACGTGTTCTGCTGGGTTAATTGCACCAGACCCCCCAGACTCTTGGGTATTTGCACTTTGGTCCCTGTTCACAGTGCCCCCTCTTTATTTTTGAATAAAATAGCAAATCACCTCCAAATTTAATGAAAATTGGATACATGGCTTCTGCCACGTTGTAAAATTTTCTATGAATTTTGGAGACATTTTCGTCACTGTTTGATATTTTTAGAAAATCAAAAACATCTATTTTTGCTACTGTTTGACTTTAAAAATCACAAAAAAATATTAAATAGTGTCCAAAAATTACAAAAAAATTGTCTATTGATGTGTTTGATTTTCTAGCCTATTTTGGCTATTTTTCAGTACTGAAAACCACTAAAAATTGAAAAACACCTAAAAATTTATAAAAATTCTAATAATTAAACCAAAAATCCAAAAACAATAAAATAGGTGCCTAAATTTTCCTTATTGTCTTCCCTTCACAGGAAAATTACCTCCCAGGTAATTTAGGGCTTTTAGATATTTTATCTAGGCCCTTTTAGCTCGGTTGGACAATACCTTTGATTTCAGCTACTGTTTGATTTTTAGAAAATTCAATAAACATCAGAAAATTCTCAAAAATTCACCAAAAACACAAAAAATATAAAAACACATAAAAATATTTTTGCTTGAATTTTTGGTTGACTTTTAGTGCGTTAAATAATTTGTTGAAGTGTGAGTTTGTTTACTTTTCTTATTTTCTTAATTCATTAAAAATCAAAAAAAATCTCAAATAATTAAAAACCCACCAAAAATATTTTCTTCTTTCATTTTATCTCTTTTTGACTACTTCGTAGGCCGAGAGGCCAACCCGTGCTCCTTGAGTTCGACCCTGGTCGCTATACCAGGTTAATCCAATAGCAGGACCGCTATTTTGTGTTTTATCTGTTTTATCTCTATTAGTGGTTCATTATTTTTTCTTGATTGGCACGTCTGAGTGACCGAGGTCGCAACGACCATCTTAGATACACCTGATTACCTTAGTCTCTCGGATTTTCGTGCCATCACTCATCTAGCTCTCGATGGTCCCAACTATCAACAACTTTTTGGGGCAACCTAGAGTAAAGTGTATCAAAGAATGGGTGAGTTTAAAGTGCTCCTAATGCTATAAAATCGATTTCTCGAGTCTCGCAAACTACAGTCGCCTTAGCTGAAGCTAAGAAGGGCTTCCCGAAAATAAAAAGAGTCTGGGCAAACTCTCCTAGTTGCTCAATGTCAATGATCGTGAAGTCCACCTGGAGTAGAGCACCTTGGAAAGTAATGATGACTGAAATGGTTCCTCTAACCCGTCTTATGGATCGATCAGCCAGTTGGACGATCACTCTGGACTTCTTAAGTGATCCGAGTTTGAGCTTGTCAAACACGGAGGTCGGGAGGATATTTCTTGAAGAGTCATCATCGATTCTTGCATGAGTAAAAATGATGTCTTTGATTTCACACTCAACTCAGGGCAACCGCTTCACTCTGCAACTTTTGATCTTTCTCCCCATCACCAAGGAGGTGGCCATAGACACTATGTGTCTTTCAGTCCTTGTTATCTTATTACCCAACCTTTTGGGCATCAATTTACTCCTTACAAATCTCTTGAGGTCGGGGAAGTGATTTATGGCCTTTATTAAGAGAAGATTAAAAATCAGTTCTTCATTGAGAGCTTCCTTTAGGACAGGATCCGATTTTAAGCTTTTTCATTTTCTATTTTTATGATCTTTTTCAAATTTTCAATTTTTTGGTATTTTTGATGGACGAATGGTCAGACTCTGGATTGGAGGGTAATGATGAATCCCCATTTACCGCTCTTTATTCCTTTATTTTAGCTAGAAACCTTGGCAAAATACCATGTAAATAATTGTAAATAAAATAATTTGTCAAAATGCACGCATCATGTAAATAATCATAATTAGCATGTTTGTGCATAAAAATAAAGGAATAGAGAAAAAGAGGGAAATATTTAGAATAAATATTGAGTGACCCAAACCCAAGGGAGGGCTCCACAAGGGCCTGACCGCAAAATAAAATAAGTAGAGAGAGATAGGGTGCCTCAACATGGTGTACATAACCCTATATATATAATTTTATTTTCCTCAAAATAAAAATATAAATATGTTTCTAACACCTTATACAAATTTATAAAAATAAAATAAAATAAAAATTAGAAAAATAAAAATCACAAAAATACAATTCACCCATTGTATATATACCATGTACATATGTACATAGGTCTATTTATTTAACTAATGTAAATAAATCATAAAAATAAAATAAAAATATCTTTTTACTCCAAATTTTGTGTTGTAAATAAATAAAATATAAAATAAGAATAATTGTACAAAAATAAACAATTAAAAATAAAAATAAAAATGCATATGTACTTATACCTATATATAATAATAATATAATGTAAATACATTATTTATTTTTCAAAAAATAAATTAAATTTACAAAAAAATAGTTTGAAAAATAATAAACATTTTTCGTGTTAAAACTTTTTTAAATTAAATTCATTTACTAATTTTTAATGAATTTACAAATAATTAAGCAATGAAAATTTTCCATTGGTCCACGGGGGATTGTTGACCCCCCGGTCAACTCTCCCCTGCGGACCTCTTCCAGGCGGATCGGGTTTTTGACACTTCTCCAATTTTCCCCACCTTGATCCACCTCCCATTTCCTAAAACCCCGGGCCCCGATTATCACCGATTGATCCAAGACCCTCGCCCGGGGATCTGCCTAGGGATCCGAGCTCCGATTCACTCGCCCGACCTCCATCTTGCCGGACCCCTACCAGTATAAGACATCACCTCTGCCGCACTTTCACGCCACCTTTTGGCCATCGTCTTCGTCTTCTGGGATCTCCATTCTTCTTCTCTGAGTGACAACTTGTGAGGGAGAGTCTCGCAGCGAGGATTCAAGACCTACAGCCTTAGGTCCGGTGAGCCCATCGTCGTGCTCCGCCGCGAGTGAGCCAGAGCCTCTGGAAGCGTCGTTCCATCGAGGCGAAGACCCCAGGAGGAGCAACACCTCCAGCATAGACGCCTCCCATCTCCAGGTAACCCCTTTCGTCCTTAGATTAGTCCATTTCCCAAATTCGCGTTTTGCGCCGCCGGCCTTCGCTGGCCATTTCACTTAGCTCCGATCACCCATTCGACCATCCGACCCCGGATTTACCTTCACGAGACCTTGCTCCACATTCTCCGCACCTCCGATCACCCTGACTCGCCCCGGAGCAGGACCTTCGTTCTTCTCCGCCGTTGCCTCGCCGGAGAGCACCGCCTCACCTCACACAGTCACCCCCTTCGCACATAATCGGGTCGATGCACTTTGCCCTCGACACAGCTCTTTTCCTGTGCATATAGAATCGAAGAAGGACCCCATCTGGGGGTCCAACAGTTGAGGCACAGGAGCTCCGCCCCTTCATCGTCGTCGAGTACCTTCAGGCGTCCTTAACCTTATCGAAGCCACCCATTAGCTACGGACGACCGAGACCTTCATTTCCCAGCTTCGAGCAGCACTGGAGGAGTCCTCCACCGCGCGTACTGGGCCAGCGAAGTTCGCGACATCGTGTTCTTCTAGAACCCTCCTCCGCTGTCTGATCGAGCCCCTCTACCAGTGTCGATCTCCACCATCCATTCGAGGGAGGCTCATAAACGTCCGATCCATCTGGGATCTAATCAGGGATGTCCATCGCTGAAGAGGCGTCCACCACTCTCCACTGTCCAATCGTACACGTGGCGTCGTCTCTAGCCGCAGATCATAATAAAGGGGTAATTTCACTTAGGCCCCTGTCCTTTTGGCATTTATAGTTTAGACCTGTAAATATTTTTCGTAGTTTTTATTTTGGAATATTTGTACCTTGGACCTTGTTGTTTGTTTTTTTTTGCATTTTAGTCCCTGCCTGTGTGAGACTCGTGCTTCGACATGTGAGTTTTTGGACAAATTGCATGTATGGGCTTGGGTTTTATGTCATGTTATGAAATGAAGTTTTAATTTTAATATTTACATTTATATACCTGTGCGTGGATTTAATTGGACATGTGCTGATTGTATGTGAAATTTACACTTTAAACCTTAAGGTTTTCGCACATGTTACAGTTTAGCCCTCCGAAATATATTTTCTTGCAAATAGGTCCTTGTGTGTTGTAGCTCTCTTGTTGGTTGAATAAAATATCAAATAAACTCCGAATATAGTGGCTCCTGCCACTATGTAAAAATTTCACTATTGGGACATTTTCCTTGCTTTTTACTATTTTTAAAAATTCAAAAACACGTATTTTTGCTACTGTTTGAAAAATAAAACCAACTAAAAATATAAAAACTTTTTCTAAAAATTCTAAAAAAAATTGGGATTGTTTATTTTGCTGTGTTTAAATTTCTGTCCAATTTTTTCATTTGGATATATAAAACCCATAAAAATTGAAAAACCCTAAAAATCTTATAAAAATTAATAAAAAAATCTAAAAATTCCAAAAAATAGCAATTCTAGTTTCTATAGTTTAGTGTTTGTATATATTTTTCATAAAAATTGCCATCAGATTTTTAAAAGCTAATTAGTTATTTTTAATTAGCCTATCAAATCTGACTGTACATTTTGCCATTGTTTCCCTTTTCTCGATTTTTAGAAACTCAACTAAAAATTATAAAATTCCCATAAAATCACCAAAAACACTTAAAAACATAAAAACATAAAAATAATTTTATTTGAATTTTCTGAGCATTTTTGAGTGTTTAAAGAAATTATTGAATTTGCTTGTTTATCCTTTTCTTATATTTTCTTATATAATTAAAAACACAAAAAAATTGAAAACACCTAAAATCCACCAAAAATATTTTATTATTTATTTTATCTTTCGACTACTTCGTAGGCTCTTTTGAGCCAATCCATGCTCCTTGTGTTCGACCCTGTTCGCTATACTAGGTTAATAAACTAGCAAGACCGCTTCTTGATTAGTGCTTGATTTATCTGTTTTGGTGGTCTCTCTTTTTCTTGTTGAGTCCGATTCTCCGAGATCCGGGTCGCAACGACCCTAGATTGATTTCTACCTTACGCGGATTTAGGAAGGGTTTTTTCGGCTCATCAGGTAAGTGGTTAGTAGAAGGGGGAGGTAGAATAGACTGCAGTTGCACATAATGTGTGGGTTCCCCTGATGCTCGCTCGATTTTCAACATCAAATCTACTTACTTCCTTTTCTACTTTTATACCTAGGCTGGCATAAATTGAGTGCAATATTTCCATGACATCGCTCAACTTGTTACCAAATGATTCATTTTTCTCAATAAGTCTAGAGATGTCATCCTCTACAAAAATCTCATGACAAATCATATGAGAGTTTTGCTCAATTGGAGTATACTGCTGAGATATTGGAGTCTCATACTTAACATACCTAGAGTCTGGCATGTAATGCTGGGTTGAGTATGAACCATCTGAATGGCAGATGTTGGTCAGAGCCTCATATGATGGAGTCAATAAAGAGGGGGCTTGTAGGTTGAATTCATGAGTTCAATCCTCTGGTTGCGTAGACTCTCTAAATGGTTGGAGGAGGGATGATCAATGTGATACTGATCACTAAAGTCAATCAAGTCAGGAAGATCATTAGGTGCACGCCTCTCCATTCGGTATGTTCGATTGACCAAGTAATTTCGCCAGTCATCTGTCTCAGTGGTGGCTTGCTCTTCATATGGTTCATTGATTCCAGCAAGCTCTCAAGAATAAGGACAGTCAGCCCAAGATGGAAGGGGATCTAGAGTGTTAGAATATGGAGTAGGTGAGAAATGCGAAGAAGCGGAGAGGCTAGTTGAAGTTCTAACTTCATAATCGGGTTGACGTGGCACCGACCACGGGTAAGGGTCTCCCGTGGATGGCGAAGGATAAACGGAAGAAGGAGAAGGTGAAGATGAACAGTATATGGTTGAGGAGGAATGATCAGGTGTCTCAGGGTATGGGGACCAATATCACGACATCTTGAGGATGAAAGGATGAATGTAAGCAGACCGAAGTAGAAAATATGCAATTACACAGGATAACACACACTGATAGACACAAAGACAAACACAAGAGCAAACCCTGAGTTCATACTCAATACGGCGAAGGACCCAAAACTGAGTCCGATTAGTCTGGATGATTTTAAGTGTGATTTTTCAGACAAATAACAAAGGTTACGTGGCCTATAGGGAAGTCGGCTTAAAGCCGGATGCGTCTTCCATGTTTAACTAGTCGCCTAAAGATATCGGCACCCTTCCCTTGGTCTCTCCTATCCCAAGCTAAGGCGTTCAAAGACCTGCCCCTATCTACCTACCGAAGTAGGCGGAGGCTGACAAGGCTGGGACTTCACCTGGAAGGGTTACTAGCAACTTGTCGCGAAGCACCGCTGGTTCACCCCTATCTACCTGCGGACAGGCAGAGGTTACTTGGTGCTAGTCAATGAACCTAAAAGACTTCAGCTCGTGATATTTACAAGGATCGGGGTACCTGATATGGAAGGCGGGGATTTTGGCTTTGCCTTAGGGTGTGCACACACACTCTATACTCTCACTCAGCCTGCAATCAATGTCGGGGTTACTCTCTCGCAAACAAGGGTTAATTTTAGTCAATTATTTTGGTCCAATTCAATTAGCAAACCCGATTTTAGAGATTAGTTGTTATTGTAATTACTCCATACAAGCAATCACGTCTACCATCCAGTCCCAATTCCTTTATCCTAAGTTAAAAAAATCGAGAGAGAGAGAATCAGAAAAGCCTATGTAATCGAGAAAACGATGACGAATGCTTGAGAAAGAAGACTTATAGTGCCTCCAGCTCATAATATGGGATGCAATACTGAATTGAAATTTTACACTATATGAAATGCAATCGATGAAAAGTCACTCCTAGACAGGCAGTTCTATTAGCGAGTGAAGAACGAGTTTAATTTGGTTATGTTCTGCGGTCTAAGTGTGTCTTTTAATGGTGAAGGGTGGTCCTAAATATTACAAGCACAAACAGTCCTAGGAAGCGCTAAGAGCCGCGAGTGCAGGTCCTAATCTATGTCAATAAACCACACAACACACGGAGACTCTTTTTATTATTTACTTACACACGCAAGAACCCAAATGGGTACCGTTTTAAAGATGCAATTACAAGTTAGTAAAAATCCCTCTTCAATGATCTCCTTGGCGTCTCAACAGTCGACTCGATCCACGAATATTCGGCCTTCGATGTTCTTTGAGATGCGTCGACTTCAATAAAGCCGCTCCGAGTCCACCGGACCCTCGCACAAGAAGATAAAAATTATGTCAGAGAGAGATTTCAAAATATATACAGAAATGATCAGAAAACAATTAAAGAAAAAAATGAATAATTATAAGGTGGCTCGGGGGTCAGACTATCCAAGTGAATGGAAAACGTAAATCTAATTTTCTAAAGTGATCCTAAGCCATTTACCTCCCCGGCAACGACGCTATTTGATTGACCTGTATGTACCCTTTTAATAGTATCAAATTAATGATTTCTTTGCAGTCAGGTAAATCTCGATTGATCAAAAATAAACCGCACGGATTGAATAATCGACAAATAAATTAATGCACGGTTTTATGTTTTTTTTAACCTGGACAAGCCCCAGGGTTGATTCAAGGAGGCAAAGGAACAACTTCGGATCAGATTAGGTGAATTAGATCACGGTTTTCCAAATGATATTTTTTACATTTTTTTAAACGAAATAAATGTCCATGCACAAATACGGATGAATTAGGTTATTAACAAACAAACAACTTAGTCAAGTTTAATTTTAATCTGAAATTACTCCAAATTAAACAAGTTATATTTTTAATATAAACCTAATCTAATGATGAATGTAAAATGTATTTTTTTGGAATTTTTGGATTTAAAATGCACAAATGAAAAATGCAAACTTTTTTTGGGTTGTTATGCGATTTTTCGTGCAAATGATATGTGAAAATTATGAAAAAATTACTGGAAGTGAAATATGATGAAATGAAGCTACACTAATTTTTTGAATTTTCTGACATGTATGATTTTTTATGATTTGTTTACTAAAAATAGAGTGACTATTAGTATTTAATTCTTAATAAATTCACGAAATCAAATTTTGCAGAGGGCTATTTTTCTTAAAAATATATTTTCATTAGCAATCCAAGAGACTTGAAATATCATAGAAATGATATTTATGGATTGACTAAAAATCATTTACAGAAATCACTCAATAATTTATTTTACGGGAAAGAAAAGTCCAATTTGTATGAAATTTGGATAGAAATTAAAGAGCACTAAGAGGCATCATATCTGTGTTTTTCATAATTTATGGAACAATATATAAGAATGAGAGAATTTCGAAGTATAAATGGGTAAAATATCACTGAATTCCAAACTCTGATTTTCAATAAATTATTTAATAATCACAAAAATCCAAATAAATAGCCAAATGATAAATATTAGTTGCTCAACAATGTGGTATTTTTCATTAAAATAAATGATACACGAAGGATAACCAAATGATCATGCAAAGTCGGGGTTGTCCGTGCAATTACATAAATAAAATAAATAAATTGAAATGTGAACATGGACTGTTTTACAAATCAAGAAATATGATGGACTATGCAATATTTCCAAAAAGAATAAAAAAACTTAATAAAGGAAAATGACCTTACATGGGTTCCAAGAATGGAATACACCCTCTTCCCCACGCTAGGGCACGCGAGGTGGGGGAGCGGCTAGGGCGGCGACATGCGGAGGGCGGCGCACCTAGGGAGTCGCGCGAGGTCGTGGCCGGGGTGCTTCTGTGGAGGGCTGCTTGGAGCAGGGTTGTCGTCAGAGGAGGCGGTGGCTGACTGCTTTGCTCACTGTGAGCGGAGTCGCGGCGAGGCGCTGGAGGTCGGCGGCAACGGGATGGCTGGGAGGAGGCACGTGCAGCGTCGACACGCGGATGGGGGCCTCCACGGCGGGGTGACACGTTTGGGCGGTGATCGGGAAGAACGGTTGCGTGCAGGGTGGATTCCTGGGGGCATTGCAGGTGCAGGTGCAACGTTAGGAGTGGCCGCGAGGAGGACGACGATGATGGCGCGACTGGCTGTGGAGCATGACCCCACAAGGGAACCTGGAGCTATGTTTTCCTTTTTTTGTTTTTTTGTATACATGAAATGAAATTGTGAATGAATAGGGTGTGTGATGATGATTGTGATAGTCGTGGTGATCATGATGGTGATGAAAATGCAATGAAGATGCACAAGACAAAAAATTGTTAGATAAAATAAAAGAAAAAGATGCACATGTGAGAATCGCCGAATTTGGAGGAGCAATGATGCTCTCCGATCGTCACCTCGAGCGGTGTGGCAAATGCCGCGAAGCTAAGGCTCTTCTAAGAAGGAGGAGTGGCGAAGGCTGGGAACCTTCGGATCTCTCCGTGAAGCTCGTCTTCGCTCAAAGCCGTCCTCGTCGAGCTGTCACCTAGACGAAGGGTCGGGCTAGAGATTCTCCTATCGGAAGGTGAGATGAAGAAAAATGGAGGAGGAGATGTGAATATAAAGAGGAGTAAGGAGTTAGAAAAGAGGTAGAGAAGATGGAGGAAAGGTGGAGGAAGTGGTGACTGGGAGTGGGGAACAAGAAAAAAAGAAGTAAAAGGGAGAGAAAAAGGAAAAAAATCAATAAAAATATAATATAATATAAGTAAAATAAGTAGGCTACCAAAAATAACAATATAATATAAATAATTAAAATAGTAATAATAATATAATAATTATTCAAAAATAATAAAAAAATGGGATGACATGTGGCGGCTTCAGGAGCTGCCACGTGTCGCTCCCATAAAATTCAAAAATTAAATGTAAAGAAAAATAAAAAAGAAATAACAAAAGGGGTTAAATCAAAAAGTGGTCAACACGATTGTTTCTCGTATCGGCGAGATATACAACTTTTGTGAAGGGCCAAAAATCAAGTGAAACCCTCTGTACAAAGTGTATTTTTGGGTGGTACCTTATAGGTATAAAATACCATATTTTTGTCTTTTGCATTTTGTCATTTTTAAATAAAAGAAAAATAAAAATAAAAATAGAGAAAATATCAAAGAAATATTTATAACTTAATCTATTTTTTTTATTTTTAATAATTAAGAAAATAAAAAAATAAAATAAAGGGCAAAAAGGTCAATATGTACAATATACAATAGGGGCCCAAAACCCAAGTTTCACATATGATCTACGATTTTAATGAAATTGGTCTCATTTTAAAGGTATTTGAACGTATATTACTTTAAAAGTTAATAGACCTAAATCAGACATTATACATATTTTAAGGTTAATAGTCTCAAACTTGGATTTGGGTTTTATTGGTCAATTTTACACGTTAGTATTTTTTTAATATTTTTTCTTTATTAGTGTTAGTAATATATACACTATCGAGTTGATTTTATTAAATTTGGAGTTAGTATAAAATATATACAAATATGGTATTTACAGGTAGTTTTTACAAGTGAATCTGGCTCCTTATTTAATGTGAATATGAATGATAAAATACAGATATTATTTATGCATGCATGAATTCTTATTATAAAATATAAGTGGAAATATGCAGCTAATTACTTGGTAACAAAGCTCTATTTTCAACTTTTAGAGTGATGAATCACAGATTCATCAGGAGCTCCTTCGTCCTCCGCGCTGCTGGTAGCACGTTCTGTCCTCCGACGATGTTGGGCGAGCTCCTACGTCATCCCCAACGCTTAGTGAAGCTCCAGAAAGATCTATGGAAGGATGGAGAACAAGCTTGGAGCTCTAAGACGACGCTAGAGTGTTTGGAGGTGGGTTTTGACGTCTCTTTGTTGGAGGTGGGGCTTGAGAAATGCCCTCCGAGTTTGCTCCTTCCATTGAGCAATTAGTACCTACGATGTTAGTCTAGTAGCCGAAGCATGTGTTTGGTGCGAGGGGGGTGGATGAAATGCGGTCTCATATAGGCAGAGAGATGGGAGACCGGAGCTTCTCTCTGGTGAACCGCCAAGAAGATGGGTTGGAGGTGGTCAGGCTATGGAGAAGGGGAGATGGCTCTCGGATGTATGCGTGAGGATAAGTGATGTGAGGAGGAGCAAATGCGATGGTGAGTGGAGGAAGAAGATGCAAGTATAAGTCTAATAAATTCATATAAATTCAACAAAAAAATCAAAGAGGATCAGAAGACTTAGCTGGGGAAATTGGTGGATGCGACTGCCTATGCGGAGCTCCAAGGGGAGCTCGGGTCATCGCTGGACTCCGGTGACCCCTTGGAGCAGCTTATCGACGAGCGAGTGTCGGGGGCGAGGCCTACCATGGCCAAGGGTCTCACCGGAGGTTTCACCATCGTCGCGCCATCGATCCAGCCTTCCTCTGTACAGGGAGGCGGAGAAGAGCTGGGTGAAGCCCCACGTACAAGTGGACGGGGAGATTTGGCGGCGACGAGGGCTAATTTGAAGGCAGAAGGTTGGAAATTCTGATGATGGTCGTCGTGGATTGAGAGGGAGATTAAGAGGGAGATATGGAGAGAGATAGATGGAGTTTGGGAAGTTACATATTCAATGAAGATGGGGGGAGAGTGGTCTTTGAGAGGGCGAGTGGAGACAATGATCGAGAAGGAAGTAAAAATGGAAAGGGGGTGATGGGTGCGCGAGGTGGAGGATGTGGGAGAGAGTGGAAGGTCGGAGGTAGGAGACAGAGTTTTGATAGTTGGATCTTGCGATCCAACGGTCAAGAGAAGGGCGCAAAAGGAGATCTTGGATTAAATCGATGAAGGAAGCATTGGATGGCTGTAGAGAGCGACACATGGCGCTATGGGAAAAGGGGCAGAAGTGAACGATTGTGATGCAGTTTGGGGATTGATCGAACGCTGGGAGATGGAGCAGGGAACCAACAGTGGGGATGGAAGCTCCTGAAATGGATTGTGTGACGCTGGAGGATGGCATGTGGCATGAGGAGAGGCGGGCGGAAACGGGTGGTTCAGATATGATCAGGAGATGGATCGGAGGGCTGGGAGCGAAGCGGGAACGTATGGCATGGATTGAAGCACATGGGGATGATCGGGCAGTGGAGAATGGAGGTGCGTGGCACCAAAAGAAGTGGGCCACATGGCTCAACATGAAAGAGTCGTGTGGCCCAATCGGGTTATTTCAAAAGAAAAACTCAGAAAGGTGGAGAAAATGACCGAATTTGGAAAAATGCAAAACATGAAAGTTGTAGATCTCAATGAGGTATACAAGTTTTATGTTGTTAAAAAAAGGGAAACGAGGTCAAATGAAGAAAGAAATATTTTTGTGAGCATTTTTAAGGGTATAAAAACACTACGATTTTTTATTTTGTTTTTATTTTTTATTTTTAATTTATCTCAAGACTTGAATATATACAATGATTTACCTGGTTTTTCTTGACACTGATTTAAGAAAGGGAGTTAATATCTGGAAATTAACATGGTAAATTTGAGTTTCATCAAGGACGTGTTTCAAGATTACAGACTTACTACGATAATAAATAGGACTAATCAAATCCTTGGAGTGTTGGGAACTTAGATATGATGCATGTGCCTCAATGTATGCCTATGGAGGCACCCCTACCTTAAGGGACGAGGTACCTTGGGGTGATAGTGTGAGATCCGAGGACAAGAATACATACTATCCATGATGCTAAATTTTTATAATTAAATGGATCTACCATGAGGGCATGATTGTCAAGGTCCTAGAGGACCAACTGAGTGGATTTATATAGAACCTTGATAAAGTGTTGGTTTGACTTAAAGAGCTAAGTATGAACTCTAAGGATAAATATGGTAATTGACAATACATGTGATGATATAATATGAGATGTATAGTGACACGAGGTAGACGTAAGTTCTCTACCACTTGGGATTGATTGATTGAAATGATCAATGCGCATGATCTTGTGCTTTGACTCGTGCCCTTTTGTCTTCATTTCAATTTCTGGTGTGGATAAATATTGTCAAAGTTTTTATAGAATTACAAAAAATATATTTTGTATTTATTTAATTATTTTACATCTCTAGACCAAAAATCCATAAAACTACAAAATAAAATGTTTAAAAAATTTAAAACCTAAAAAAACTTATAAAAATCTATAAAATTCATATAAAATCCAAAATTATTAATTTTTATTTTATAAATTTATTTATATTATTATCTAACTATTAAAATTGATTTGAACATTTTTAATCATGTTAATTTTTATCTTCATTTCAATTTCGGGTGTTTAATTAAACCCTGATTTAGGGTATTTTTGACTTTAAAAATACATAAAATTAGAAAAATTTTCAAAAATCACAAAAATGGTAAAAATATGTAAAACCCAAAAATATTTTATTTTCTTTCTTTTGATTATATTTATTAGCATTTATATATATCTTGTTTACTTTATATAATATATATTAGATTTTATAAGAAAAAGAAAATATAAAAATCAGAAAAATATAAAAAAGAAAATATAAGAGAAAAATTTTAAAAAGAAAATACAAAAAATATAAAACAAAAATAAAATAAAAAATAAAAAAACCCACAAAAAGAGATATAAATAAAGCTTTCACAATCACAACTTGCATATTATTGCATAATTTATCCTTTATTGCTCACTGTGTTCGACACTCTATGTACTTGCACTATACATACATTTTGTAGAGTTAAATAAAATAAATTTTAACTCCATATTTTTACTTCATTGCTTGATTTATTATTTGTGGATTAATTGTTGATTAATTGAGGTTTTTCGTGGGTTGCCACAACGACCGTTTGTCCGCCTTGTGTGAGATAGATTTTGACCAGCGCAAAATCTCGATTCAAAAGCCACCTCTGTCCATCTCAGCATCATCATCACTAGGTAGTTTCCCTACCGCAATAACACAATGGCTTTGCCTTCATCCTCCTCTACCTATCGTGCTTTGTTGTTGGGGGCTGAGCATGATGCCGTCATCGTCATCAAAGAAGAAGGTAGACCCCTTTGCAAAGTTTTTTTTCTTATTTTAAACATTATGGACTTAAGCATAATTTAGCATTCATATTCGATATTTTTTTATAATTGTAAATTTTATATTCCTTGAAATTTGTGCTTTTTAGATTCAAGTTATATTATTTTCATTTCAGTCCTCAAAGGATCATTTTTCATTTTCTTAAAATTTCTTCTGTTCTCTACAATTTACCTTTTAAACCCTTTTTTATTAGATAATTTTCACTATTGTCTATTCACTTTTATGATATCGCAATCATGTCCATAATTCTAGTTTTTTTATATTCAAGCCCTTGAACTTTCCAGAAAATCACATATATGCCCTAGCACTTCTAAAAATCACAAAAAAACAGAAAAATCCAAAAAAAATCCCAGAATTTTTTTGTGAGACCCTGATGATGTCTATAATCCGTTGATACAAGTTTCCCCACATCTAATATCCGAAAAAAAATAAAAATAGGATTAGATTTGAATCCATAAAGTGGAAAATACCTTTGTAAATAGATTAAAATTTTCCATAAAATATTTAAGTCCATGTGGATCGACATCTACTTGTCTTATCCTTTATTTGATTTCTCTTGGCTTGTAGTTGTAGAAATTTTATCTGAAATCTCTCGATTTTCTTGTGTGCGCACAATGACACTCGTAAAATACACTTTTTATGACATAAAAAAAATCTAAGTTTCAGTTGTCCAATAAAATGTGGGAATAAATAAGTACATCTGTACCCATTGTGTATATGTCCTTCCATCTTTCCAGTATTCTCTGTCTTACAACTAAAAAATAGTTGACTAGGGTGGAATGAGTTTTGGAACTAGCGATGAAATTATGCGACAGCCTTGCTACTTTCCAGAATAGTTGACAAATCCTGCTACTGTCAAATCGCAGAGGAATCTATATAGCTTTAGATAATTTCATAATTACCTTCATGAAGGTAAGCTTCAATTTCATGTTAGTCTGTTTATTTCAATAAACCTTGGAGACAATAGATTATATCTTGTCAACCATAAAAGTTGGATTTTTTACACTAATTTGTAGATTTAATCCTCTATCGTTGGACATGTTGTGGATACTTATTGGAAATCAATTTGAATTAATTGTGATTTTTTAATTAAACCATTGATTATAAGATTTCTTTATTCAATTAAAAATCACTCTTGCCTTGTAAAATTTTGTAAAAATAACAATGTGAAGGGGATAGCATAAAAAATAGCTTTGATTTTGTCAAATTTCATAGATCTTTGTTTGTTTAAATATTTTTTTGTGACTTGCTTCGTGAAATTTAAATTGGAACACATTGTCAAATCTTGAGAAAATAAAAAAATCATGTTGCATCTTGAATTGATCTATCACTACAAAACATGACATCTGTATTATGCATTTTGGTTAATTCATCTCAAATTTAAAAATTCAAAAAAGTTAGGATAGCCTCATTTCATCATATTGAGCATGCCATATTTTTAGTTTTTCTAATATTGTATTTTATTTTGTAAAACTAAAAAGAACAAAAAAAATCATGCACCATACTTAATTCATTATTAACGGAAAAAATATGTATTGGAATCCTCATGTATTAAAATTTAAGGAAAACATATTGTTTTGATTTTTTGGAGTTTAATTGGATCCTCAAATAATTTTTACGAGAGATTGTGATTTTCCTTAAAACATTTTCGGAAAATCGCATTCATTTTATTTTATTTCCTCAATTTAAATTTTATAAAAATTTGCATATATATAATTGATCTTAGAAAACCTAATTACTATGTTCAATGAAGGATGAATTTGCCTATATTTTTTCATCCTTGAGTTCAATGATGTGTTTTGCCCATGTTAAATAAATAAATTTGCCACTTAGCATTGATTAATTGATTTTTAAGTGATTTTGATTTATCATTGACTATACGACTGCAACTAAAATGACAAAATTAACACATGATAATTCACATTTAATCCTCCCACTATTCCATGATTGGTGGATTCTCCAACCTCTTCAACAAGATGCAAGAAAACGCCCACCTTTTGATGGATGGCAACATCCAAATGACACGATGGGCGAATGATGACGCTACCTTTGTATGAGCTCAATTTGAGGTACATTACAACTATTGGCTTAACATGAAGAAGAAGGAGGAGGAGAATAAGAAGAGCACCACCTCAAGAATTAGGATTCAAATCCTCCTCCTTCACCAATTCGAGCATCACCCTCCTAGTCATCTCTCTACTCTGGTCGCTTTGACTTCTTCTTGCGGGAAGGCTCCCATGGTAGAAAAAGGAGGAGGAGGAGGAGAAGAGGGCAATGGCAACTCTAACTCTTTTGATGGCTATATGGACACAACAACAAGATGTGATGCCACACCACTTAAGGATTAAGAGATGATGCCACCATCACAATATTGCTCGTAGCTATGATTGGAAGCAAATATGACTCCTACCAAAATATAGACAAGTCCACTTATAGTCTTGATTCTAATTATCTTAGTTTGCTAGTTTCATTGTCGATTCCCTAGCTTAATTTGTAACATTTTGGAATATGGTGAATGCCGCAAACATATTTATGTTTAAGCATGTTTTTTGTCATTAATTACTTATCTTGAGTTTCTAGTTCTTATCTCGTTAACTTAATTGTTTTTCTCTCACTTTTTTCTTGATAACAATAACGGTGAGGATGGATTCAAATGTTTTGAAATTAAAGATTAAAAGTTTTAGAAGAAGCTTGGTTTAAAAAGTTTTGAAAAGTATCCCTCATGTTCTTAGGAGGAGATGTATTTATAAGTAACTTATTTACTAAAGCGTCTTCCGCAGAAATTGAAATCAAAACTAATCTTTTCAAAACTTCTTAATAAATTATTTTGTCTTCGTTAGAAACGGAGAGGATGTTACTAATTGTATCCCAATCATTGTTTTAATAATGACATATACTTTTATCTACGAGCACTCATGATAATGTCTTATTGTACATCACATGAACTTAATATGTCAAGGAAAACTACATCTCAATGGAGACCAAGTTGTTAAGTTTAGTAAAGTTCAATTTTTTGATGTTTGCAAGCTGAATATGCTCAAGATTTTCTTATAGCAATTCCTATTGAGGGGGTTGCAATGCATGCCACCCATTGAGTATTGTACTATTCTCAAGTATCGCCTCATGATTCCTCTATTTCCAGCAGCTGAGGCTTGTCCAGTATGCCACAAATCATGTTTACACGTCTTTGGGGAGCAAGTCGTTCATTGTCGCGAACTGCCAGGTTTTAAATATAGGCATGATTTTGTCAGGGATGTCCCTTTTGATGTTTTCAGGCATGCATGAGTTGCTTCAAAGAAAGAAGCACATGTGAATTTTCTGACGGATCCACAGGAGGGGAGATCGATACCTAGACCAGCAGATATTTTAATATTTGGATGGGCTTGATGGAAACATGCATGTGTTGATTTGACTGGAGTTTCTCCTTTGGTGCATCCTAGAAGGATCGATTTTGTTGCGGGATACGCTGCACAAAAAGCCGCCTCAGCTAAAGTGGCTAAGCATGAGAAGGCTTGTATGGATAATCAGCATGTATTCATCCCCTTTGGTTTTCATACATTTGGGTTCGTAGGAAGCGAAACTGTTGAGCTCCTCAAAAAGGTCCAAAGAATTATGCATAACAATGTTATGCTTCCTAGATCTACGAATATTGTGTTCCGAAGAATTGGATTTGCATCCAAAAGGGATTGACGGCACAACTTATTGCCCGTCTCCCATCAATTTCTATGTAACCCCTTCTCAAACCAGAAAATGGAAGTTCAATTAAATGTATTATTATTTTAAACATCCTATATGCATATATGCATATATGTACACTTATGTATACTCGAAGCACATGCACTAGGAAGTCATTTCAAGTGCTATCTGCAAATTTTTCAAAATTAATCGATCAACGTAGAGTCTTTGATTGTGTCATTTGATTGGTCAGCTTTTGATCCAAGAGTTAGATCCATTTAGATGTTCATTGATCAATCAACTTGTACTTTTGTTCGATCAAATTCCAAATTCAAACGAGCAACGACCAACTAATACATAGAATGTGATCGATCAACTTAATACTTCTGATCGACCATCGTTATTTGATCAACCTATGTGTGGATGATCGGTTAACTTTGCTCTATGGTGGTTTATTTCAAAGGTAGAATACTTCCTTATAGAGCTTCACGACTATGATATATTTACAATGTATATGAGTATTATACAAGCACCTTGAGACCCCTTTGAAAAAAATATCATCTTATGCAAAATGCATGCTCTTTATCTATCATTTATATAGGGTAAATTACAATTTGGGTTCCCATCTATAGGTCAGATCCCAGAATGAGTCTCTATTGTAACGATTCGGGTCTCCAGGCCTTTTTGGAAACAGAAATTTTGGGGCTTGTGACAAAAATGCCCTTGTCAGGTTGGAGAGAAGAAGGGAATGGGGGTTGGGTTCCAACTTTTAAACAAGGACATATTCGTCATCAACTATAGAAGTTTCATTACGTTAACTGCCGGAGACCCGAATCGTTACAATATAAATATGGGGACCCATTCTGGAATCTGACCCATAGATGGGAATCCAAATTGTAATTTACCTTTTTTCTATCCATTTTGTGAGATATTTTTGTGTAGTCTTCTGTATTGAGAGCAACCCATATTCCCATTTACTCTACAAGTCCTCTATGTCTTGTTAGAGAAGTTTCTCTGCATGTGATTCTTCAACCATTTATTCATCGTAATATCAATCTTGATAATCGATATTTGAGGTATATTAATATTGTGCTAACATTTGTGTATATACATAATAAATATTCTCCATGGTTGAATATTCGAGGTTGTTCAAGAATATTTATAAGTAATTGTGCATTCTTAACTAGGGATCCTTCTTACTATCTGCCTGGCTTTGATATGAATGTGCTAAGTACTCACCGATCTTCTTCTCTGGAAGCATCGGTTTATCAATCGATCCAGAACATACCACATTGGCCGCTTAATTTATCTACTCCGCATCTGAATTTTGTAGTTCCACCCTTCTTCACTCGAAACGAGTTTTAATGAACACTCGCTTCTCAAATTCCAAGCAGAGGGGGGCTCGAGTCTACTGTGCTCATGCCCTTAATCGACCCTGTCTGTGAGTGAGTTGTGTGCAATGAGTACTGGTTTGGTATGGATTAGAGTAGAGGTTCTACGAACCTGGTGTAGCATTGGTTCTTGGTGTTTGTGTATGTATATGTAATATACATCTTTCTGTATAATATATTTGCAGGATGACTTGGTATTTGATCCAAGTTTGCATGATATCTTGATAATTGATCCAAAAGGCTTGAAGCTCTGGTGTTTGATCCAACATCGACGGTACCTTGGTGTTTGATCCAAGATAGTTAGAACCTTTAGGTAGCGTTCGGCTACCGGGTTACCCGCTCTTCGGGGAGTTTACCCCCTTAACTGACATCCCCCTCTCTCCCTGTGGGCCCCACTTTATTTCTTTTTTAAAAAATTAAATAAATCAATTTTACATCATCAATCCTATCAAAAAATAATATATTATACCATCATATAATGTAAAAATTATAAACTACTCCACTTCTACTCACTTTTCCAAACTTCAATATAATCACATCACAATAACTACTCACTTTTTCAAAATTTAATACAATCATATCACCCCAAATCCACTTCTAAACCACCCCCAATTTAACCATCTATCCAAATACCAAAATCCAAAAACGGGTTACCTTCTACCAGTTTAACTCGCCTTAACCCGCCAACCAAATGCAACCTTAGTGTGTAATTCTACCTCAACGTAACCTCAATGTGTGATCTGAGAGCGGAGACTTTGGTGTCAGATCAAGAGCATGAACTTTTGGTTTATGATCCGAGGTTGTATGCAATTCGTTGTTTGCTATAAAAGTTCTACAAAATGGTTAAGTTATCCGTCAAAAATAACTTTTGATAGTGATAAAGTTGATTGGCACTACTGATTGAAAATCTTGAGTCAAAGACTTAGTCCTTTTCTACCAGTTGGGTTCCCATGTAAACATCATCGTGGAAGTAGCCGCTTCTCTGATTTTATCTTTCTATCTGATGATATTTGCATTCTACATATCGGTTTAAATTTCTAAGCAAAAATTCCAAAAATACAAATCTCTTGCAAAAACTTGAGCAAAGGTGTTAATATTGGATTTCATACCACATGCAAATGAATATAAGATTCACCAAACCTAACGGAAATCCCTAAGCATGAACGTTATACTTATATTGATATGGTAAAGAACGTAAGTGCAATGCATCTCGTCGTTAATCTAATATATTAGAACTTAAATACAATGGCATCCGAACCTTTATCCTTTTGATTAAATTTTAAGGGATTTTATCACTTGTGCCCCTCCGAGATCTCACAATTTCAGTTATACCCCTATCCTTTTGCTAATATCAGTTGTGCCCCTCACTTCTTTCTCCGTCATCAATTGTGTCCTTCCGTCAGATTGACCGTCAATGAATTGACTTAACCATGATTTTTTCAAACCTTGGTGCAGTTAAGAGGGGTATTATTGTCCAGACTCCTCTTCTTCCTCCTCCAACCTCCTCCTCCTCTCTTTTCGCCCGGAGTTCGCCTGCGCCTGCACCGCGCATGACCACACCACACCCTCCTGCTTCCCTAACCATTGCCAGCCACATGCCGCCCGCGACCTCCCCCGAAGCCGCCTGCGCGCCCCAACATGCCCCCTTCTTCCCACCAATCGCCAGCCCGCTGCCCTTGATTACAGCCGTCGCGTTCTTCCCCGCGTGCCCTCCCTTGCCGTGCACCTACAGTAGCCGGGGCGGAGGAGGCGGAGGCGGTGTGAGGCTGGCGGCGCGGGGCTAGGCAGCGCGGATGTCAGGAAGCGATGGCTACGCCGTCATGCAGAGCCTCCCCAAGCCGTCGTTGTGTCGAGGCAACCATCCAGCGTTCACAGGCGAACGTGCATCTCCTAACACCGCATCTTCAGGTTATCATCCTTGTTCTCCTCCCTTCCATTTCATCTCTTCTCTCTCTGATCTATTTCTCCTCTTCATACTTCTATGCTCTTCTCAAACCCAGACTCATCTCTCGCTTTTTGTTACAATAGTAGTGAGAGATCGACTATCAATTACCATTTCTCATTCTATCTTCATAATTTCATTATCTCCGGCCACGCATCGAGATTTCATCCATCTTAACATCAGAATCATTCTCCCTTTCACTGATTTTATCTCTAAACTTCAGACCGAGGCCTCTGCTTCGAGTCGAGTGAATATTTGCAGGTGATAGGGATGCCATCAAAAGTTGTGCTCCGCCGCTTTGCGCATCGACCACCGCATACCATTTCGCAACAGATCGGAGCATAGTACCTGGAAACTGGAAAAGATACAACCGACTCATCGACGAGGCGACGCCGTGCGAGGCTGGGCGGTGCGGGGGAGGGGAGGGGGCGACCCTGGGGAGCAGGGGCTGAGCGGCGCGAGGGAGGGGCGGGAGCGGCGGGCTGGGAGGAGGTACGGGGAGCTTGGGGCGGAGCTGGAAGGAGGTGCGGGTTGGGGAGGAGTTTCAGGCGGAGAGGGAGGAGGAGGAAGAGGATGGGGGAAGAGGAGGAAGAAGAAGAGGACGAGGAAAAGGGTATAAAATGACCATATAACCCCCTTTTTTTAAATTAATACCGCTTATGTCCTCAAAGTTAACGTCCGTTTGCACTGTGGATGGACGGTCACTAACCCGAGGGCACAAGTGATAAAATAGTAAAAAGTGAGGGGGCACAACTGATATTACCAAAAAGATAGGGGCATAACTGAAATTGCGAGATCTCGGAGGGGCACAAGTGATAAAATCCCAATTTTTAATTAGTGACCAGTTTGACAAATAATACTTAGAAACATTTACTAGGTTTCTCCGGGATATCCTGACAACCAAACAAGCTCCTACGAGTCCGTTTAGCAACTAGGTTGGGTTGGGTTGGTGTATCCTTTTGTGAACAGTAACTGTTTGAATGATTTAGAGGGTTATTATAACAAATGTGATATGATATTGATTATGTATTATATCAAATTTTTTAATGATTATAATACATTTTTATATTAACTTTTGTATTTGAACATGTTGAAAAATATTATAACAAAATGTACGGTCTATACAATTAATTCCAACACAAGAATGCATGGATATAACATGAGGTATGCCATGTTATCCCAAGGTAACCCGACAACCAAACATCTATGATTCGTTTGGTTACCATGTTACCTCGGAGTAGCATAATTTATCACTTTGCATCCCTGGGTTGAAATTTCATCACAAACAAATATGACATCATATCACATTCCTCATTTCAACCATCCTAACCATCCAACCAACTCTTATTCACATGATGTTACTACAACCCAAAACAAATGCAGTTACCAAACATGCTCATAGTTTATGTTTGGTTGCAGAGCAGGGTTGGGTTGGGCAGGGGTACCCCTGTGATTCTGTGAATAGTAAACTGTGAGGAGGATTGGGCCCAACCCTTCCCAACCCTGCAACCAAACAGACCCTTATAGTTAGATCCACTCATCTATGAACCCCGTCGATGCTCAACAAGAGTGCATAAAAATAACTTCTATTATCACATTTATTTTGCTTCCATGGTACTGTATTTTTCGCAGAAACGTGACATCTTAATCTACATTTTTCATGAACTATACCGTAATATGAACTATACCGTAATTTTGATAAAATAATACCGATGGTAATTACTTGTAAATGACCCGTAGGCCGGAACAAGTACCCTTCCATACATAGCCTCCAAACCAGACACACAGGAGGTGCGTGTGTCTCCAACCGCCCAAACATAGCCTCCAAACCAGAAAAATGGTGCATGCCTAAGCCAAACACACAGGAGGTGCGTATGTTTATTGACTCGACACCCCCACACCTCGAACCAGGTGGACGGTCTCCTTCTGCGACCCCCAACTGACTCGCCTTCCCTCGCCGCCGTCAGATCCGACCGGCCTCTCCCCGATGGACGGCACCGCTACCTCCGGCGGCGCCGACGCTTTCGTTTCCTCCACCGCCCCGCTGACGTGGCACGACTTCCTGGAGCGCATGCGCCACCCCTCCGCCCGCCGACTTCGTCAAGTCCATCAAGAGGTCCTCTCCACTACTCTCTCTTTTCAACATTTGCCTCGAGCTGTAGGGTAAGCCCCAATTCCGATCCATCGGATAGCGGAAATGCATGATTTGCTATGTGATTCCGGTTCGGGAATTTGATAAGCTCTAGTTGGAAGGTTGATCTGGAGGTGCACAGTTAAAAAGCAGAAACAGCAGTGTGTGTAATCCGAAAGGAAATACCTTGTTAATAGGAGCTAACGAGAGCTAGATTTGGCGAACTTCGCAAGAGAAAAAAAGATGTATGATAATTATGTTGACAAATTGTTATTCGAAAAAAATTATGTTGACAATTGGTTAATGCTGTATGTAATGTAATTGTTAATGCTCGAGGTATAACAACATAAATAATGTTATTCCCTATATATGTTGCGATTTTTTTTGTCAATACAATATATACGCCATCTTTTGAAGAGATTGTCCTTGTTTTGCGAGTAAGGCCAAGGGGCGGCTTTTGCTTTTTAAAGGAGTTGCTCCTTGAAGATGGGATTTTGGCCTAATAAAATAAATTCGCTTTACAAGAGGCAGCTTTAATCTGAATACCCAGAGTAAGCAACCCTCCCTCGATCCCTTCTACTCACAATTTGTACCCTACACGAGCTACTCTATTTCCATGTTCTCTCTGTTGCTCCCTTGCTTCACCTTTGCCTCCTTTCTCCTCCTGGTGTTGCTAGTTGCTAGCCATCCTTGTAGCTCGTTGTCTGGCCATCTTTGCTGCTTCTCTTGATATGGAAAACTCTAGCCATGTTTCTTCTTTTGATCTTTGTTTAAAAATCTGTATATCTGTTATTTTCGGCAGGATTTAGGTGTTTATTAGGATATAGAATATACATTGCATGTTAAATTATAATCACGTAGATTAAAAAGCTGTAAACATGTCATACAAATTTGGAGATAATGACTATTTGCATTCATTTGCTACCTCGTAATGGTTGCTGAGTTATTGCATCTTGAAAGACAAACCACCATTCAAATTTTTCGTCTTGCTTCGATCTGATCGAAAAGGTCACGATTACTACTGATACAAAGCCCCTACTAACCGCCTCATCCATTGTGTGCGGGGGGGGGGGGGGGGGGTCATTTAAAGTGTTCATTGGAGGTCAGAAGAAGATTTATATTCTCTCGAAGGACTCTAGCAAGGAAGAGGCTGTTAGACTGTTTGTTATCATATTATTTTCTCCTTATTTATTATCGAGTTGAAACCCTTTGCGGTCCTTTATGCAATTTCCCTTTTGAGCTCTCTAGGGCTTCACGCTATATAAGAACCCCTAGGCATCTTGAAGAATCCGATCCATTTCATTCTCTCATCTCTCTTCACATGGTATCATACCATCATTCCAAGACCGGTGTTCTGATCTAGATTCCGTCGCCACCAACATTCCCTCGCTTCTCATCTTCTCTGAAACCCTTGTGCGAGCCCCTTCCATCAGATTATGGCCCCGTGCAAGGCCTTAGGCTACCTCTTGGCCTTGCGCATGATATCGCTAGGGCCACTGTGTTGCCCATCCGCCAGCGGCTATCCAACCATTATGTACTTTCGTTGGTGGTGCAACTGCCACCACATCGTCTGTTTGGGCCTTCTACACTGCCAACAAGGCGTTGCACCGCCACTGTGCGCCATCTGCAGCTGTCCGTCTACCCATGCCCCATGTCTGCATCGCCCAACAAGACATTTGGGCCCTCTGTTCCTCCGTCTGAGGCTTTTCTGCTACTGTGCACCACAGTTTGTGGCATCACAACCACCATGTGCTGCCCAAGAAGCCCGGGGGGCTCAGAAATGGTGACCCAGGTGATGCGATATTTCCCAAATTGATGGGTCGCATAGGATTAAAGCCATCATAAATTTGGGGAATTTTATAAAATTGGGTTTTCTATCCCTAATTGATCAAATTTATTTAATTTTCTATTTTTATTTACGTTAAATAAATTAATATTGATTGTGATATCAATATTTATGACATATTAAATTAATTAGTGAGTCACTTAGAGATATATAGAGTCTGATTAGGATTTTATTAGATTGCAATTTTATTTCAATAACAATTTTGAAATTAAACCCCTCTCTATATAAAGGGGGCCCTGGTCCATTGTAGGGAAATTATGTTATGAATTAAAAATTGAGTTTTGATTTGGAGAAGGTTTCCACCACTATCCCCCTTTCCCCCAAATTCTAGGATTTCTCCTCTCCTCCCCTTCGTCTCTCAACCGCACGAAGTGCATTGCGGTTCTAATTTTTCTTCCCATCCTTTCTCAATTTTCCATCGGCATCAATTGGTATAAAAGCATGGAAACTGAATCGTTTCCACAATTCAACGATTCTAACGATTATTGTCGTTTGAAGTTCGGTTTGAGTCATCTCTCCCATGATTCGCATTCACGCTCGCATCAACAAAGGTTCAAGAACCATCTTCAAGCAAGCATCAAGGTACAAATATGGTTAGATTCATTGTTCAAGGAAGAAATAATCGTAAAAAAAGATCGTTGCACTTTGAATGCAACATGATTTTGATGATGCAACTAAAGAAAACGAAGATACTTTTATTCAAGATGAAGATTTAACTGTTACAACTCTCATACAAGAAGATGATAAAGAAGTAGTGCCCATCTACGATGAAAGCATTGCAGACAAAGATTCTGGAGAAGCAAAAGTCGCATATGATGAAAGCATCACCGATGAGGAAGTCGAGTTCCTCTCTATTGTTGTCCATGAGGCCCCTGCATCACCATCACCTCCCCGTAACAACCCAATTCTGCTGTAGGCCTCAAACCCTTCCACTAGGCCAACTCTAAAACCTTCTTCCAAGCTAGCATCACCCCCGACAACGCTCTGTGTGTCGACACCAACAACCACTTCCTCCCCTTCACGATGTTGTCGCAACCTGAACCCCCAAAACCCCTTCACCGTCTCTATCATCATCAACTATGAGGTCGTCATCATCGCTATCACCTTCTCCCCTGTGAGCGACACCATCGATACCACCAACATCAAGATCACCACTGCCGCTAGTGCCTTCTCTTTCTGTTGTATCGTCAGAACAACAACTGGGGCTCGAAGCTCCATCGCTGTCCAACCCTTAAGGGTGCTCGAAGGCGCTACCACCTCCCGTGCAAGCGGCTGCACTGCCAGCTGCCCCCATTTCGGCTTTGCCACCGGATTTGAAACTCCAAACCCTAACGAGAGGAAGAGCTTCCTATTTGATCGATCCCTTAATCTTCAATGGAAGAGATCAAATATCCCATGGGTTTTTCTATACAAAGGCCCCTTCAGTAAGTACCTTTTATCTAAAGGTTAAAGTTGAGAGTTATATGAGGGAAAAAGCTTGTCTAAGTGAAGGGGTAGAAAAATTGCAACCACACCCCCTAGTGGAAAGAAATTATAAACATAATGCTGAGTCAAATAAAAATTTGGTTCAAATTGGGAAGATGAATGAACAACTTCTGATGGAATTCTCCAACAGTATGTCAAAGATAAAACAATTCATTTGAAGATGAAAAATTTTCAAGCAGTGGCGAATTGATGCAATATTTCCTAAATCGACGAGCCAAATCAGACTAAAACCTTAACAAATTTGTGGATTTCTATAAAATCGAGTTTGGCGTCCCCAATTGATCATTTTTATTTAGTTGTCCCCAATTGCCGTCACAAATATATCATTGTTTTTGTTGATGATTTTTTTTGAGACCAAAGGAGGGAGAAACACTCTATGGTGTCTGCCCTAAATTTGTTAATAAACGAGAGTTAGGTTCAAGTAGACTTATAGTGGCCAAGATTCGAGGAGAGTCTTAGAATGAAAAATTATATTTTCAGCACAAAAATAAATAGAAGAGAAGAGAGTGCCATTTCTAGCGAGCCAAATTGCCCAGATAACCGCAAGAGGCCAAAGAAGAACCTCTCTAGGCCGATCTTTGACCTCATACAAGGAGTTTCAAAACAAGTCCAGGCTCTGAAGAGACAACCAATCAACCTCGATCTCCTGCCAGATAGGGAGAGTCCTCTCACAGCTGAAGAAAAGCTGATCTAAAGTCTCAATCTGCGTCTCACAGAGAGGGCAATTGTCAGAGATAACTTCGAACAATCTGGTGCAACGGTCTCTAGTCATGATGCGCTTTCTACGGAAAAGCCGCATGAAGAAAACAATTCTACTTGGCAGCTTCAGCTTCCAGATAAAGTTACAATCGTGAATTAAAGGGTCAGACCTTGATGGAGGCGGTCTACTAATAGCATTATAGGCACACTTGACAGAGAAATGGTTGGACTTCCACATCTAGTGGTCCCGCCTAGAGGTGGGCCTATCGACCTGTCTGATGGAGCCCAAAAGCAGCAGAAACTCCTCAAGCCGTTGATCAAAGAAGTTCATTAAGAATCGTGGCATCTAGTTGCCATATACCCAACACTCCACCACTTTTGCGTCGCGATTAACTGTCAAAGCAAACAAACGAGGGAACTTGAAGGAGAGCGTTCCATCATATGACAAGTTGTCAGACCAAAACATAAACATACTACCATCATCCAAAGATGGAAGAAAGAGATCCTGAAAATGAGAGAGCACCGATTTGATTCCTTTTCAGAAGGCAACTAGTGAAGAAATATGTTGAGGAAGAAACGAGTACTACACACCAATACCATAGATCTGGCGAATGAGTCTGCAACTCATATCGACACCTCTGCCCCAAATCCTGCTGACCCACTTTAAGAGAAGAGTTTCATTCATCGAATCAAAGTGTATAACCTCGAGGCCACCATCCTTAAAAGGCAATTTAACAATGGCTCAGTCAACCAGATGGAGTCCATGTCCGTCTTGTCCCTTTTCCCTGCAAAGAAAACGCTTCATGAACATCTCCAATCGACGCTTAATACCAACTGGTAGCAAACGTGATGCGATGAAATAAATAGAGATAGCTGAGAGAACATCTTTCACGAGCACCAAACGACCCCTCTTGAAAGTACCACGCCTTCCAACCTAAAAGTCTCTTCTCTAATTTCTCAATGACCGGGAGCCAATCTAGCATCTTGAAACTACCAATCGATAGATGGAGCCCCAAATATCGAATCAGGAGCGAGCCACTTCAGAGCCAAGCACGACGCAACAATCAAGAGCTTCAGAATCAGAGTGGCAAAACAGAATAGCAATAGATTTGCCATGATTGAGAATTAACCCAGAAAGCTCCTTAAAAATCTCCACGGTTAGAGCCATTACCCCCATTGATGAAGAAAATAGTGTCATCGACATATTGCAATAGGGGAATAGATATCATGTTAGAAGTGCATCCCTTCAAGACCTCACTCTGGACCACCCGGGCCACCATTGAAGCAAGTACTTCGGCTACAATCACAAAGAGCATCGGAGCAAGAGGGCATCTCTGTCTAACCCCACGTTGCAGCTGAAAGAACCCATCCTTAGGTCTTTCGTCGACAAGCACCACATAAGCGGTCGTGGTAATACAATGTTTCATCCAAGAGATCTACGTCTTCGAGAAACCATGCCTTGACATCGGCATCGATAAGAAGCGCCAGTCCACAGTGTCATATGCCTTGGAGAAGTCAACCTTCCAAAGTATCCCCTTCGACCTTTATCTTTTCTAATCCGTAATGATCTCAGTTGCCATAACCAGGCTGTCAGTAGTCTGTCTACACGGAATGAAAGCACTCTGAAGCGGTGAGATGATGTGCTCCATCATGCGATTCACTCTAATACCAATTACCAAGACCTTTGCCACAATTACGTAGATTTCATTAGATAAGGCGATATACCAGAAATCATCAATATATTCGGAGACATCTTTAGGAAGAAGGAAAATGAGTTCCTATTGAGCCTATCAAAGCCCGTGTTAGTGTGGGTGAACTCCTCCACGTCAAGCTCCCTCTCGACGAGCTCCTAGAACTCACGAAAGAAGAAGACGGGGAACCCATTCGGACCTGGGGCGCCATCTGCATTAAGGTTCGAAACTGCTACCTTCACTCCTCCACGGTCACAATCTGAATCAGATGATTAGCACGTTGTTCAGACAATGTGGAGCCCCAAGACCTGACCATCTCCAAGTTCTAGTTGCTTTTCTTCTTGAATAATCATGGAAGTGATCTGTAATGGCCCACCCCATCTCACGATCACCCTCCATCCATTTCTCATTCACCACAACTGAATGCAATTGGTTGTGTCAACGCCTCCCACTAGCAATTATATGAAAGTAGGCCGTATTCACAATGCCTTCTTTCAGCCAAGAATGCTGGGATTTTTGCTTCCATTCTGCAACACTTTTCTTGTCTTCTTCCATGATTGTTTTTTGTGCTGTCGATCTCTCCATGAGCTCTTCAAAGATAATATCTCTGACATCCTCAAGGCTATCAAGTATGGCAAGCTCCACCTTTGCCTCTGTACGACGGGCTCTACACATCACCCTTACCTCCTTGAAAGCACACTATCGATTGCTAAGCAATATCAATTTTTGAGACAACTTTGAAGTGACGGAACCCGAGACCACTGTAGAAGACCAGTGGTTGTAGACTAAATCCTGAAACCCTTCCTCCTGTAGCCAAGCTCTCTCAAACCTGAAGAAACCCTCATAGGAGAGATACTGCCCAAGTCCCAAAGTAGAGGTGTATGGTCTATCCTCGTACGAGGTCTGGAGATGGAAGTCGACAGTGGAAAGGCATCTGACAGCTCCGAGGATGGCAGAAAATGGTTGATACGAGAGCGAGAAACCGAATTTCTCCAAGTGTACTTAGTATCTGAAGCATCAATCACCTCCAGCTCGAGAGCATCAATTAGCTTCACAAAATCGACCGAGCTCGAATCCTGTCCACCTCTCGAGCGAGGCCTGTCAGATGAGAGCAACGTAATGTTGAAGTCACCCCCACAAGCCAAGGTACACCTGGGAAGGCATTCTTAGCAGTCCTGAGATCCGACCATAACACCGAGCGAAGAGGATGCGCACAAGGACCATAAACACATGATAAGGCAAACTAGTCCCTTGAGAAAGTATGTCGAAGAAGGACCGTGATAACATGCATCCCCTTTAACTCAGAGATGAATATGAATAGTGAGTCCTTCTAGGCTACAATAAGTCCTTTAGCGGTACCAGTAGTGTCTAAAGACCTAACCTTATTCAACAAGCCATTACCCAAAGGCCTCCACTGGATATGAGTCATAGAGGAGCGTTTAGTTTCCTGTAGTAGAACCACATCACACTCCCATTCAGTAAGCAAAGAGCCAACAAACCTCTGCTTATCTGGGTCACACAGACCCCCGACATTCCACGTTAGAACATTCATTGGGAAACAATTGTTGATCCTCCAATTTCGACGACTCCAACCGCTGTTGCAACCCTCAAGTTCTGCTCGAAATACAACACAGGCTCCTTAACTACCACCTTCGAGCATCATCGAGTCCTATACCGCTTTCCTCTACCAACATACTTCGATCTTTTTTGATGTCCACAATAATTATAATCGATTTTTTTGGGTTTATCTAATAAAGGAATTTTCATATATTAATAAAATTGTCAAAAATTTCTTTCACTACATCAAAACATTGTTTTCTACTTGTGTTCGGATTATTCGGTCTAATAATACTCTTGAGTTTACCTAACATGACTTGAGGTCGTTCTTTGCTTCTCGGAGGATTGTACACCAGACTTCTTGTTCGTATACCTCCCAGCAAAATGCGGTAGCATAACGGAAACCTAGACATCTTCTTGACATTGCTTGGTCCCTTCTCACTGAGATGAAGGTTTCGAAAACTTCATCTTCAGTTCTTACCACAACCCATCTCGTCAATAGGGTTTCATCTTCAGTTCTTAAGGGGAACACCTCATTCTCTTTACATCAATGAGTTGCCTTCCCTGTTGCCACTGAGAATTTTGGGTGCATTGCTTTTGTTCATGATTTTCATGCAATTGGCAAGTTGTCACCTAGGGTTATCAAATGTCTTCCTTTGATATTCTTGTACTTAGAAGGGCCATAGGTTCTATGATCTTGTTAGGCACTGATATTAAAATTCTTGCTGATATTACTTTCTTTGAACGTACTAGCTTCTTAACGTGGTTTGCCATTGACATCCCTTTGGATCTACCACTACCGACTGTCTCTAAATACAAGCACATTACTATACTTGCTTTATGCCATCTTCGAGCGCTCCCCACCATTGCTGCCCTGGACGTGCCTCATGAGCTTCCTATAGCTATCCACAGGCAAAAAACAATGTATTTTCCACCCTATGTCACATTTACTTCTACTGATGGTTTATCTAGTTGTGACAAGAGATATGCAGATGCTCTCATGGCCATTTGGCCCATTTCTATTCTCGAGATCATCACAATGCTTTACATGATTATGGCTTGCGACAAGCCATGAATGAAGATATATATGCACTTACATCCTGAGGAATGTGGGATCTCGTGCCGTGCCCTCAAAGAGTTTTAGACATATGGCTTGAAATGGGCCATCATGACGAAACAATCGCATGATGGATCCATTGACATATTAAAAGCTAGACTGATTGCAAAAATCTTTACGCAGACTTATGGGTAGACTAATTTGAGACATTCTCCCCAGTTGCCAGAATGGGAACCGTACGCACCATTCTTTTAGTTGTCGCTAATAAGGGATGTCCTATGCTTAGGTTATGAAGTCGAGGGGGAGTGTGTACCGACTTCGCAAGTCTATCTATGTCCTAAAGCAGAGTCCTCAGACATGGTTTAACATACTTACTACTGAGATCATCATTCTTGGCTTCCAGAGAACAATATCTGACTACTCTATTTTTTCAGACAAGTCTACTGACACTGTTATGCTTGTAGTTTACGTTGATGAGATGATTGTCATCGGAGATGACAAAGCATGCGTTTCTGAGACCAAGAACTTCCATCAGAAGGTCTTTGTCATGAAGGATCTTGGCCAAATCCGATACTTTCTTGGCTTTGAGGTCATACACATTATATAGGGACTCCATCTCTCACAAAGGAATTTTTTTCCTAGACATTCTTACTGAGACTGGACTACTTGGATTCAAGCCATCTGACATCCCTGCAGATCTAAGGAAGCATTCAACTTCTGTCAATCACGAGTTTGAAGATACTACACGATATAGAAGCCTAGTGAGCAAACTACTCTACCTCACTGTTACTGGGCCAGATATATTGTATGCTGTGAGTAGGAGCCAACCGACATAGCCATTGGTAGGTTGTTCTTCTAATCCTTCTATAGAGATATGCTTATATGTTTCTATGTTTCTATATCATTTTATCTATTTTCTTTTCCTCTTGTTTGGTTTATGTAATTTGCACATAGGCCTCTCCTCTATATAAGAGAGTCTAGGGCTCAAGGAATAAACGAGTTTCTCAATTTTCCCAACATGGTATCAGAGCGGTGGTCCTAGATTGGAGCTCTTGTACCCGAACCCCTAACTCTAGCCCCAACTCCAACCCTCTCTCGTGGCCCGCGACCCGCGTCACAACTGCCTATCGCGAGGCACTCGCGGCCTCGCTGCTTGCTGCCTGCGGGCTCGTCGCCCCCTGCGACCGCTCCGACTCGCTGCCCCTCCCCTGCAACAGAACCCCTTTGCGACTGAACCCCCTTGCGGTCGGACTCCTCCACGTGCGGTTGTAGACGCCAAAGCCGTCACTGCAAAAGGGACTCCTTCTTCGTGATGGTGTTGGTTGCTATTTGAGTCTAGACGTGCAACCAATCTCCTTTATGTTCATATAGACAAGTATTTCGTCAAGTCTACGATCGTTGTCTTCTTCTATCGGTAACATGTCGGAGAACAAAATAGGTATCCCCACCACGGATGCTTTCAGAGGTCCAACGCCCATAGTCAAGATGGATGGGTCGAATTATGAGTTGCGGACCATGCAGTTCATGAGCCTAATGAAGTCGATCGGTAAGAATCATATTCTGACCGAGAAAAAGTAGACATAGAAGACATGGTTGTATGCCTCATGGGAGGCTGATGACGCATATGCTCAGGTTTGGTTGTTTGGTATATTGATACCAGATATTGCAAATGTTGTCTTGCACCAGCCCACTGCCAAAGCCATGTGGGATATTCTTGCTGGCACGTATTCACATGCCAAGAATGAGACAAAAATTATACAGCTTAAGCATGATATCTTCACAATAAAGCAGAATGGTCAACCTCTACATGCTCTTTATATTGCCTGGCGCAAGATGTTTGAGAAGCTTCATAGCTTCATGCCTCTTACGGCTACTCCAGAGCAATTAAAGACATACATAAATGCTATGATAGATTGAGTCTTCCTGGCCTCTCTTGACTCACAATATGAGGCTGCTTCCTCCTAGATACTGGCTGATGCTATCATTCCTCCCATGGAGGAGGCATTCCATAGATTGAACTGGATCAACATCTCAACTCCCGCCCCAGTGCCGAATTCCTCTGCCATGGCGGCCTCTCGTGGAAGAGACGATCCATCTCAGTCCCGTGGAAGAGGATCACGTGGTAGAGGTGGTCATGGTCGTGGACCACCTTGTACCTATTGTCATAGATATGGTCATTTAGAAGATACATGCTATACCAAGCATGGTTTCCTAGTGTCCGCACGCATAACATAGCAAGTTCAGCATTATGCAGCTCCGTCCACATCAGATCGACGATATGATGAGCTTTTTTCTTGACTTAGAGACCTCATGCCCCCAGGCAGTACCCCTACTCCTGCTCTAGAAAACAGTTCGGACATTGTTGCTACTGCAGGAGCTAGTACCTCAGGTAGCGTTCATGCCTCTACTTCCTATCATGGTTTAGATATCTCAGAATGGGTCCTAGACTCTGGTGCCACACGTCGTTTGTGTGGAGATAGTGATCAACTCATAGCCTACGATCAGGTTTCTCCAGAGAGGACTGTGGTCATTGCAAATGAGACTCATTCCCCAGTCACCGGACATGGGAGATCACCTTGACGCCCTCTATACGATTGCATAATATGCTGCATGATCCTGATTTCTCAACGAATTTACTGTCTATTAGTCAGATTACTAGAGATTTAAATTGTAGAGCAATATTTGGATGAACTCGGAGAGTCCTTGGTGCCGTTTCGATGACTTCCAATCAATCTGGAATTCGATCCACCTGAACAAAGATAGACCAAGAACAGATCGCCTTCTTCTGATGGCCTATCTTTGGGCGATTTGACGTGGCAGAAACGACCTGCTTTTCTCCAGGCAAAGATTTTATGAGGAGAACGTGGCCTTCCTTGCGAAAAGGCTGGTCGAGGACTGGATGCTGTAGCGCTTTGGTTTTGTAAGGGTGGGGTAGTTTGTTTTTGTAAGGGTGGGTTAGTTTGTTCTTTAGCTCTGTAACTTCCTTACTTTCGATTTTTGTTAGCAATAAAATTTTGATGGGGAGGGTACCACCGAGCACTACCCCCTAATTTGCAGACTTTCAAAAGAGCAATATTTGATCCATCATCTCTTGTTTTTCAGGACATTCTTACGGGCCGAGTGATTGGTTGTGGCAGTGAGAAGGGCGACCTCTATCGACTGGTCCAAACACCGTATGCTTGCCTATCCTCCCATTTCACTGGACCGGTCTCTTCTTTCCTTTGGCATCTGCGCTTCAGTCATCTTCCGCTTCAGAAACTACGTCAAGCCCTTCTTTAGATTTTACCCTGTTCATCATTCAGTTGTGAGGCATGTCAGTTAGGGAAGCATCATTCAGTTGGTAGGCTATTAGGAAGCATAAGCGTTCATGTGCCTCATATCTGATTGCTTCTCATGTCACCTTAGAGCGTTTGACGAGTGATTTCAGGAGGTTTGTCACTGCTTTATCCACCGTGGCCATACCACGGACTTATCATGCGACATTGACAAATAACAGGTGACATCTAACTATAGAGGAGGAGATGGCAGCTCTCCAGTCTAGAGGTACTTGGAGTCTGGTCTCGGCCCCCACTGGGGCGTCTATAGTAAGTTGCAAATGGGTGTTTACAATGAAGCAGAATGCAGATGGCAGTATTGATCGGTACAAGGCTCACCTTGTAGCTCGTGGCTTTACAAAGACATATGTGGTGGATTATCGTGACACCTTATCTCAAGTTGCTCGTCATTCTACCCTACATATTCTCTTATCTGTTATTGTGATTAAAGGTTGACCTCTATTTCAACTTGATGCCAAGAATGCCTTTTTATACGATGATCTTCAGAATCAGGAGGAAGTTTACATGCATCAGTCGCCGGGGTTTGCTGCTGAGGGGAGTGTTCAAGGGGGGAGACTTCATAAGGCAATTTATGGCCTTAAGTAGAGTATGAGAGCTTGGTTCCAGAAGCTCTCAGATTTGTTCAAGAAGCAAGGGTTCAGATGATCGAATGCATGTCACTCTCTTCATATAGAGAACTTTTAGAGGTATGATTGCTATTATGGTGTATGTTTATGTCTTGATGCTATACTTATTACATGATATGACATAAGAAATCAAGAGGGCGAAAGAATTTTTGGGTCGTGAATTTGTTACCAAGGATCTTGAAGCTCTTAGATACTTTCTGGGACTGGAGTTTTCCAAAAATCAACAAGGACTTGTGATGACTCAGAGTAAATATGTCACTGGTTCCAGAAGCTCTCAGATTTGTTCAAGAAGCAAGGGTTCAGATGATCGAATGCATGTCACTCTCTTCATATAGAGAACTTTTAGAGGTACGATTGCTATTATGGTGTATGTTTATGTCTTGATGATATACTTATTACATGAGATGACATATAAGAAATCAAGAGGGCGAAAGAATTTTTGGGTCGTGAATTTGTTACCAAGGATCTTGAAGCTCTTAGATACTTTCTGGGACTGGAGTTTTCCAAAAATCAACAAGGACTTGTGATGACTCAGAGTAAATATGTCACTTATTTGCTAAGTGACACAGGAATGCTTGGGTGTCGACCTGCCACTTCACCCATGGATCCAAGCATGAAACTATATGATGATGATACCGATGAGGTTGACAGGAGAAGATACAGAGAGCTGGTGAGAAAGCTTCTTTATGTTACCATTACTAGACCCGATATTTCATTTGCTATCAGTCAGGTGAGCCAATTCATGGAACAACCTCGTCAGGTACATATGGATGCTATACAAATGATACTAAGGTATCTTAAATTATTTCTAGGTGCAGGGCTGCTATTTAAAAGAGGTGACACCATCACTATCTCAGCATGCGTAGACGCAGATTATGCATGATGCCCCAAAGACAGCAAGTCTACAACTGGATTTGCTATATTTGTTGGAGATTTACTTGTCTCATGGAAAAGTAAGAAGCAAACTATAGTTGCTAGATCTAGTGCTGCATCTGAGTATAGGGCTATGCCACAAGCATGTACAGAAATGATGCGGGTTCGAGCAATCCTTACAGATCTACATATAGATATCATATACCTCTTCCTATGTCGCTAAAATGCGACAATCAGGCTGCCCTTTTTATTGGTAATAATCCTGCATTCCATGAAAGAACGAAGTGCATTGAGGTCGATTATCATTAGGCAATATTCATCCGTGCTAGGGCTCGATGGAGGTTGCAACGTTTTGATTTCAGCCCTTACAGATCACAAGCATACCAAATAGGGTTCTTAAAACCCTATATCGAAGAGAAACAGAGATGGTAGGACGAGTACGAGGCCTTTGTGCGGTGGTTGGTGCCATCAAGCAATGTCTGCAGCCGTTGGAGGCATCTTGTGAAGGAGCTGCTGGAGCTGCACGCGAAGGTGGGGGGGGGTGGTGCACAAAGGTGCTGTTGGAGCTACATGGGCCACATGAGGCGATGCACGAGGTGGCTAGATGTCACATGAGCTTGTACTGTGACCTGGATGCCGCAGGGGCGACTTCTCGCTCACAGTAGGGTGTCGTTGGGCAGCAAGGTGCCCAAGCGGTGGGCCTTGGAGGACTGTGGAGAGAGAAGGGGGAAAATGGAGGGGTCATCAATGAGAAGATAACTGACGACACATGTTAAGACTGACGGGTGAGGTGGGATCTAGGGTACAGGGCTTCGATCTAGCTCTGTTGCTCTGATACGATGTTGAGGGAAAGAAAAGAACTTATTATTCAATCAGGGAGTTTTGGGACTTGGTGGGGTAGGAGACTTGGGAAGGGGTGGAAGGGCTTCGCCTGATCAATGGTGGCTTTGAGCGACTAAACAAGTCCTTGTTGTTCCTTCTTCCTAAAAAGGATGTGGTGAGGCGGCTGGAGGACTTACGTCCTATTTGCCTTACGAAATGCTATTTATCTCATTGTGGCGTAAGATGCGGGAGGTTCGTGGCACTATTATTGACCAGCTCAGACGACTTTCATCCCCGACCGTCACATGATGGATGGGGTTCATGTGGAAGGTGGATTTCTTAAAGGCCTACGATTACACGGATTGGATGTTCATTTGTGTGTCCATTCATCTTAGGGGCTTCCCAAGTGAATGGATTGCCTCGATGAAGTGATGCGTTACATCATCTTCTCATGCAGTCTTTACTGAATGAGAAGCATGAAGGTGAATTTTTCCAACCTCAACGCGGAGTGAGGCTAGGGTGCCCACTAGCTCCATTGCTTTTTGTTGTGGTTGCAGATGCTCTGACGAGGATGGTGTTGAAAGTTATGGAGGGGGATTTTTTGGCAGGCTTCAGTTCAGGGGAGATTTCCATTCATGTGCTCAAATATACCGATACCATTTTTCGTGTAGAGGGGCATTCAACATTTGCGGAAGGGATGAATATTGTCCTTGTGCTGTTTGGGTTGGTCTGTGACCGCTGAATCAATCATGCTAAGTTTGCTTTTGTTCCTTTCGGATGAATGAGTAGGAGGTGATTTTTTGTGAGGCTGCTTCATAGACACCGAGGGGGGCTCTACCGATCCTATATCTTAGGATACAACTAATGGGTGGTAAGCTGCGACAAGTGGATTGAGCTCTTGTTATTGAGAGGATGGAGAAGCTGATAGGTTGGCGTGCGGTTTGCTTGTCTAGAGGTGGATGTCTGGTCCTGTTGAAAGTGGTTCTCTCGGCTATTCCTGTGTTCTTCTTGTCTACGCACCTCTTACCTGTTGGGGTGAAAGTAAAGTTGGAGGCAATAATGCAGAGATTTTTTTGGTCCACTTCTGGGGTGGAAGATTCTAGTCCTTAGAGAGGAGGATGGTGGGTAGTGGATCCGAAGCTTGGAGGTGATGAACACTTCCTTTTGGCAAAGTGGGTGAGGGTGACCATAGTTTAGGGAAAGGCCCTAAATAGTGGTTTCGGTCACCATTTCGGTGACTAACCAAAATAGAATTTCGGTCGAAATTCGATTGATATTTCGGTCATTTTGGTCATTTTTTTTACCAAGGCCCTCATATTTCGGTCATTTCGGCCATTTCGGTCGAATTTTGATTTTGACAGGATATCGATATTTGACAGGAATTCGATCGAATTTTGTTTAAATTTGAGGCAATGGTTTAGGGAGGAGGCTCTGATTTGCTCTGTAGGCAATGTAGGTAATATCCATATCGGTATCGATATGGATATCGTGTCGATATTATATGTCGTCGATATATTGACGATATATCGACGCCATATTGCCGATATCAGACCGATTTTACGAAGAAAATTGCCTTGGAAGTGCAAATATTGGCCATATCGATGATTTTTTTTGAATAAAAACGAGGGGGAGCACTCCCAAGATGGGAGTCACCACACCACAATATCATTGATAAGCAAAAATATCGGCCATATCGATGATATATCGGTCACATGTCGATATCGGTATATCATCGATATATCGCGATATGGCTTACTATGTCTGTAGAGCGTTGCGGTTGATTTGTGGTGTCTCTCAGGACCTCGCTTCGTAGGTTGCTGCTATCCTTGGGTCTTCCAACTTTTGGAGGGGGATTTGCGTGATGCTTCCACGGGTGATCCCCCTCTTGCGATCGGCTCATGGTGACGGTCGTGGCTTTCAATTCTAGATTGATAATTGGACTGTCCATGGATTGTTGCGCACTCGTTTTCCTCGATTGTTTGCTATGGCAGTTTCTGGTGGGGCCTCCTTCTGGGATTGTTGGAAGACCGAGAGCTGGATCCCTCTATTTTGTTCTAAGCTTTCTGATTAGCGTTTTGTAGAGTTTTTACATCTTATGGAGGCTATGCCTATATGGGAGGGGTTTCATGATATTAGGGACCACCGAACCTAGGTTGATGGGCATTTTTCTATTCGAAAGGCCTATATGGCCTTCTATTGGACAATGGTATTTGATTCAGCGAGCGTTTCAGACATACTTACCGATATTTAGAGGTGGGAGATCCCTCTGAGGGTGAGGATTTTTGTTTGGTTGCTATGCAGGAATTGCCTGTTTACCAGTGAGAGGTGAGCCATGTTTTTCTTTAGTACTGGCGGCACATGTCAACGATGTCTTGTAGCGAGTGAGGATGTTGAGCACCTCTTCTTTCTTTGCCCGATCACAAAAGAGTTATGGGCGGCATCACATATGGAGCTGAGGTCAACAACTGATTGGGTTGGTTTTGTGACTCGATGGATAATTTGGGAAATGCGATTAATCACACTAAAGTGTAGGTGGTTGGGAAATGCGATTAATTACACTAAAGTGTAGGTGGTGACTAGTTTTGGTCTATGTGGCTCGCACGGAATGAGAATATTTTCTATGGAGAAAGAATGCATATGGAAAATGTTATAGAGCATCCGGAAAATTTAAAGGCTTTTTGGTCTTTATAACTCGTTTTTGATACTTATTGTGCATATATAGAGCTTACAAGTGGATGTTTACATGGCGTCACATACTTCTTTTCCTAAAAAAACTTTTATCCTAGAGCAAGTACTATCTTGACATCCTTGTAGATGTGTGTTTACTTGATTGTAAACCGTCCTCTATTCCAACTGAATCTCAGTGTCATGCCACTTCGATGGGTCCCTTATTTGAGATAATTTGTGATATAGAAGCTTAATGAGCAAACTTTTATATTTTATAATTACTAGGCCTGATATTTTTTGTGGTACGTGTAATGCCATGGGCTTAGTTTTGGGTTGTTATCGAGGATAGTTAACCTTCTCAACTTATTGGGCTCGGGACCAAGAGGCTCACACAATGCGTAAGCTAAAGTTATGTAGTATTTATATTCCTCTCGTATAACTCACTCTTTTACTTTGTTGGTACTAGATGTAGGCCTATGTTTGAGGTCTTTCAACCTCACTGACTTAAATTTGCTATGTCGTCGTTGCAATATGCCTCATCACTTATGATGCAACATGATAACGACTCTTGTGAACGCTTATTTAATTTATCTTATTTAACATTTGCTTTGCTTATTTTTTGTTTATTTAATTCCCATGTAAAAGGCTCATTATAAAAGGCCTCTTTTATATTTTCCGTTTGATTTCTTCTTTCCCTAATTTTAGGGATTGGTTGCTTATTTTGAGGGGGAGTAGCCTCTATAAAGGGCTCCCTTTGTATTAGGGTTTCATTAAGTTGAATTGAGTAAAATTTTTCCTATCCCTAATTTTCTCTCTCTCTCTCTCTCCCTCTCTCTCTCGGTCACGCCGCCTCTCTCCCGAACCCTTCTTTCCCCGCTTCTTCCCACCCTTCGTTCCAACCCAAACCGCCCCCCCCTTCACGCCGCCGCCCACCCGATCACCCCTCCCGACCTCGACCAGCCCTTTCCTCCCCCGATTCCCTTTCTCCATTCAATTCCGCCCCCTCCTCTTCTCTATCTCCCCACGCCTCTTCCTCCCCACTGCGCGCCGCCGCCTTTCTCCCCACCCAACACCAACGCCGCCCACCCCACCCGCAGACCAACGCCCTGCGACTGCGCCTTCGCCTCCCGCGCCACCGATAACTCCGGGCCCTCCACCAGCCTCCCCCCCTCCTTCATCACGTGCACCAGCCGCTCCCCTCCTTTCCTTGCCCCTGCAACGCCAGCGGCCCCATAGCAGCCAGAAGCTGTCCACGCCACTGCAAGTAACTCGGCGGCACCCGTTAGCAGCATTCCATCGGTGACTGCGTCCCTGCAAGTCCATCAACAAGTCTGTCCTGTTGCCGTGATCGACGAACAGATCCGAAGCAAGCACATTTTCTCTTTCCGGTTGTGGTACGAGCGCCCGTTTATCATATTTTACGGCAATAATTTAGTTTGTGGATTGTGGTATTGCTGATTTAGTTTAGTGAATCGTTGAGACCCCTGAATCGTTGCAAAATCGTGATAATTTTTTCTAAGAGCTTCTAACTCATCCGTTTGCCTAAATTTGTGGATAGTAATCGGTGCTAAAACGCGAGTAATCTGACGATTATTGTTGCTGAATTTTGGCCTGTCGTGCCCCATTCATCTCATTCGTCAGTTTGTTCAATAGTCCCATTGCTTGAGTCGTCATTTTAGGTCTTTGCACACATTGGTTGCATCAATTTGGTATCAGAGCCCACGATCTTGCACCTCACTTGCACTTCATTTATTCATTGCATAAAAAAAAAGAAAAACAAAAAAAAAACAAACCACCACAAGAAAAAAAAAGTTCATATTGCACTTGTGAGTCCCTCGATCCGTGAGAACCAAACCTCTATGGCTTGCCGTCCCGATCCCATGGCGCGGTTGGAAGCCATGATGGCAAACTTGGGTGAGGAAATCCGTCGCACCAACACTCGTCTAGAAAATATAGAGAGGACGGTAGCCAATAACACCCAACAGTTGGAGGTCTTGAATTTTGACAGAATGGATAGGGAGTACAGAAGGGAACAGGGTAGAAGGGACACTAGCCGCTCTTCCACGTCAAGTGGGCGACATCGTAACCCTCGTAATCCCCGACATCATGAACGTGACACAATTGTCTTTGATCCTAGTTCTGAAAGCGATGTTAGCAACGAACCATCCCTACACCTGGAGTCGCTGCCATCTTCAGGTGGCGAGGAGAGTGAGAACCGAATACCTCGTAGGCGTCGACCTGAAGAACATAATCGAAGGAGAGAGCATGAGTTGCGAGGGCGACCACACAATCAAAATCAAGATCCTAATTGGGACCGGGGAATAAGGATTGACGTTGCCGACTTTGATGGACGACGCGATCCGGACGTCTTTCTTGATTGGATGGATCAGTTAGAACATTTCTTTATTTGGAAGGAACTGCCGAGTGAGCGGAGAGTACAGTTTACCACGTTAAAGCTGAAAGGATTTGCCTTACTTTGGTGGAAACATCTCCAGGAGGAACGCCATCGTCAGGGAAAAGAACGCATTCATTCTTGGACACGGATGCAACAGAAACTTCGGGATAAGTTTCTTCCGGAGGAGTATCGACAGAACTTGTACAATCGCCTACAAAACCTCCGTTAGGGAACACACACTGTTCGGGACTACACTGAAGAGTTCCAAGTTCTGATAGGTCGGAACAACTTAAAAGAAAGCGATTCCCAACTGGTGGTCCGATACACACATGGATTGCGAACCAACATCCAAGATGAGTTGTACATGTGTGACTGTCGAACAGTAGACGCTGCCCATGATAGAGCTGAAAGGGCTGAAGCGAAATTATCCAGGAACCTCACACGGCGCATGGCGATCACCACTGCCTCTACTGCCACACCCTCTGCACCAACCATCCCCACCGGACAAACTAAAGTGGGCGCCCAGTCAAGCATCAAATCAGGGAACCCTATATCCCGCACTACTACTGGAAACACAAGTTCACACCCCCGACCAGTTCATGCTGGGTCCGGAATTCTCGGTGCTCGTCCTACGGTATGACCCGATACTTGTTTCAGATGCCTTCAGAAAGGGCACCGCGCAGCAGAATGCCCAAACCCTAGAGTCAAACCCGCCCATTTATGCACCGTCGACGACCCTGAATACCCCGACCCTGAACAACAGGAACTTCCTGAAGATGATCCGACTACGTTGACTGCTGACACCATGGGAGCCGATGACTATGAACCTCTAGGAGTGGAGGGAGACGAATTCGGTCCGTTCCTAATAATCGAACACGATTACTTTATCGCCCCCGACAGCGCACCCACAAGCATTCTGCTCACCCCCGCTGTTCACGAGGCTGATAGTTGGCTACGACGCAGCATCTTCCGAACCACCTGCACCTCTGGAGGGCGACACTGTTCACTAATCATTGACGGAGGAAGCGTTGAGAATTTTATTTCCCAAGAAATGGTAGATAAGTTGGGTCTGCCAACGCAACCACTCGAGAAACCGTACAACGTGGCATGGTTTCGAGGTGGAACCCAAATCCCGATCCACCGTCAAAGCCTCGTTAACTTCTCCATTGGTCCCACATATAAGGACGAGGTGTGGTGCCATGTAGCCTCTATGGATGTCTGTCACATACTTCTAGGGAGACCGTGGCAATTCGATCGAGACACCGAACATCGAGGAAAACTGAACACGTACACATTTCTCATAGACAAGGTTCGTGTAACCCTCAGACCGCAACGTGAAGCCCTTAGCCCTCGCCAAGTGGCTACACTTCGAGCTACGACCAACCAAACTTGTAACAAAACCCCACCTGCAAAGACTGCGACCACGGGCTCTGTGTTGTTGATAGAAGCCCAAACATTCCAACGTGAAATTCAAGAGAGCTCCACCATCTATGCATTAGTGGGTCGTGAAGTGGACAACCAAGAGACAGCTCCACCTGAAGTCCCGCCTGAGATAAAGCCCATCATCAAAGAGTTCGCAGACATCATGCCTGAAGAGTTGCCGGAAGGACTACCCCCGTTGCGGGACATTCAACATCACATTGATCTAGTCCCTGGAGCCAGCCTCCCTCACTTACCCCATTACCGAATGAGCCCAAGCGAGCATGAAGAGATGAACCGGCAGGTTACCGATCTGCTGCGACGTGGGTATGTTCGAGAGAGTATGAGCCCCGTGGCGGTTCCTGCTCTGCTGACCCCGAAGAAAGACGACACTTGGAGAATGTGCGTGGACAGTCGAGCTATCAACAAGATAACGATTAAATATCGTTTTCCCATTCCACGCCTTGATGATATGCTTGATATGTTATCAGGTGCCAAACTGTTCTCCAAAATGGATCTCCGCAGCGGTTACCATCAGATTCGCCTCCGACCTGGAGACGAGTGGAAGTCAGCTTTTAAAACCAAAGAGGGTCTGTATGAATGGACGGTCATGCCCTTCGGTTTGTCTAATGCCCCAAGCACCTTCATGCGGACAATGAATCATATTTTGCGACTCTTTATTGGCAAGTTGGTGGTCGTGTACTTCGATGATATCCTGATCTACAGTTTGACCAAAGAAGACCACCTATCTCACTTGTGACAAGTCCTGGAAACCCTGAGAGACCAAAAACTGTACGTCCACCTCAAGAAATGCTCCTTCATGTCGGACACGGTCCTCTTCCTAGGATACATTGTCACCGCTGATGGACTTAAGGTTGATCCCTCCAAAATCCAGGCCATTCAGAGCTGGCCCGTACCCAAAACACTCACGGAAATTCGCAGCTTCCTGGGATTAGCTTCTTTCTACCGACGTTTCATACGGAACTTCAGCACTTGTACAGCTCCGTTGGTAGATTGTATGCGGAAAGGCGCACCCGCCTGGACTCTCGAAGCAGAAACGAGCTTTCAAAATCTAAAACATCAATTGACGCATGCTCCTGTTTTGGCACTCCCCGACTTCACCAAGATTTTCGTGGTCGATTGTGACGCCTCACATGTCGGGATTGGCGCTGTCCTCAGTCAAGAAGGACGACCTGTCGCCTTCTACAGCGAGAAATTGAACGATGCCAGATCACGGTATTCCACTTATGATGTTGAATTTTATGCTGCGGTCCAAGCTCTCAAGCATTGGAGACATTACCTGATCCAGCGTGAATTTATCCTTAACTCTGATCATGAAGCCCTGAGATATTTGAACTCCCAGAAAACTCTTAACAAGCGTCATGCCAAATGAGTTAATTTCCTCCAAGAATTCACCTTCCATCTCAAACACAAAGCCGGAACCCTGAACCGTGTGGCCGACGCGTTGAGCCGGCGAGCACATGCCCTGACCACGATGACCGTCAGCACGACAGGATTTGAAACTCTCAAGGACCTATACCCCACTGATCCTGATTTCGGTCAAATTTATGCCGACTGTGTTGGTACTGGGCGGGACCCAACAGCTACGTTTGTTCTTCATGAGGGTTTCCTATTCAAAGGCCACCAACTATGCATCCCGGCCACGTCCCTTCGAGAGAACTTAATTTCAGAACTACACAATGGAGGTTTAGCTGGACATTTTGGACGAGACAAAACCTCGATCCTTCTCCAAGAACGTTTTTATTGGCCGCAGTTGCGAAAGGATGTCACAAAATTCGTACAGAAATGCCAAACATGTCAAAGATTCAAAGGACACCGGCAGAACACTGGATTATACACACCCCTACCGATTCCTCTGCGACCCTGGGAAGACATCACCATGGATTTTGTGCTAGGGTTACCTCTCACTGTGCGAAAAGTCGACTCTATTTTTGTGGTTGTGGATCGATTTTCTAAAATGGCACATTTCATTACATGTAGGAAAACCTCAGATGCATCTCATGTCGCTGATTTGTTTTTTCGTGATGTCGTCCGTTTGCATGGTGTCCCTCGTTCTTTTACTTCAGACCGTGATATCCGGTTTTTGAGTCACTTTTGGCGCACGCTTTGGTCTCGTCTTGGTACTTGTTTGCAGTATAGCACCGCTTATCATCCACAAACAGACGGGCAAACTGACGTAGTTAACAGGTCATTAGGAAATTTGTTGCGATGTCTTGCAGGGGACTCTCCGTCCAAATGGGATCTAATTCTTCCCCAAGCTGAATTCGCATATAACAGTTCCACTAATAGGTCCACCGGAAAATCGCCCTTTGAGAGTGTGTACGGTTTTCCACTTACCCAATTTCTTGACCTAAAAGCCACAACCATGCAAGGGAGAAATAGTGCAGCTGCTGAGGATCTGGTCGAACACCTAACTCACATCCATACTGAAATCCGAGCCAAACTCCAATCCATGACCTAGAAATACCAAACCCAAGCCAACCTACACCGAAGAGAGAGCGAGTTCAGAGTTGGAGAATTAGTGATGGTCCACCTTAAAAAAGAGAGGTTTCCTTTGAGAGTCCACCAAAAATTGAGTGAGCGGAAAATTGGTCCATTTCGAGTCCTCAAAAGGATTGGCCCCAATGCTTATTTACTCGACCTGCCGCCAGACGTCCAGACATCGCCAGTATTCAACGTATCAGATCTCTTTTTATATCATGGAGATGAACAGACAGATGCCACTACGCCAGCAGTTCCTGATGATGATATGCGCCACCTGCCAGCCGCAACCGATGCTGATCAGATTGAAGATATTGCAGACATCCGAGATATGACGACTAGACGTGGTCTCTTCCGACGATATCTAGTCAAATGGAAGGGACGACCTTTTACCGATTGCACCTGGATTGACGAGGATGAACTCCAACAACTTCGCCCCGATATACTTCAGAATTTCCACGATGCCATCTCGACGGAGCGAGATTCTTTTCAGCTGGGGGGAGTTGATGCAGCATGATAACGACTCTTGTGAACGCTTATTTAATTTATCTTATTTAACATTTGCTTTGCTTATTTTTTGTTTATTTAATTCCCATGTAAAAGGCTCATTATAAAAGGCCTCTTTTATATTTTCCGTTTGATTTCTTCTTTCCCTAATTTTAGGGATAGGTTGCTTATTTTGAGGGGGAGTAGCCTCTATAAAGGGCTCCCTTTGTATTAGGGTTTCATTAAGTTGAATTGAGTAAAATTTTTCCTATCCCTAATTTTCTCTCTCTCTCGGTCACGCCGCCTCTCTCCCGAACCCTTCTTTCCCCGCTTCTTCCCACCCTTCGTTCCAACCCAAACCGCGCCCCCCCTTCACGCCGCCACCCACCCGATCACCCCTCCCGACCTCGACCAGCCCTTTCCTCCCCCGATTCCCTTTCTCCATTCAATTCCGCCCCCTCCTCTTCTCTATCTCCCCACGCCTCTTCCTCCCCACTGCGCGCTGCCGCCTTTCTCCCCACCCAACACCAACGCCGCCCACCCCACCCGCAGACCAACGCCCTGCGACTGCGCCTTCGCCTCCCGCGCCACCGATAACTCCGGGCCCTCCACCAGCCTCCCCCCCCTCCTTCATCACGTGCACCAGCCGCTCCCCTCCTTTCCTTGCCCCTGCAACGCCAGCGGCCCCATAGCAGCCAGAAGCTGTCCACGCCACTGCAAGTAACTCGGCGGCACCCGTTAGCAGCATTCCATCGGTGACTGCGTCCCTGCAAGTCCATCAACAAGTCTGTCCTGTTGCCGTGATCGACGAACAGATATGAAGCAAGCACATTTTCTCTTGCCGGTTGTGGTACGAGCGCCCGTTTATCATATTTTACGGCAATAATTTAGTTTGTGGATTGTGGTATTGCTGATTTGGTTTGGTGAATCGTTGAGACCCCTGAATCGTTGCAAAATCGTGATAATTTTTTTCTAAGAACTTCTAACTCATCCGTTTGCCTAAATTTGTGGATAGTAATCGGTGCTAAAACGCGAGTAATCTGACGATTATTGTTGCTGAATTTTGGCCTGTCGTGCCCCATTCATCTCATTCGTCAGTTTGTTCAATAGTCCCATTGCTTGAGTCGTCATTTTAGGTCTTTGCACACATTGGTTGCATCAACTTATTCCCAGTAATGCACCTTCCAATTAGCCTTTTTCTCTTATTTTTGGTAGGGGGACTCCATCTCTTGGGTAGGCTTTTCTGTACTATTAGAGAGACCTTCCTCTGATATTATATGTAACGTTCCATACCTAGACCTGAGTTATAAAGGATAATTAGCCCTCACAATTTACTGGGCTTGGACCCAAGTGGACCAGTTGACCACCATTCAAAATGCTTAAGCCCAAGTCGTGAAGTAGTAATATCGTCTCTTATAATCTACTCTTACACTTTGTGGCTACTATTTGTAGGACTATGTTTGGGGTCTTTCAACCCCCCTACTTATATTTACAATGTCCTTGTTACGAATCACTCATTCCTAATACAGTGGTGGCTTATCACCCATTCCTAATAATAGTGGTGGTTACTTGCTTTGAGTAGTCCGTTCTTCCTTTTCTTTAATAAGTATAGCTTCACCTCTTGGGTAACCTTTTCTATAATTAAAAGAACTTGCTCTGATAGTATTTGTAATGTCCTGGGCCTAAACTCAAACCATTATCAAGGATAACTGACCATCACAACTTGTTGATATTCTTGACTAACAAGCATTGTTTGGTGGTCGAATTCGCTCCTGGGATTATTTTGCAGTCTTTGCAACAAAATCAATCTCTTCTCCTTGAGGCAAAGTAATTTATATGTGTTCTAGTCGAGTCACTCTTATAAGTAATTAAATGCTCATGCTATGAAAAGATCATAAGCCGTTACAAAGTCCGGAATAACTTTTCCCTCTTCATTTCTATCCCCGAAGCCATGTACTCCATGAACACTAGCATACCCTGAAGCATCCTTCCCCACATGTCCATTAATATCTCCACCTAGACAATCCATCTCTCTTTGTGGGATTCCTTGCATAATCTTATCCAAATCCTCCCAAAAAGCTTGTTTAATCCTTTCATCTAAACCAATTTGCAGCGCAGAGATGATACTTATAATTTCTTCCATGAGCATCACTTTTAGCAAAATAATCCGATCCCTGAATCTTTGCACTAAATAATATTCTTAAAAAGAACACTATTTAGGAATTTGTCTCTCTTGCGCCGGCTGTCGGCTACCTAATATGCAAACCTCTTCAATTTACCTGGGCTCGGGATCGGCCATGGCCGAGTTACTGTAGCAACTACAGTGTGCAAGAAATAACTTATTCTCGTGGTCTCAGAGATTGAGTTCTCTTCTCATTTTTGGTGAGAGTGCCTTCATGATCCTGAAATATCTAAAATGGCTAACTTGACTACAAGGTAAAACTCTTGGACTAGTCTCTCCTATACATATAGTTCTGGGGTCTACAACATTCTACATAACGGGAAGGTTGTTTGGATTCTTTGGAAAGGTGGACATCGATTATGACCTGGAATCTTCCATTAAAGAAAATCCGATGAAGCAAGTTGGCAGATGTGGCCTTGTTAGGAACGGCATAAATGTGATTTGTTTTTTTTGTTTATGTTAAATTTCTCACTAAATGATGAACCTGTTAAAATAAATTTTGTCCGCTGTTTTGCTTGTATGCTTCTGCAAGTTTGCCTGGTACCTTTTCACTTTTGAGAGATCAACTTAAATCTCCTGCACCATCTTATTTTTTGCATTATGTCACCGCAGTTTCATTGTGTCCTTTTCAAACAAAGCTCCTGATCCGGAAAAGGACAGTGCTTCCCTTCAAGAGTTTCTTTCTAATATGGAAGTGGCTTTTAGAGCCCATTCTTTGTGGGCTGGTTGTTCAGAGGAAGAATTGGAAAGTGCTGGTGAGGTAAGCCATTTCTGTAGACTGTAGATGGTCCTTTTCTCTTCAGCTTCTTATTTCTTTTTGTTATGAGCATTTGCAACTTTGTCTAGAGCAAATAGCCCGTTCTTGTCAGACATGTATCAAGTTAAAGTTATCTGAATATATTTGGTAAGGATTCTTCAGAACTGAAGATCAGGCTTAGAAATGTATGAAAATCGACTCAAATGATGGAAAGTTGGGAGTGCATCATTGCCATAGAAAAAAGGATTATGAGGTGCAAGAGTTCCATAACTAAAACTTGTGACCGCTTAGTTTTAACTACCAACTTTCCCCTTGCACCACCCTTCTACGTTGTTGTCACTCTTCTTAAATAAAATACTATTAATATCGATCACCAAGGGTGCTGCAGAATGGTCGGGCCTCTATTGACTTCATGGACATTGTGGATAAAATACACTGATCAAGTCATTTTTGGATCATTTTCACCAATGATATATGCACCTTTCGAAGAGATAGAACCAAATGGTCTCATATGGAGTCATATGTTCACATGGGTAGGTAGATTTTTTATTTGACAAGGAAGAATTTCCTCCATTCGTTAACAAGTATTTTTTGTTGAAGCATTACTAACTGTATTTAATCAATTTATTCACGTGAGACTTTTGAAAATAGAGATTTAGAGAATGTATGGTGTTTCAAGAGGGAACGCCTTCAGAGGGAAAGTTTGAGGGAAATGGGAACATGAATGAGAGACTAAAAAGCTCCATTTCTTATGAGAAGAAAATGTTCAAAGCGTACATGGAGGTTTCTGCTTCCGTTGCATGTTGGTTAGGCATCCCGCTAGAGACTACAATGATGCTCTAATTTGGTTTTGATGCAGGAGAGTTGGGCATCGTTGCACAACGTGCAAGATGGTTAGAGTCTAAAAGAGGAAGGTACCATCGGGAAATTAAACTCATGTTCATGATCATTGCCCGGAGGGGTTGGGGTCGAGGGATGATCCTCTTTGTAGCATACTAGTAGCAGAGGCATGCTCATTTCTCGTACGAGAAAGCATCTCCTTTTTGGATGCAATGAAATTGAGGTTGTGGTTTGAGTTCTTTGCTGATGTCCTCGAAAGGAGCACATTGATGGCTCGATGTATGGCACAAGGGGATTTAGACTCATTACTCGCTAGCTCTGTGGGTACTCATGGCATATCCAGGTGTCATCTATGCTTCCGAGATGAGACATTGGCTTTTGATTGCTCGGTTTGTGTAGATTTGGGGTATCCCCTCTGGCTCGGGATATTGAAAGCATTGTCGGTGTTGTGAAACATGCGGGAAGCTCGTGGAAGTCCATTCCGTGGGTTGTCTTTCGAGAGAGTTGCAAGATGTGGTAGCCGCGATTGTTCTAAATCATGTCCTTTCTTTACCCACATGGGCATCCCTCAAGGTGGGTTGTTCTTTCGACGTTGAGGTGCATGTGTTCATAGGAATTATGCGCTGACAGGTGGAGAGGATATGGAGCTGGATCTCGGATCATCATCACCTTAAGTTATGGGGGCTCATATCCCATAGAGAATTCTCGGGGATATGAAGAAATGCTTCCTTTGTAGAGGGATCATCTGAGATTCGATGAAGAGAATGTTCTTGAGGGCCCATATTTGGGGCACGACCTGGAGGGGGTGAGGGTTCTGACATGTGACTCCAAGTTTGCGGATCCCACCTTGGATCCTCTAAACTCAAACCCTTTCTCTCTTGGGCCTATTATTTATGCTACCTTGGGCCATGTATGTATCTTCAATAGGGGTGCTGTCCCGACCCAACTAAACAAGGGAATCCTTTTCATTTCGCAATGGCAACTAGAAACTCCTCGACGTCTCGCTCAAGGCGATCAGTGATGGTGTGCATCGTATGGCCGATATAGGTGGCTCAACTGGTCTGATGGTTAGGAGGGGTGCACCGTATCTTCGCGGTCCTTTTAGCTTTGAGGAGGTAGAGGACCCCAAGATGGGAGGAGGAAAATACTGATTGTAGATGTTAAGCATTATTAGTGGGGGGGGGATGTCCCCTCGTCGGGAATGTGATGGAGGTACGAAGGTTTGGCTCCTACTCCTGGGCTGGGGGAGTACAAGGATGAGTTTGATGAAGGTGATTTGGGTCAAGTGCATCATGATTTGGATCTTCTAAGAGACTTGAGTTGACAAAGGCCTTGGCAACGATTGTTGGCGTATTCGCTACAAGGGTCCCATAACTATCTCCAAATGAATGTTTTGACGGGGAATGTCTTGGGCCTTGGAGAGCCCCTGAGAGGAGGGTGGTTTTCGATCTTTTTTTGGATTAAAGGGCATATATTGTACTCCACGAAATAGAATTGAAAATTACGACTCGATCCTATGGAGAAGCATGGGGAGGATTGGATTCGCCAACTTTGTTGCGGCATATGCAATGGTCAAATTGGGGGGTTCTCATTAGGTGGAATAAAAGGTGTTTGATGGTGAGGATTCCTTGTAGATTCAAGAATGTTCTCCACCTTGATCAGAAGGAAGGCAGATGGGTTTCATTTTGCGAGTACTTCAGTCTACGATACATCGACTTCTTTTCGGAGGGACACAATTTGGATGGAACCGAGGAGAGTGCGCCTTGGTTTCTTGAATAATCCATGGTTAATCAAAAGGTAGTGTGACGTCCTTGGATCCGGGTACTCGTTTACACGACACTCATAGCGTTAGATTCTTAATTGATCGCATTAGTTCAACTGAAAATGAGGTTTTGGCGTTTTACAATGACATTCACAATCAATATAAACAACCACAGAGCCAACTAGAAGTGTCACCAACTTTTCGTTGCTTTAATTTCCATATAGTTTACATGTACAAAAAGAATTATCACAATGTATACATGTCTCCCAAAAAGTGACAGAAGAGAAAGAAAAGTACTAAGCATTATCAACGGTAAATAAACTATAAATTGTGTACCATCTGGTATAATAGCGGATGCTCGAGATCATCAGCCAGCTACTGCGACGCAGACGTTTTGACTGCCAAGCATGAAAGGAACAAATAGAATGTCAACAAATGTCGGTACAAACTAGCATATTAAAAAAATAACAGGTAATTTAGTCTTTCCAAAAGAAGGCAAGTAGAAAGGCATTAATATTTGTTGGGAAACGCGAATAAGTTATTCTATTCCTCAGCCCTAGGCTCTCTTATATAGGAGAGTAGCCTATGGGTAAATTACACAAGAAGACTAACAAGAAAATAAAATAACAAAGAAATACAAAGTAGTCTGTGCGTCAACATATACGTCAACACTCCCCCTCAAGATGGAGCATAGATATCAATCATGCTCAGCTTGGACGCACACTTCTGGAATGGGCCTTTTAATAATGCTTTGGTGAAGATATCAGCAGTCTGATTCGCTGATGTAACGTGAGATGTAGCAATGAACCCCTTCTGAATCATGTCACGTATGTAGTGACAGTCGACCTCAATATGCTTGGTCCTCTCATGAAAAGCTGGGTTATTTGCAATGAACAGGGCGGCCTGGTTGTCACATTCCAGCATCATAGGAAGAGGTATATCAATACATAGGTCTGCAAGCAAGGATTTTACCCACATCATTTCTGTGCACGCCTGGGCCATAGCTCTATATTCTGATTCAGCACTGGATCTAGCTACTACTGTCTGCTTCTTGCTCTTCCATGAAACTAGAGCATCTCCAACATAGACTGCAAACCCTGACGTTGACTTCCTGTCCTTGGGGCATCCTGCATAGTCTGCATCCGCACATCCTGTAACAGAAATCTCCTTTCCTTTCTTAAATAGCAAGCCTGCACCTGGAGATGATTTTAGATATCTCAGAATCATGTGTATGGCATCCATATGGACCTGGCGTGGTTGCTCCATGAACTGGCTCACACGACTCACTGCAAACTGTATATCAGGTCTAGTGATAGTGACATACAGTAATTTGCCTACCAGTTCTCTGTACCTTCTCTGATCCACCTCTTCCGTGTCATCATCATACAGCTTCATGCTAGGGTCCATTGGTGTTGTAGCAGGTCGACACCCTAGCATACCTGTCTCACTCAGTAGATCTGTGACATACTTCCTCTGTGTCATGGCTAATCCGTATGGATTTCTCGCAAATTCCAGCCCCAGGAAGTATCTAAGGACTCCCAAGTCCTTAGTGACAAACTCGTTTCCCAGCCTTTCCTTTGCTTGCTTAATGCCTTGGTCATCATCACCTGTAATCAAGATATCATCAACATAAACCATGATTACAATGATACCTCTCGCCGTCTTCTGCACGAACAAGGAATGATCAGCATTGGAGCGTTTGTATCCTTGTTTCTCAAAGAGGTCTGAAAGCTTTTGGAACCATGCTCTGGGGCTCTGCTTAAGACCATAGATGGCCTTATGCAATCTGCAAACCTTGGAACACTCCCCCTCAACAGCAAAACCAGGTGGCTGTTGCATATAGACTTCCTCCTGCAAATCTCCATACAAAAAGGCATTCTTTACGTCTAGTTGATATAGTGGCCAGTCTTTAGCAACAGCAACAGATAACAGTATCCGTAAAGTGGAATGACGCGCTACAGGGGAGAAGGTGTCGAGGTAATCTACCCCGTATGTCTGTGTGAAGCCCCGAGCAACAAGGCGTGCCTTGTACCTGTCAATGGAACCATCTGCATTGTGCTTAACTGTAAACACCCATTTGCAACTCACCGGGCTAACATCTGGAGGTATAGGAACCAAACTCCAGGTTCCTCTAGACTGAAGTGCCTCCATCTCCTCTTCCATTGCTAGTCGCCATCTAGCATCCTGCATAGCATCATGATGGTTCCGTGGAATGGCTGTATCTGAAAGTGCTAATGCAAACGTCTTGAATGGTCCAGATAGCCTCTCAAACGACACCACGGCTGATACTGGATACTGAACACAGCTTCTCTTCGACTTGCGTAGAGCGATTGGAACATTTAGGTCCGCCATGGTATCACCATGCTCCTGTAATGCACCCTGCTGAGAAATGTCGTCAGATTCATCAACATTAATATTCTCATTACATACCGTAGGCGGGCTAGTTGACTGGTCAGGACCATGAGCTTGATTTGGCCTCCGGGTGTAATGGAATGGTAATGGAGGTACTATTGATGACGGTGGTGGTGGTGGTGGTGGTGGTGATTGAGATGTTGGTGGTGTCATGAACACAGTATCAGGGGATATGGATGGTGGCTGCATGTTCCCAGAGTCTGAGAAATACATGATGGACTCAAAGAATGTAACATCTGCACTGATCATATACCGCCGACGCAGAGGGTCAAAACACTTGTACCCCTTTTGAGTTCTGGAGTACCCCACAAAGACACACTTGATAGCCCTAGGGGAGAGCTTATCCAAACCAGGCGACAACTGATGGACAAATGCGACAGACCCAAACACACGAGGGGTAAGAGTGAACAGATCCTTGTCAGGATAAATAAGTGAGAAGGGAATCTGTTCATTCAAGACGGACGAGGGCATACGGTTTATAAGATAACATGCAGTAAGAACTGCATCACCCCAGTAGGAATACGGAACATGACTCTGAATGAGAAGAGACCTTGTGACATCAAGAAGGTGACGGTGTTTTCTTTCTGCAACCCCATTTTGTTGAGACGTATGGGCACAGGAAGTTTGGTGAACAATTCCTTTAGAATTGTAGTAGTTTGCGAGATTATTGGTGCACAATTCTAAAGCATTGTCACTTCTCAAAAATTTGACAGTGGTGGAAAAAACATTCTGAATTTCATTTAGAAAGTGAATAATAATATTTCCAGCTTCAGACTTATTTTTCATTAAAAATACCCATGATGCTCTAGAGAAATCATCCACAAAAACAATGTAATACCTGTGTCCCTGATGATCGGGAACACGACTTGGACCCCAGACATCAACATGAAACAACTCAAATTTGGAGTTACTACTCCGACCTTGACTACTGGGAAACGACGACCTGTGATGTTTTCCCAACTGACACGCCTCACACTTGATAGATGCGTGAGGAAGACTATAAGGTAAGACATGACACAACTTCTGAAGCGGTAGGTGACCTAGGCGCAGATGCCACAGGAGAGGAGATGCTTGTCCAACGGGAGAAGAGGTGATTCCAGCAAACGGGGTTTGGTTCAGACGATAGAGGCCTCCTTGCTCATAGCCATGACCAATCACGTTGCCCGTACGGATGTCCTGAAAAATCAAAGAAGATGAATCAAAAATAGCTCGACATTGGAGATCCTTCGTAATCTGACTGATTGACAATAGATTCATAGAGAATTGCGGTGCATGTAAAACATTCTTGAGCTGCATAGATGATGTCAATCTAATCTCCCCCTGACCCATGATGGGGGAGTGAGTGCCATCGGCAATCACTACTGTCCGTCCTGGAGGAATCTGAGTATATCCTGAAAGTAGACTCTGGTCGCCACATAGATGATGTGTAGCGCCTGAGTCCATGATCCATAGCAATGTATCCAATCTACTACTATGTAGTGCAAGTATACTACCTGAAGTACTCGTAGATGCAGAAGCAGCAACATCCGTATGACTCCCTGTCGTCGGTGCTGGGCCAGATGGTGGTATAATGCCCCTGAGGCGGGCAACCAGATCATCAAAGCGCTGGTCCAGTGAAGCAGGAGAAGGAGGCTCTATCTGCTCAGCAGCTCGTGCAGATGCAGGAAATCCATGCTTTGAGTAGCATGTATCCTCAGTATGGCCGATTCTGTGACAATATGAGCATGTTGGCCTAGTGCGGCCACCCCTTCCACGGGGAATACGTCCACGGCCCTGGTAATGAGAGCCACGGCCCCTGTTGGCTGCCATGGCTGAGGGATTCTGACTAGTGGCTGCAGAGGGTACAGTAATCCTACTCAACCTATGAAAAGCCTCCTCCATGGGAGGAATAGTTGAGTCCGCCAGAATCTGTGAACGTGCAGCCTCATACTCTGGATCCAGTGCTGCGAGAAACACGCCCACCATTGTTGCATTCCTGTATGATTTCTGCTGCTCGGGTGTGGCGGTAAGAGGCATGAAGCTGTGAAGCTTCTCAAACATTCCCCTCAAAGATGTATAGAGGGAATGTAACGGGCGTCCATTCTGCTTTATGGTGAATATATCATGCTGTAGTTGCAGAATCTTCGTCTCATTCTTTGCCTGAGAATAAGTCGCAGCAAGGATGTCCCACATGTCTTTGGCTGTGGGTTGATGGAGAATATCATTGGCGATTTCAATAGCCAATGTACCAGACAGCCACACCTTGGCATATGCGTCGTCTGCCTCCCATGAGGCATGAACTCCAGTCTTCTCTGCAGGCTCGGGCTCTGTGAGAATATGTTTCTTGCCCGTAGACTTCATCATACTCACGAACTGCATTGCCCACAGTTCATAGTTCGTACCATCCATCTTGACAATGGGCGCTGGACCACGAAATGCGCCCATGGACGGGATATCTGCCTTGCTTTCTGACATACTGGATACGGAAGACTGGAGCGAACTGCAATGGATAATACTCGTCTACAAAGACATAGACGGGATTAGTTGCATGTGTAGACTTCAAGCAACTAATCCCATGTTGATTATCTGGGACTTAGGGTTGAAAAACGTGTACACGCACGCTAGCTACCAGGCTTGACGCACTGGATGTGCGTCAATGCGCGGCTGGATGTGCGCCTGGAGTGTGCGCCTATGTGCGCCGATGTGCGCCTGTGTGCGCTGATGTGCACTGATGTGCACAGATGCGCGTTGATGCGCCTGGTGCGCTGATGCGCCTGGTGCACTTATGCGCGCCGATGTGCGCCTATGGGCGCTGATGTGCGTGGTGCGCGCCGATGCGCCTGGATCGGAGAGGACGCTGGAGATCCCGCCGCAGATCCACCTTGGTGCGCCTGAGAAGGCGCTGGAGATGTGCGCCTGGGGAAGGGGCGGCGCCGATCTGCGGAGAGAGAGAGGAGAGAGAGAGAGAGAGAGCCGGCGGGTAGGGTTAGGGTTATGGTTCCAGGAACTCCGGTCTAGGACCGTCGCTCTGATACCATGTTGGGAAACGCGAATAAGTTATTCTATTCCTCAGCCCTAGGCTCTCTTATATAGGAGAGTAGCCTATGGGTAAATTACACAAGAAGACTAACAAGAAAATAAAATAACAAAGAAATACAAAGCAGTCTGTGCGTCAACATATACGTCAACAATATTTAAATTTAACAAACTACTTGCGTGGAAAATGATTTTCAAACTGCTCTGTATGTATGCCCCATAATCACCCATTACCCCATAACCATCCATATGTAACATTTTTATATATTAGTTAATGATCCATATGTAGGTTATTATCTTTTTATCACTTGAAGATAAGGTTGATGGATATTGGTATTGATGATGATGAATCTTTGATCTGGTCTTCAATTCTATATCATTTCTCAAGTCTAATGGATAGTCTGTGGTCTTGGTTTGGGAGTGATCTCACACTATGGCTCTTAGGTGTGAAGAATACCTTAAGGTTGGGGGTCTTCGTAGGCATGCGGTAAAGTATAATGCATCCTAACCAAAACTCAACTGTAGCCAATTCAACTGTACTGATCTCAACTCTAGCCATTGCCAAGCCTATTGGTGAAACAATAATCAAAACTCAAGCGGTGAGGAAGTATCCTAAGAGATCCTTCCTTCTCGCCCTCTAAGTGGAAGTGCAGTCCAGTAGAGGGATAGGTTTACTCCAAAACTACGCCATAGAGACGGGTAAGAGAGACTCTCCGGAAAAGTCACTCTAGAAATCGACCCGACCAGTATGGGTTAACGAGCTCATGAGAAAAACTAAAATCGAGGGACCCCCAGCCTAGGTAACTGAAACCGAGGGTCAGTGAAACTGGTCAAAAGTTGGGATCCCAACGAGGTGTAAAACAATGCGAGCTCGCTTAAAAATTGTAAAGAGATTGAGGCCCTAGACTCGCGCACTAGGCGGCCGCTGCCCGAACTGGCTTCCTATCTCCCGCCCAGCTGAAGATCACCGCGCCCTCGCACAGTCTGGTTTAAGTGTCAACATGACCGACACTATTAATTTTCATCACTAATGTTCATCAAGCCATATATCCGTTTCATCATCCATTATCAAGCTAAAAGTGTACACTAACTAGATGATATGAGTAATAGTAACATTCTTTGCATATGAAAATCAAATCCTCGTGGATCTAAGAACGGAAGGGTTCGCTAGAATCATTATAATATCAATTTGGTCTTGGCTTATGATATTTTACACGCTAACCCCAGTTGTGTCTAATGTTTGGGTGAACTTGACACATTCACAAACATTTGATCTAAGATCAATCACATGGAATTCAAAACACTGTTCAAGGACCACAAACGATGAAAGCTTTAGTTAATCTGGTGTCTGTGCTCTATGTACCTCTAGCAATGCAAGCGTAAGGCGTATATTTCTTAATAATGATCCGGGACTGGAGGAAGCTATAAAATTTTGTGGTCAAGTATCTCTTGCGTTCCAATAACAATAATCACATAGTCTGTAGCAAACTTAATAAATTCATGAGATTTATGCATTAACAGCTAATCAGATAGTTTATAACTTAAATCTTGTACCCATATGGGGTCTAACTGGGGTAAATGTAAGAATTATAACAATAAAGCACACGACTTGGGTTCAAAATTTGTTATGGAAATCAAATCTCAATTATATATGTTTCTATTTGATATTTCTATCATATGGAGGAAGTATGCAGCGGGCGAGCTCGTCGCAGCGAGAAAGTTCGTCGCTGCGGGGAGTTTCGCCGCAGCGGGGTTGCTCTGATATGGGGTCGTTCGGAGCAGGGGGTGATGGGTCCCTTGCAGTAGGGAGGCATCGTGCCTTCGTGGTGGCGGGGGTCGCTCGGAATGGGGTGGCGATGTGTTGTTCGTAGTGGGTTGGCGAGATGAAGGTCGGAGCGGGAAAAGGGTCGTTCGCAGCGGGGAAGGGGGGATGCTGGATGGTGCGGGTGGCGCGATGCAGTTTGCTGGGGGGGATGATGAGTGGGTGCATGTTTCCCACAAGAAGCCGGGGAAAAGATGCTTCCGCTGCAGTGTTCGGGGCCACGTAGCATCTTTCTGCCATCTCCCGCTGAGGTGTTTTTCCTGCGGGTAGTGGTCCATCGTCGAGCCACTTGCAAGTTTGTTCTCGAGCGTGGTTTCGGACGAGTTGTCGAGCGTAGTTCCGAAAGGTAGCCCATGCAACGGGTTAACGTTTCTGTCGATGGTCACCGGGAGCACTGTAGTTATGCGGCGGTGGTTGCGGGAGATGTGCAGGATGTTGGCACCCATGCAATGATCGGCTCCACTCTGGGAAAGTGCATCTCTTTGGAAGCTCTGAAGGTCCATCTCACTGATTTCCTTGGGTCACGGTTCTCGGGGGACGTAGTGTCACTCAGTGATCGTCGGTGCTGTGTTCGTGGCCTCTCTTCGATACATAGAGACCGTCTGCTCTCGAGTGGCGGGGTGGACGATGTTATCTGGCGACCTCTCCGATTTGCGGATGGAGCTGTATCAGACTCGGTGAGATGCGTTGTGAAGGTGCGTGGTATTCCCTTCCTGTCCCGTTCGGTTTTTTGTTTGGGACAGGCCCTCCGACGATGGGGCTTGGTACTCGCGATGCTTGAGGATGGACTGATATCGGGTGTTGATCCGGGTGTCACGCTTTTGCTGGTGGAGTGCGGCAAGTCGGTTATGGGTATTCCCAATGACTCTATCTTCGCGACGTTGGATGTTGGACGTTTCTGTTTCCGGGTGGAGGTGCAGGTCTTGGAGCCCCTGCCTGCGCCGGAGACTCCGGTGTTTTCCTACGTCGCTTCGCCTTCTACGTCGACGGTGGGGCTTCCGAGGTTCACGTCGCATGGTTCGAGGCACGAGGACGATTCGTTGCGACATTTGGAGGCCTCTCCTCGGTTCATGTGCCTTGTCGCCCCGAACTTCGCTTTGCCTACTGAGGTGGCAGGGTTGACGTCCTCTCTCCCGTCAGCGCCTGTCTCTCTGGCTCCTGGTCCTGGGCTCGAACGCGCGACCCTTCTGCATCCCATTCCTTGGGGGGTCCAACCTCGTTTACCTCTTTCTTCTCGGGCCGTATGAGCTTCTTGGACCCCTTGGCAAGCTTGCCGTTCTCGGGTCGGTGAGCTTCTCGGATCCCAAGGCGTGCTCGCCCTGATTGGCATCGCGTGGGCTGGTGCACAATTTTGGGGGGTCCTGGGGCAAGGCTGTCGATATCCCTCCAGATCCGCCGCTCTGCATTAGTGCCCCTATGTTTTCTTTTGTGGGTTCCTCGCGCCAATCCGCCTCGTCTTCCGCTGGTGCTCGACCGGATGTGGCCGAAGATTCGAGTGATCAGTATCGGGACGCTCACCCTTCAACTGCATCACTGGTTGAATACCCTGCGAAATGTGGTTTTCGTCTTGATGAGGGGGCTGGCGACAAAAAGTTCGGTAAGAGATACAGGCGTCAGCAGAGATCTCGGCCTCGACTCATTGAGCCTCAATCGTGCTCGGACCTAAAAGAAAGCATTACGGAGGTATCCAGTGTGATCCGCATTCAGGGACCGTATCCATGTTCTAAATGAAGGTGCTCTCCTGGAACGTTCGGGGACTAGGGGAGCTGGACAAGAGGAAAATCCTTGTTTCGCTCTTCATTGAATGGAGTTGTGATGTTGTCGTGTTGCATGAGACAAAACTCCAGTCCGTCTCTGATGTTATTTGGAGATCCTTTGACGTTGGTGGCATTGATGACTTCAGAGCGCTGGATGCTGTCGGTGCCTCTGGAGGTATACTAGTGGCATGGAGTTCTTCTGCCTTGACTTACAGCTCAGTGCTTCGCGGGAGACACGTTCTCTCTGTTCGTGCGTCTACGACCCTTGTAATCGTGTTCGGTGGAGGGAGTTGTGGGAGGACTTGCAAGAGGCGAGTAGAACCTTTGAGGGTATCCCCTTGCTCGTTCAGGGAGGATTTCAATGTTACTCTACGAACGACGGACAAACTGCGCTTCAGGGGAGGCCAAGACCCAGGCTCGGATGAATTTGCTGACGCTATTGATTCCATGGCCCTGGAGGTTATGGACGCGGGGGGCTCGGCTTACACTTGGAGGAGCTCCAACTCTCGCTCTCGAATTGACAGATTTTTGGCTTCGGCAGAATTACTTGAAATGTTCGCGCTGTCCTCTGTGACAACTCGCCCGAGAACCTTGTCCGACCATTCACCGATACTCTTGGACTCCGGGGAGTCCCAACCGCAGAGGGGTTTCTTTAGATATGAGAAGAGCTGGTTGTTGGAGGAAAATTTTAAAGAGATGGTGGTGTCGTATTGGTCCAACTTGGAGGTTTCTGGTTCGGCCGCATCTAGATTTGTGCAGAAGTTGGTGTCCTTACGCACACGGTTATGTTCTTTCAAGAAGGAATCCAGAGCTGCCAGGTATGCCGCCAGGTTGAAGACAGAGACGGTGGTTAGTAGCCTTGACGCGCAGGAGGATCGTAGGGAGCTCTCGGGGGATGAGCTGGCCACTCGCTCGCTGGCTCACGAAATAATTGCGGCTGAAGATCAAAAGCGCATCACTGAATGGAGACAAAGGTCAAGAAATACATGGCTCTCGGAGGGGGACGCAAACACGACTTTTTTCCATCGCCTAGCTAGCGGGAGGTATAGGTCAAATGCTATGAGATTGGTTATGGTGAATGGTATACGCGTGGAAGGTGACAGACCAATGGGGAAGGTGATTGTGGATCACTTCAGAGACTTCTCGTCGTTGAGGCTGACACGGCTTTGGAGGTGGACGGGGCTTGGGGCTCCCTCTTTGCCGACCTCTATAATTGGGGTTTTGACGCAGGCTGTCTCTTTGGAGGAGTTGAAATCTGCGGTTTGGAGCATTAATGCAGATGGGGCTACAGGCCCCGATGGCTTCCCTATTGCTTTCTACAAGGATTTTTGGGACCTCGTTTGCAAGGAGGTTTTGGAGGTCATCTCGAAATTTTGTGTGGGTAATGCTGGTTTTGAGAGAATAAATAAATCCCTCATCTTTCTCCTTCCAAAGAGTTCGGCGACGGAACACATTGAGGATTTCCGACCCATTGCACTATCAAACGCCCTCTACTTGATTGTAGCGAAGGTGCTCGCATTAAGGCTTAGCCGTGCTGTGGAGACTATTATATCTCCGCTCCAATCGGCCTTTGTCCCGGGCAGGCACATCTCGGACTGTCTGATCCTTGCCTTGGAAATCTTTGCGGACTGGAAGAGGAGGGGTAAGGCAGGTGTTTTGTGGAAAGTGGACTTTGCAAAATCTTATGATACTTTGGATTGGAAGTTTCTCTGGTCGGTTATGCGGAGGAGAGGCTTCCCGGATCTATGAATTTCTTGATGAAATGCTGTGTTACGACGTCATCCTTTTCAATCTTGGTAAACGGTCGCCCGGAGGGTGGTTTCTTCCAACCGCGTAGGGGCGTGCGACAAGGTTGCCCTCTGGCACCCCTGCTATTCGTCATTGCTGCGGATGTACTGGCACGTGTTGCGTGTCGCGTGATTGATGGTGGCTTCTCGGCGGGCTACTCGCGGGATGAATCGAGGATCCTGCTGCTGCAGTACGTGGATGCTACTATTTTTTCATTGAGGGGGGCGTTGAGGAAGCCTCGGGAATGTCCATGGCCTTAGATCTATTCAGTGAACTCTCTGGGCTCTTCAAGAATGCGGATAAATCAAAGGTTGTCATCTTCGGTTTGTCGGAGGTCGCGACAATTGCTCGTGGCCAAGCTTTAGGCTCGGATCGCTGCTCCCTTCCGATCGACTACCTTGGGATGCCTTTGATGGTGGGAAGAACAAAGCTGAGGGATTGGTTACAGGTTGTCGAGAAGCTTGAAGGCATGCTTGCGGGTTGGAAGTCGGCTATCCTTTCCGGGGGCGGCTGGTTCTCTTAAAGGCGGTACTATCCTCGATCCCCGTGTTTTTCTTGTCCACTCATCGCATGCCGAAGGGGAATCGTAGTCGTCTTGAGAAGCTAATGCGTAAGTTCTTATGGGGCAGGCACGGTGGTCGGATGGGATGCACCTCGTTGAGTGGGATGTGGTCACGCTCCCTGAAAAGGCAGGAGGCCTGGGAATCCGGAGGCTGGACGAAATGAATGAGGCCCTGTTTTTGAAATGGGCGAGCAGAGTTTGGGGCCCTGGTGAAGATATTTGCTGCAGCCTTTTGCGTAAGATTTGTGATATACTTGGTGCGCTGCTGCAACCTGAGGTTCGTGTGAGATCTCCCACGCCATTCTGGAGGGGGATGATGGAGGTCTTTTCTCGTCATCACTCGCTGTTCAGGCCGGTGCTCGGCAACGGGGAATCCTTCGCCTTCTGGACTGATGATTGGACGATTGGGGGCACCGGAGTACGCGTTTCCCACACCTTTTCGCTTTGGCTACTGATAAGAATGCGTCAGTTGCATCTTATTTGTCGGATGGTAATTGGTTCCCCACTTTCTCCACAAATTTTTCGGACCAACGTCTCGAGGAATTTCTAATGATGCCAGATTCTTTGAAGGAGGTGGGAAGACCGTCTGCGGGAAGGGACCATTGGGTGTGGCGTAAGGACACCTTTTCGGTCAAGATGGCTTTTGGGGCGATATGCAGACCGCCCCCATCGCGCTCGGACGATTTGCTTCGGGATTGCGCTTTCCTTTGGAGTCTAGGCCTCCCTCAGCGTGTTGGATTTTTTTGTGGTTATTCAGAAGGCAAAGACTGATGACGAGAGACCGCTGTGCTAGGCTTGTAGGCTCCATCTCTGATAGATGTCTCCTGTGCGATGAGGCGATTGAGACCCTTGAACACCTGTTCTTCAAATGTGCGAAAACATATCCGATATGGGACGGGGCTGATCTGGCTTGGCCGTGCACGACGGACCTGGCCTCTTTTTGCGACTCCCTGGTGAGAAACATGAATAGACTCCAGCGGGAGCTAATTAGACCTATTGCTATAATCTGGGCCTTGTGGCTGGGCAGAAATGCGCTTCTTTTTTTCTGGGGCAAAGGTTCTATAAGGAAAATGTTTGGTACACTCCGCAAGATTGGTGGATGATTGGGACCTTTAATTGTATGGTTTAGCTACTGTTTGTCTTTGTCTTTCTTTGTTATTATTTAAATAAATTTTGGGGCGAACACAACTAAGTGTCTCCCCATTTTTTGGTCTCAAAAATATGTGTTTCTATTTATATTGGAGAGAACCTATCAAAACAGCAACAAGTGGTTCTGTATTTTGTTTCATATTTCTCGTCACGTGCATTCGGGGTATTCAGTAGTAACCACTACGAAAGCAACCTATGTGGTCGCACTTCCAACAACAAACTAAATGCACTCGACATCCCAGAACATTCCCTTTTCTTGGGGTCCCATTTTACCATTTGGTTGATTAATCATCCACCAACAACCGTGACATGGAATATATAAATTTTCATGAATTAAAGGAATTCTAGAACTAATATCTATTTAAAATTTTTCATATTCCATAAGTGGGTTTTTACAGATTAGTAACATTTCTCTATGAACTGTCAATACTGTTATAGCTTTCTAATATACTCATAGTATCCTAATATATGTTTAATAAATTCTTAATAAAATGTTCAAAGTCAATATTCTTTGTACAAATCTTTGTAAAAAGATGAAAGAGAACTAATTTGAAGAGATGATCTCAAGAGAAGAAAAAGGGCATCAAGATGGAATCAAAGATATATGGAATTACATGCATGGCAGTAAAAAAGGAATAGGACTGTACCTTTTTAGATCTTTAAAATTAGGGATTTTATCACTTGTGCCCCTCCGAGATGTTGCACTATCAGTTATGCCCCTATCTTTTTCGTAATATCAGTTGTGCCCCTTCAAAAGTTTCTCCGTCATCAGTTGTGCCCTTCCGTCAGGTGACCGTCAATGAATTGACTTAACCATGGTTTTTTCAAACCTTGGTGCATTTAAGAGGGGTATTATTGTCCAGGGACCTCTTCTTCCCTCCTCCAACCTCCTCCTCCTCCCTCTCCGGCCTGAGCTCCGCCCCGAGCTCCCCTCCCCTCCCGGACGCCGCCCCGAGCTCCCCTCCCCTCCCGGACGCCGCCCCGAGCTCCCCTCCCCTCCCCGACGCCGCCCCGAGCTCCCCTCCCCTCCCCGACGACACCCCGCAGCCCCTACCCTCCCCGGCGCCGCACCTCCTCCCCCCCGCACCTCCTTCCACCCCGCAGCGCACCCGGAGGCCTTCGCCTGCATGTTCGGTAAACCCCCGGCCACCTGGGCGGCATGCTTCGATGAGAATCGGCACACCACCGTATGCGGGCACAGCCCAAGCATTCCCAGGATCGGCGGTGATCGCCTCGACAGCACCTCGCAGGGGCGGACCCGGATTCCAGCATGCGGAGGAGCGGCCCGAGGCCGCCTTCTTCGAACACGGTGCGGCGCGAGGCTTCAGAGGCGGTGGCGAGGGACGAGAGGGCGGAGGCGGCATGCTCGCGGATCAAGGAGTGATTGACGGGATCGAGGAGGCGGACGAGGCAGGAGATGTCGCCTTCCTGGGCGATGACGGCAGCGGTCTTGGGGTCTTCGGATAGAAGGCGGAGGAGGGAATCGAGGGCTTTCTTCTTGAGGTCGAGGGTGCCGATGAGGAGGCGGGCGAAGAGGTCGCGTACGAAGAGGGAGAGGTCGTCCTTGGAGGAGGGGGAGGGGTGGGGGAGGACGATGGCGGAGGAGGAGGGGGGGAGGAGGCCGGAGCGGAGGAGGAGGGTTGAGGTCGTGAAGGTGGAGGTGGAGGGAGGAGGAGGCGATGTCGAGGTCGGAGTGGAGGAGGAGCTTGCCGCCGGGGGGCGAAGGGAGGAGGCAGCGGAGGCGGAGGGGTGGGAGGAGGCGGAGGGTGCGGAGGACGAAGGGGAGGAGGTCAGGGAGGAGGGGGTGGGAGGGCCAGTCGGGGGCGCCGCACCTCCAACCCCCCCGCCCCTGTCCCGCAAGCCCCGCCGCAGCCGGGGAGGGGAGGGAGCTCGGGGCGGAGCTGGGCGGCATGTGGCAGGGGCGGGGGCGGAGAGGTAGGAGGAGGAGGAGAAGGGAGGAGAGGATGGGCAAGAGGAGGAAGAAGAAGAGGATGAGGAAGAAGGTTAAAATGACCTTCTAACCTTTTTTTTAAAGTAATTCCGCCTATGTCCTCAAAGTTAACGGCCGTTTGCACTGTGGATGGACGGTCACTAACCCGAGGGGCACAAGTGATAAATTCTCAGTTTTGAGGGGCACAACTGATATTACGAAAAAGATAGGGGCATAACTGATATTGCAACATCTCGGAGGGGCACAAGTGATAAAATTCCTTAAAATTAAGGATTTGATCTTGATCTTGCATGCACAGTAGCAATAACAACTTGAGGAAGGCTGCAACAGTGAGTTGCTTCCTTGGAGCAGCAGAGGTGGCTGCAAGAAGCTCCAGCAGGAGGTGGACAACAACCAAGAATGGAGGTAAACAACAGCGGGGCTCCTGCAACCTTGGGTGATGCAGTAGGAGGCTACGAAATTCCAGAGCTGCTGGATAGAAGTTCTAGCAACATAAAGTGGAGAAAAGGGCTTTTCGTTGGAGAATTTGAGAGAGTACGGGAGAGAATTTGTGAGAGAAAGAGAGGAAAGTTGCATAAATAAGGAGAGGAAGGGGGTGAGTGATGCCAAGCGGAGATTTATATGGCCAAATGGAGACGGTACAACTGCCAGCTGCACAGTTGAGCATAAATAAATTTCATTCATTTTTTAAACATTTTCTCTCTTTTTATTTGAGAAACCAAAGTCCTCTATATTTGAGCCTTGAATCTTTGATTTGCGTGTACATGCTCATTTCAATCGTCCCTGAATGACGATCAAAATGAGTATAATATTTATTCACTTTGGATCAGGTATGAATTCCCAATAATGTTAAGATACAGTCTTGGTTAATGATTAAATTTTGTGATTTTAAAATATTAAACGACCTCCGATCGACGATCGGTCGATTCCATTAGTCTTATTCGTCGAATCAAATTTTTGGGTGGTCTTGGTTTGTTTTACGATTTTTGATTTTGTATCACGGCTTTTTGATGTCACGCTTTATGATGCGATTGATTTTTGATCGATTGCAACCGAACGAGTTTCGATATGCGATCAGTGAATCGATATGGGTTTTCAATGTTAATTGAATATTAATTGATCATTTACTAATCGAATTGTGTTCGGGTTATTCGGATTTGGATGTCACAAATATAAAAACCTCAACTGGAGTCTCGTCCTCGAGACTCGAGTCAAGGTTACTATGTGACTTGTTTAGATTTTATCTGGCCATAAAAAGCTCAAAGGATTTTGAACCTATAAAACCCTCAAAGGAAAAACACGTCATGTTTTTTCAACACATATATAATTAAATATGCTTGTTTCATTGATTATCTGAGAAGAGTTGCGAATATCGTGTCCGTATGTCTGCCTCAGTCTCCCATGTCGCTTCTTCGACACTATTGACGAGTCGCCAATCGCCCGTGTTAATTATGGGGAATTATCGAGCGTTTAAATTATTGTCGAGTTTGTCGTTATCGGGTAATTGGAATCGGTTAAGAAATTATCACAAAATTTTATTCAATTTTATTCAGTGTGGTTTTATGTTTATTTTACTCGGGTAAGTCCCAAGGTCGAACTCAAGGAGGCAAATGAACAACCTAGATATCTGTCTATCAAAGTTCGTGCATGTTTTCGAGATGGTCTTTTTTGTATTTTTAATGCAATTTTAGGATGTAAAATGCAAATGTTGCCAATTTTAGGGACTAAAATTGTAAAGATCAATCAAACAATGTCCGAAAAATATGAAACTTGGCCTAGATGTTAATTATGATGAAATGAATGCATTGCATTTTTTTTGGAATTTTTGGATGCAAGATAAATATTTTATGAATTTATGAATGCAAACACAATGAATTTCTATAATTAATTATAATAAATATTAAACTTAATTATTTCCAAGAGATAAAAATTATCCAAGATCTACCACTAGGTGATTGATTTCAGAAAAATCCTAGACCTTGAAAACCCTAGGTTTAATACCTATTACAAATTAAAGATTGAAATGAGCAAAATGAATTTTATAGGGCAAATATGCATGCAATTCTTTTTGGGTACAATGTTGAACACAATTAATCCTTGAATCAACGATTTTTCTGCAATTTTTTGAGTTATGGTTAATTACTTATAAATTTTGAGGCACAAGATGGGCAAAATATGCAATTTGTCACAAGAATATTAATTAATAAATAACCACAGATCGCAAAAATAGTCAGCATATGCCACAAAGTCAAGGATTAGTTAAAAAACATCAGGCTAATTTTAAATAATAAAATGATGGAATAAAGAGGTTCAAAATAAAATGGGAACACATGGGTCTGTTTGCAATTATAATAATTAAATAATGCAGAACAAGGACGGAACTGTAATTACTTAACACGCTGGGAAAATTCCGCAAAATTTTTAATGGGTCACGTGCTTATCACGTGAACCCTGGAATGGTGGGTCGGCTTCTGGTGAATATGCGAATTTTTGAGGCTTTAGCGCAAAATTCTCCAGGGGAGGCACGTGCACGACACATGCCCCTTGGTGGCTGAACTTGGGCATGAATCCGCAGAACTTCAGGGTACGTCTTGTAAATCCCCCTCCCTGCACGTGGGTGACATGAGAGGAGGGTCTCAGACTGATCCAGCCGTCGTCGAGTGATGGAGGCTGGAGACCTTCGGCGGTGGAGCAGCATGGTTCGACGGAGGGTCCTCTTGGTGGTTGAAAGACGGAGGCGTGAGCTGCAACTGGTGGCGTTGTGGTGGCGAAGACGTGGAAGCGGTGGAAGTAGCTTCTGGCTATGTCGACATCGGAGGCCGATGAAGTAGGAGCCCTTGCAGCAGTTGGTGAATTACGAACTCCAGGAACTGGAGCTTGCTGAGGTTTAGTACAAAGAAGCCCTCGACGGTGAAGTGTCTGGAGGCTGCGTCGATGTCGGAGGCTCCTGGCTCCTGCCAGGAGTTGTCGAGGAAGGGGGGAGGGGACTTGTGGTGTCGGAGTAGCGCGACGATTGGAGCCGAGGCGGAGGGCTCTTGGAAGGAGGCAGAGAAACGCAAGGGGTTGAAGTCGATGTGCGGCTGGTGGTTGAAGTCGATGAAGATGAAGCGGCTGGCAAGTCGCGTTGTCGATGAAGCAGTGGAAGATGGAAGCGTTGGCTCGATGGAGGAGGATCGGAGTAGGGGAAGTAGCGGCGGAGGGGGGGGGGGCGCTGCAACGAGGGGGGACCCTCGAATCTCGCCGGATTGAGAGGGAGGAGAGGTGCTGTCACCACCGCCCCTCCTCGATTTAGGGATATCGGCGGATAGGGATCAAAGAACTGGCAACGGTACGACTTTTTGGGTCGATGGAGGTCGGTCGTATCGGGAAGGGGATCGGAGATGGAAGTTTGGCGGTGACGATTGAATGAGGGTGATTGACGAAGAGGGATGGAGATTCGTGAAGGAGAGATCGGGAGCGATTGATGAGATATGTGGCGAAGGCCTGATTGGGAAAGGGAGGCGGCGATTTCGTAGGATGATTAGTGATGGGCGAGAAGAGGACGATCTGATTGAGTGGCGGCGAGGAAATACGACCTTGCTGCATCGTATCGGAGATTGGAGGCAGTGAGGAGATTCGCGACGGTCGGGGAAGGCGGCGGTCTTCCGCCCAGATTGGGAAAGTGGGGGAGGGGATGGCACGTGCAGTGCACGTGTGATGGAGGCACGTGCTCTGCATGTGCAGATTTTTTATTTTTTATTTTATTTTTCCTTTTTAATAATTTTAATAAAATAAATGAAAAATAATGCTAAAAATGGGTGACACGTGACATCTACCAGAGCTACCACGTGTCAGCCCCACAAAATCAGAAAATTAAATACAAAGGAAAATCCGAAATAAATAGCAAACGATCTCGGATCAAATTTTTTTTATGAAAGTTGCTCGTCTCAATGAGATCTACAACTTTCATGAATATACCAAAATCAAAATCAATCATTTGCACAAATTGATATTTTTGGGGAACTCTATGTACATAGCATACCTTGACTTTTGGGTTTTCTATTTTTTATCGTTTTTTAACCAGATAAAAATTCGAAAAAAATAGGATAAATCAAAGATAAATATTTATACGTTAATCTAATTTTTTGGATTTTTATTAATTAGGAAAAAGAAGAAATAAAATACAACACGAAAATGACAATTTTTGTACAGACTTTTAGTGAGGACTCGAACTCAGTTAGTTTCTTTGATTTCAAGCTCAGTTTGGATTTGGATTTTTGTGCATTTTATAAAACTTTTATCAAATAAAATAAATGAAAAAGAAATAAAATAAAATGAGTTAATTATGTACATCAAATAATAGGTGAAAAACTGCTAAAATACAAAATGTACAAAAGAGGCCCAAAATCCAACTTTCACATATGAGCTCCGTTTTACTTGAACTTGGTCTTGTTTTAAAGGTAATTGAATGTATATTAGTTCAAAAGTGAGTGCGATAAAATCGGACACTGGATGAGGAAGATATCAAGGTTTTAGTCCGAAAATCCTATAACTGGGGTTTGGATTTTTGGTCTACTCATTTAGGTTAGTGATTTTTTTGTATTTTTCATTTATTCTTGTTAGTAATAGGTACACAGTGGGGGTAGTTTCGGGTTATTTGGAATTAGCATGAATTAGTTAAAAATCAGGGAATTTAGGCTATTTTACAGGTCAATTGGGTTGGGATTTTTGGCTTCTTATTTTGTGCAATAATAAGTGATAAAATGCAATTCTTATCAATACGTGCATAAATGCTAATTATGCAAAATAAATGAAGAAATGCCAATGAATTTTAGAGATTTGGGCTTTATTAATTACTTTTAGAGTGATGAATATGTGATTCATCATTCCCCGATACTTAAACCATGCTCGTCCTTAAGCATCAAAAGAAATGCAAAGATGTGAAATAAGATTGGGTTCCATACCAAGATCATGAGCAGAAGGTGAAAATGGAACTAGATCATTGTCACAGTTTCAGCTCAGAAGTCATCTTAGATCAATCCTCCTCCCAACGCATACCCTATGAACATTGACCAATCGACTCATGTGTGTGAAAGGTTTTAGCTCTTCCCATCCAGAATGCCGGACTACCACGCAAATCTCCTCTCCAGTAACTTGTTCTCAGGGAGTCAGATATTTCCTTCTTAGGTCTGTCGCGCTGTGTTCACAATCGAAGAGAGGGAGAAATTAGAAGGAGAAAAGAACTGGAGGGTGACCAGTGTAGTCACCTCTCATTGTGAAGCTGGATAGTGTAGCCGAGTCTCCACCAAGATTTGTAGGTTTTCTTGAAGCTTGGACCTTTTTGGTTAAATATTTATTTTGTAGTGGGCTTCTTTTGGATTTTTTGTAGCTCTGCTTGGATCTTGTTGTGCCCCTACGGATATAAAATCTTTTTTTCCGTGCATGTTTGGGGTCTTAGAAAAAATTGTGTCCAGCCGTCCATCCATTTTCCGAAGCTTTATTTCAAACCGTACTCCGGTCTTTGGATGTCTATGCTACCAGAAAAGAAACTCACACAATCTTCCAACACACTGTCTGAGTTGAGTTAAGTGTAAAGTGCGAAAGTACAAATCAATTCCCTAATCCAGAGTCGTACCCAGAATGAAGAGACCGGGTTAGACACTAAGAGTCAAACGCTGCACATTGTCATGTGGAACTCGAAGAATTAAGTCATAGTCCTGAAGCTTCTAAAATCCTATTTCTCGGTGAAGTTCCTGTAAAAATTAGGTGGATTAAGGTCAAGTCCAGATCACTCTCGATTTCTGCTCATAACTCGGTTCAGAACCGAAGGGCTTTTCATAAATGCATGAACTGCTGGATGAAGTGCAAGTGCGTGAAATGCATATACATTTTTTGTGTTTTTTATGATTTGTTTTTGAGTTTTTTTTAAATGCAAGATTTTTTTGTTTTTTTATGCAAAAATGAATAAGAAGTTATTTTTCAAAAAAATTTGGTTGGACACAGTCAGTGTTAGTAGCAAAAGATATTTTTTTTGTTTTTTTAGTTACCCACCCTATAAATACATATAGACTTACGCGAAAGTACGAGCTATGGGTAAAATATACACACAGTATATATACACCCCCTTATACTTAGCGAGTGCTATATCCTCAGAGCACAAGAAATGAAAAGAAGACAGCTCGGGCTAAGCGTAAGAGAGTGAAAAAGAATTATACACAGTAGAGGTGGCTTGCCCCCCTATACTTAGGCTATGAACAATCTAATTATAGAAGAAGAGTGAAAATGTGGTGGTCGAGAGATGTGTATGAGGAGAGTATATACAGATGGGCATCGGTTCCCCCTATAGTTAGGATCTGATCAGCCTAAGTATGGAAAAAGGGTGGAAATGAAGCGATTGAGAGATGGGGAGAATGGTATGTACAGATGGCATCGGTCTCCCCCTATACTTAGGCCTTGACCTAAGTAGAGGAAGAGGATTTACAGGGAGACCGATGGGGTCGGGAGGGAGGTAGCCGATGATTAGGGCAGTTTTCGGCTAATCTTTTTGTAAGCATGTGGCGGGAGATTGTAATGATAAGAAGGAGATGAAGCATATGATCCCAACCATTATCAGTGTTATCCTCAGAGAAATCATGCTGGAGAGTAGATGAAGCGTATGAATAAGATGAAAGATAAACATCATCAGAGTTATCCTCAGATGAATAATATTTGAAAGTAGAGGCACTCTAGATATTCTTGTTCTTTAGTTGCTTCAATTATTTTCTCAGAATTCGTTTCTTTTTATGATTAAGCGAGTCGTCCTCCAATGATGAATACTCTGAAGTACCAGTCTCAGTCAGCTCATCAGAAATTATTTCAGTATATTTAATGAGATCAGGAGAATCAGATTTGGATCAAGGTTCGAAATCTCGATTTCGATCTCGTTTCGGTCCCCTCCAAAACCGAAATTTCGGTGAAATTTCGGGAAATTTCGACCGTTTCGGTGGAAATGTCGAAAATGACTCAAAAAAGCCATTTTTCGATGATTTTTTGGAAATTAAGATCTTATGAGTTATTACAACAATAAATAGCTTACAAATACACACTTATATCACACATATTGCTTATATATGCCCCTTAGATCGCACATATCGGTCATATCAGTCATATCGGTCATATCGGTCAAATCGATGTTAATGTTGATTCTTGACTGATATGTACTAGAAATTAATTTCATCCAATCCAAGATCTTAAAACAACATCTTACAAATGCACATTTATATCACACACATCGCTCATCCATGCACCTTATATCACACCATATCGGTCATATCAGACATATTGTTGAGCAGTCGGATAGATACTGGAAATGGAAATCAAAATAACTAAGTTAACAACACTTAGAAGACATCTTTTGTTCATAAAAATAGAAAAGAATTTTTTATTTAAAAATGTAGATAATGATTAATTAAACAATGTTTTGTTCATAGAAATAACCGCCACAGACAAAGTTCGAATGAATTACAGAATTAATTACATACTTACAATAAAGATGCATCTATTTACGAAGATAAATGACAAACAAATGAAAGGAACAAGCTATATCAAATATATAGAAGCTATAGAGTTTTTTCATCTCCACTGCTTAAACCCAAAGGGGAAGAAGCTCCCCAAGTTGAATAATCGATGTATGTACCATCTTGTCTGAACATACCATGTATCCATGAATTTCAGCCGAAATGGGTCGAAATGGATCGAAATATCGAAATATCACAGAAATTTCGGTCGAAATCCAGGAAATTTTGTACCGAGATCCATGAATTTCAATCGAAATGGGTCGAAATGGATCGAAATGTCGAAATATCACCGAAATTTCGGTCGAAATCCGGGAAATCGATATATATAGGAGTTTCGATACCCATGACCTCTCGAAACCGAAATTTCGGCGAAATTTCGCTGAAATTTCGCGAAATTTCATTCCATGAAATTTTGGATGAACAACAGTGAGGAATAGGATTTGTCCAACAAGAATCAAAATTTGGATCTTTGCGAAGATAGAGTTTTAAAACTGCCGAACAGACCTCACTCATGTAGATTAACCTTTTCGGACCAGATAAGGAATCATCAGACAATTCCTCTTCCGGAAGGTCGAAGGTGACTTTCTTTTTAGATGAAGGAGCAGCCATTTTGTTTCGTGAAAGTGTTGATTCTAGGAGTGAGTTGTTGACACTTGAGTCTCCAGATGAATAATCATTGAAAATTTTCTCCTTGGTCGGTGTCCGTACCGCATATTTGTTCTTATTTTCTTAATGTTGGTGCACTCCTGAGTTGGATTGATTTGATCAAGGTAGTCAGAGAAGGTAGACTCAGGTGAGCCCATGCATATGTCTCATGATCATTTAAGAAACACTTTTCCAGAGCAGCGTGAAAAGGGAGAGTTCTTGCATGTTCGTTCTCAATTAACTTGATGTTGGAGCATTCCTTTGTCGGGTTGATTTGATCAAGGTAGTCAGAGAAGGTTTTGGCCGACTCAGGGTGTGCCCATGCATATGTCTCAGGATCATATGAGTCATATATTCGATTTTCCATGGTGAGAGCAGCGAGAAATGGAACAATGGGGAGGGTCTCTAAACCAATAGTCTCATCAATAGCCACTATCTCAGGTGTAGCAATGAGGTAGGGCTCTTCTACCGTTTGGTTGTTATGACTGTTGACGGCTTCGTGGGTCGCCTCAGAATATCGTGGTTCCTCAAAGACTTGTTGAGATCGAAGTGCTCCCAATGCTGTAAAATTGATTGCCCGAGTCTCGCACTCAATAATTGCCTTAGTCACTGCCAAGAATGGCTTTCTGAGAATTATTGGAGACTGGATGAATTCTCCTTGATGCTCAATATCAATGATCGTGAAGTCCATTTTGAGCGGAACACCTTGGAATGTAATGATGACTGAAATTGTTCCTCTCGACCGCTTTATAGATCGATCAACCAATTAAACGATCTCACGTATCTTCTTGATAGATCCGAGTTTGAGCTTGTTAAATACAGAGGTCGGGAGGATATTGATTGATGAGTCGTCATCGATTCGAGCATGTGTAAAAATTGTGTCTTTGATTCCATAGTCAAATCTGGGCAACTGCCTCACTATGCGGCTCTTGGTTTTTCTTCTCAACACCAAGAAGATGGCCATTGACAAGATATCTTTTTCAGTCTTTATTCTTATCCTGCCCGACTTTTTCATCATTAATTTGTTCATTACAAATCCTTTAAAGTCGGGGAAGTGTTTAATGGCATGTATAAAGGGAAGTGAAAAAATCAATCTTTTTTCAAGTGCTTCCCTGAGAGAAGGATCCAAATTCTTCAAATATTCACCCGTTTCAAATTTTGTGTATTTTTCTATATTTTTGATTTTTTGGGTATTTTTGAATGTTTCAGTTTTTTGGTATTTTCTGTGTGGTGTGGTGATGTGATGTTTTCCGTAGATGAGAAGGGGCTTTGATGTGTTGAGTGAGAATCAGAGTCAGAGTTATTCCTAGGGAAGTAATATGCAGAAGTGTCATTGTCAGAGTCATCCCTAGGGTGAACATAATCCATGGGTTTCTGAGTATCCTCAGGTTTCTCAGCATTAGATCCATTTATTTCATCCTCTACTTTTCATACCTGAGCATCTGTAAAATGAAATTAGTCGGTTTTTAATTTTTTTCCTTCATCAATTCATATCTCTTACTTATCCTCGAAATGTCATCCTCCAAAGAATTTTTAGGAACAGCCTGTGTGCTTTCTAGTTTTTGAATTTGAGATCCAATCATTGCATCTTCCATTTTTATGTATGACCTAGGAAGAGATCTTCTTGCAATATCTAATGTATGAGCTTTATCTTATGACAATTTCTCCTCAAAAATCATGAAAGGAGTCTGCTTGATGTGAGGGCTACTATCGATCACATACTCAACATGGTGTGATTCAGGTATGTATAGTTGGTTTGAGTAGAGTCCATTCCTTTGGTAATGATTGCTCGGACCCTTATACTGTGGAGTCAACATACATGGATTATGCATGTCAATATCATCAATCCATTCCTCTGTATAAGTTGCCATGTTTGAAGGTGGGATTGTCATGGGTAATCCAAGATGGAAGATAATCAGGTGCAGGCCAATCCTCTTGATATGTTCGGACCTCCATTTTATTCCTAATGTTCAAATCTAGTTGTTGATTTGTGAAATATTGACCTGTTCCAACAATATGGTGAGGAGGGATTGAAGTTAATTGTAGTTGTTGTCTTGGTCGGTCATTCGTCTCAAAAATGGTTTGATGTTCAAATGATTCATGAGTTCCGACGAGTAATGGGTCAATCCAGGATGGTAGTTGCTCATTTGTGTTCAAGGGTGGGGAAGGTGGATATGGTTAGAATCTCCCATGAATGATGGATTGACATTTACAGAATATGAAGGATGGATTGTATCAGTGTTCAGAAAGTCGGCCTATGCGGCCGTATATGCGGCCGCATATACGTAGGCGGACCCCCTACCGCACCGAGTATGCTATACTCGGTCAATATGCGGGTCTGGGGGTATACTCGGCCGAGTAAACCGCATATGCGGCCGCATATGCAGCCGCATATGTAATTGAGGTAACTATTTGCTTCTCCAGCATCTTCTCGACTTCCACATGGGTTGCTCCTCCATCTTTTTCTCCTATGCTAAGGTTTGTTGATTGATCTATTTAGCTCTAAATCTCTCTATTTTTTAAATTTAGCATCAACAAATCTCTATTTTTTAGATTCTCCAATGACAGCTCTAACTTCTACATTATCTCATAACTGCCTGAATATTGAATAAATTACATGTGTATCTTAGATCTTTTTAAGATAAAATGAATATAGATGCCAGATTAGCATGGAATTTTTAACTGCACGAAACAAATTACATATATTTAATTTAAATGGTTGATTTTTTTATAAATTTGACTTTGAGTAGACAAATACACCATTTACTAAAATATGAAGGTTCATGGCTGTGTTTGCTAACAATGTTACACTTCAAAAAAAGATTTCCTTCCAATTCGGACAAGGATATCAACCATTTTTTTCTTTCTTCAATCAATTTACAACATTTTTTACTCTCTCCATCGTTAACTTAACATTTTTGTCTCTTGGAAATGGACAACCTTTGAAAAATGCTTTGGTTGATATCACATTGTACAATAAAGACTTCACTTCATATTTCTTCCATGTTATATTTTTTAAACATAAATATCTAATGTTTGAAATTAATATTATATTTTTAATTATTTTTAATTAAAATAATAGAAACCGCATAATCCGCATATACTTCCGCGTATACTTCCGCCTACCCGCTTATTCGCTCCAGACCGCCTGACCGAACGAATACCGCATACCGACTTTCTGAACCTTGGATTATATGATCAAAATATAGAGGATTGGCACATGAAGAAATAGAGAGCTCAATCGGTTGTTTGTTTGTATGATCCGAATACAAAGGATTGTCATTCATGAAGTAGATCTGATTTGTAGAGAGGGTTGGATCTATTTGTGGGTGACAGTCTCCTATAGAAGTTGGGTGCTGTCCAGTTGGAGGAGGTTTTGAAGCTTTGGGTCTAACTGAGGCGAATTCATTTTCATATTATAGCTCTGATGGATACTCAGACAAATATCCCGTCATTTTTGAAAGAGCTGACATAATAAATGATGATTTGGATTTGATCGAGAGGAATTTATTTTCATAATACGGATCTGGAGGGTATTTGGACAAAAGTTTTATAATTTTTGAAGGAGGTTTATTTGTTGACATAATGGATTGGTGTTCAAATGCCTAGGATATTCAATAGAAGAAACCCTAAATTTTTCATATCAAGAAAGGAGAGTGATGGCACAAGGGTGCGGTTTTTTTCTTTGAAATCGGTTCACGCACACTAATGCAAACACAAATCAAACCCCAGGTTCACCAACTTACACAATGAAGCCGCAAGAGTTCGGCAATTATCTTTTCAATTTTAGTTGGTGATAATCAATCTTGAAAAATAATTAGCGAGCTCTTAGTTACCGAAAATTTTCTTAAAGACTGGCCCAAAGACTAGTTGCACCTACTTTCAACAAGTATGGGTGCAAGTACGGACCGTAAAACGGCTACCCGTATTAGTTAAGGACGGAGCCTTACGCAATGTCCTTTAAACCACCCACTCTGTTAAGGATATCCGGACCGTCTATCGGCTACCTGTATTCCTCACTGAGAAGTAGCTAATCGTTTTTATAGAATCAGTAGTCAATATGAAAATTCAGAGTTGGGCCTAGCCTTAAGTGTCATCTCTCGCTCACTCAGAAAAATAAATGCATCTAAGGTCGGGTTGCTCTCCCGCAAAAATTCTTGATTTTATGAGTTGATTTAGTCGGCTTTGTTTAGCAATCCCAATTTTAATTAGGTGATCACTGAAAAATTAGGTGAGCACAAATATACGTCTACTGTCCAGTTCCAATTTCCTTTAAAATTATGTGACAAAATAGGAGGGAGAAATTCGGGAGAAGTCGATGCACGTGAAACAATGATATATGCTCAGATAGAAGACTTACAGTGATTCCTCGCAATCTTCACGTGGGATGCAATACAAGAATTGAAAAATTAATCTATATGAATGCAAGCCGATGAAACCGCACCTTGCAGAAAGTTTTATTAGCCATGAAGAATTGATTTGAATTTGACTAAGTTGAACGATCTAATGCGCGTCTCAATTAAAGTGCACTGTGATCCTAGATTCTACAAGCACAATCAGAAAATCTTAAAAGCTCTAATACCTGTATGTGCAGGTCAAACCTGTGAGCCACTCAAGTCAGGTCCCACCCTCACTGGAGAGTGAAACATGCCTCGACACACCACAAAAAAATTTCAAGGTTCTTTTTACACGCGAGAGCCCAAACTGACACTGCTATGAATGATCAAATAATTACAGAAATTAAAATTGCAGAAAAAGAAATCCTACACTCTACGATCTCTTACGACTCGACTCGATCTTAATTTTATTGCGGTTTGGCGACCGATGAAGATGCGTCAATTTCAAGAGAACCCCTCCACGGCCATCGGGTACCTCGCACGAAAAATAAGAGAAAGTGTAAGAGAGTGACACAAAAATTTAAAAATACAGAAAGAAAATAAATGCTGAAAAATAAATGGAAAATGTACAGTGGCACGTTAGGGGGTCAGACTACCTGAATGTGTGGAAAACAGAGCTCGAATTTTCTAGACAAAAATCTAAGCCGTTTGCCTCCCCGGCAACGACGCCATCTGACGAGTCGCGAATCGCCCTAGTTAATTTTGGGGAATTATCGAGCGTTTAAACTAATGTCGAGTTTGTCGTTGTCGGGCAGTCAGAACCGGTCAAGAAATTACCACAAAATTTTATTCAATTTTATTCGGCGTGGTTTTATATTTATTTTACTTGGAGACCTTCGGCGGTGGAACAACAGGATCCGACGGAGGGGCCTCCTGGTGGTTGAATGACGGAGGCGTGGGCTGCAACCGGTGGCATTGTGGTGGCGAAGACGTGGAAGCGGTTGAAGTAGCTTCTGGCTGTGTCGACGTCGGAGGCCGATGAAGGAGGAGCCCTTGCAGCAGTTGGTGAATTGCGAACTCTAGGAACTGGAGCTTGCTGAGGTTTAGTACAAAGAAGCCCTTGACGGTGAAGTGTCTGGAGGCTGCGTCGATGTCGGAGGCTCCTGGCTCCTACCAGGAGTTGTCGAGGAAGGGGGAAGGGGACTTGTGGTGCCGGAGTAGCGTGGCAATTGGAGCCGAGGCGGAGGGCTCCTGGAAGGTGGCAGAGAAACGCAAGGGGTTGAAGTCGATGTGCGGATGGTGGTTTAAGTCGATGAAGATGAAGCGGTTGGCAAGCTGCGTTGTTGATGAAGTGGTGGAAGATGGAAGCGTTGGCTCGACGGAGGAGGATTAGAGCATGGGCAGTAGCAGCTGAGGAGGGGGGGCACTGCAACGAGGGGGGACCCTCGGATCTCGCCGGATTGAGAGGGAGGAGAGGTGCTGTCACCACCGCCCGTCCTTGATTTAGGGATATCGACGGATAGGGATCAAAGGACTGGCGGCGGTGCGACTTTATAGGTCGATGGAGGTTGGCCGTATCGGGAAGTGGATCGTATATGGAAGTTTGGCGGTGACGATTGGATGCAGGTGATTGAGGAAGAGGGATGGAGATTTACAAAGGGGAGATCGGGAGCGATTGATGAGATATGCGGCGGAGGTTTGATTGGGAAAGGGAAGCGGCGATTTCGCAGGATGATCGGTGATGGGCGAGAAGAGGATGATCTGATTGAGTGGCGGCGAGGAGATGCGACCTTGCTGCAACGTATCGGAGATTGGAGGTGGCGGCGAGATTCGCGATGGTTGGGAAAGGCGACGGTCTTCTGCCCAGATTGGGAAAGTGGGGGAGGGGATGCACGCGGGAGGCACGTGCTCTGCACGTGCGGTTTTTTTTCCTTTTATTTTTCTTTTTTAATTAATTTTAATAAAATAAATGAAAATTAAGGCTAAAAAAGGGTGACACGTGGCGGCTCCAGGAGCCGCTACGTGTGATCCCCACCAAAATCAGAAAATTAAATAACAAGAAAAATCCGAAATAAATAGCAAACGACCTCGGATCGAAAAATTTTCTTCACGAAAGCTGCTCGTCTCGATGAGATCTACAACTTTCACAAAGATACCAAAATCAAATCAATCATTTGCACAAAGTGATATTTTTTGGGTACTCTATGTACATAACATACCTTGACTTTTGGGTTTTCTTATTTTTTTATCATTTTTAAACCATATAAAAATCCAGAAAAAATAGGATAAAATCAAAGATAAATATTTTTACATTAATCTATTTTTTTGGATTTTATTAATTAAGAAAAAGAAGAAATAAAATACAACACAAAAATGACAATTTTTGTACAAACTTTTAGTGAGGACTCGGACTCAGTTAGTTTCTTTGATTTTAAGCTCAATTTGGATGTGGATTTTTGGGCATTTTAATAAAACTTTTATCAGAGAAAATAAATGAAAAAGAAATAAAATAAAATGAGTTAATTATGTACATCAAATAATAGGTCAAAAACCGCTAAAATACTAAATGTACAAAAGAGGTCCAAAATCCAACTTTCACATATGAGTTCTGTTTCACTTGAACTTATCTTGTTTTGAAGGTAATTGAATGTATATTAGTTCAAAAGTGAGTAGGATAAAATCAGACACTGGATGAGGAAGATATCGATGTTTTAGTCCAGAAATCTTAGAACTAGGGTTTGGGTTTTTGGTCCACTCATTTAGGTTAGTGATTTTTTTTGTATTTTTCATTTATTTTTGTTAGTAATATGTACACAGTGGAGGTAGTTTCCGGTTATTTGTAATTAGCATGAATTAGTTAAAAATCAGGGAAGTTAGGCTATTTTACAGGTCAATTAGGTTGGGATTTTTGGCTTCTTATTTTGTGCAATAATAAGTGATAAAATGCAATTCTTATTAATACACGCATGAATTCTAATTATGCAGAATAAATGAAGAAATGCCAATGAATTTTAGGGATTTGAGCTTAATTAATTAATTTTAGAGTGGTGAATCGGAGATTCATCAACCATGTCGGTACCATAGCACTTTGACCAAGGAGATCTCTTTGCTGCGAAGATCCTTCACAACACCGTCAAGAATCTGCACTTGCCTCACCTCATGTCAAGTTTGACTCCACGTCAGGATTCTCGTAGATGATGAGGTGATGAGGGTCGTGCACATACTTCTTCAGATTGGATATTTGGAATACATAGTAAATGGTTGATAGGTGTAGAGGAAGGGCTACTCGGTAGACCAAATTCCCAACACGAGCAAGAATCTCAAACAGTCCAATGTATCGTGGCACCAGCTTGCCACGAACACCGAATTTCTGTATTCCCTCTATGGGAGATACTCGGAGGAATGCCCAATCTCCCACCAGGAATGCGTTCAGATTAAGTTATATCTTAATAAGTCATAATTGCAAAAGGAATAAAGAAGATTATTGGATACCTGAAAATCCAATTCTCTTCTCCGACGGTCTACATAGCTCTTCTGGTGACTTTGTGCTGTCAGAAGCTTCCGTCTCACAAGATCAGTAGTCCTCGCAGTCTCCTCTAAGAGATCTATGGAGAAAAGAACATGATCACCTACTTCACGCCAACTAAGAGGTGTGAGGCATTTCTTCCTGTATAGGACTTCGAATGGTGCCATGCTGATACTGGAACGATAGCTGTTGTTGTACGTGAATTCTACCAACATCAAGTGATCCTTCCAGGACCCCTTACACTAAGAGTGCATGCATGTAGCAAACCTTTAGCGTCTGAATGGTGCGCTCGCTCTGTTCGTCGATCTACGGATGGTATGCAGAACTCATCTTCAGCTATGTCTATAGTGCTGACTTGAACTGGTGTCAGTAGTAAAATGTAAACATCGAGTCTCTATCGGACGCTACATCTCATGTTATACCATGAAGTATGATAATGTTCTGCACATATAGCCTGGCTAAGCTAGAAAGAGTGTAGGTCATGCAGACATGTATGAAATGAGCTGACTTGGTTAACCTGTCAGACACAACTCAAATAGAATCATGGCCACTTGGTGTCTTCGGCAATCCTGCGATAAAATCCATAGAAATACTCTCCTACATCTTTGGGAATGGGGAGAGACTGCAATAGCCATGGTGGTCTCCTGTACTCACCCTTGACCATCTGACATGCCATACATATGCTAACATTATATGCTACATCGCACTTCATTCCATCCCATCAGAAATGTCGGTGCAGATCACGATACATCTTTGTGCTGCCATGATGAATAGACAATCATGAATGATGTGCCTCATCAAGAATGTCTTTGTGTAACCGATTATCATTGGGCACATCAACCCGGTCAGCTTTCCACAAAATAGATTTTGTAACCGCAAAATCATCAAATTCATCCTTGATAGCACACATGTATCTGTTTCGAATCCAAGGATCTGACTTCTTGTCTTCTATTATGCGATCCCAAACATTGATGAATCGCGGAGGCATGACAGTAGATATAGATGCACTCTTCAAGATGCCAATCAGTTAAAGCTACAAGCATATCCCACACGTGTAGCCAGTTCATCGTACCCTCTATATGGGCTCTCCTGCTAAGCACATCTGCCACCACGTTTCCCTTACTGGGATGGTAAGAGATCGTGCAATCGTAATCCTTCAGTAGCTCAAGCCACCTGTGTTGCCTCATGTTCAATTCCTTCTGATCAAAGATGTACTTCAGGCTCTTGTGATCTGTAAAAATCTTGAAATTCACCTCATAAAGATGGTGGTGCCATATCTTCAAGGCGAAGACAACTGCCGCCAACTCCAAGTTATGGGTGGGGTAATTTAACTCACGCGATCTCGATTGACGTAATGCGTAAGCAATCATATGACCTCGCCGCATCAGTACCGCTCTTAAACCTCCTCCTGAAACATCTATATAAACTGCATAATCCTGAGTGCCTAGAGGAAGAGCAAGAATGGGTGATGTCGTCAATCTTTCCTTCAATGTCTTGAAGTCCTGCTCGCATGAATCATCCCAAAATGAAAGGAACTCCCTTCTGTGTCAATCATGTCAAGGGAATAACAGTGCGTGAAAATCCATTGACAAAACATCTGTATAACCTGCTAATCCAAGTAAGCTCCGAATCTGAGTGACTGTCTTGGCCTGCTCCTAAGACATGACTACCTCAATCTTCGCAGGATCAACTGCGATATTTGCTTCAGAAATGACATGCCCAAGGAATGAGACTTGAGATAAGCAGAACTCGTACTTGCTCAGTGTGACATACAGCTTGTGCTCTCGCAATGTGTGCAGGACAATCTTCATATCATTCGCATGATCCCCATTCATTTCGAGAATATATCAGCACATCATTAATGAACACCACCGCAAATTTGTCCAAGTATGGACGGAAGATCCTATTCATCATATCCATGAATGCTGTAGGGGCATTATTGAGCCCAAACGGCATCACCACGAACTCAGTGTCCATTCCTGCAAGCTGTCTTTGGAACATCCGACTCTCGAATCTTCAGCTGATGGTAGCCGAACCAAAGGTCGTTCTTCGAACACCGATGATCCCTGAAGTTGATCGAACAAATCATCAATGCGTGGCAAAGGATAATAGTTCTTCACCATTTTCTTGTTCAATTACTGGTAATCAATGCATAATCTCATCAATCCATCCTTCTTTCTAAGAAAAAGAACTAAAGCACCCCAAAGTGAAGTGCTCGGCCTCGCGAATCCCAAGTCAAGTAATTCCTGCAACTGTGCCTTCAACTCTCTCAACTCAGTTGGTGCCATGCGATACAGAGCCATCGAGATCAGCCGTGTATCAAGTAACAGTGTGATCTCGAACTCAATCTCTCTCTCAGAAGGTAACCCTGATAACTCATCAGGAAATATATTTGGGTAGTTTGACATTACTCTGATGTCCTATATCATCGGCTCATGCTCGGTAGGGATGAAAACAGTCGGATACGAATATAAATGTATGTATAATCATATCCTTATTCATTTACAAATACGAATACGAATGCGGATACGAATATTGACGAATGTGAAAAATGTGTTACCATATCCTTAAAAACGAATACGAATCAGATACGAATAATAACAAAAATAATTTACTAATACACATGTTTAGGATGGTTTAAACATAAAATAGATATACCAGATAATGCAATTTCATAAAAAATATATCAACGATGGTGAATGCAATCATAAAATGTTGTTACACACATTTATAAATAAATATATTACTATAGTTATGTTCGAAAACGAATATACGAATACGAATGCGAATATTAACGAATGTTAAAGTGACATCCATATCCGCATCCATTTTAAAACGAATACAAATACGAATGTCAAAATATGTATAAAACGAATACGATAGCGGATCGGATACGAATATATTCACATTCGTTTTCATCCCTAATGCTCGGATGCCTCTTGAACAAATGCTAGATATGAATCACATCCATGGTCAACAAGTCTCTGAACTCGCGACACGGAAAGGTACTCCATTCTGGAGTAATGTAGTGTACCCTCAAGTGTGAACTCAGGTAAATATGGAATCCTGAAGACAACTATCTTCCTAAAGCAATCAACAAGAGCATGATGAGCTGATAACCAATCTATGCTCAAAATCAAGTCAAACTCATCAAGATGAAGTAAGAGACAATCTGCAATCATCTCGTGACGACCAATCAATATCGGCAAACTTCTAGCTATCAGGGGAAATGATGGATTACTAGCCACGTACCCCACGGATGTGATATGGAGGATATAGAGTCTCTACAACTCTACCTAATGAAGCTAGTAATCTCGATGCAATGAAAGAATGTATCGCTCCAGAATCAAATAAAACACGAAAAGGTCGGCCCAAGACTGAGATTATACCTTTCGCCATAGTAGCTGTTGATCGAGCCCGTTCCTCGGTCCCCGCATGTAACTGACCCTGCCTAGCCGGTGCAGTACTTGAACCTGCCACACTTTGTGTCTTTCTCGACGACCTCCTGAAGTTGGAGTTCGTGCTACGGAAACTCCCAGTACGCAATGCCTGCGACCGCGAAAACTGTGACTGTGGTTGAGGCTCACCAAAAGCCTGTAGACACTGATACCAATAATGACCCCACTAATTGCACAAGTAGTATCTAACAGATGGGGTAGGCATGGTAGTCGTGCTTGTACTCTGAGTCAGTCCTACTGGGGGTCTATCTGCTCTCTGCGACCCAGATGGTCAAGCTGAACTCGTGCCACGTCTGGTGAGTGCTCCTCCTAAGGTAGTTGTTGGGGAAATGAGAAAACTTATTTATTCCATACACCCTAGGCTCTCTTATATAGGGGAGTAGCCTATGGGTAAAATACATAAAGAGTTCAACAGGAAAAAGAAAATATTATAAAGGTACAGAAGAGAATAATATATCTCTACACTCCCCCTTAAGGTGGAGCATAGATATCAATCATGCTCAGCTTGGACGAACACTTCTGGAACGGCCCTCGAAGTGTAATGCCTTGGTAAAAATGTCTGCAGTTTAGTCCTCTGAGCTAACATGAGATGTAACAATAAACCCCTTCTGAATCATATCACGTATGAAGTGACAATCAACCTCAATGTGCTTGGTTCGCTCATGAAATGCTGGATTATTTGCAATGAATAGAGCCGCCTGATTGTCACATTCCAGAGCCATAGGAAGCGGGACTTCTATATATATAGATCTGTAAGCACAACCTTTACCCACATCATTTCTGTACTTACCTTGGCCATAGCCCTATATTCAGACTCAACACTAGATCTTGCTACAACTGTTTGCTTCTTGCTTCTCCATGAGACTAGAGAATCTCCAACATACACAACAAACCCAGTGGTGGACTTCCTATACTTAGGACATCCTGCGTAATCTGCATCTGCACATGCTGAGATAGTAACCTCCTTGCCTTTCTTAAACAACAGACCCGCACTTGGAGATGACTTAAGGTATCTGAGTAACGTATGTATTGCATCCATGTGTACTTGACGTGGTTGCTCCATGAACTGGCTTACTCGACTCACAACAAAGGCGATATCGGGTCTGGTAATAGTAATATAGAGAAGCTTGCCCACCAGTTCTCTGTATCTTCTCCTATCCACCTCATCAGTGTCATCATCATATAATTTCATACTGGGATCCATAGGTGTAGTGGCAGGTCGACACCAAGCATTCCTGTTTCACTCAACAGGTCAGTGACATTTCCTCTGGGTCATTACCAACCCATGAGGATTTCTGGCGAACTCCAGTCCCAGAAAATATCTAAGAACTCGAAGGTCCTTGGTGACGAATTCACGACCCAACATTTCTTTTGCCCCATGAATTCCCTGTTCATCATCACCTGTAATCGAGATATCATCTACATACACAATAATTGCAATAATACCTCTGGGTGTCTTCTGTACGGACAAGGAATGATCTGCATTAGAACGTCTGTATCCTTGTTTCTCAAACAGGTCTGAGAGCTTCTAGAACCAAGCTCTGGGGCTCTGCTTAAGGCCATAGATAACCTTATGAAGTCTGCACACCTTAGGATACTCCCCCTCAACAGCAAAACCAGGTGGCTGTTGCATGTAGACTTCCTCCTGTAAGTCACCGTATAGCAATGCATTCTTCACATCTAATTGGTATAGTGGCTAATCACGAGTAACCGCAACAGAGAGGAGGATCCATAGGGTGGAATGGCGAGCAATCGACGAGAATGTATCAAGATAATCCACTCCGTATGTCTGTGTAAAGCCATGAGCAACTAGACGTGCCTTGTATCTGTCAATGCTGCTATATGCATTTTGCTTAACTGTAAAGACCCACTTGCAGCTAACTGTAGACACATCAGTAGGTGCAGTAACAAGGCTCCAGGTGCCTCTGGACTGAAGAGCATCCATTTCTTCCTCCATGGCTAAATGCCATCGACTATCCTTCAACGCATTTTGGTAATTCCGTGGAATATCCACCGCTGATAGTGCAATGACAAAGTTCATGAATTCTCCAGTTAGGCGATCAAAAGACACAGAAGATGCTATAGGATATGACGCACAGCTGCGCGTCTGCTTTCATAGAGCAATAGGTAGATCTAAATCACCTGCCTCCTCATCTGGCCTCTGCAACACATCCTGCTTAGGAAAATCATCAGATCCATCAATATTAATATTCTTAGAACATACCTCAGGCGAGCTAGATGATGAGCGGTGACCATGAGCAGAAGCAGGCCTACGGGTATAGTGGAATGGCAATGGTGAAATAGGCACAGTGACAGGAGGTGTAGGAGATGGTAGTGGTTGAGGTGGTAGAGGTGATGGTGGTGGTGACATGTATATAGCATCAATAATGTTAGAGGATACCAACTGATCACTTGTAGATGAGAAGTACATAACAGATTCGAAAAAGGTAACATCAACACTAACGAGATACCTCCTGCGCAATGGATCATAACACTTGTACCCCTTTTGTGTTCTCAAGTACCCGACAAAGACATACTTGACAGCCCTAGGAGAGAGCTTGTCAATCCCGGGAGACAACTGGTGGATAAAGGCGACCGAGCCAAACACACGAGGAGTGAGGGAGAACAATTCTTTATCAGGAAAAACAAGAGAGAAAGGAATCTTCTCACCTAAGACAGATGACGGCATACGATTAATGAGATAAAATGCCGTAAGAACAACATCACCCTATAAAGAATGAGGGGCATGACTCTGTATAAGAAGCGACCTGGTGACATCAAGTAATGACGATGTTTCCTTTCAGCAACCCCATTCTGTTGGGAAATATAGGCGCATGATGTTTGGTGGATAATCCCTTGAGATGAAAAATAACTGGAGAGAGTTTGAGTACAAAATTCCAGGGCATTATCACTTCTCACAATTCTAACATATGCAGAAAAAACATTACGAACTTCACTAATGAAATTGATGATAATATTCCCCCCTTCAGATTTATTCTTTAACAGAAAGACCCATGACACACGAGAGAAATCATCCATAATAACTGTAGAGATAGTTAGTAGTGTTATTATCTCTTTATGTAGTTTGTCGTTATTTCTTTATTTTCTATAGACCTCTCTGTAATTTACCCTTACGGTCTCTCCCTATATAAGAGAGCCTAGGGTTTTCTGAATAAACAACGAAGACTCTTTTCCCAACATGGTATCAGAGCCGCCCTAGGGCTCTATACCCGCCGCCCATCCGCTCCCCACCCGCCACCCTCTTCGCGGCGCACCTCTCTCGCCGCCATCGCCCCCCCGACAGTCCAGCCAGCCCCCCGCCGATCTCCAAGCCGCCGCTAGCGCCTCCCCGCCGAACTCCAAGCCGCCACCTGCGGGTTCCCAGACCGCCGCCTGCGGGTACCCTGCGGGTCCCGGCCCGCCGCCCGTGGTCCTTGCCTGCCGCCGAAGGTTCCAAACAGTACATCCAAGGGCTGTAAGCCCTATCTCGAGCGTGCCCTAGTCCTCTCCTTCATCCGAAATATGGGTTTGGGTGCGTAAAGTCTACCTGCGCACTCAAATCCGATGCAGTTGGTGTAGACAGTTATCTTTGTCTCTCCATACCCTCGTTCTTCTCCAAGCAGCAGTATGTCAGAATCAAAAGCCGATATGCCCTCCACTGGCGCATTCAAAGGTCCTGCGCCAATAGTGAAGATGGACGGGTCTAACTATGAGCTCTGGGATATGCAGTTCATGAGTCTCATGAAGTCTAATGGTAAGAAACACATTCTTACCGAGGATGAGCCTGCAGAGAAGACAGGGATCTATGCCTCATGGGAGGCTGACGACGCCTACGCAAAGGTTTGGTTGTCCGGTACGTTGACGATGGAGATTGCGAATGATGTCCTCCATCAGCCCACTGCTAAGGCAATATGGGACATTCTTGCCGCTACATATTCGCAGGTGCGAAATGAGACAAAGATGTTGCAGCTTCAGCATGATATTTTCACAATGAAGCAGAGTGGCAGACCTCTCCATTCCCTGTACACATCCCTAAGAGGGATGTTTGAGAAGCTATACAGTACCATTCCTCTCACTGCTACCCCTGAACAGTAGAAGACGTTTCGGAATGCCACTATGGTGGGTGTTCTTCTTGCGGCTCTTGATCCTGAGTACGATGCCGCCCGGTCCCAGATCCTAGCTGACGCAGTTATTCCTCCAGTGGAGGATGTTTATAGAAGGCTCAATCGCATTCCAGTTTCCTCCAGCTCTTCTACTCCAACCCCATCTGCGATGGCAGTCTCGTGTGGGAGAGGTGGACCGTCTTCTGGTCGTGGTCGTGGACGTGGCCGTGGACCCCAAGGAAGGGGCGGTCGCTTCAGTCAGACATGTTCCTATTATCATCGCACAGGACACTCAGAGGACACATGTTATTCTAAGCATGGATTTCCAGCCTCGGCACGTGTTGCTGAGCACTCTCAGTCTCCATTAGCCACTACTGCAGATAATAGATTTGACGAACTTGTGGCCCGTCTCCGAGATATCATGCCACATGCGTTTGGTGATTCCTCTGGTGGTTCTTCAGATATTGCTGCCACGGCCTCTGCAATTTCATCTGCCGCTGCAAGTATCTCAGGTAGACCTACTACATTCACAACATCTCATGATATATCTGACTGGGTTATCGATTCCGGAGCCACACATTATCTCTGCCGTGATAGAGGTAGATTACAGGCCTACAGGGACATTCCTCCCAGCCGATCAGTGCAGATAGCAGATGGTACTCACTCGCCCCTTGTTGGACAGGGGGAGGTTTTTCTATCTCCTACTATGCAACTACAGAATGTCCTGCATGCTCCTGAGTTCTCAATGAATTTGTTATCTATTAGTCAGATTACGAAGTATTTGAATTGTCGTGCTATATTTGACCCGTCGTCTCTCATTTTTCAGGACATACTCACGGGCAAGGTGATTGGCTGTGGCTCTGAGCAAAATGGTTTATATCGACTGGTTCGGGATTCCTATGCTGGCGTCTCCTCTCACTCTGCTGGACCAGTCTCTCCGTATATTTGGCATCTCCGGTTTGGTCACCTTCCACTTCAGAAAATATCTTCTGCCCCAGATCTCTCCTAGTTCGTCATTTCGATGTGAAGCGTGTCAGTTAGGAAAGCATCACATGTCGAGCTTTCCAAGTCGTTCGAGTCAGAGCAGTAGCTCCATTTTTGAGTTGTTACATATAGATATATGGGGTCCGAGTCGTGTTCCCGATCATCAGGGACACAGGTTTTATCTTGTGGTAGTGGATGATTTCTCGCGTGTGTCATGGGTCTTTCTTTTGAAAAATAAATCTGAAGCAGGAAATGTGATCAAGAATTTGCTTAATGAAGTGCACAATGTTTTCTCTTCCTCTGTCAAATATGTTCGGACGGATAATGCCCTTGAATTTTGTACACGCTCACTTTCACAATTCCTCTCATCAAAGGGTATTATTCACCAAACCACTTGTGCTTATACCTCACTACAAAATGGTGTGGCGGAAAGAAAGCATCGCCATCTCTTGGATATTACTCGAACACTGTTGATTCAGAGTTGTGCTCCTATTTCATTCTGGGGCGATGCTGTTCTTACTGCTTGTTATCTGGTCAACCGAATGCCATCCTCAGTCCTTGGTGAGAAGATACCTATCTCCCTTATTTTTCCAGACAAGGAGTTATTTTCTTTGACTCCATGTGTCTTTGGTACTGTGTGTTTCGTGCATCGTCTATCTCCTGGGCTTGACAAGCTCTCTCCTAGAGCAGTCAAGTGTGTCTTTGTTGGCTATTCCAGGACTCAGAAGGGTTACCGGTGTTATGATCCTGCAACTAAGAGATACTTCGTGAGTGTTGATGTCACTTTCTTTGAGTCTGTCATGTATTTTTCTCCTGCAGGTGACAGAATGGTGCAATCCACTACCACTGATGACATTTATGTTCCTCCACCACCTATAGTGAGTACACCTGGGTCGTCCCCCGTGCCCACGCCAGCACCACCTCCACCACCTCCACCCATTCCACGGCCTATCATATCACCGTTACCGAAATTCTATACGTGTCGGTCAGGTCCTGCTCAGACCACACAGCAGCCGATCATCTCGCCTCAGGTATGTTCAGATGGCATTACTACTGACGGGTCAGGTTTGGTACATGTGCAGGATCCTTCAGTAAAGGCAGACACTAGCCCATCTGGTACAGCAGATGATGATCTTGATGTTCCGATTGCTATTCGGAAACAGAAGAGGCAATGCGCCACTTATCCATTTGCTTCACAGGTTTCTTTTCACCGTCTCACTGGTGATTTTCAGAGATTTGCCACAGCTTTGTCTTCCGTGGATATACCACGGACATACCAGGAAGCTTTGCAGAATGAATGCTGGCGATTAGCAATGGAAGAAGAAATGAGGGCCCTACAGTCTCGTGGCACATGGTCTTTGGTTCCTGCACCTTCTGATGCATCCGTTGTGAGCTGCAAGTGGGTCTTTACAGTCAAATATCATGCAGATGGAACCTTGGATAGGTACAAAGCACACTTGGTCGCTCGTGGGTTTACGCAAACCTACGGTGTGGATTACATGGATACATTCTCTCCAGTGGCGAGACATTCTACCCTTCGTATTCTCTTATCTGTTGCTGTGGTCCGTGATTGGAGTATATCTCAACTAGATGTCAAGAATGCGTTTCTGTATGGAGACTTGCAGGAGGAAGTCTACATGCAGCAGCCACCTGGGTTTACTGCTGAGGGGGAGAAGCAGATGGTCTGTAGACTTCACAAGGCGATATATGGCCTCAAACAAAGCCCCAGAGCATGGTTCCAGAAGTTGTCCAACCTGATTGAGCAACAAGGATTCAAGAGGTCAAATGCCGATCACTCATTGTTTGTCCAGAAGTCATCGGCAGGTACGGTTGTTATTATGGTATATGTGGATGATATTCTTGTTACAGGAGATGATGCACAGGGCATAGAAAAGACGAAGGCATTCCTTGGCCGTCAGTTTGTTACAAAGGATCTTGGGACCCTGAGATACTTTCTGGGGTTGGAATTTGCAAGGAATGCACAGGGTTTGGTAATGACCCAGCGGAAGTATATTACAGACTTCCTAACTGATACTGGCATGGATGGCTGCAAACCATCAAGTATTCCCATGGATCCCAGCGTGAGGCTGTATGATGGTGATACTGATGAAGTAGATAAGAGGAGATATAGAGAGATGGTGGGCAAACTCCTCTACATCACCATAACTCGCCCAGACATTCAATTTGCAGTTAGCAGGGTGAGTCAATTTATGGAGCAGCCAAGACAGGTTTACATGGATGCTATACACATGATACTGAGGTATCTAAAGTCTTCCCCAGGGTCAGGGTTGCTATTCAGAAAGGGCACGGACTTATCTGTCTCAGCATGTGCAGATGCAGATTATGCAGGATGTCCTAAGGACCGAAAATCAACCTCAGGGTTTGCAATGTTTGTTGGAGGCTCTTTGGATTCTTGGAAAAGCAAGAAACAAACTGTTGTGGCAAGGTCCAGTGCCGAATCCGAGTATAGGGCCATGGCCCAAGCCAACACGGAAATGATGTGGGTTCGCTCAGTACTAGAAGATCTACATGTAGCTGTTCCTCTACCTATGAAGCTTCAGTGTGACAATCAGGCAGCATTGTTCATTGCCAACAATCCAACTTTCCATGAAAGGACCAAGCATATTGAAGTTGAATGCCGTTATACTAGGGACTTAATCCAGAGAGGATTGATATCTACTACACATGTGAGCTCAGGAGATCAGACTGCAGATGTATTTACCAAGCCACTGCTCAGAGGACCATTTCAGAGATGTTCATCCAAGCTGAGCATGATATATATCTATGCTCCACCTTGAGGGGGAGTGTAGAGATAGTTAGTAGTGTTATTATCTCTTTATGTAGTTTGTCATTATTTCTTTATTTTCTATAGACCTCTCTGTAATTTACCCTTACGGTCTCTCCCTATATAAGAGAACCTAGGGTTTTCTGAATAAACAACGAAGACTCTTTTCCCAATAATAATTATATAAAACCTGTGTCCCTGATGATCAGGAACATGCCTAGGACCCCAGATATCAACATGAAATAACTCAAACTTGGAGGTACTACTCCGACACTGACGACTGGGATGGTAGACCGATGATGCTTTCACAACTGACAAGCCTCACATTAGATGGACGTGTGAGGTGAAACCTGGGGTAACACATGACACAGTTTCTGAAGGGATAGATGTCCAAAGCGTAAGTGCCACAATAATGGGGAGATGGATCCAACAGGTAGAGATGAGGTTCTAGCATAAGGAGTCCGGCTAAGGCGATAGAGGCCGCTTTGCTCATAGCCACGCCCAATCACGTTGCCCGCAAGGATGTCCTGAAAAACAAGAGAAGATGGATCAAAAATTGCTCGACAATGGAAATCCTTTGTAAGTTGGCTAATGGACAACAAATTCATCGAAAAATCAGGTGCATGTAACACGTTCTTGAGATGCATGGATGGTGTCAGTCTAATCTCCCCCTGACCAGTAATCGGGGATTGTATTCCATTAGCAATAACCACAGTACGTCATGGAGAAACCTGTCTGTATCCTGTAAGTAGACCTTGATCACCACACAGATGATGTGTTGCACCAGAGTCCATAATCCACTCTAAAGTATCTGATCCACTACTGCTAGTGAATGCATAGGTGCTACCTGATGTACTGGTGGATGCAGACGCAACAACGTTAGAGTGACTGTCAGAAGTAGGTGCTGATGCGGTGGGACCAGATGGAGGAATGATGCCCCTCAGACGGGCTACAAGGTCATCAAAGCGTTGATCCATAGATGAAGCAGATGGAGGCTCGATCTGTTCAGCTACTCGTGCAGAAGCAGGAAACCCATGCTTAGAATAGCATGTGTCTTCGGTATGTCCAGAACGATGGCAAAAAGTACATGATGGCCGAACACGGCCTCCTCTGCCCCTAGGTCCACGGCCACGGAACTGATGATGACCCCCACGATCTCGATTGGCTGCCATGGCTGAGGCAGTCTGATTTGTAGCAGACGAAGGAATAATGATGCGACTCAGCCTATGAAAAGCTTCTTCCATAGGAGGAATAGTGGAATCTGCCAAGATCTGGGAACGTGCTGCCTCGTACTCTGGATCAAGGGCAACCCGGAAAACACCCACCATAGTGCCATTCCGATAGGTCTTCTGTTGCTCTGGAGTGGCTGTGAGAGACATGAAGCTATAACCACGTAAAGACGTGTACAATGAGTGTAGATGCCATCCATTCTGTTTGATTGTAAAGATGTCATGTTGAAGTTGCAGAATCTTCGTCTCATTCTTTGCCTATGAATAGGTGACAACCAGAATGTCCCACATTACTTTGTCAGTGGGTTGATGGAGAATATTGTTAGCAATCTCAATTGCTAATGTTCTGGAAAGCCAGACTTAGGCATATGCGTCATCTGCCTCCCAAGAGGCATTAACCCCTGTCTTCCCAGCAGGCTCTTTCTCAGTAAGAATGCGCTTCTTACCGGTTGACTTCATCATACTCATGAACTGCATGGCCCACAGTTCATAGTTTGAACCATCCATCTTCGCAATAGGCGCTGTACCTCAGAAGACGCCTGTAGATGAAATATCTGCCTTACTTTCTTACATTATGATAGTGGAAGACTAGGGGAGTAGACTAAAGATGTGACTGTCTACACGGACATTAATGAGTTTAGTTGCATGTGTAGACGCAAGCAACCAAACCCATTAATCTGGAAACGCGCGCGCGGAACGAGGCTGGAGTCGCACGTGCGCTGGCCTATGGCTGCACACGCAGTAAATCACACGCACAAATGTGCGCGCAGATGCGCGTGCAGGATCACGAGCAAGGGCACGCACGGGCGCGTGCAGATGTGCGCACAGGCACGCAAGCGAGCAGGTGCGCAGATGCACGTGCACAGGCGCGCAGTCGCGCGTGCACAGACGCGCAGATGCTCCTACGCACAGGCACACATGTGCACGTGCTGATGTGCAAGCGCGTGCGCAGGTGCGTGCGCACTCGGGCAGGAGGCGGCACACATGAGCACGACGCCGGGGCAGAGCGAGGCGGCGTGAGGCGCGTGCGGAGGGCTTGAAGGTGGAGGCTAGGGTTAGGGTTTTGGTTCGAGAACTCCGGTCTAGGACCGTCGCTCTGATAACATATTGGGAAAATGAGAACTTATTTACTCCATATGTGATGCAGCGCGGCCCCGAAAAATAGGGCCACACTTTTATTTATGTTTATCTGAGTCGTTGAAAATTTTAGTTAATTTTATTTACGTTTATTTACGTCAACAAATTTTTTAAATAGGGATCGCATGTGATCTCAACAATTATTCGTAGATTTGATTTTGGTCAATTAATTAGTTAGAGTCCAATTAGGATAATTAGAGGTCAATTTGAATTTTAAATTTGTCGGAGTCAAATTAGGATAAGTTTGTTTCCAATTTGAATTTAGTTTCTACTTTTGTAAAATCATCCCTCTTATATAAAGGGATGAGAGTCCAATGTTTTATTCAGTCAAGTATTAATGAAATTTTGAGATTTTTATCTCTCTCCTTTCTCCTCTCCCTCTCCCTCCATGCGATCTCCGCGGTTCTCCTCCTTCAACCTCTTGTATTCCCGACGAGTTCTTCTTCTCAACCCCTCTATTTTCTTCTACCAAATATTTTCCACCGTTCAAATTATTTCCCGCGCGACGCCGAAATCCCGTTTACATCATTTGGTATCAGAGCATGTCCTACAGATCATCCTCACGATCTGACGATCCGTATCGACATGTGCGCCGACACGCGCCGGCACACCATCGTTCATCCGAACGAACACGATGAGCCATCGCCACCATTGACGCCTGCAACAAGGAGACGGAGCACATGCTACGTGATTTGCAAACCAACCTCAATTCCATGTTTCGAGATCTAATGGCTAACTTTGAGGCCTTCTGCGACGCTCAATCAAAGCCTCCAACCGTCGAAGCCGCTGCCGCAAGTTTTGACGGAGAAAACATCGCTGTGGAAGACGAACCGGCTGCTGTCCAGATTCTTGAGGAAGAAAATCTCGCCATCAACGACAAACCGGCCGCTGTCCAGGCCATTTTGGAGGAGGAAAATGCCGAAACGCCTGCTGTCCAGGTAATTTCAGACTTGGAAAACCCTCTAAAACCGATCTTCAACCCATCCGCCGCCTTCTTGCGAACCTCCGCTCCAGCCCCGCTCCCAAACCCGACTCCGATACCCACCCCGGTTGACCAAACCCTTGCCGCCCCACTGAAGGACCCTCCCGCACCCACCTGTGACACAACCCCGTCCACCGCCTTCTCCCTCCATTCCCCGAGCTGCCTCGCCATCCCCTTTCTTCTTCCCCCCCACGACCTTAACCTTCCCCCGCACCGCCTCCTCCCACCCCTGTGGCCCCCCTCCACACCGCGCCACCCTTCCCCGCCAACCCCTCGTCGCCACCCCTTCAGCATCACCAGCGCCCCGCGCCTCCGTTTCGCCCCTCCCTCACCGTACTCCCATCCCATCGCCACCCCCGCGCCCATCCACGCGCGAGCCCCGCGTGACCCCAGCCATCCCGTGACAGCGCCACCGCGTGCCCCACCTTCCCTTGTCCCACCCAGCGCCCCGCGCCTTCACACGCAAGGCCCCTAACGACCCCCGCCTCCTCGCTAAATCGCATCGGCCCCGCCGCCTCTGGTTGAGGAAGGAAACCCTATCGGGAGTTAAGGGAACCAAATCCCTCAACTTTCGGGAGTTGAGGCTGATTGGGGAAAATTGCAAGAAAAAACCCCAAAAACCCCATAATTGCAGAAGGGCCAAAAGGAGTAGGAAAGCCAAGAAGATTGAAGGGGTGCGAAATTTGCACCCACACCTCGGGCAACCGAAATATATAAAAAAGAGGGCTACAAATCAGAAAACTGGAGATCCTCCTTATCCAAATAGGACTAGGGCCTTGGGCTTCCCCTATAAAAGGACCCCTTGGCATTATTCCTTGGATACATCTCCTCTTCTTCTCTCCTTGTGTTATTACTTCACTATGGATGCTCCGAAGGCAATGTTGTTCATGCCTTATCAATTCTTCGGTCACCACAAAGAAGAAACCACAATCAAGAAGACGCCGCCATTCGCGCCGCACATGTTCTTTGACCACGACGACCGCGGCATCTACGCCCGCGTATGAACTCCGTCGTTCGCTCCGCACTTATTCTTCCAGACAATGACTGAGCACGTCGGATCGACCTCCAAACCTGCAAATTCAGCAATTCGTCGGGAGACGAATTTTTAAAAGCGGAGGAGAGTTGATGCAGCGCGGCCCCGAAAAATAGGGCCACACATTTATTTATGTTTATCTGAGTCGTTGAAAATTTTATTTAATTTTATTTACGTTTATTTACGTCAACAAATTTTTTAAATAGAGATCGCATGTGATCTCAACAATTATTCGTAGATTTGATTTTGGTCAATTAATTTTTTAGAGTCCAATAATCCAATTAGGATAATTAGAGGTCAATTTGAATTTTAAATTTATCGGAGTCAAATTAGGATAAGTTTGTTTTCAATTTGAATTTAGTTTCTATTTTTGTAAAATCATCCCTCTTATATAAAGGGATGAGGGTCCAATGTTTTATTCAGTCAAGTATTAATGAAATTTTGAGATTTTTATCTCTCTCCTTTCTCCTCTCCCTCTCCCTCCACGCGATCTCCGCGGTTCTCCTCCTTCAACCTCTCGTATTCCCGACGAGTTCTTCTTCTCAACCCCTCTATTTTCTTCTACCAAATATTTTCCACCGTTCAAATTATTTCCCGCGCGACGCCGAAACCCCGTTTGCATCACTCGGCGCGAGCGCGTATCCTCGCCTGCGCACTTGCCTGCAGCCCTTCCGTGCGCCGTGCCCTACATCGCCTGCGCGTGTTCCCTGCGCGCGTGTGCGTGTACTAAGCCCTAAAGCGCACACCTCCGTCTACATGGGTTTAGTTGCTTGAGGTCTACACGTGCAACTAAACCCGTCTATGTCATTGTAGACAAATCTCATCCTCTGTCAATCGTTCCAGTCTTCAGTCTCCACTATGTCAGAAAGCAAGGCGGATATCCCATCCATTGGCACCTTTCGTGGTTCAACGCCTATTGTAAAGATGGACGGTGCCAACTATGAACTGTGGGCAATGCAGTTCATGAGCATGATGAAGTCAACGGGTAAGAAGCACATTCTTACCGAACCAGAGCCTGCTGAGAAGACTGGAACCAATGCCTCTTGGGAGGCTGATGACGCATACGCCAAAGTTTGGCTATCCGGTATGTTGGCAATTGAGATTGCCAATGACATTCTACATCAACCCAAGGCAAAGGATATGTGGGACATTCTGGCAGCTACATATTCACAGGCGAAGAACGAGACAAAGATTCTGCAACTCCAGCATGATATATTCACTATTAAGCAGAATGGTCGCCCTCTACATTCTCTCTATACATCACTGAGAGGGATGTTCGAGAAGCTCTACAGCTTCATGCCCCTGACAACCACACCAGAACAACAGAAGACATATAGGAATGCGACTATGGTGGGGGTGTTCCTTGCTGCACTCGATCCAGAGTATGAGGCGGCACGATCACAGATTTTGGCCGACTCTACTATTCCTCCCATGGAGGAAGCTTTCCATAGACTGAGTCGGATCACAGTTCCTTCCGCGACCACAAGTCAGAATACTTCAGCCATGGCAGCCAATAGGGGTCGCGGATTTCATCATCAGGGTCGTGGACGTGGACCCCGTGGAAGAGGTGGCCGTACTAGGCCAACTACCTACTGTCATCGTGTTGGACACAATGAAGACCCATGCAACTCGAAGCATGGATTTCCTGTATCTGCACGAGTCGCTGAGCAGATAGAGCCTCCATCTGCTGCTACTTTGGATCAGCGGTTCGACGATCTAGTTGCCCGTCTGAGGGGCATTATTCCCCCATCCGGTCCAGCACCGACTACTGAGAGTCAATCTGATGCTGCTGCTTCTGCCTCTGCGTCGACCAGTGCTTCAGGTAGCATACTTGCATTCACCAGTAGTAGATCAGATACATTACCATGGATTATGGACTCGGGCGCTACACATCACCTATGTGGCGCCCAGAATTTACTTACAGGATACACTCAGATTCCTCCAGGCCGAACAATAGTAATCGCCAATGGTACACATTCCCCCATCACTGGTCAGGGGGAGATTCGATTGACATCTTCTATGCAGCTCAAGAATGTGCTACATGCACCTGACTTTTCAATGAATTTGTTGTCAATTAGTCAGATTACGAAGGATCTACATTGTCGGGCAATTTTTGATCCATCTTCTTTGATTTTTCAGGACATCCATACGGGCAACGTGATTGGTCGTGGCTATGAGCATGGAGGCCTATACCGCCTGAATCAGACCCCATTCGCTGGAATCTCATCCCTTCCCACTGGACCAGTATCTCCTTTACTGTGTCATCTGCGCTTTGGACATCTACCGCTTCAGAAGTTGCGTCGCATGTTACCTCAGGGTCTTCCTCACACACCTATCCAATGTGAGGCGTGTCAGTTGGGAAAGCATCACAGGTCGACCTTTCCCAGTCGTCCAGGTCGGAGTAGTACCTCCAAGTTCGAGTTATTTCATATTGATGTCTGGGCTCCGAGTCGTGTACCTGATCATCAGGGACACAGATTTTATATAGTGTTTGTGGATGATTTTTCTCGTGTGTCATGGGTATTTTTGATGAAAAATTAATCTGAAGCAGGCAATATCATTATCCATTTTCTGAATGAAATTCAAAATGTTTTCTCCACATCTGTGAAGTTTGTGAGAAGTGATAATGCTCTAGAACTGTGCACTCATGTCCTGCCAATTATTACTCCTCAAAAGGGATTGTCCACCAAACATCCTGTGCTCATACATCTCAACAAAATGGAATTGCTGAAAGGAAACATCACCACCATCTTGATGTCACAAGATCACTTCTTATACAGAGTCATGTTCCCTACTCTTACTGGGGTGATGCAGTTCTCACTGCATGTTACCTAATCAATCGTATGCCGTCCTCTGTCTTGGATGAACAAATTCCATTTTCCCTTATCTATCCTGGAAAGGATCTGTTCTCTCTTACCCCCTGTGTTTTTGGTTCAGTCGCCTTTGTCCATCAGTTGTCTCCTGGTACTGACAAGCTCTCTCCTAGGGCTGTCAAGTGTGTCTTCGTTGGGTACTCCAGAACTCAAAAGGGGTACAAGTGTTTTGATCCTCTGCGTCGGCGGTATATGGTTAGTGCAAATGTTACATTTTTTGAATCTCTAATGTATTTTTCAGACTCAGGTGATCAGCAGCTACCTCCACTGCCTACCGATGCCATATACATGATACCACCACCTCCTGCAGCACTACCACCACCACCGTCACCACCACCACCACCCCCACCACCACTAATCCCCGTCTCACCACTACCTTTCCATTACACCCGCAGGCATCCTCCCGCTCATGGTCATGGCTCGTCTCCTAGCCCGCCTATGGTATGTAATGAAGATACTTCTACTGATGGATCTAATGATATTCATAAGCAGGATATGTTGCAGGGGCCAGATGAGGACACAACTGATTTAGATGTTCCTATTGCTATACGCAAATCGAAGAGGAGTTGCGTTACATATCCCTTGTCAGCTTCTGTGTCATTTGAGCGACTATCTGGGGACTTCAGGAACTTTGTGGTGGCCCTCTCAGCTGTAGACTTTCCACGGAATTATCAAGATGCTCTGCAGGATAGTAGATGGCGGCTAGCAATGGAGGAAGAAATGGCGGCACTTCACTCTAGAGGAACTTGGAGTCTAGTTCCTATACCTCCAGATGTGACCCCGGTGAGCTGCAAGTGGGTGTTTACGGTGAAGCACAATGCAGATGGTTCTATTGACAGATACAACGCACGCCTTGTTGCACATGGTTTTACACAGACATACGGGGTGGACTACCTTGATACATTCTCGCCAGTTGCCCGCCATTCCACTCTCCTGATTTTGTTGTCAGTTGCAGTTAATCGAGAGTGGCCGCTGTATCAGTTGGATGTGAAGAACGCGTTTCTGTATGGAGATTTGCAGGAGGAAGTCTATATGCAACAACCACCAGGTTTTGCTGTTGAGGGGGAGTGTTCCAAGGTGTGCAGTTTTCATAAGGCTATCTATGGCCTTAAGCAGAGCCCCAGAGCATGGTTTCAGAAACTTTCAGATCTCTTTGAAAAACAAGGATACAAATGCTCCAATGCTGATCATTCCTTGTTTGTACAGAAGACTTCTAGAGGTATTATTGCATTTATGGTTTATGTAGATGACATCTTGATTACAGGAGATGGTGAGCAAGGCATAAAGCAGGCGAAAGAAAAGATGGGAAGCGAGTTCGTCACTAAGGATCTTGGAGTCCTTAGATATTTTCTGGGGCTGGAATTTGCTAGAAATCCATATGGATTAGTAATGTCGCAGAGGAAATATGTTACAGATCTGTTGAGTGAAACATGTATGCTTGGGTGTCGGCCTGCTACGACACCAATGGATCCCAGCATGAAGCTCTATGATGATGACACAGAGGAGGTGGATAGGAGAAGATACAGAGAACTGGTAGGCAAACTGTTGTATGTCATGATCACTAGACCTGATATATCATTTGCAGTGAGTCGTGTGAGACAGTTCATGGAGCAACCACGTCAGGTCCATATGGATGCAATACACATGATTCTTAGATATCTCAAATCATCTCCAGGTGTAGGTTTTCTATTCAAGAAGGGAAAGGAGATTTCTATCTCAGCATGTGCGGATGCAGACTATGCAGGATGTCCCAAGGACAGGAAGTCCACCTCAGGATTCGCAGTCTATGTTGGAGATGCTCTAGTCTCATGGAGGAGCAAGAAACAGACAGTGGTAGCTAGATCCAGTGCTGAATCCGAATATAGGGCTATGGCCCAGGCTAGCATAGAGATGATGTGGGTGAAGGCTGTTCTGACAGATCTATGTCTTGATGTACCACTCCCTATGAACTTGGAATGTGATAATCAGGCATCCCTGTTCATTGCAAACAACCCATCATTCCATGAGAGGACCAAGCATATTGAGGTTGACTGTCACTACATACATGACTTGATTCAGAAGGGGTTCATTGCTACATCTCATGTTACCTCAGAGAATCAAACTGTTGATATATTCACCAAGGCGTTACTACGAGGCCCATTCCAGAAGTGTGCGTCCAAGCTGAGCATGATTGATATCTATGCTCCATCTCGAGGGGGAGCGTTAACGCATATAGTAGTTTCTGTATCCCTCTGTTATTTTTATTTTCAGTTGTATGCCTTATGTAATTTACCCATAGGCTACTCTCCTATATAAGAGAGCCTAGGGCTTATGGAATAACAAACTAGCTCATTTTTCCCAACAGTTACGATCGTCTCTGAATGACGATCAAAGAGTATAATATTCATATACTTTGGATCGGGTATGAACTCCCGAAACTCTCAAGATACGGTCTCAATTACTGACCAAATTTTGCGATTTTAAATATAAACAACATCCGATTGATGAACGGTCGATTCCGTTGGTCTTATTTCGTCAAATCGGATTTTTGGGTGGTTTTGATTGTTTTGTGATTTCCGATATTGTATTACGGCTTTTCGATAGCACGCTTTACGATGCGATCGACTTTTGGTCGATGGCAGTCGAACAAATTTCTATTTGCGATCAATGGATCAATATGGTTTTATTCAATATTAATTGATCATTTAAACCCTTAATCGGATTGTGCTCGAGTTATTTAGATTTGGATGTTACAGGTTGTTCAATTGTACCCTTCTTGCATGTGATAGCCTGACTAGGTGGGTAGGAGAGACCATGGGTCGAAGGATTTTCAGCTATTGTTGAGTGAGCCGCACTTGGAAATAATGGATGCTGGTAACCGCAGTTCTTGGTATCGGTTGAGATGCTTCAAAGGTTCTAGCCTGCTAGTCTACGTGGTTTATCTAGGTTCAGATCAGACCTTACACCTCTTCTTTAGAGCTCGGGGGAGGAGATCTAAATGTCTACATATTTCAAGTTTAAGCGCTTGTGTTTGCTTGAACTAGGATTTAGAGATAGGGTTGCGGAGAAATGGTCGAGCACCACGTGCGATGGGCCGATAACTAAATGGGTACCTACCAAGATTATGAAGTTTAGCGAGTAGTTAAGGTCCTTCGGAGTTCTGATCCGACAATATCGATATCAGTGGATGATTGAAGTACAAAATGAAGTGTGGACTAAATAAATCATATTGAGGATTCCATGCAAATGTCACTTGAGTAGATTCAACATAGGGCGAGCCACAATGATATATTAGAGGAGGAAAAGAAGTGTGCGATGGAATGAAGGCAAAAATCTAGAGCTATTTGGCTGAAGAAAGGGTATGCAAATAAAACTTTTCTAGCCAGTAGACCTGAAGGTGGGAGACTTAATGGTTAGCAGAGATGGGTAGTTGGGCATGGCTCTGTCAGATGATTCCATTAGACTAATAGGAGATGCAACATGCTGCATTGTATGGTGGTTTGAGAGAGGGCCATAAAAAATATTGACTATACACACAGGGGAGTAGGAGGTATGGAAGGTAGTCTTTGACTGTAATGAGGATGGTTCGTTAGGTCTCGATGGATTCCCTGTTTTTTCTTTATGGAATTTTGGAAGATGGTGAAGGATGATTTATCGGTGAAGATTCATGAATTCTTTTTAGGGGATTCAAGCTTTGGGCTCATTAACAAAGCTTCGATCATCTTGCTCCCCAAAGGGGTTGCCACTATCAGTGTTGACTATTTTAGTCCAATTGCTTTCTCTAATGGGGTGTATTTGATCGTGGCATAATTTCTTGCAAATAGATTGAATGGGGTATTTGCATTGACCATCAGCTCGTTGCAGAATATTTTGCATGGTATATGGTTGACTCCTTAGTTTTGGCAATCAAGATTGTGGCAGAGTGGAAAAGAAGGAAGGTGCCCCTATTTCTTGGGAATGCGGACTTCACTAAGGCTTATGACAATGTGATGTGGAATTTACTTTGGAAGTCTTTGCATAAATGAGGTTTCTCGGATGTTTGGATCATTTAGATGAAAAGATGCATTACTATCTCTTCCTTTTCAGTGGTGGGAAATGGAAAGCCACAAGGAGAGGGGGGTTTGTTTTCAACCACAAACCGGCTGTTAGACGTGGTTGGCCTCTTGCACCTCTTTTTCGTGATTACGATGGATGCATCTATAACTACAAGGGTAGCGTGCATACCGAGTTCTTTCGAGGATTTACTAAGGGTGATTGCTCAATCTACTTGTTCAAATACATAGATGATAGTATCTTCTTCGTTAATGGTGTTCCTAAGGATGCAATGGGAGTGATGAATTTACTGGATCTCTTTGGAGGATTTTTAGGGCTAAATTTAAAGGGTTTTACCACTTGTGCCCCTCTTAACATCTATAATATCAGTTATGCCTCTAATTTTTGGAATATCAGTTGTGCTCCTGACTTTTTGCAGTTTTATCACTTGTGTCCCTTGGGTTAATTGCCCTCTATTTGCATCCAAAATTGATGTTAACTTTTGGGACACATAGGTAATTAGATTGAATAGATAGGGTAGATATGCCCTTTTCTAAAACTTTCTTCTTTCTCTTCTTCCTCAGGAAACCCACCACCACCTTTCCTCCAACCCCCTCCTCTACCGCCCCTTATGTCCTCCACCCCTACCTCCTCTCTTTGCATCCTCCATCCCCATCATCTTCCGTCCCAAGCCCTCCAACCCTCTCATCTGCTGCCCCCCACCTCTGTTCCTTCCCCCTCCTCCGCCCCAAGCATAACATCGACTACCACTTGGATTCTTTCCTCCTCTGCATGCAACATACTCTATTATCATCACAATCATGATAACCACAATCAATGAAATCTAAACCATAAAATTGGAACAAAATCTCCAATTGCTACCCAATTAATACACCAATATTTCTCCACCACGTCCCGAATTGAGGGAAATCTTCATTACCCTATTTGGATTCAAGGTCAGAAACAACATGAATCCAATTAAAATCCCATCTTGCATTACATCTCTATCAGTCGGAGGCATCCTTTGAACTCTGATTGATGGAAACTGAGGTAGGACGCTGGATTACCGGAGTGATTACTTATACGATGCCCACTTCATCGTCTTGAATGTGAACAAGAACACCATCCTGATTGTGGCGTTGGATTGCTAACTTGAGTTCCGACAGCCACGAGAACGGACGTTGAGCTTCTGTTCTCATTCCGTTCGACAAAATACCTGAGGGTATGGAGGACGAGGGACACATCGTCGGAGAGGTCCTAGGATCAAGGAAGTCCTTTCCAACACGAAAAATTAGGTCTTTTGATATGGAAAGAACAAGAGAGATCAATGATGTCCTTTCCTGATCAAGTTCATATTAGTGTGAAACTTTGTCCTTTTGTTTTTAATTTTGATCGTTTCTGTATTATTTAGTGCAGTTAGATGCTGTGGTGTTTGAGTCCTTGAGGAGACTTCACCTCATGAGGCTCTCTGTGGAGACTCTTCATGTGGTTTTGGGAACTGATACTGTGTATGGTTTTTGATATGTGAAGCCAAAAAATGTTGGGAAGGCCGTTAATGGGTTGAGGAGACATCGATCGAAGCAACTCAGAGTCCCCTAAAGAATCCCCCAGACTGTGCGATCAAGTACTCAATATGGGCCACAAATATATCCACGAGTTGCAGCATCGAATTCTTTGTGGTTCAAGTACTCGAGGAGTTGATCAACTCGGAGCTGCAACCTCTATCTATCTTCATGGTTCAACAACTGATCAGCACTGCTACACCAAAGAATCCCACCAGGCCGGGCAAGCCAAGGTCAAATGACCTTTGCCCCGGCCCCGTCTTCTATCTACAACGAGCTTGAAGTCCTCTCCACCTCGAGATGGATGGTGTTGGGAGCTCGAGACGGGAAGATGGCAATAGGAGAGGTGACGAGTTTGCGAGGGGGTGGGGGGTGGGGGATGGGGGGTTAGGGTGGTGAGGGGGGTGGTTTGGTTTATTGTCCCCTTTTAACCGTACTTTGATTCGAAGAAACCATGGTTTAGTTCAACTAATTGACATCCAAACTAACGAAACCATGGTTGGGAAGGTCGAGGTTGAATATTGGCTCCCTCTGATTGAGACGATGGAGAACATGCTTGCTGGGTGGAAGGCAAGGTCTCTGGTCAAGGGAAGAGAGGTCGGTCTTGTCGAAGAGTGTGCTGAAGGCTTTACCATTAATTTATTAGTCGATTTTTCGGCTACCTCAGATGGTCTATACTTGTTTGGAAAGTGTAATGAGATGATTCTTTTGGGTTACGTTTGGTAAGAGAGGAGAGGCGTGGCCTTGATGGTCTGGGATGTGGTTCCTAGACCGATAAAGTCGAGTTGTTTGGGAGGGTCACAACTAAACGACACGGACACGACATTGCTTTCTAAGTGGGTGGTAAGGCTTTAGGGGTTGGGGGATGATTTTTCTGCTCTTTCTAAGGACTATCTATGGGACACACGATGGTCGGGATGGTTGGAAGGGCGTGATGGAATCTATTTTGTTCTTGGGAGGAATGTATATGCTGTTAGGAGAGAGATTGGGCCTTATCTACGCCCGTTGCTGGGGGATGGCGGGAAGTTTACTTTTGATGTGATAAGTGGTTGGAGACGTGCATTCTCAGAGAAAGATTCCATAGGCTTTTTACGTTGGCGGCAAGTAGAAAGGCCTCCATTGCAGATTGCTGGTCTTCATCATCAGATGGGAAGGCTGTGGCATGGCTCCCCGCTTCATGTCATTTCTATTTGATGCATGTGCTCATGAGTTAGCTAGGATGGTGGAGGAGCAAGATAATGTTGAAGGCCCTCACAGGGATGTGATCACTGGGAGTAAAGCCACTCTTCTTTCTGTAAAGAAAGCTTATAAGATCCTGGTCTTGGCATGACTGAACTAGGATGACATGGAAGGTTAGAGCTCCCCAAAAATCAAGATCTTTGTGTGGCTGTTTCACCGTGAGAGGTTGATGACGAAGGTTTTTAGAGCCCGCTTCATATCCAGTGTTGCTTTGACTTGCCTGATTTGTGACGCAGAGAACGAGGATATCGGCCCTTTACTCTTCCAGCGCAGTCGATCTCATGAGGTGTGGCCCCTATATGAAATGGTCAGATATTTCTAGCCGCTAGCATTTTTGAGCAGTTTTGGTGCTCCAACATACAATTCCGAATCAGATCAGACCAAAATATCTGCGGTGTGTTGGCTTTGTGGACCGCAAGGAATGCACTGCTGTCCAAAGAAGTGAGACACTGTGGAAAATGTGTTTGCACATGCATCTCAACTTTGTAAACTGTGGTAAACACACTTGTAATTAATTTTACTGAATAGATGAGTTTTTTGGTGGTCACTTACTCAAGGTAGTCCACATTGTTTGCTTTCAAAAAAACCAATTTGTTCATGTGCATTTCCTAGCCTAACACATCTTTCCTGCACACCTACATGTCTGTTTTAGGACAAACCCTAGGCTATCTGCTGTCTGTCTTTTGTCATCTTGTTGTAGCACAAGTACCTCTCTGTTTTTGGACATACCTAATAATCTATCTGCTGTTTTTGGCTAGTAATGTTTAATTGAAAATGACAACATTGACAGGAAATGTAAAGAAACTGTTTATATCGGATGCTACCTTGGCTACCTTAAATAGACAAAGCACCTCTATGGAGGCTTGCCGTTTATTCAAATTGCAATCACTAGTAGTATAATATCTTATATTCAGACTATTAACTTGGACATCTTATGAAACCGTTTCTCTAAGTCCAGTCTTTTTTTTCTTTGTTCCAAGATAGTATTGACTGACATGTTCTGTCCCTTGGGATAGGCTGCTTGGTGTAGTGGAGGAAGTTGTCCTTTATTGCAATTTTCCCATTTTAATTCTTCTCAGTGGATGGTTGTAACGATATTATCCCGTTATATTTTTTCTTTGAGAGTCTTATAGTTGTTTATTTGTTTCTCTCTCTCTCTCTCTCCAAATTGTAGAATCTTCTGGCACATTTAATGCAGTTATAATAACTGCATCTTGTACTTCAGGGATTGGAGAAGTATGTCATGACAAAGCTATACAGTCGTGCTTTTGCATCCGTTCCTGAAGATATAAAACATGATGAGGAATTATATGAGAAGATGTCTTTGGTGCAGCAGTTTATACGGCCGGAAAATTTGGACATCAAACCTACATTCCAAAATGAAACCTCATGGCTGGTAGGTGAACACAACACAAGGCGTCTGCCTCTGTGTCTAAGAATTCTCTATTTCTTTTGAACTTTATATTTTTCATTCGAGCTAAAATGGATGATTGCACTTAATGAAGATCGAGGATGACACAGGACTGGCTTTTAGCAAAAATCAAGAGCTAACAGATGCTGCTTGTTTTATCAAGTGAAACTTATCTACTCTTGATTTATCTTCATAAGAATTATTTAGGGCTGAGATATTATTATGGAAATGGAATATTTTGATATATTGAATGGGGTACCCATGCCTCACTATATAGATACACTAGGGTTATAAGTAATACAAAAACACAAATACCCCTGAATGGGTGGCAATGAAGCCCTAAACCTAATGCCCACATGCTAACAGTCTGCCTAAAGCTGGAGCATAGATATCCTTTATGCTCAAGTTGTCACAACACTCAAATAGAGCTCTTGGAGTGTCGTGGTGAACATTTCCACTGTATGATATGCAAAAGAAGCACTAGATGTGTGGAGATGACCCCTTTGAATTAGATCCCTAGTGAAGTGGTAGTCGAGCTTCACATGCTTGTTGTGTTTGTGAAATGTGAGATTGTTTGCTACGTGCATAGCCATCTGGTTTTCTCAACTCAACACCATCATTCTACCTATTTGAAGATTTGTAAGAATTGCATGGGTCCACTGCATGTATACTATTGCTTGCTTTATCCCATATATTCGTTCTTTACTTAAAGCTTGCTTTATCCCATATATTCGTTCTTTGCACTTAAGTGAGAGACCAATACATGTTTCTTGCTTCTCCTTTTAATGAGTTTGCCTCCTAGATACATATATAAACTAGTGGAAGACTTCTGATTTGTCAAACATCCCAACATAGTTGGTATCGCAATATATAATATTGTCCAGAAATGACACTATATCAACTCCTCTCCTAGAGTTTTCTTGATGTACCTCCAATGCCATTATGGTGTATCCCAGTTGCATGTGTTGGCCTGCTCATGAAGGGAACATGCATTCACATTATCTGGGTTGATGATAATAAGGTAGAGAAGCTTCCCCACTAGCGTGGATACTTCCCTTATAACCACCTTGTCTTCTTTATATAGACGAGCATTAAGATCCATAGGGTTCTGAGATACCAACCCCCTGTAGTAGATCAATTCTTACGTTATTTGACAGATTAAATCTTTCTTCGACCAAAGGAAGTACTTTAACAACCCTGGAACTTTGATCAGGAAGTGATTAAATAAGTACTTCTTTACCTCCTTTGTTCCCTACTCATCAGGATCTATTAAAATTTGCCATTAAAGTAGACTAATATGATAATTGCATCTTTCTTAGTCCTCACAGCAATGAGAGAGGGCTTTGATGTTGACCTGATGTAGCCATTGCTTTTTAGCGCCTCTGGTAGCTTCTGAAATGATATTTTTTGACACCCCCCTTGAAGCTTGAAACCTAAAGTTTGTTGCATATATACCACCTCATATAGATATCTGTAGAATGCATTCTTTGTATCCTACTGATGTAAAGATCGATCACTGTTCAAAACCACAAAGAGCAGAATTCGGAGAGTTAACAAACAAGTAACTGGAGAGAAAATGTCAAAGAAGTCCGCCTTATATATGTGAGTGAACCCTCAGACAAACAATCTAGCCTTATGCCTAGTTATGAATCCATCTCGATCGCTCTTCTCTGCAAAGATCCACTTGGATCCATCCACCCTACAACATGCAGGTGTGTCCACCAAAGTCTAGGTTCCCTAATATAAGAGATGACATCTCCTCCTACGTAGACTCCTACTAGGTTTGGAGGGTTTGGAGAAGAGACCGGGCCTAGACCCACTTTGCCATTGCAAGTAGCTAATAATGATGTGAACAAAGGACGCTGCGTTAAAGTATAGGTGCAATAAGCAACTGCTAGGTTCCCTTGTGAGAGTAATTGGAAACCATCTTCAACACAAATCTATTTTGTCACAAAGTATCAGTGTTATTAGGAATATCATTAGTTTGAATCTCATGTTCAATATTGCTTTGAGTGAAGAAAATGACCGACATAGAGGATGGGGATTGTAACATTTGTATTGAATTCTGAATCTCTTATCACCATGCATAGTAAAAATATGTAATATCATGGGTTAGAGTTACACAAGATACAAAGGGAGCGGATTCTAAGGTGTTTGAAGGACGTGACTTTGATTTCAGAAAATGAAATTGCCCACTTTGCTAAGCACTTGTTTGCCTTTACGTTCTAGCGGCGACCACTTTGTTTCTAACTTACCTCTATAATCAGTATATATATTTTCATAATATTATGTGTTGCCTTATAAACAAAAGAACTTATAGCTATGATGCTTTTTTTTGTTTAGGACCCATCCTTCTTGGAACAATTTATGTCCGAGACTGCCAACCCTTTCTTAATGAAAGTTACCTGATGTTTCTTATACTCGCTATAAGTATGACAATCGTTTGACTATGTCAACCTTTCCCAATTGTCTTTATTGTACACCTATAAGACAAAGAAACAAATAATTTGGGCATCAGGGGAAAAAAGAACTACTTACTTTGAGTGATAGCGCGCTCAACACAGAAACCAATTTTGCTTTATTCAATCCAACCCATCGAGTTGATGCCCGATTCCTTGCAATACATACGAAATGGATAGATTCAAATAAAGTCCCAACCTCACTGACATAATGATGACTGGAGCTCGGATCATAACACAACTACCCATTCTGATTCAAAGTAATATTCAACAACATCAATGATACTTGGTATCAACTCGTCCTTTCCAGGTTCCAAATGATGTACAAAGGCAATGCAATCAAATACACCACATGAAACGATAAAAATCAATATGATCATGGTACACAACCTTAACATGTAGTTACTCATCGGTTACTGTAGGTGGAAGACATCGATAAAAACTAATGATATTGAAGACAATATTTGAGTAAAACCCACAGAGAGTCCCAACCGTGTCACCTCACCAACCATGCTCACCAATAGATCCATAATAATAAAAAAACAATATAGGGGCAATGGGAAAACCCTGCCTTACACCTCGTTAAGATGAAAGAAACCCCACTTAAGGCAGCCACTGACAAACACCGAATAGGAAGTTGTGGCGACACATCTTTGTGAGTGCATGCATCAATTGGAAATTATTAGTACATAAACATGCATATTTTGATGATACGAAAACTTGTGTGCAAAGCTTGTAGCTAGGTTAAGAGCAAGAAAGCTACTGGATCAGAAGAAGCTCAAGCTGAGGAGCTCAAGCTTAAGTCGTGGCGATACATCTTTGTGAGTGCATGCATCAATTGGGAAATTATTAGTACATAAGCATGCTATTTTGATGATGCGAAAACTTGTGTGCAAAGCTTGTAGCTAGGTTAAGAGCAAGAAAGCTACTGGATCGGGAAGAAGCTCAAGATGGGGAGATCGAGCTTAAGTGAAGAAGATGCTCTAAGGAGTTCAAGAATATGGAACTCCAACTCAAGCTCTGGTGCGATATCTTCTATCTTTTATCTCTTATGTATTTTCTATTTTTTTATCTTCATTATGAATTTACCCAATGGGTGTCTCCTCTTTATAAGAGAACCCTATGACCTCATGAGAATGCAATTCGTTAATTTTTCCTCAACATGGTACCAGAGCGACGGTCCTAGATCGGAGTTCTCATACCCCATCGTGCGCTAAACTTCACACATAGCCTCCTCCACGTTGTGCGCTGCACCTCCTTGCAGCCGCACCTCGTGCCTTGCCGCCGCCTCCCCTTCGGAGGCAGCCTAGTGGCACCGCGAGCAACCCAGTGCGCCTCTGTACCTCCATGCAACTGTGGACGGTCCCAACGCACCGCTGCACCTCCGCACATTGCCGTCGTTCTGTTGTTGCACGCTGTAGTGCCTCCTCGCACGACTCTGTATGGTACCAACGATCACTGTGGTGGTTTTCTCTCCTCTCTGTCGCCAAACCTACACTCTGAAACGATCTAATTTTGACCGGAAAATGAGATTTCAGACCTATAAATCTCGTTTTTCAACCCTAGCACGGCTTGAGGAGTAACATGGATAGTTCTATGAGTCTTACACATACAACCAATCCTTCATATGTCCGTGTAGACTTGCTCGATTCGGTCTACTTCCCCAGTCAAGTTTTATTTTCGGCCTTCTTTCATCATGTCAGAAAACAAGGGTGATGTCTTCTCTTCGTCTGGTGCCTTCAAGGGCTTGACTTCCATCATGAAAGATGGATGTGGCCAACTATGATATGGCGATATGGGATACTCTGGCATCCACTTATGCCCAAGCAAAGAACGAGGTCAAGATTCTTCAGCTTCAGTTTGATATATATACATATATGGAAAAAATGGGGCTGCCCCCTAGGGGCAGCCGACATGGTTGTCCCCACCCCATTTTCGTAAAATTTTTTTATTTTTTGGAAAAATATCACCATGTATATTCATCCCTATATCCCACCGTTCGAATTTCGTCAGAAACAGAGACTCGTACGGCCTCCATCCAGACGTCATTTTTTTAATGGTCGCAAGATTTTTTAAATCGACCATGTCTGGATGGAGGTTGTAGGAGTCTCTGTTTCTGACGAAATTCGAATGGCATATAGGAGGGATACATGGATGAAATACATGGCGATATTTTCAAAAAAAATAAAAAATTTGACAAAAAATAGGGCGGGGCAGCCCCATTGACCCCTATATATTGGGCAACACAAAATAGCAGTCCGCTGCACATGTTCTACTCCTCGCTTCGTTTCATGTTCGAGAAGCTTCATAGCTTCATCCCAATTACGACCTCCACAGAGCAACAGATGACATACCAGAACTCCACGATAGTTGGAGTTTTCTTGGCTGCGCTTGACCTTGAGTATGAGGCAGCACGAGCACAACTCCTTACTTGGGCGACCATACCTCCCATGGATGAGATTACAATCATGGTATGAAATGGGCTATCCTCGTAGGCAGTCGAGGTAGGGCTTTTAGCCTCGAGGCAGACTCCTCGGATGTATTGATGAGGCATGCACCTCAGAAGGTCGAGACGGTCCGAGATAGTGAGGCGGTCGATGGCGAAGCGAGACATTTTCTGGATTTTAAAGCATTTTTTAAGGATTTGATTTGTCTTATTAGTAGTTTTAGATGCTTATAAATGCATAGTTGTCTAGGATATATATTTACAAGATGAATGCTTGGAATTTTAAGTTTTGTTCATATTCATACTGAGCATTAAACTTGTCTAATTTTTCAATAAATTCTTAGTATTGCACTTTGAAATACACAATCCATAAATCTTAAAGAAAAGCTAGTGTTAAGAGAGGTGGCATAATGAGCGATGTAATATACCAACTAGAAAAATAAGATTAGATTCAAGGCATGTCAATGTTGTCATATTTTATTTATTAGTCATATAACAAGTGCTCTAATCATAATTTTTTATGCACCATGATATTTTGTACAAAAAATATGTTATTTTTGATACTTTAATACAATTATAGCCAAGATTCCGTTTTGATTGGGTAGAAATTTAGTAGATAGGTTTATGGAATTGACATATCCTCTCTTTCTCGTTCTTATCCTCAGGAATTTCATCATATCTTATACAATGTTGTATATTATACTTACGTATGTCAATTTTGATAATTTCATCAGTAAATGTATTTATTATACTTTTTGTAAGTATTTTCTTATACAAAACTAAGGGTTACGCCTTGACCATGTCGAGGCTACGCTCGCCTCGCCTCTAGGGAAAACTTCTCATTCCGCCTTTCTTTTTTCAAACCTTTCTTATAGTTGTCTCAACAGGCTTCTTATTCCACCTACTACTACCTCACAGCCTTCCTCAACGGTGTAAAGCTTTGGCTATCGGCGGTAGAGGTAGTGGATGTCAGCGTGATCCTTGTAGGAAGAAGAAGTTCTACTCAGTTCAGAGGGCGTAGTCCCTGTGGTAGAGGAAGTGGACGTCAACGTGATCCTTGTACCTACTGTCGTTGTCTAGGACACTTTCAGGATACATGTTATCAGAAGCATGGATACCTCACAACTGCTCGAGTGGCAGAGCAGATTTAGCCTTCAGACATTATAGCTCCTCAGGCAGATTCACGACTTGATGATATTGTCTCTCGTATACGGGAGATCACAACTCCAGTGATCGACACTACCACTACATGATCACATACACTTTTACTGGTTGTAGCAATGCATATATGATAGAGTGGATCATGGACTCTGGCGTTTCTTACCATCTGTGTCGAGGCAGAGCCTAGTTCAGGTCTTACAAGTCTATATACCCTGGTAATGTGTCATCATTGCAAATCGGGTTCACTTACCCATCGCATGATAGGGGGTGCATTTGATGTCATCCATGCGCCTGTAGAATGTTTTATATGCTCTCGATTTTCAAATGAACTTGCTTTCTATTAGTTAGATTACAAAAGATCTACATTGTCATGCCATTTTGACCCCTATTCTCTTGTGTTTCAGGACAAACTCACGGGCAGGGTGATTGTATGTGGTCGCGAGTAGTGGAGGCTCTACAAACTGGTCCAACCTCCTCATGTTGGTGCCTCTATTATTCCTACTGGACCAGTCTCACCATACATGTGGCACTTTCGTTTTGGCCACCTTCCTCTGCAGAAGCTGCGTCATGTCCTCCCACAAATCTCCACGCGATCTTCCTTCCACTGCGAGGCTTGCCAGCTTGGGAAGCATCATCGTTCTTCGTTTCCATCTTGTCAGAGTCGGAGCAGTTCTCAGTTATTTGAGCTCCTTCACTTAGATATCTGGCGTCCGAGTCGTGTCCCTGGTGGCCAGGGACACATTTTTTATCTGGCTGCTTTTGATGATTGTTCTAGACTTTCTTTAGTTTTTTTGTAAAGAATAAATCTGAGTCTGGATCTGTTATTAAATCATTTATTAATAAGACAAAGATATTTTTTTGCTATTGTCAAGTAATTGTGTTCTGTCTTGAGTGGAAGAGCGAGGAAGAAAGGGGCAATTTGAAGAATTGACTACCCCAAGGCCTATGATTGGGTCAGTTGGAAGTTTCTGTGGTTGTCGCTGCGGCGGAGGGGGTTTCCGGAGGCTTGGGTCCAGTGGATGAAGAGATGTGTCACTACCTGCTCGAGCTCGATCTTGGTCAACGGCAGGTCGGAGGGTGGGTGGTTTCAACCGCAGAGGGGAGTTCGTCAGGGGTGCCTGCTGGCTCCTCTGCTTTTTGTCTTGGTGGCAGACTGCTTGGCGGTTCTGTTCCGACGTGCAATAGTGGCAAACTGGTACGAGGGCTTCCGTTTGGGGGACATCTCGGTTCCTGTGTTGCAATATGCGGATGACACACTGATTTTTTTGGGGGGTTCGGAGGAGCAGAACCACAACGCTACTGTCCTGGTGGATTTGTTTGGATGCTTTTCGGGTTTGCAGATTAACGGGCAGAAATATGTGTTGATCTCGTTCTGGCTAGACGGTGCGGAGAGTGGCAGGCTTGCTGGGTGGACGGGGTGCCCCTTGGGGAGACTGCCGATCTCTTATCTGGGGCTGCGGTCGGTTGAGGACAAATGAGATAGTCGGATTGGGACTGCATCATTTGGATGGAGGAGCGGCTGGCTAGTTGGAAGGCGGTTACTTTGTCGAGAGCAAGGCCTTAAATGTCGGATGTCGGTTTCGTTTCGGTGACTGACCGAAACGAAATTTCGGTCGAATTTCGGTCGAAATTCGACCGAAATTTCGGTCATTTCGGTCCGTTTTTGAACTAGGGCACCCAAATATCGGCCGATATAGGCCATTTCGGTCGAATTTCGGTCACCCACCGAAACCGAAATTCGACCGAAATTCGGCCGAATTTCGGCGAAATTTGATCCCATGGTCAAGAGGAGGGAAACTGATCCTCCTCAAGCACGTTCTCGCTGCCATTCCGATTTTTTTTCTACTCGACACGTTTGATGCCTGTTGGGGTTAGAAGGAAGGTTGAATCATTGATGAGGACCTTTTTCTGGTCGGATGGGAGGCAATAGAGGGTTGGGCTGCATCTGATGGCAGTCTTGGGGTCCGTGATGTGGAGATCATGAACAAAGCTCTGTTGGCCAAGTAGGCGATGCATGTTTGGGGTTCTTTGAATTCGCTGGCTACTAGGCTTCTAGATGCATCTACGGTGTCAATGGGGCGTTGGTGGCTGAGAGAATGAGATTTGAGTCGCTGATGTGGGTGGGGATTCGTGCCGTTTTACCGGAGGTCATATCTTCCTTGCGACCGAAGATGGGGAACGGCCAGCTCTTCAGGTTTTGGTTGGACGACTGGATGGGGAGGGTGCCGTGGGGCAACGTTTCTCGAGGTTGGTTGCCTTAGCAGTTGACAGGGCTGCGCTACTGGCGGTGGTGGCGGACTCGGGGTCGTGGGCCCCTTCTTTTGTTGCGGAGTTGTCGGATTAGCGGGTGGATGATCTCATGCGGATGCTGGCTGAGATTCCCCCATCGGGAGAGCTGTCTAGCGAGCCGGATCGCTTTGAGTGGGAGGGAGGGAGATTCTCGGTTAAGCAAGCCTACCTTAAGATGAGAAGTTTGCTTGTGGGGAGCGACGAGGAGCTCTGTGCAGACATGAAGATTATTTGGACGGCCAGGATCCCCAATTGGGTCAAGATCTTCCTGTGGTGTTTGAGAAGAAACCACATGTATGACAAAGCGAGGAGGGGAAGATTGTTTGGCGTGACAGATACGGGATGTGACAGATGTGAGCGTGCGATGGAGGACGCGAAACATATCTTTTTTGGTTACGGGTCTTCGGTGTAGGTTTGGAGGTCGAAGGGGTTGGCTTGGGTGCAGGCCACTAGCTTGGAGAGTTTCTGGAGATCGATTTGAGCGGTGGGTCTTGGTTCTTCAGACGACGTCTCAAGTCCTTTCGCTGTGTTGTGGGCTATTTGGGCTGGTAGGAATGATCTCATTTTCAAGAGCCATCATTTCTATTCAGAGAATATCGTCGCGCATTGTAATGCTTTGTACAACTTCTGGACCTTGAATTGATGTAACCTTTTTTTGATATTAATGAAATCGGTGGTGTGGTGACTCCCGCCTCGGGAGGTCTCTCTCTTTTTAGCCAAAAAAGTAATTATGTTCTGATAATGCCTTAGAGTTTTGCACTTTACAATTATCCGAATTTCTTAGGTTTCTTTGCATTGCACACCAGACCTCGTGTGCATATGCATCTCAACAGAATGGTGTTGCCGAGCGCAAACATCGTCATTACTCTATGTGACCAGAACCCTTCTGATTCAGACCAGTGCTCCTCACTCTTATTGTGATGGTACGTTTCTCACTGCCTGCTACTTAGTGAACCATATGACATTGTCTATTTTGGGAGAAAAAGGTTCCTTTCTCAATTGCGTTTTTTGAGAAGGATCTGTTCTCTCTTACACCCTGTATGTTTAGATCTGTGGCTTTTGTTGTCAATCTTTCGCCTGGTCGTGACAAGCTCTCCCCCCGAGCTGTCAAGTGTATCTTTGTTGACTACTCTCATACTCATAAATGGTACCATTGTTTTGATCTGCTTCGGCAAAAATACTTTGTCAGTGCTGATGTTATATTCGTTGAGTCTGTTGTGTATTTCTCTCCTACAAGTGACAACTGGCCCCATCTGACTCTGACGAGGGCGTCTACATGCCTCCGCCTCCTACAGCTCTACTACCTCTTGCAACTGCTCTACCACCTCCATCACCTTCCTCAACACCACCTCCACTACTACCTCCAGTGCCTGCACATGCTCTTGTGGCTGCTCCTGTGCCCCCACCTACCTTGACCCAGTTTTTACCACGTACGTTACTTGCAGGTCTTGCTCTGTTACTCCTACTCACAAGTCTTCCTTCTCATCCATGATACACCAAGTATGTAATTGCACACATTGTTTGTACTGATGGCACTACTGAGTTGCCTATTCAGCATGATTCCTTTCAGGATGCGCATGTATCCTCTCAAGGGGGAAACTTACAGATTCAAGAGGTAACAGATGATCTCGATGTACCTATTGCTCTGTGAAAACAGAAGTGCACTTGTGCTTCATATCCTCTTGCAACCCAAGTTTCTTTGAGCAAACTTCCAGAGGATTTCAAGAGATTTACCGTGGCACTGTTAGAAGTGGAGATACCACGGACATATCAGGAGGCCATTCTGGACAGTCAGTGGCATCTGGTCATGAAGGAGGAGATGTGCGTTGTTTCAGCTCCAATTAGTGCATCCGTTGTTGGGTGCAAGTGGGTGTTTACGGGTAAAGCACCGAGCAGATTACAACGCAGGTTGCTTCAAGGCGAGACTTGTGGTACGTGGGTTCACTTAGATATATGTGGACTATGATGATACATTCTCTCTAGTGGCCTTGCATTTTATTCTACGTATACTTTTATCTGTTGCAGTAACACTGGATTGGCCCCTCTATCAGCTTGATGTGAAGAATACTTTTGTCTACGGTGACCTACAAGAGGAGGTTTACATGCAACAACCACTTGGGTTTGCTGTTGAGGGGGAGTGTCAGAAGGTTTGCAGGCTTCACAAGGCGATCTATGGACTTAAGCAAAGTCCAAGAGCTTGGTTCTAGTAGCTCTCAGACTTGATAGAGCAACATGGGGCGAGCAGGGCATCCAATCTGCTAAGGATTTCCTACGTCAGCAGTTTGTGACCAAGGACCTTGGTAATTTACGCTACTTCCTTGGACTAGAGTTCGCCAAGAATCAGCGAGGTCTTGTGATGACCCAGAGAAGTATGTTACATATATTCTCTGAGATAGGTGTGACATATTGCAGGCCTGCTACTATCCCTATAGACCCGAGCATGAAGCTCTATAATGATGACACTGAGGAGGTCGACAAGAGGAGGTGCATGGAGTTTGTTGGGAAGCTTCTTTATGTGACTATTGCGAGGCCAGATATATCCTTTGCAGTGAGTAAAGTAAGTCAGCTTCTAGAGCAGCCTAGACATGTACATATGAGTGCAGTCCATATGATTATGAGATCTGAAGGCATCATCTGGCACTGATTTTCTATTTAGCAGAGGTACATCCCTTGCAGTTACAACACATGCATATGTAGGTTATGCGGGCTGAGGACATGAAGTCTACCTGTGGCTTCGCAATGTTCATAGGGAGTTCCTTGGTGTCATGGAAGAGCAAGAAGCGGACTGTGGTTGCCATATCTAGTGTAGAATCAGAATACATGGTCATGGCGCAAGCTAGTACAGAGATGATGTGGGTCAGATTTCTTCTTATTGACCTAACTATTGAGGCGCCTCTTCCCATGCACCGTCAATGTGACAACCATGCTGCTCTCTTCATTGCAAACTGCCCAGCCTTTCATGAGAGGACCAATCACATCGAGGTGGACTGTCACTACACTTGTGACATGATACAAAAGGGTCTCACCTCCAATACTCATGTTAGCTCTCGAGACCATACAACAGATGTACTTATCAAGGACTTAGTCAGAGGGCCTTACCATAGATGCTGCTCTAAGTTAAGCCTGATAGATGTTTACGTTCCAGCTTAAGGGATAGTGTTGAGATTTCTATCTTTTATCTCTTTTATGTATTTTCTATTCTTTCCTTTTTCATTATGTTATTTTACAACGAGTCTCTCCTCTATATAAGAGAACCTTAGGATCTCATGAGAATGCAATTCATAATTTTTCCATCAACAATCTCAAGGAAGGACCTCGAGCTCAAGAAGAAGACAAAGTCTTTTCTTTTATTGAGTCATGTTCTTTGTAATTGTCTTAGAATGTAAAAGATCAATACTGTATATTGGATTCCAACCCTTTGATTTGACTTTCAGGTCAAAGAGTCAAGGTGATTAAGCAATCATTTACACCTGATCGATCACCTCCGATCGATCACTCTCCTTTTATGATCGATCAATATTTGAATTACAGTGGTTATATATTTGATCGATCATTTTTGATCCATGATCGATCATCTCTTGATTCTGATCGATCACCTAAATCCCCATGATTGATCATCTTCATATCCCGATCGATCATATTCCATTTTAAGAATTTTTTTGAAGTCGATTTCATTCTCGATTTGTTGACAATGGTTACTTTTTGAGACCCAACATCTATGTGACCCTAACACCTATAAATAGGACTCCATAACTCATTCTACAATACACACCAAGAGCAACAAGCTTTATAGTCTCTGCTTTCCACTTTATACTCTAAGAGGAAGATCGAAGAGCTATTTTCTGTTGCATTCTTCATTTTAATAGCTCTGGTTCTTTGCATGTGATTCTTACGAGCATGTTCTTTGCTCGGTAAGATCGTTTTAGTTTTGGCTCTTATTATTCATTACATATTTACTTTGATATTGAGGTTGTTAGGATTATTTCCTGTAAACTGTTTTGAGTTGTCCGCGTAGACATCTCAAGTTGTAAATGGTGGAGTTGGCCGCGTAATCAACTCAGGTTGTATACTGTTGGGTTGCTCGCGTAAGCAACTTGATTTAGTAGGAGACTCGTGTGGATCAGGTTGAAAGTCCGAGTCAGGAGACTCAAATCGTGGTTTTTACCCATAAGGGTTTCCACGTTAAATACTTGTGCACTTGTGGATTGCTTGTCTATATTGTAATTAAAAGTGCCACGTAAAAACTGTGGTTGTTTAAGTTTATTAATTGCAGTGATGATCCATGTCATAAGCCCGATTCACCTGCATACATCAGTTGACGTCAAAGCGAGATATATAAGAAAAAAATCTACATTTGGTATCGGTGCCTCGTCCATGCCGAAGAAGTTACTCTCTGAAGCACACATGACCAGCATCTCAGGATCACGTTTAGAAGGAGGCTCTATGACTCATCCACCTTTCTTCGATGGAACAAGCTATGCAAGTTCAAAGAAGATGTCCATCTTATTGCAAGCAAGTGACTTTGCAATCTAGAATATGCTCCAGAAAAATTTCCAGTTAATCAAAGAGAAAGGGGTTCGGCTACAACAAAGTCGAAATGGAAAAGATGGCGCTAAATGCAAGAGCGTTGAATGCCATATACTGCACCCTATCTAATGAGGAGTTTGGCCATATCTCTCACCTGAGAATGACAAATGAGATTTGAAGTTGCCTTGCTTCTATTTCATGAAGAAACTCCAAAATAAGAAGCTTACGATGCTTGCTCGTAAACATCAAGCATCAGTGAAGAAGAAGAGCAAGCAGTGGTTGGGATAGTCAAGTCAGACTCGTCCGTCTCAGACTCAAACGATGAGGTAAATAAACTTTCTTATTTAGAATTTTATAATACCTCTCGGGATCTTTCAAAAAAAGTCATGAAAATAGAAAAAATAAACAAGAAACTTGTAAACGATAAATCTAGTTTGTTTAATGATTTGGATGTTTCCAAAAAGGAAAACGAGCTGCTAAAATAAGGTCTAGGTGGTTTTAAAGTTAAGATTGCATGTTTGGAAAAAGAATTTGCTGAGCTTAAAAATAAATTTACTTTTGTACCTTCTTCTATAAAAGGAAAATAAAACATCGAAATCATGCTTCTCGCTCTAATTCTTTTCATAAAAGAAAATGTTTGGAAAAAGAAGGAAACATTGCAATCTAACCTTGAAGGACCCAAAAAAGAAAGGGTAATATATCAAAATCTTTTAGGTACTAAAGGCCAAAAGAGATGGAGGAGACCACACCAACAAATGTGGTCACTGCCAAGGCCAAACAACTTTCAAAATCATGAATGGATGCCACCGTCATGGAGAAACTACTAAGATTGGAGAAGTCTGCCATCAAGGACCCTAGGCGACTTCTTATCTTTTTTTGTTTACTTGATCATGCAATGGTGATAAGTCCTCAACTCTTATCTTTAAGGGGGAGCTTTTAAGCAACAATTTAAGGGGGAGCTCTGGAGCTCAGATTAAAATGAATGTTTTCAAAAAAAAGGAGAATATATATATATATATATATATATATCTTTAACAATTAGTATCATATAACAATTAGGTTTTTATCAACTTTTGGTATCACTTTAGATTTTTTTTATTATGTCAAAAAGGAGAGAAAAGATTGTTTAAAAAAATTATTTGTTCACACACATTATTTTTGCAAGCACATAAGATGTTTTATCATCATCAAAAAGAGAAGATTTTGAGTGCATGCATCTATGGGGAAATTGTTAGTACATAAGCATGCATATTTTGATGATAACAAAACTTGTGTGCAAAGCTTGAGCTAGGTCAAGCGCAAGAAAGCTACTTGCCTAGGAAGAAGCTCCAGCTGAGGAGCTCGAGCTTAAGTGAAGAAGAAGCTCAAAGGAGTTCAAGGATATGGAACTCCAGCTCAAGCTCAATGAAGGACCTCAAGCTCAAGAAGAAGACGAATTCTTTTCTTTTATTGAGTCCTGTTCTTTGTATTTATCTTGTAATGCAAAAGACCCCAAATCATGCATATTGCATTTCAACCATTTAACTTTATCTTTTAGGTCAAAAAGTTAAGCTGATTGATCAACAATTTACACCTGGTCTATCACCTCTGATCGGTCACTCTCCTTTAATGATTGATCAGTATTTGAATTATAATGGCTATGTCTTTGATCGATCAATTTGATCCATGATCGATCATCTCTTGGTTTTATTCGGTCACCTAAATCCCCATGATCAATCATCTTTGTATCCTGATCGATCATGTTCCATTTCAGAAAGATTTTTGAAACAAATTTCATTCCCAGTTTGTTTACAACGACTACTTTTTGAGAGCCAACATCTATGGGATCCTAATACCTATAAATATGACCCCATACCTCATTCTATAACACACACCAAGAGCAACAAGCTCTCTACTCTATGCTTTCCACTCTATACTATGAGAGAAATGGAGCTTTTAAGCAACAATTTAAGGGGGAGCTCTGGAGCTCAGATTAAAATGAATGTTTTCAAAAAAAAGGAGAATATATATATATATATATCTTTAACAATTAGTATCATATAACAATTAGGTTTTTATCAACTTTTGGTATCACTTTAGATTTTTTTTATTATGTCAAAAAGGAGAGAAAAGATTGTTTAAAAAAATTATTTGTTCACACACATTATTTTTGCAAGCACATAAGATGTTTTATCATCATCAAAAAGAGAAGATTTTGAGTGCATGCATCTATGGGGAAATTGTTAGTACATAAGCATGCATATTTTGATGATAACAAAACTTGTGTGCAAAGCTTGAGCTAGGTCAAGCGCAAGAAAGCTACTTGCCTAGGAAGAAGCTCAAGCTGAGGAGCTCGAGCTTAAGTGAAGAAGAAGCTCAAAGGAGTTCAAGGATATGGAACTCCAGCTCAAGCTCAATGAAGGACCTCAAGCTCAAGAAGAAGACGAATTCTTTTCTTTTATTGAGTCCTGTTCTTTGTATTTATCTTGTAATGCAAAAGACCCCAAATCATGCATATTGCATTTCAGCCATTTAACTTTATCTTTTAGGTCAAAAAGTTAAGCTGATTGATCAACAATTTACACCTGGTCTATCACCTCTGATCGGTCACTCTCCTTTAATGATTGATCAGTATTTGAATTATAATGGCTATGTCTTTGATCGATCAATTTGATCCATGATCGATCATCTCTTGGTTCTATTCGGTCACCTAAATCCCCATGATCAATCATCTTTGTATCCTGATCGATCATGTTCCATTTCAGAAAGATTTTTTACAAATTTCATTCCCAGTTTGTTTACAACGACTACTTTTTGAGAGCCAACATCTATGGGATCCTAATACCTATAAATATGACCCCATACCTCATTCTATAACACACACCAAGAGCAACAAGCTCTCTACTCTATGCTTTCCACTCTATACTATGAGAGAAAGATTGGAGAGCTATTTTCTACTACATTCTTCATTCTGACAGCTCTGGTTCCCTACGTTTAATTCGTAAGAGTACGCTCCTCGCTCTGTAAGATCGTTGTAGTTTGCCTCATATTATTCATTCCATATTTACTTTGATATTGAGGATGTTAGGATTATTTCTTGTATATGATTTTGAGTTGTCCGCGTAAACAACTCAGGTTGTAAACGGTAGAGACTTGGAGTTGACCGCATGATCAACTCATGTTGTATACGGTGGGTTGCCTGCGTAAACTATTCGGTTTAGTGGAAGACCTATGTGGGTCAGGTTGAAAGCCCGAGTCGGGAGACTCGAGTCATGCTTTTTACCCCGGAGAGTTTCCACGTTAAATACTTGTGCACTTGTGGTTTGTTTGTCTATATTGTGATTAAAAATGCTACGCAATGATGTGGTTGTTTAAGTTTATTATTTGCAACGATCTGGAACACAAGTCTGATCCACCCACATACATTAGTTGGTGTCCGAGCGGGATATATAAGAAAAAAGTCAACATTTTTTTCATCTAGGATATCCAAACATTAAGAAAGCCCCACCTAGCCAACACTACGCAAAAAAAAACACCAATCCATTGCACTCACGAAGTAGATAGTGTTAGAGAGGGCTATAGGTCGGAAGTCCACCGTCTTAGAGACTTTCTTTTCTAAGAGAAGGAAAATGAAAGTTCTGTTGAAACCTGCATTGCCTCGAGCAAACTCGTCTACAACCTACAGTACCTCCCTTCATGAAAAAAGAATATTGGGAAGCGATTAGGGCTCGATGCCCCATCGACATTCAAATTCCAGATAGCCTCTTTTACCTCCTTCATCGTGAAGCTCTGAATCAAATGATCCACATGATGCTTAGAAAATGGGGATGCCCCCAAGCCCGTCCAACTCCACAACCTCTTAGGAGACATCCTGGAAAAATCACGGAAATGCCCTCTAGCGCCAAGCCCATGTTACAGTCACCTTCTGCCGACACCGTTAACGTCTACAAAATGAATTAGGTTATGTCGATGCCTCCCACTTTCACATGGAAGAACTAGGTATTCACGTCACCCTCCTTGATCCACATCTGCCTTGACCACTGTCTCCACTAGGTCACATACTTCTTATCATCAAGTTTAATTATTTTTGGTATTCTACCCTCTCTTTTGGCTCATTCACAATGAGTTATCTACCATCCTCTAGCCCATCAAGCCTATACACCTCTATCTCTACAACCGTCCAACAAGTTCTTCACTCTTCGTGAACCTCCTTGAAGATTCTTAGCCTGGAATGCAATGAAGCGAACTTCTGAGCCAAACAAGCCACAATAGAACCAGAGCACACAATAGAGGTTCACTAGTTGAACATCTCTGAAATTCTCCTCCAAAAGCCTAGACCTCTCAAACCTGAAGAAGGTTCGAGGTGATAAACCATCTTCATAATCCCAGAATAATGGGCTGTGGTCAGATCTAGATCATGGCCCTGAGGAGGCCGAAGACAAAAACGCCCTGAAAATCTCTGACAATCTAAGTTATGGCCAATCCTCGTACGAGAGACCGAATTCCTCTAGGTACACCTCATACTTAGTGCATCACCTCCAACTGTAGATCATCAATCAACACCGTGAACTCTATAGAACCCGGATCTTGACCCCGACAAAGGTGAGGTCGATCCGCGGAACGACGTATCACACTAAAGTCACTTCCCTCTAACCAGGCCTCTTCGTAGAACATACTTATGGCATTGTGAAGCTCTCTCCAAAGTTTAGTCCTACTACGGGTAGGGTAGGCCCATACACAAGACATCACCAATAGTGAATCAATGTAATAATTTTGGAGGAAAACAATCTATACGTGTCGACCCTCGTGTTCCACTAAGTAAGAAGAGAGAGCTTTTCCATCCTATTGCAATCCCCCTTGCAGTCCCAATATCCTCTATGGCTCCGAAGTCTAATAGTGAGGCAACTCCCAAGGAGTTCCACGAACGTTTGTACATGATGCAAACTTAGTTTCATGTAACAGTACGACATCACGACCCCAATTTGCATAAGTGTATCGATAGAAATGCCTTTTTGCGGGTCACCCTGACCCCTGACATTCCAAGTGAGAGCTTTCATTGAGACGTATGGTTAAACCCTATCAATGAAACCACGCTTGTAATCTGAGAAACCCAAAGCCTGTGGACTGAGATCATTTTTCATGCTACCGTAACCGTCCGCTGCTTATGATAACGCTTAATTCTTCCTCTAATCTCCGTCTCGGACCCACACAACCTGGTCCAAGGCCAGAAACAAGGGGTTCCTTCTTGAGTCAACGAGTAACCATCTGAAGGCTTGAAAAGGTGAGAACCCATCAAAACCGTCCCACAGAACTCCTTAACCAGCTTTATCGACCAACAAGTGACCCTTTTGACCTACCTCGAGAGCCCCTAGAGGTTCCGTCTCGAGCTGCGGAGATGGTAGAGCAGTGGTTTCCTACCTTGATGGGATGAAGAGCCCAAATCTGAGTCTAAAAAAGGGGCCGAGCTTAAACAGGTTTGTGTGAGTACATCGAGAGTATAACAAATCCGAAAGGAAGGGCTAAGTTCAAACGAGTTCGTGTGACTTCCATTGGACCCTCGTGCAACTGATAACCAAAGAACAAATCCCTCTTTAGCACCTCAAAAAGAACCCTAATGCCAATCATCACCCCCAGCAGTAGTAGATGACAACTCCCCCGCTAGATCTTTGGCATCACATAGTTACAACCTTCCTCAAAAGTTGAAATCGAAAATCTTGCTCCGTAACTGAAGCTCCCGAGGATTTTGCTTCCAACGATGATGTACTGGCATTGGTCGGTTGACCCTGCTGCCTACCTCTTCTTCAACGAGCAAACCTGCAACGAGTCCCCACCCTCTACAGTTCTTTCCAGGTTTGACAACGACGATGGTGGTATAAGCTGCACTACCAACTGGAAAAGTGCTTGCCCCACCATCAAAGAGCAACCCGATTATGAGGGAACGAACTTCCCCTCAATCACCACAATCATGATTCGAAGATTTGGCCCTAGTTGCAGACCATCGGAGAGGATCTTTGATATCACTCCAAGCTCTCTTAGCGATAACCTCAATGCCTCCACAATACGGGAAAGGAACGGGACATCGATGATTCCTACAATCCGACAGGACGAGGCTAAAGTTTCTCCATCTGTAATGTCCGACAATCTCCAGTACACATCTCCCTTCGAGAGAGAGGTCAGCAACACCTCAACCTCCTGGGATGACATGCCTCGAGCACAACTGAAATCATCTTTCAGAAAAAGAAAACGTCTTATGAGAAGTATCCACCCACTTTCATTTGTAGACTGGTGGGATACGTTCCAGGAGTCCCAACCTTCCCTTAGCACTCCCCGATCAAAAGTCCGCTCCTCCACACTTTTGGAAAAGACCCACCACCGACCACATCGGCATACGAGCGAGTCTGTGAACGCTCATCGAGAACGTGGTTAACCTTTGGTTTAGCACAAGATATCATGATCTCATAGTGAACAACCTGCTTCCCCAAACAGGTGGCCTAACAATGGCCACTTAGCCCACATCCAAAACAACGTGAACACGAGGATGCTCGATGCTCGAACACTCCGCATCTGTAGCATCGTTGGCTTCACTTGCAACGAGAGACAAGCATCCAACCCTCTGCTGCCCTCTCGACTTCATGTTTGGTGGCTCTCCACTTCATCTCCTCTCGAGTTTGGTAGCCAGCCTCCATGATTCCTCTCCCTCCCGTACTTTCCATCAAAGCCTCTCCCTCTTGCATCTCTCCATTCTCTCAGTAAGAAAAAACTTAGGGAGATCCAAAAACCCTCACAATATGAGTGATATGCGCGATGTAATGGTTATCGATGCGTTAAATACACCTAAACCTTGCATATCGGTGTGTATTTGGATGTTAATTTTTGTAAGAATTAGGATTATCTTAATTTGCATAAAGACCTTATTAACAAATATCATCGGTATATCATAGTATCTTCGATCTATCCCTTTTCGGGCAGACCGATACGATGTCGATATATTGAACCATGGAAGAAAGTAGTCGATTTGAGGTCGTGATGCCATACAAAATTTAACCTATAAATCATTAATCAATAATGAAAAATCAGCCTAGCATGTGTCAATCCCCATCCCCATACTGACGATGTGGGCATATTCCTCTGACTTGAAGCTGGAGGTGATGTTAAAATCACCCCCATAAAACAATGCACACAAAGGAATTTGAGCCACACTTGCCACAACTCCTCACATAACTCGCACCTAAATCATGTAACATGGATGATTAAGACTTATGACAGCCTCATATCCCTAAATATCTTTCGAGGTCAATGCTTTTATACAGAAAATGGGCTTGTTATTATAAAGGCCTTATGTCAACTTGGTCTCTGTTGTGATTGTATGAACTCGATTTTAGCTTATTACATTGATGTAAAAGTCGGTCGACTAGTCGGTCCGTCTAGTCGAGTCGGTGGGGGCCTAGTCGGCCATTAGTCGGTCAACCCGACTAATTGGGCCGACTAATCGTCCTAGTCGACCGACTTTTACGTAGAAATTTTTTATTTTTAATATTTTTTACTTTTTTTAAAAACTTATTCTAGTATACTTAATGTTATATTTAAAGTCAACTACTTCTTTTGTTTCATTGTTATAGTATAGAAATGTACAAATCTATGCAAATATATAATAATATATGTATAAAAATGATTTATATATTTAGAATAATTAAAAAAATTCAAAATCGACCAATGGCCGACTAAATCCGATTAGTCGCCCGACTGCCAATTACTTCATAGTGACCCTACCGACCGAATACCGACTACCGATTTCTGCAACCTTGGCTTATTATTAAATTTTTACGGTGAGTCCCACCTCAAGATCTCTCCGTTGTTTATTAAAAAATGCACCACATGTTGGGCCATAACACGTAACTCCCATATCAAAAGTACCCTGCATATTACAATGTATTTCGAGCTTTACCTTAACCACATCTTTAATATCATTGATATATTCCATATACTTTGTATTTATTTTACTTAGTCAAAAACCTTCGATCATCATACTCCATGACTACTCCAACTACCTATTGACTCCATCTTTTGTGTCATAAAAAAAGTCACCGGCAAATCTCTATGCATGCACTTTATCAATTTTCCCATAATAAGTAAAAAGATAGACTCAAGAATGATCTAAGCTGATATAAATTGTTGCAAATTGCAGAAGCAAACACATACAAATGATCAAGTTAGCAAATATGCAAACACACATATTTATAAGGTTCACCCGTAACTAGACTCCTTCAGCGACGATTAGTTTTCACTATGTGGAGAGAAGAAAAATGCAAAGGATACTGAGAGCCGTAAGCTTAGGGAGTTTATATAGTACTACTGTTAAATGGGCGCCAGATACCGATAGATTCAGATACCCGTATAAAAAAAATTTCGGATAAGGGCCCTGCCTTGCAACCCCCCGTAAGGTGGGGAGGGGGGGACTTGCTCCCCATCCCCTACCCCCTAGGCTCACTAACCGTGTGGCGAGACTCCCGTAATGGTATGGTATGGTGGCACGAGGATATATAAAAGAGGCGTCCTTCTCTTCTCTATAATCACGGTTCGAGATATTATGATATATCGTCCATATTGAGGTATCAACATGATATATCATGATATATCCTTTTCCAGGAATCAAGATATAATTGTATTGTGTTAAACTGCTCAAATTTGGAGGATTTCAATGCAATTTTTCTTAGATGTCAAGAAATATCATTGATTTTTCATCAATATCTATGTTATATCATTGATATAGTCTGTTGCTTGTTTTGATCTATGTTGCAAAAGTTGGTACTCGATTGGTCAGGTCACTTATTAATGATTAATTAGCAGTCGGGCGAGTAATAAGATTTAGTTAGGCTTTAGTCGATTTTGAATTTTTAGTTATTTTAAATATACAAATAATTTTTTATACATATATTCTTATATATTTGCATAGATTTAGACATTTTCAATACTATAATCCATTCATAATAAAATAACAAGAATGCTACACCTATTAAAAAAATAACATTCATACAAATTGAATAGCATAAATATACTAACTAATAGCATTAGCTGTGAATGATTAACATATTAAAATGAATCAACCCTATGTAGATGATTATAGTAACCGATAGCAGCATTATTTTTTGATTTTCGTATGCACTTCCGTTTCCGATATAATCTAAATATACAACATGATAGTATGAACTAAATACACAATATAAACATGAGATACAAAGGAATAACATAGAAATAAGAGCAATGACTACTAAGTTACTAACAATGATATACTAAGTTACTAGCTACTAACCAACAATGAATACTATGTTACTAACAATGATATAGCATCAGAATAGAGGAATACAAAATGGGATTAAAAATTGATCGACTAATAAGCCGATTAGGATGACTAGTCAACTCGATTAATCGGGTCAATCGATTATTGCCCAACTTGGACCAATCGAGTTGGCCAAACTCGACTAATCGGGCGGATTAGTCACTCTAGTCGATTGATTTTTACAAGCTTGGTTTTTGTGACTGAAGAAGCTTATAAGATATTTTTTTAATTTTTAACTTTTAAAGGTTGATTTGTTCAGGATTTTGTTCGTATAGATACTCCTAGTATTAACATCACATTAGTATTTATAATTTTGTTTTGGAGTCAGGGACACTGTCCCCTGCAACCTTGCACGGAGAGCACACATCCTCCCCCCTGCAAACCCAAACCATTCGTTGACTAGGCAATGAGACCCTATTTTTGAGTGGGAGACTTCTTTACGTGCGTCGTTTCCAAGAAAATCTGGGAGGAGACAAATTTGATAGGGGTCAATCATGATGATATCGACAACTTTTGGTGAGCCCGTCAGCATAAACTTGCGGGGTCGCAATAAAGGTTGAGTTAACACTGTAGCACTACTCTGGGCCATTTGTCTGGCAAGGAATGGTGTCATTTTCAGGAGTGAGATTTTATGTAGACAATGCATTAGAACACGCCAGGTCACTCTTTTAGGCTTGGACATTCTCACCTTTGTACCCTTTTTATTTCTAATGAAAATTTGCATATCTCCCATGATATGCACCCATGTTTTCCCAAAAATAGACCAAAAAATGAGAAAAAGTTGTATCATACCTGAAATTGTGCTCTTCAAGCCTGCCCTTCACGCATGATATTGGACCATTATGGGTACAATATCCCCCATATCGGTTTGAATGGGGACAAAGAAAAGCAAAGATGCTTCTGGTCGGGAAATATGTCGGTATCTCCTGATATCTTACCGATATATCAGGGGGTATCGGCAATATAAGGGAAAACAATATACAGTGGCGTATCGAAACCATCATCCAATTGATACTGATATATCGATTATATTTCGTGATATTGGAACCCTGCTTTCTTTTGTCAATTGAAGTACTACAATTGTTTCTGAATCTGTTACACCATTTCGTAGGTCGTACTCATACCACATTCTGTCATCTGAGATTTCGGTGGAAGTCTCGACCGCCATCTCTCTTTTTCAGTTCTAAACATTTGATTACTTGAGGAGGGGTTCAGGTCAGATTATATCTACTCTATTATCGTTGATAGGGAATGCTTTTATGGGAGTTGTAAGGCCGGATTGACAATTGTTGAGCATTTTCATGCTTGTAGTTGGAGAGTATGTGGTTGTGGGTGGCAGTGGCTGGGGCACGGAACTAACAAGATATATCAATTGAAGGGGATGCGATGATATGTGGCTTTTAATTGCAAGAGTTGCACTATGCTTTCTTTGAATGTTGTTGGCTCGTCGAGTTTAGAAACCTTTGATTTTTTTTCTTTTAAAAGTTTTAGGATGTGGTGAAAAATGATGTTTTGGAAATGCTTCCACAAACCCTTAGTAGGCAAGTCAGGGTTCAAAAGAAAGAACATGACCCTCATCGTCTTGCTTAACAAGAAAGGTTATCCACACACATGGAGGACGTTAAACCCATTACTCTCTCAAATGCGACATATATGATTCTGATGAAGGCTTTTATGAATCGCCGTAGGGGAGTTCTTTGCGGCATCATCTCCTCTAAGCAAATGACTTCCATTCTTGGCTAATTTATGAATTTTGGTGGACAACTTTATTATGGCCAGTGAGATTGTGAAGGATTAGAAGAGGAGATATGTCAATGGCATGCTTTGGAAGGTTGATTTTTCCAATCTTATGACAATGTTCATTTGCGCTTTATCTGGATGTCGCTACATAGAATATGTTTTTCCAAGCTCTGTATCACATGCACAAAGAGGTGCTTCACGAAGGTTGCGTGAACCTTTGCCTCAAATTTCAGCGAAATTCGGTTGAATTTCTGTTGAATATCGATATCTTGTTGAAATCGAAATGCGACCGAAATGGCCGAAATATGGAGGGCCTAGTACAAAAATTGACCGAAATGATCGAAATTTCGGTCGAATTTCTACCGAAATTCTGTTTCGGCCGGTCACCGAAATGATGACCGAAATCGATATTTAAGGCCTTGGCGAGAACAACCGACCAGAGGGTGGTTTGTCTAGCTGCAGACGGGGGATTAGGCATGACTGCCCCACTTACACCTTTCTTGTTTGGTATTGTGATAGATGCTTTTACACAAATGGCTAGAGATTCAACTCAGGTTACAAGTGAGTGGACATCTCTATTCCGATCTTTCATGATGTGGATGGTACATTTTTCTCTATGAAGGTGGTGTAGTGTGATCCAGGTGTATGTTGGTGATCTTTGAGTTCTTTAGTTACATCTCTCGTTAAAAGTAATAGGAACAAATCCAACCTTTGTTCCTTTTGGTCTCTCTTAGGATGGGGTGGATATTTATGTTAAAACTCTGAATACTCCATAAGCTGGTCTCTTTTGTCTTACCAGGAGCTCTCCTTGTCTTGTTAAAGACTTCAGCCATCGGACTGGCTCCACTGATTTATAAATTGAAGAAGAAGCTAGCTAGCTGGAAGGTCTCTTACGGTGGGGGCATGTCTTTTAACTTAAATTTATCTTGACAGCCATCCGATCTTTTTTCCTTTCTGCTTGGCTTGTTTCCATCAGGAATCTTCGTCCGTAAACATGATGACACGTTTCTTGTGGTCTAATACGAAAAATGAGAATCATGGTGTCCTTTTTACGAATCGTGAGATGGTGACAATGGCTTTGAAATAAAGGGTCCTTGGTAATCTGAGGCTTAAAAATATGAACAAAGCTCTATTGTCCAAGTAGATGCTAAGAATTTTACTTTGCCGTCTTATTGCAAACTGTGAGAGGATGGCTCGAGCTCATCTATTGTGATGAGAGATGCTTACTGGTTTGCAACTTCTAGCAGAGGATATGCTCTATTCTTCTTGAGATGAGGTTGTTTCCGAGGCCAGTGGTGGGGAACGGTGAATCCTTCTAGTTATGGAAGGACAGTTGGTTGGAGGAAGGAATCTTAAGTTAATTCTTTCCGAGACTTTTCCGGCCATGGTTACCAATCCAGACCTCTCTATGGTAGAGGCATGGTTGGATGGGACCTAGTTCCCAATTTCCTCTATTGGATTGTCAAAGCGAAGATTGCGAGACTTCCTTTGCATGTCGAATTTGCTTGATGAGATTGACAACTCGATTGAGGGTTAAGACTATTGGGCATAGGGAGATGGTTCGTTTTTGATAAAGAAAGTATATACGGCCCTTTCTACATCTCCAGTAGATATAAAAATAATATGGCTTACCAACATGCCATTATAAGTGAAGGTCTTTCTTTGGCTACTTAAAAGGGAATGTCTGATAACAAAAATCTATAGAGCAAAGGTACCATGTAACAATAATGATACTTGCCTAATGTGCATGGCTGCTCTGAAGGATGTGTATACCCTCTTCTTCTCTTGTGCTTGTTTCAGGGATGTTTAGAATAGTATGGTGATTGATTGGTTGGATTACTCCAATTCTATGAAATTTATGGATATCTCTCGAGTCCGCTTTCTCTACCTCTCACCTCTCAGACCCAATATTTGTGGCCCCTTGCTATCTTACGGGAAATATGGTTAGCGAGCAATGTATCTATCTTCAACCATGACGTGCGGAAAATGTAATCAAATAGGCTAAGGCCCTATTCGAGGATTGGTCTTTGTAATATGCTTTGTAATTATTAATATAATCATTCTAGGTGTGCCCTGCCTTGTGTCGGCACATTTTTCTTAAAAAAATTGAAGTACAGTTCTAAGTAATTAGGTTAAAAACCTGTAGGGATGGGGTTATTAATGGAGTCACTCATATTATCAATGCGTGTTGGTTGAAGTGGGGTGAGTTTTTGGTGCTCTCCATAGTGTTAGTTACCTTTGACTATAAAAAGTAGTATAGAGCTATAGTGAAAATTATAGGATGTAATGCATTATAGCATTGAGTGTTGGGTAGTTAACTATAAACATGTATACAGGATTGTGTGTAACCAAGTTTATGATGCTCCTGTAGCTATCTAGAAACATAAGGAAAATCAAAGGTAAATTGAGAAAAAACCCATTAAAGGTGGTTTGAACATGTGAAAAGAAGATGAGCAAGATGAGCTAGTGCCAATTTGATGGTGCAAGAAGTTTGAAGAGCCATGAAATACAGACTGGGGACTATGAAGGAAATGTTTAATGAAAACTATTAAGTAGGATATGGATGTATTTATTCATCTGGATGGCACAAGTTATATTTGATCCAAAGTATATATTTCATGTATACGGTACCACTTAAAGTTGTTAAAGGCTCAGTTGTTGTTGACGTGAGATGGGATGAGTTGATGTTTGTTTAAATAGCAAGGCTTGTATGTTGCTTAAGGTTACTGTTTAAAGTTGTCAGTATTCTTTTCTTGTAAGTTTGTTGGTTGCTTTTTGTGGCAATGACACTCTTGTAGGCTTGATATTTTATACGGCCATCTAAATGGTGGATCATGATCAACTCTTATAGATTGCACTGCTTGACCTGTTAGAAGTTTTTTAAGAACTGTTAGAAGTTATGAGCCATCTTTATTTTCAATAGATTTTGCATAGGTTATTTTTTTTAAAGCGAAAGAACCAGTACTATATGTCATTAGATCGTCTATCAACCCCCAAACAAGAGAGGTAAAACATCCTCTATGTATGGGCGACACAATAGACGCTACCAAGGCAATATTTTAAGTCACTGCACATCATGGTGAAATATCCGAATAGAAAATGATGGCCATCGACTTTGTATTCCCCTGACATGCATGGGCACTAGGCTCACATTTGTGCACTTGCAGGGGGTAGATATTGAGTAACAATAAGTGCCTCTTTGAGGCTCATGTGTTTGCATGATCAACCAGGGCTGAGGCATCAGTCAGAGATGGTGAGGGTCTGGAGTCTGTTAAGGCACTTGGCATAGTGTCACGGCAGAGTTTGAAGATCTCAGGTGCCTCTATTCTTTATGGAGATTTTGGATCATCGTGGCCTTGGAGATTTTCTTAGAGAATAATGTGGCGGCCTGGGTGTAATGCCAATGAATAAGTAGACTGATGGAGGCTCCCTTCGAACCAACGCGCCAACGACCTTGCCTCCCTTCTGGAGGCTCTTTCCTCTTCCGTTTCCCCTACTAGTGGGAGGGACCACTGGGCTTGGAAGGACGGTCCCTTCTCCTCTCGCAAGGCCTACTGTGCTCTGGTTCCTCCTCCTCCTCCCTTGCCTGCTTCCTTGGCTCGTGACTGCGCCTTCTTATGGGGGCTGCGCTTGCCTGCTCGGATCACCTTCTTCTTTTGGGTCTTTCGACATTGGCGTCTGATGACCCGCGACCGTTGCGCCTCTTTCCTTCCCACCCCCAACATCCATTGCCAGCTCTGTGGGGTGTCGGTTGAATCGGCTGACAACCTCTTCTTTCATTGTTTGTCGGTGACTCGGATTTGGGACGACGTTGCTTGGGCTCGTGCGGCCAATATTGAGGACTTCCGCGATATCCTTTGGGTCAACAGAAAGAGGTCCCGTTCTGATCTGCTGGGTCCCATTGCGCGCCTTTGGTCTATTTGGAGGGCTCGCAATGAGACTATCTTCTCAGGGACGCGTTTCTACAAGGAGAATGTGACATCCGCGGCCATCAGTTTAATTTCAGATTGGTGTTTTTAGTTGGGATGCGGGGTCCGGCTGTCGCGTTTGTATTTTGTAACCTTGGTTTTCCCTCTTCCCTCCTTCATTCCCCCCTTAACCCTGTAAGTATCTCTTTCTATACCACTCGTAGTATATAATACTGGGGCGAACACCAACGAGTGTCCCCCCCTTTTTTTGAGCTTCAAAAAAAAAGTAGACTGATGGGCATGTATTGGTGCAGAAACACTAAGTATTTTGCTACCTTGTGGTGGAATGACTTGATGTAGAAAACTCTGGCACATAATTATTCAGAAGGTTTTTTTGACAAAACTATACTTGTTCCTGTACGTAACTCTAGTGAGGAAATCTACCGAGAGCAAAAAGTATTTTCTACATAGTATATGGAAGTCATCTTTGTCTTTGTTTATCATTATTGCGAGAGATGATATTATGTATTCACCCACTTTCGTTTTGTCATGCATACGCCAAAAGCTAGCACAAAAAGAGCTGCAAAAGATTAACATGTACAAAGCTCCAAGAGATAAGCTTGTTTGTATTCTCAACTGCTGTAAGGTCATCAACAACTTGCTGATTAATGCTTCTCTTGCGTCTATTGATAATCCTCCGGGAGCAGATGAATTTCTTCCTGTTCTTATTTATGTTACCATAAAGGTAAGCTTATTCTGTTCTGCTAGCAATTGGTCATTTGAGGCACTTACTGTTGTCAATTTACTTTACCATGAATTATTGACGAATGACACAATTCACATATATTTTCGGAATATAGAAGCCAATGTCACCGACTTTTTTTTCTTTTTAAACCTTATTCTGTACTTTTGCTATAAGCATTCAGAAATGGTGCACCATAGATTGAGACACAAATAATTGCTGTATAGTTAAATCCTGACAGTGGTTATTAACATATTACATTTGAAACTCAAATTGTGGTTCCATGGGAAATAAGGGACATAGTATGCACATTATTTTTACTATTGCTGTTAATCTGCCTTAAAAACTATTATTGTTAATCCTAAGTGCACATATCTCCTCGACGTCGCTCCTTTTTTTCCTCAAAAAAATCCTAAGCGCAAATCTATTCAATTATACTCTTAATTTAATAGTTAATAAATGTTCGAATCAAGTCCATGGAATTCTTATATATTTCAATGTTCTACACTTATTTCGTTGATACTCTGAGAAAGCTTCTTAATTACAATTATTTCAAAGAAGACTGGATGGTTACATATTTGAGTGGATTTCATCTGAATTAGACAATTACTTCAAAGAATATTTTTTAGTTTGTCACTTCTCTATTATTTGGATTACTTCTAAAAAAGGATTGACTACATAAGGTTAGATAGTAGTCTCAATCCTTTTTGGTTCGTCTGTCTCATGATGTTCTTAACCCATTAAGTGGTATTCGGATGGGATGGGTAAGAAGGCACATTTTGTCTGGATTAAAGTGACAGTTATGCATGGACAATAAAGAAGTATAATTGGCATGATTAGGTTTCAAAAATCTTGACCTCTTTCTTGATGAGAACATGGTAGGTGGTCACCCTTCGTAGCTGTTCACTTACTAATGTTGATATATTTGTTATCATTTTTATTGTTTTGCTTATTTTCTATTTCTTTTGTCCTCGTCTTGTTATTTGCCTAATAAGTTCCTCTCTTATATAAGAGACACCCTAGGACCTCTCATTAATGCATCTCAATTCTATTCCTTCTACATGGTATCAGAGTGACAGTCCTAGACCGGAGTTCCCGTATTCTGGGATGAAAATGGTAGGATGCAGATACAAATATATGTATAATCACATCCTTCTCCATTTTAAAATATGAATACGAATGTTGATATAAATATTGACAGATGTAAAAAATATGTTACCATATCCTTAAAAACGGATATGAATGTAAAACGAATACGAATCGGGTACGAATAATGATAGAATTAGTTAATAGATTAACTAAAATATACATGTTTAGGATGGTTTCCATATAAAATAGATATACCAGATATATTAATTTCATAACAATTATATCAACAATGGTAAATGCAATCATAAAATAGTGTTACACACAGTTATAAAAAATCTATTACTATACTGATGTACGAAAATGAATTTACGAATACGAATGCGAATATTAGCTAATGTCAAAGTGATATACATATCCGCATCCATTTTAAAACGAATACGAATGTCAAAATATGTGTAAAACAAATACGAATATATTCACATTCGCTTTCATCCCTACCCGTATCCCACTTCCCCGCTGCCGATCGCCCCTCCTTCGGCAGCCATCTGGGTCGTCGTCCCTCCTCCGGGCCTCCCTTCCTCCGGCAGTCGCTCCGACCGCTGCCCTCCCTGCGGCAGTCCCCAAGCCGTCGCCCGGGCAATCCGGTCGCGCCCATGCCGATGCCGACCGCCCAAGCGGCTGTCCAACCACTCCGGCTGCCACTCAGACCACAGATCATCCCCTCCGGCTGCTGCCCAGGCCACCCTGGCCATCATAGGCCGACGCCGGCTCATTCATGCACCTCTGTGGTTCCATCTACAGTCTGATTTGGACCGGAATGCGTTATTTCAGACCACTAAATCGCGTTTTACGGCCCTAAAAAGCAGCAAAGATTGATGAGGATGGTTGTATGAGTCTACACATACAACCAATCTTCCGTATGGCCGTGTAGACTCGTTCATATCGGTCTACTCCACAATTGGGTTCCGTTGTTCGACTGTTTTCCATCATGTCAGAGAACAAGGGTGATATTTTTTTGTTCGGAACCTTCAAGGGCCTGAATCCCATCGCTAAGATGGATGGGACCAATATGAGTTGTCCATGCAGTTTCTCACCCTCATGCAGTGCAACAACAAGAAGCACATGATGGCATATCTAAAGCCAATGGAATAGACTGGGGAAAATGCTTCTTGGAAGCAAGATGACGTATATGCCATGTTTGGATTTGTGGGATCCTCACCATAGAAATAACCAATGATATTCTGACTCAACCACCGCCAAGGCGATGTAGGACACTTTGGCATCCACCTATGCTCAGGCGAAGAATGAGGCCACGATTCTTCAGCTTCAATTTGATATCTACAATACCAAGCAAAATGTCCGCCCTCTATATGTTTACTACTCTTTGTTCCGTGGCATGTTTGAGAAGATTCATAGCTACATGCATGTTATGACATCTACTGAGTAGCATAAGACATATAGAAACTCCACGATGGTTGGAGTCTTCATGGCTGGACTTGATACAGAATATGATGTTGCACACACTCAGCTTACTGGAGCCACCATACCTCCCATAGAGGAGGCCTATAGCCGTCTCAGCCAAACATCATGCCTTCGACTGGCACTTCTTCGCCCTCCTCAACGATTGCCGCTTCTCGTGGTTGAGGGGGGGCGATCCAGTCTAGAGGACGCACCCCTCGAGGCAGAGGCGGTGGTCGCCAACATAGTCCTTGCACCAACCGTCGCAAGCATGGATATGTAGAGGATACATGTTACAGGAAGCATGGATATCCTGTTTATGGTAGAGTAGTAGAGTAGATTGTGTCTTCACAAACTTTAGCTCCTCAAACTGATCCTTGCCTATATGATATTGTCTCTCATATTCGAGAGATCATGACTCCTACCTTTGATACTACCACTACAAATACCACAGTCATAGCCAGCAGGGCCTCTTCGAGCTCCTCAGGTATCGCCTCTTCTTTTACTGGTAGTACTGATGCAAACATGACATAATGGATTATGGATTCTGGTGTTTCTCACCATCTGTGTGGAGACACAGCGCAACTGCAGTCCTACAGGACTATACCACCTGCCAGATGGGTTGTCATTGCTAATGGCGACCACTTACCCATTGCAGGACAAGGGGAGGTGTATTTGACACCATCCATGCACCTTCAGAATGTTTCATATGCTCCTACCTTTCACATGAGTTACTTTCCATTTACTCAGATCACTAAGGATCTGCATTGTCGTGCCATCTTTGTCCCTTTGTCTCTTATGTTTCAGGACATCTCACGAGCAGGGTGATTGGATGTGGCCGTGAGCAGCGGGGGCTTTACAGACTGGTCCAACCTCCTCATGCTAGTGTTTCTACTATACCTACTGGACCAGTCTCCATTTATGTGGCATCTTCGTTTTGACCACCTTCCTCTGCAGAAGCTATGTCATGTTCTCGCTCATATTTCTATGAGATCCTCCTTTCAGTGTGGGCATGTCAACTTGGGAAGCGTCACCATTCCTCCTTTCCATCCCGTCATAATCGGAGCAGTTCTTAGTTATTTGAGCTCCTTCATTTAGACCTTTGGGGTCCAAGTCGTGTTCCTGATCACCAGGACACCATTTTTATCTTGTTGATGTCGATGATTTTTCTAGACTTTCCTGGGTCTTTTTATTAAAGAATAAGTTTGATGATGGTTCTATGATCAATTATTTTATTAGTAAGATAAATAATATTTTTCTACCAATGTCAAATATCTCCGTTCTGATAATGCCTTGGAATTCTGCACCTTACAGCTTTCTGAGTTTCTTATATCTCATGGCATTGTTCACCAAACCTCATGTACTTATACTTCACAGCAAAATGATGTTGCAGAGAGAGAAGGATCTTTTCTCCCTTACGCCTCATGTGTTCGGACCTGTTCCCTTTGTTCATGATGTCTCTCTAGGTCGTGAAAAGCTCTCTCCTTGGGTTGTCAAATGCATGTTTGTAGGCTACTCTTGTACCCATATGGGGTATCACTGCTTTGATCCGCTAAGATGGAAATACTTTGTTAGTGCGGACATTACTTTCTTTGAGTCTGTTATGTATTTTTCTCCTACAGGTGACAGATTTGCTCCATCTGACGATGATGTATACATGCCTCCACCTTCTACTGTCGGTCCTCCACCGCCTACCTATACTCCTGCACTTCCACCACCTCCTCAGACACCACCACCACCGCCACCATCACCTGCTCCTGTGGTTCAGGTTTTGCCACGTGTTTTTACTCGCAGGTCTCACTCAGTTCCCCCTGTTCGTAGTTCTTGCCCATCATCTAGCACGCCTCAGGCCCTCAGGTATGTAATGAGCATATTGTCTCTACTGATGGCACTACTGAGTTGTCTATGCAACAGGATTCTAAACAGGATGTGCATGTGTCCTCTCTAGATGGAAACTTACGGGCTCATGACTTGGCGGATGATCTTGATTTGTTGATTGCTCTACAAAAGCAGAAACATACGTGTTCTACCAAGTACCTACCCTCTTGCAGCCTAGGTTTCCTTGAATAGACTGTTAGAGGATTTCAGGAGGTTTACCTTGGCACTATCACCTGTGGAGATAGCACAAACATATCAGGATGCTCTTCGAGACAGTCAGTGGAGGTTGGCTATGGAAGAAGAGATGGATACACTACAGTCACGTGGTACGTGGAGCATTGTTTCTGCTCCAGTTGACGCATCCGTGGTGGGATGCAAATGGGTGTTCTCTGTGAAACACCATGCAGATGGCAGTGTGGATCGCTATAAGGCACGACTTGTGGCACGAGGGTTCACCCAGACATATGGGGTGGATTATCAGGATACTTTCTCCCCAGTTGCCAGACATTCTACTTTGCGTATTCTACTTTCTGTTGCTGTGACATGAGATTGGCCTCTTTACCAGCTTGATGTAAAGAATGCCTTCCTCTATGATGATCTACATAAGGAGGTCCATATGCAACAACCACCTGGGTTTGATGCTGAGGAGGAGTGTCAAAAGGTTTGCAGGCTACACAAGGCTATCTATGGCCTTAAGCAGAGTCCAGGAGTATAGTTCCAGAAGCTCTCGAACGTGATAGAACATCGGGGGTTTATGCGATCGACTACTGGTCACTCCTTGTTTGTGCGAAGGACTCTGAGAGGTACTATTGTCATTCTTGTTTATGTTGATGACATTATTGTTATAGGGGATGACAAGAAGGGCATTCAGGGTGCCAAGGACTTTCTAGGTTAGCATTTTCTGACCAAGGATTTTGGACATTTACTTTACTTCCTTGGACTGGAGTTTGCCTGGAACTAGCGATGTCTTTTCATGATCCAGAAGAAGTATGTTACAGACCTTCTTTCAGAGACAGGCATGGAAGATTGCAGCCCTACCACTACTCCTATTGACCCGAGTATGAAGCGCTATGATGAAGATATTGAGGAGGTTGACAAGAGGAGGTACATGGAACTTGTTGGCAACCTACTATATGTGACCATTACCAGGCCCAACATATCCTTTGCCATGAGGAAAGTGAGTCAGTTTATGGAGCAACCCAGACATGCACAAATGGATGCAGTCCATATGATTCTGAGATATCTGAAGACCTCACCTGGTACAAGACTCCTTTTTAGTAGAGGCACATCTCTTTCTGTTATCGCATGTGCAGATGCAGATTATGCTGGGTGTCCAAAGGATAGGAAGTCCACATCAGGCTTTGTTGTGTTTATATGGAATTCCCTGGTTTCATGGAAGAGCAAAAAGCAGACTGTGGTTGCCAGATCGAGTGTTAGTTAGAGTACAGGATCATGGCATAGGCTAGCACAGATATGATGTAGGCTAGATATGTTCTTACTGACCTGACGATAGAGGTGCCTCTTCCCATGCACCTCCAATGTGACAATCAAGCTGCTCTCTTTATTTCCAACAACCTAGCCTTTCATGAGAGGATGAAGCACACATAGGTGGATTGTCACTATACTCGTGACATGATACAAAAGGGTCTTATCACCACTATGCACGTAAGCTCTGGAGACCAGACAACAGATGTTCTTACTAAGGCTCTAGCTAGAGGGCCTTATCAAAGATGTTATTCCAAGCCGAGTCTGATAGATATCTACGCTCCAGCTTGAGGGGGAGTGTTGAGATATTTGTTATCATTTTTATTATTTTGCTTATTTTTATTTCTTTTGTCCTCATCTTGTGATTTGCCCAATAGATTCCTCTCCTATATAAGAGAACCCTAGGGATTCTCATTAATGCATCTCAATTCTATTCCTTCTACAACAAACTCCACGAATCACAAGGCAAAAGTTACATGTACATTCACCAGGATTTACACAAAATATTTAGCGTAGGTATGCACATTTTCAACGTAAAATACTCCTCACAGAAAACCGCCCCTATTGGCTGGCATGCAGTAAGAAAACCAAAGGTCATCATAAGTGGTTGCTAGGTCTCCTTGTGTTTTTTCCCTCTTATTAAAGCGATGGTTTCTATAAATCTTTGCATTTGTGTTTGTTTGTTTTAGGTATCGGGGTCGTGCTATTCTTAGAGCCCCTGTGTGTCAATCAAGTAGCCCCCTCTGACCTTCATATTTGCCATCTGTTCATTGGATGCCTATATCACCATTGAGAAAGACGACTGAAAGCACCTGCAGCACTGCATGTTGCAACAATCAATGATGATGTTGCCCTTGCCAGCAGTGACAACCATTCCTGGCCCACTGCATCCACCAATGACGATGCTTCCCATGCCCGTGATAGCAATAATCTCCTCCAAGAGTAACCGTGCTACTATCCACAATTACTATCACTGCCTGCTATGACAACCGTTGCCTCCTAATCATGCCTTCCACAGTCTCCAACATTACCACAATCTGTGGCTGTCACCACGAGTGACTAATAAATGTTGCCGACATGTGTGGTTGCGCCGGTTCTGGTCATGTTCAACTCCTCTTCTTATATATGGTTTCAAGTGCAATTGTTGAGGACTCTGATAGCTGGGAACATGGTTGACGATGAAACACGGTTGTGCTGACCTCATTCATGGAACTATTGAATTACATGACTTGAGAGAATTGTGTATAGGACACATGTATGTACTTGTTTAGCTCCACATCGTGGAGTGGCGGGACTTGGTCATCTTGGTGGGGCTATATAAAGAGCCCCACATCCCATGTACTCATTGAAAAATACAATAAAAGAAACATCCTTTATGGCATTCTCTCATGGTTGTGGTTTCATCCCGCTCCTTTAGAAGTAAGGTTACACGTAAAATCTGAATGTTCTTTAGTGTTCTATATTTGCCGCTGCTTATAGTTTCACATGGGATTAGAGCGTATCGTTCTTGGATTTGTTCATCTATTTGGAGTTGTATTTGGATTGTCAATGGTTTTTTTTCAAAGTTTGTTCCAAATTTTTCTTGGCTTTTAGTAGGATATCTTTCTTGAAGGTGTATTGCCAAGATTGTTGTTATTAAGTTTCATTAAGCCATAGATTTATGGGCATTATTGATGTAATGTGATAATATTGGAGCCGTAACACAAAGAGGTAGAGGTCGATCTCGACTTTATCGTTAATAGTAGTTGCTTGGTCAAGTATGACTGAGTACATAGTCGGCGACGATGCCATCATAATCCAGCACCAACAATGTCTATAGTACTATGAGAAGGACTGAAGGACCACCAAAACATATCGATGTTGCCTGCTTTGTGGTGTTTCCTATTGCCCGAGATCCATGTCAGACCACACTCCGTTGGTTTGGGACTCAGGGGAGGGACCTCCGCCACATTCATTCTTTAGATTTGAGAGGGTGTGGCTACTTGAGGAGGGATTTGGGGAGTTGGTGGTTGAGCACTGGAGGTCAGTAGAGGGTGAAGGGTCGACAACTTCTAGATTGGTCCAGAAGTTGGCTAGTTTAAGAGCGAGGCTTTCCACATACAAAAAGGAGGTGACAGAGACATGGAGAGAAAACATGGCACATGCTGAAGTTGAAATAGAGAGATTCTATATGGGGGATGACTCCAGGGATTTACATGTGGAGGAGATCCAAGAGAGAGTAGATCATTTAAAGGCAGTAGCAGCAGAGGTCAGGAAGAGAGCAACAGAGTGGAAACAGAGATCCATGCATAGATGGATTAAGGAAGGTGGCACTAACACTAAGTTCTTCTATTTGGTGGCCAACAGGAGACATAGGATGACTTTTATCTGAACAGTGGTTGATGTACCAAATTGATGACTCATACTATGAAAATTCAGGAACATGTGACAGAAAGAAGGTTGGAGTGATTGAGATTAATGGTAGGATGCTGCTTTCTACATACAAAAAGGAGGTGAAGGAGACATGGAGAGAGAGCATGGTGCATGCTGAAGTTGAAATAGAGAGATTCTACAGGGGAATGACTCCAAGGATTTTCATGCAGAGGAGCTCCAAGAGAGAGCAGATAATCTAAAGGCTGTAGCCGTAGAGGTCAGGAAGAGAGCAATAGAGTGGAAACAAAGATACAAGCATAGATGAATTAAGGAAGGTGAATCTAACACTAAGTTCTTCTATGTGGTGGCCAACGCGAGACAGAGGATGACTTTTATCCAAGTAGTGATTGAGGTATCAAACTGATGAGTCATACTATGAAAATTTGGGAACATGTGATGGAAAGAAGGTTGAAGCAAGTTTCTAAAGTAACAAAAAATCAATTCTGATTAATGACAGGTCGCTCAACTTACATTCATGATGAGATATCTTGGTGTATATGGCTTGTCGATGATATTGTTACATTCGAGATATAGCCCTATCATACATATCCTTTATGAGGTTAATGTATAGGATTGGTACTTGTCTCTTATCCAAAACTCACCACAATATCTCCCGTGGGAAAGAATCATAAACCTTCTCCAAATCAGTAAAAAAACATCTGGAGATTCTTCCTTTTAGCTTTGTAATTCTCTATTGTTCTCCTCAACAAATGGATGGCTTCAATAGTTGAGCGACCTGGCATGAATCCGAATTGATTTTCTTTTACTTTGGAAACTTGCCTCAACCTTCTTTCAATCACACGTTCCCAAATTTTCATAGTGTGACTCATCAGCTTGATTCATTTGTAATTTGAATAATTTTGAATGTATTATTTGTTCTTGTAAAGAGGCAGCACAATACTTCTTCTCCAATTTCTTGCTTCGCCAAATAACATTGAATGAATTCGTAATAAAGTCTCCATACTTCTACAAGGATGTCATCCGGTCCTATACCTTTCCCAGGTCTCATAACCTTCAAAGCCTCCCCTACTTCCTTTCTTTGTATTCGTCTTTAGCTTGCATGCTTCGAGTAACTTTCACTACTACCTAGTTCTCCCAAAGTGATCTCTCTATTTCCTTCTCCAATGAAAAGTTTATGGAAATACTGCTTTCATCTAGTCTCTATATCCTTTTGAGTAGCAAGCTCATGGTCTTCCTCATCCTTAGTGTATCTCACTTGAGAAAGGTCTTTGGTCTTTCTTTCTATTGCTTTGGCCTACATGAATATATCCTTCTGGCCCTCCTTAGAGTCGAGATTTTTATACAAAACTTCATAATCTTTTGACTTAACTTCGCATACAACCTTCTTTGCTTCCTTCTTCACTATTATAATTTAACTTTTTTATACAACTCGAATAGTAGCCTATTGGTAAGTGTAGAGATAGTTTCTACTATTATTATATGTTTATGTACCTAGTTTCTATTTCTCTCTTCTATTTAGACATCCATGTAATTTACCCTTACGGCCTCTCCCTATATAAGAGAGCCTAGGGTTTTTCTTATTATCATAACGAAGACTCCTTTCTTCTAACATGGTATCAGAGCCGCCTTAGGGCTCTCCTCCCTTCACCACCCGCCGCCGCCCCTCCTCTTCTCTCATCTAGCCGCACGGCGGCTCCCGGCCGCTGCACCTTCAAGCAGCCCCACCCCCCCCTCCGCTGCCGCTGCACCACTCAGCGGCCCTGCCGCCCTAGCGGGGCCCCTTCTGCCGCCTCCAGCCGCCCCAGCGGCCCTTCGAGCCCCAGCCGCACCCTCCAGCATCCCCAGCGGCACCCTCCAGCCGCTCCTGCGGCTCTTGGCGCCCTGGTGGCACCCCCTCTCTGCCGCCGTAGGGCTTCCATAGCCTCCAGCAGTTCATAGGCACCGTTTTCGAGGTGATTCAAGGGCTGTAAGCTTCTTTCGAGGCGTGCCCTAGACCCCTCTTCCTCCGGTTTATGGATTTGAGTGCGTAAAAGTCTACATACGTACTCAAATCCAATGCAGTTGGTGTAGACATTCATCACAGTGTCTATTATCCCCTCGTCTTCTCCGAGCAGCAGTATGTCAGAATCGAAAGTCGATTTGCCCTCCACAGGCGCATTCAAAGGTCCGGCGCAAATAGTGAAGATGGACGGATCTAACTATGAGCTATGGGCTATGCAGTTCATGAGTCTCATGAAATCAAATGGTAAGAAACACATTCTTACCGAGGATGAGCCAGCGGAGAAGACAGGGATCTATGCCTCATGGGAGGCCGATGATGCTTACGCAAAAGTATGGTTGTCTGGTACGTTGACGATGGAGATAGCTAATGATGTCCTCCATCAGCCCACTGCTAAGGCAATGTGGGACATCCTTGCCACTACATATTCGCAGGTGCGAAATGAGACAAAGATGTTGCAGCTTCAACATGACATCTTTACGATGAAGCAGGCCGGCAGACCTCTCCATTCTCTATACACATCCCTAAGAGGGATGTTCGAGAAGCTTTACAGTACCATTCCTCTGACTGCTACTCCGGAGCAGCAGAAGACATTTCGGAACGCCACCATGGTAGGCGTTAAGGTTGCAAAAGTCGGCAGTCGGTGATCGGTCGGCCGGGTCACTGACTAAGGATTAATCGATAGTCGGGTGACTAATCGGATTTATTCAGAATTTAATCAGCCTTGAACGTTTTGATAATTTAAATACATAACTCATTTTCATACATATATTTACATAGATTTTGTAACTTTTTATATTGTCATAATGAAATAAAAGAAGTAATTGGATTTAAATAAAACATTAAACATATCATAATAAGATTTCTTTAAAAAAAGTCAAACATAAAAAAAACCAAGCAAAAAATTGATTGACTAGTGTTCCTAGTTGGAATTAATTGGTACTTGGTCGGTCACCCCACTGACTAAACAAGTCGGACCTATTAGTCGGGCCAGTCGGGTGAATTTTACAACACTGGTAGGCGTTCTACTTGCTGCCCTCGATCCTGAGTATGATGCTGCACGGTCACAGATTTTAGCAGATGCAGTCATTCCTCCAGTGGAGGATGTCTACAGGAGGCTCAGTCGTATTCCAGTCTCATCCAGCTCTTCTACTCCACCCCCATCTGCGATGGCAGCTTCGCGGGGGAGAGGTGGACCACCTTCTGGGCGTGGTCGTGGACGTGGCCGTGGACCTCCAGGAAGAGGCGGCCGAGTCAGTCAGATGTGCTCATATTGTCACAGAACCGGACAATCAGAGGAGACATGCTACTCAAAGCATGGGTTCCCAGCATCGGCACGGGTTGTAGAGCATTCACAGTCTCCATTACCGTCTACGGCAGATCATAGATTTGACGAACTCGTGGCCCGTCTCCGTGATATTATGCCACATTCTTCTGGTGATTCATCTGGTGGCTCTTCAGATATTGCTGCCACAGCCTCTGCCAGTTCATCCGCCGCAGCCAGTTCTTCAGGTAGATCATCAGCCCTCATACCTTCACATGATATATCTGACTGGGTTATAGATTCCGGAGCTACACATCATCTCTGTCGAGATAGAGGAAGACTACAGGCCTACAGGGCTATTCCTCCAGGTCGCTCAGTACAGATAGCAGATGGTTCCCACTCACCCCTTGTTGGCCAGGGGGAGGTTTTCTTATCCTCTACTATGCAGCTACAGAATGTTTTACATGCCCCTGAGTTCTCACTGAATTTGCTGTCTATTAGTCAGATTACAAAGGATCTGAATTGTCGTGCTATATTTGAGCCGTCTTCTCTCATTTTTCAGGACATACTCACGGGCAAGGTGATTGGCTGTGGCTCTGAGCAGAACGGTCTATATCGGCTGGTTCGGGAATCCTATGCTGGCATCTCCACTCACTCAGCTGGACCAGTCTCCCCTTACATTTGGCATCTTCGTTTTGGTCACCTTCCGCTCCAGAAGATGCGCCATCTTCTGCCCCAGATCTCTCCAAGTTCGTCGTTTTGTTGCGAAACATGTCAGTTAGGAAAGCATCACAGGTCGAGCTTTCCAGGTCGTCAGAGTCGGAGCAGTAGCTCCCCTTTTGAGTTGTTACATATAGATATATGGGGTCCGAGTCGTGTTCCCGATCACCAGGGGCACAGGTTTTATCTTGTGGTAGTAGATGATTTTTCTCGTGTCTCTTGGGTTTTTCTTCTGAAGAATAAGTCTGAAGCAGGAGATGCTATCAAAAATTTGATTAATGAAGTGCAGAATGTTTTCTCTTCATCAGTCAAATATGTTCGGACTGATAATGCCCTGGAATTTTGTACGCGTTCTCTTTCTCAATTTCTGTCATTGAAGGGTATTATCCATCAAACCACCTGTGCATATACGTCCCAACAAAATGGTGTGGCGGAAAGAAAGCATCGCCATCTCTTGGATATCACTCGTACCTTGTTGATTCAAAGTTGTGCTCCTATTTCTTTCTGGGGGGATGCTGTTCTTACTGCATGCTATCTGGTCAATAGAATGCCGTCCTCTGTCCTTGGAGAGAAGATACCCATTTCACTTATTTTTCCGGACAAAGAGCTATTCTCACTGCCACCACGTGTCTTTGGCGCTGTGGCGTTTGTTCATCGTCTATCTCCTGGACTTGACAAGCTCTCTCCAAGAGCAGTCAAGTGCGTCTTCGTTGGGTATTCCAGAACCCAGAAGGGATACCGGTGTTATGATCCTACAACCAACAGGTACTTTGTTAGTGCGGATGTCACTTTCTTCGAGTCAGTTATGTATTTCTCACCAGCTGGGGACAGAATGGAACCATCCACCACCACTGATGATATTTTGGTTCCACCACCACCTACTTGTTTGTCACCTGACTCGTCTCCTATGTCAGTTCCCATGCCAGTACCACCGCCCCCACCACCTCCACCTCCACCCATTCCACGGCAAATCATATCACCATTTCCTAACCACTATACGCGTCGGTCAGGTCCCGCTCAGGCAACTCATGAGCCAATCACTACGCCTCAGGTATGTTCAGATGATGTTACTAATGACGGGTCAGGTGTGGTACGTATGCAGGATGACTCCTCACAGGCGGACCCAGATGATGATCTTGATGTTCCGATTGCTATTCGGAAACAGAGACGACAGTGTGCATCCTATCCACTTGCTTCACAGGTTTCCTTTCACCGGCTCACAGGTGATTTCCAGAAGCTTGCCACAGCTTTATCTTCCGTGGACATACCACGGACATACCAGGAAGCCTTGAAGAGTGAATGCTGGAGATTAGCTATGGAAGAAGAAATGGGGGCCTTGCAGTCCCGTGGCACATGGTCTTTGGTCCCTGTACCTCCAGATGCATCCGTTGTGAGCTGCAAATGGGTCTTCACAGTCAAATATCACGCAGATGGCACATTGGATAGGTACAAAGCACGCTTGGTCGCCCGTGGATTTACACAGACATATGGCGTTGATTACATGGATACATTCTCTCCCGTGGCGAGACATTCGACTCTCCGTATCCTCCTGTCTGTTGCAGTGGTTCGTGACTGGAGCATTTCTCAGCTAGATGTCAAGAATGCATTTCTGTACGGGGACTTACAGGAGGAAGTCTACATGCAGCAGCCACCCGGGTTTACTGCTGAGGGGGAGAAGCATATGGTCTGTAGACTTCACAAGGCTATATATGGCCTTAAACAGAGTCCACGAGCGTGGTTCCAGAAGCTGTCCAACCTAATTGAACACCAGGGATTCAAGAGGTCCAATGCTGATCATTCGTTGTTCGTCCAGAAGTCCTCGGGAGGTACGGTTGTCATAATGGTCTATGTGGATGATATTCTCGTTACAGGAGACGATATTCAGGGCATAGCGAGGGCGAAGGCATTCCTAGGTCGTCAGTTTGTTACAAAGGATCTTGGAACCCTAAGATATTTTCTGGGGTTGGAATTTGCAAGGAATGCACATGGTTTGGTGATGACACAAAGGAAGTACATTACAGACTTCCTGGTTGAGACTGGTATGGATGGTTGCAAACCATCAAGCATCCCCATGGACCCCAGCATGAAGTTATATGATGGTGATACTGATGAAGTAGATAAGAGGAGATATAGAGAGATGGTGGGCAAACTCCTCTACATCACCATAACTCGCCCAGACATTCAATTTGCAGTTAGCAGGGTGAGTCAATTTATGGAGCAGCCGAGACAGGTTCACATGGATGCTATACACATGATACTGAGGTATCTGAAGTCTACTCCTGGATTAGGGCTACTATTCAAAAAGGGTGCAGACTTATCCATCTCAGCGTGTGCAGACGCAGATTATGCAGGATGCCCTAAGGATAGAAAATCAACCTCAGGGTTTGCAGTCTTTGTTGGAGGCTCTCTGGTTTCTTGGAAAAGCAAGAAACAAACGGTGGTGGCAAGATCCAGTGCGGAATCCGAATACAGGGCAATGGCCCAAGCCAACACGGAAATGATGTGGGTTCGCTCCGTATTAGAAGATCTACATGTAGCAGTACCTCTACCTATGAAGCTTCAGTGTGACAATCAGGCAGCATTGTTCATTGCCAACAATCCAGCTTTTCATGAGAGGACCAAGCATATTGAAGTTGACTGCCATTACACTAGGGACCTGATCCAGAAAGTATTGATATCCACGACCCATGTTAGCTCAGGAGATCAGACTGCCGATGTATTCACCAAGCCATTGCTCAGAGGACCATTCCAGAGATGTTCATCCAAGCTGAGCATGATCAACATCTATGCTCCACCTTGAGGGGGAGTGTAGAGATAGTTTCTACTATTATTATATGTTTATGTACCTAGTTTCTATTTCTCTCTTCTATTTAGACATCCATGTAATTTACCCTTACGGCCTCTCCCTATATAAGAGAGCCTAGGGTTTTTCTTATTATCATAACGAAGACTCCTTTCTTCTAACAGTAAGGAAGGCAATCTTCAAAGAAGTGGTTGTGTATTTGAGCCCAGGCAACACCACTTTTCCACCAAAAAGTACTTATTGTCCTTAACGAGCCTGACTAGGCTCGAGCCCACACTAGGCTCGATAAGGGGCTCGGCTCGAGCCTACACCAGGCTTTTAAGTTCCTATATCGATGCCAATGGCAGGCATGTTGATGAAAACTCAGAGTCGAGCTAAATTTGATTGAAATCATTTAGTTTTGAAATTATAAAGTTTTTACTAGTTTTGAAGGTATAAATAATGTAATTATACTATCGTCTTACATTTGAGCGGTTTAAGGGAAGTTGATATGTGCAATCAATTAAAATAATGAACCTTTGTTATATCAGAAGTCCTTGTATTAACACATCATATAAAGTTTCATATATAAAAATTCATACTTCTAAATTATTACATTATTTGACAAGAAACAAATAGGTATGAAAGTAGAGCATGACATCATGAAAGTAGGAAAAAAATCTAATATTCATCTGGAAAATTGAAGATAAAAGTATGAAAAAGAAACAAATAGAAGATAGCAATACTAAGAAATCCTCTTTACAAAGTGGCAACAGCTCTTAACAGCTCTAAGTCTTGGGTATGTCCGTAATAGTAATATGTTCCCTTATATCACCCTTGTTGGTTGATATTTCTTAGTATCTAAGAAGATATCCCCTAATTTTGCTTTTATCGTCAAAGCAACCAACATGCCGCTTGATTTGCTTCAAGTGTCTAGGAAGGGGGCCTTCCACTCATATCAATGCTGAAAAGCTGGGGAATCGACATGTGCTGCCGATATTGCCCTGGCATTTGAATACATGATATGAACCATTATTCCAATGTCGAGGATGAATGTGAACTATTTGAAGCAGAAAATGAACTTTGAAGATTATTCCTTGCTAATAAGCCTTGCACACCAATTTGATAATCAACTTAGGTAAAAGACAACAAAGTTTGCTCATGGATAGATGACTCGGATGCTGATGTCATAAAGAAGCTACAGAAGTGGAAATGATAAATGAAAGCTGACTCAACATGTTGAAATTAAAGAAGGGATTCCATGTCATAATATCTTGAAAAGGTCAATGATACCCGTGCCAAAAAATTGGCTCTGCAGTGCATATCCTATCAAATTTGATTGACAGATTGCAAGCTTACCAGGAAATGTGAAGCTTATAACACAACAAAATGGCTGATAAGGCTGATAATAGGGGAACAACAACCTCCTCTTGACCCACAATTGGAAGGTGACCATCAACAACTTGAACCGTCTTGCCTGCTTGGGAACGTATCCACAAAGTTGAAGGGAAGCATCCTAGTCTACCAACTAATCAAACTCAGTAGAATGGACTAGATGAGCCTGCATAGCTGAAATGGCCATAGAAAAAGTTGTTGACGTAGATGCATTGGCTATAACTGCCATCTCAAGGTGGCATGCCAACACATATAAACGAAATCTGCGAGAAGCATTTGAACTTCCTGTTAAGATAAGTATGAGAGAACACAATGTCTCCCTTAGTGGATAATCGAGTAAAATGTTTGTACCTCTTTTTTAGATTAGTATGAGAGGAGACACTGTCTCCCGTAGTGGATTGAGTAATATAGTGTCCACCTTGTTTGTTCTAGCATGTAACCTCAGTGTGACCTATATTTCCATGAAATTGTCACATCTCCCTTTATGGCATGTCCTTGATGTAACTTCTATTTATATACAAGGGATTTGCCACATTCGCAATGCTGTTTCGGTTTGAGTAATAGGACATGGCTGAGTAAGGGTATCTTTTTGAGGTGTGACTTCCTATGTTCTTTCACCTATACTAGGAAAATATGTGATGACCATAGTTGATCTCCTCCAGCTTGACAATCTGACTGAGAATCCTTATGATGCTCGTGTGAACTGTTGATGATGCCCTCTTTGGATCCAAAATACCAAACACCTCCTGCAATGATATTACCTCACATGAAATCAGAAGAAAAATAATGGTCTCGTCAAACCTAACTCATGATGTTAATATATGGGGATGTGATGATGATGATGATGATGATGATGAGATGGTGGCATTAGTCTTGAGGCACTAGACTTGCAAGCACCAGGACCTGTATGGTTCTGTCGAACTGGGGCTCGGATTGGACTCCTAGGTGATATGGCCCAACAAGCAATAGATTATTAGTGATATAGGCTCTCCAGGTATTCCTGATGGAGGCAGGGTTACTCCTGGTGATAGCTAGTTCTATTATCTTTGCAAAAGAAAAAATATCGAGTTCCTTTTTTTGTATTAGAATATGGTTTGCATGAGAACAAAATTTTGGCATTAATTGCCCTATTATAATTGCTATTTCTATTCAGCATATGAGAAGTAGAGTGTTTTTTAGTCGTGATAGTTTCATTAAATTTGTGTACCACAGGCAAACCCCCCGCAGTTACATTCAAATCTCTTATATATACAAAGGTATAGACGTCAGTCTCGTCTAGTCTCCGAAGCTGCTTATTACTTCACAAACATTCTCTCTGCAGAATCTTTCATCTGGAATATTGATGCAAACTCTCTTTCGATGGAGGAAATAGAGTTTCAAAGGAACATGGAATCCGCTAAAGTGGTTTTGCTTGGTCTTTCTAATGACACTGACCGCCATGACAATAAAACCACTCCTGATATATCTGAAATAAGAGATCAGAATGCAGAGCTAATAAAGGACTCTAGTCATAAGCTATCTACTGAAGTGCATCGTACTGAACCACAGGAAGTTAATCCCAGTAAAGACCAAGATGGAAAGAAGGCTATTAGCGGGCAACAATCAATCTCAGATTTAGAGTCAAAGGGAGCTTCTGAACTTCTCAAGGATGGCCAGCCGAGCAGATATTTCCATGGCTATCCTTTCTTATATGCTCGTGCAGGTGATCTCACTGTCAGTGATGTTGGAAATCTTCTCGATAGTTACAAAAGACTTGTTCTAAAGTATGTAACACTCTCCAAAGCGGTGGGTGTGGATAACTCGATCATATTCCCCGCTATTGGGCAAATATCTCAAAATGAGAAAACTAATGAGATTGATAATTCTAAAGATGGCGACGATAGGTTTGGTGAGTTCTGTAAAGCTGCAGAATCATCCTATGTCGATTCCTCCATAGAAGATGATACTACTAGCAGTTTACCTGCTCGACAACCAGCATGAGTTTTACTGATGAGAAATGCAACTCATTGCAAACGGTTTCTTGTTGTCCTCTACCTATGTAGTGAACTACTGGAAATGGATGTATCATTTCATGAAACGGGGCAGAAATGGTAGAAGAATGAGGAATAAACTTTCTTTTAGGTCCATGTTTCATGAGTGTCCCGGGACCAAGTGATATCTCTTCTAGGACGAGTTCCAAGCGTCATACATGGAGCCAAAGATCCTAAAGGCTATAAAACCAGGGATGGGTACTTATCTTATCTCCCAGGATCGATGAAAAATAAAGATGGTATGCAGAAGTGCTTGTCAGGGTGGAAGCTGTGGAGAGCTTGGCATCTATAGTTCATTTTTCACTGGAAATCATTTCCTTGTTGGTGACCTCCGCACCATTGTATTATTTCCTTAAAAATGCAGCTTGTAGGCTTTTTTCTCCTTTTGTTATGCCTATATGTTGTCAGATGTTCCTTCAGCGCTTGTTAATAATTTTCTTTTGAAGTTTTCATTTTCTTAATTCTGTTTAGTTTTATACATAATTACCTATAATGCTGAATAAGTATGGTCCATGAATTATGTCTTAAACCACCACGAGTTGTCTTTCAGGAAAAAAATGGAGAAATTTTTTACTGATTTGGAGACCATGTTGGGGCTTGGTATTGTCGGCCCCTTTTATTTCGGTCCGTCAGGAATTGGCTATTAGACATGAAAGTTCCATGGCAAGCCATTATCCATAAAGTTATTGGGAATTACGTCATTGCATATATGAAATAAAATTTAAAAAAATGCATTTGCATTAATGGTAAGGGTCCTTGGTACGAATTGGGATATACACAGTAGTCATTTTATGTATTATACACCTTTTGATCTAAATAGTTTGATCATAGAGGCTCAGTGACCGGGGGGGGGGCTTGCCTAGTACATATATAATCTAAATATATTATTTAGTAATTAAAATATATATATTATATATAATAACCCCCCTAACAATGAAAATGGATAGGATATAGATCGGATATGCCTCTTTCCATATCCATAATTCGCTTCATCTCTATCAAATACGAATACGGGTACGGTATGATTCAGATATGCATTAAGGAAATCATATCCTTAAAATTACGAACACGGATCTGAATTGGATATTTATTGGTTCCAAATACGGATCAAATAAACATTGTATCCGAATATGGATTGAATAAAAGATCGGACCCGAATACGAATCGAATAAAGAGTGAAATCAAAATATGAATTCAATAAACATGGAATCCGAACACAGATCAAATAACGCATACAAATATGAATTGAATTTTGTTATCAAAGTTCATAATGATTTTAAAATGGTAATGAAATATAAATAAGTTGCATCATGACAAAAGTGAGCGTCGATGTGACTTGCATTCTTAATGGAAAGCAAAAGGAGGGATAAGGTTTCGTAACTTTTATTCGTGCATATTCCCAAACAAACGGACGTTTATTAATATCATTAATATATTGAGTTATATAATGTATAATATCGATATAATAACATGTGATTGTGGTTTATATTAAATTAACTTATATATAAAACAATATTAAATGTTGTATTTGAATATCTGAATTCAGATTCAGATATTTAAGTCATTACCATATCCGTATCCGGAAATTTTTTACAATCCATATCCATATCCGATCCGTATTCGATTAATATTAGGATACGGATATCAGTATCCAATAATTTTTTGAATGCAATAAATGGATATTCGGATATATCTTTATCCGTTTTCATCCATACCCCCCCATATCTCAATAAAAAAAATCAATGACTAATGATTAAACTTATTTACATGTACGTAATTAGATGGTGGTATATCAATATATATCCATCATCGTATCTATTTTTAAGCGGTCACATGATATGTATTTTTCATTTAGTATATAGGTACAAAGAAGGATGTTTATTTTTATTTCCTTTGCAGATACATATATGAATGAGGATATTTCTTCCATTTTTTTATTTGAAAACAAATATGGTTTCATATCTTTCTAGTGTACACAGATATAGTTATTTGTATCATCGAATCTATATGTGTATAACTTATTAATATATATATATATATATACATATATATATATATATATATATATATATATATATATATATATATATATATGGGAAAAGGGATGCTGAGCCCCATGTGCAGGGAACTCACTGCACCCGGGTCCTCCACCGTTGGATGAGTTATTTCCCTACCGCTGGATGAAGCAGCGCAAAGCCCCAACCCGAAGCGTCTCCCATCTCACTCCTCCGCAAGCACGAGACGGAGACAGACCAGCCACCCCCTCCCTTCCAGCCTCTCTGTCGCACACGTCGCGACCTCCTCCCTCCGCTGCTCCAGTCCCTCTCGCGCCCTTCCGTCTGCCCCTTGCATCCGAGCCCTAAACACCGCCCTTCTCTCACAGGTTGTTCCGCATAGAGGGTGTGTTTATGCCGAAGCATGCGCGGATTGATTGTTTTTTGTCCGTTTCCATTGATACAGAGATGGCATTTAATAAGCAGTCTGTATAAAAGTGAGAATATCCAACTTTATAAATGTCGATAGATGGCCTTTGTGCTAATTTGTGTGAAGAACAAGCCAATGCCAACTCTAGTACCATCATCATGGTTTCATGTTATATTTTACATTCAGCATTCTACCCACCAGTTGATCAATCTTTCCATTTCATTGTATTTCGACAGTAATAAATGTATATGTATGCTATCCTTTTCCTATTTCACAAATACAAGCAGTCATGTTCTCAATAGTTAGAGGACGGTTCAGAAATTGTAGATATCCCTCTTCTCATTTAGCCTGTGGGTAATACCATATCTATGAAATTCGAAAATCATAAAGCTCATATGCAGTATGATTATCCTATGGAAAATTGAACCAGAAAGTGGCTCTGCATATGCTGAAATTTCAAAAAACTTCAGTATTTGAATCTTTTTATAACCTCCTATATATTCAATACGAGATTATGATATTCTTTTGAGTATTTTTATTCTAGATATTAGTTGGTATAAATAGGTCCCCCTACTTGTACAAATAGCTGCACAAATTTAGCTTTGTTAGTGAAGATAATTAGCGAGTTTGAATCGTGTTCTTTTGAATGCGTGAAGTGCTACTTAAACATAAGACCATTTAAGTAGATTTATAACCGAGACAAATGATCAGAGCCTGTAATTAAAGGGAATGTTTCCCAATGAAACGGGTACTTTCTGTAGTGTTTTAATAAACAAGCATAATTTAACATGATTTTATATTTCAGTTGAAAATCACCCCATTAGTCAGACAATGGAGCATCGTGTCCTCTTAAAAGTAGCAACAGTCACAAAAACTGATTATATACAATGCATAATATAGTCATATTGAACAATCTGAAGTGTTACAATCACATTACTTGGACAATTGCAACCAATATTACAATTGTAATTACAACGATTATATAAAAAAGTTGATTCTTGAATTTAGCAAGCCGCGTCTCCATTTTTTACATTTGCTTCTCTACTTTCTCCATTTGCTTCTCCATTTTGTCCATGTGCATTTTTGCTATTTCCCTTAGCATCTCGACATCATCTTTAATCCCATTTATCTGGCACTTCAGCTCAAGGTTTTATTATTTATATTATTTGCCCAAACGAAGAAATTACATGAATCTCTATCCTGCATGTCAAAATATATCAAGTTAGACATGGAGAAATACAACAATTTTGTTATATAAACTAACTATTGACAACAAAAAGTACTTTCCAGTTGGAACATTATAAAAAAAGTCTCCCCTTGCTTGCCTTCAAAGTTTTCAATCCACAATAATAATTTGCCTTAATAAGTGACTTCCAAGACATTTCGAATGAAACACAATCACTTATCCTCCACAAAAAGATCAAGATGAATTATATGCCTCCAGAAAGTACAATCATTGTGATCTTATTAGAAGCATGTGCATGTAGTGATTCAATACTCAAACCATCATAATCATGGGGATTAGATCAATGCTAAAATTCCAGTAAAAAAGATTAATGTTCTGATTATTTCTGATTTTCTCATAACGAGAGAGCCCTGCAGACCATGAACGTGATGCACACTACCGACAACAAAACCACACTGCAGTACGACTCTCGCAACTTCCTTCAAGGAAACATAATGGCACCCAACAAATATATTCTGTGGCAGATAAACATCAAAGGAAGAAATCCCTAAAAAATACCATTTAGAATACCTCGATTCTTTTAGGGCTCGCGTGCATAGAGACCGAGACCATGCGATAGAAGCAGAGATCATTGACCCACTGTCTGAGGGAACGAGAGGCGTGGTCCCGAAGAGACGTGGATGGGTTAGGAGGAGGACGAGCCACCGTGTGTGGGTTCGGGGGGCTCACGTGCGAGGGGCAGGCGGAGAAGTGCTAGAGGGACCGGAGCAATGGCAGGAGGAGGTCGCGCACGTGTGGGACAGAGAGGCTGGAAGGGAGGGGGTGGCTGGTCTGTCTCCATCTCGTGCTTGCGGAGGAGTGAGATGGGAGACGCTTCGGGCTGGGGCTTTGCGCTGCTTCATCCAGCGGTAGGGGAATGACTCATCCAACGGTGGAGGACCCGGGTGCAGTGAGTTCCCTGCACATGGGGCTCAGCATCCCTTTTCCCTATATATATATATATATATATAGGGTTAAATGAGGCTACACCCAGGTTGTAGCCAATTGGCTACTCCCACCCATATTTTTCCCTCATTTTTTTATTTCTTTGGAAAATGAAAATTTATATATTCATCACTATATCCCTCTAACATTCTATTAAAATTTCGTCAGAAACAGAGACCCGTAGACCCTCCATCCAGACGTCATTTTTTTAACGGTCGCAGGATTTTTCAAATCGACCCTGTTTGGATGGAGGCCGTAGGAATTTCTATTTCTGATGAAATTTTAATAGAATGTGAGAGGGATATAATGATGAATTTACAAATTTTTATTTTCCAAAGAAATAAAAAAATGAGGGAAAAATAGGGGTGGGAGTAGCTAAGTTGGCTACAACTAGGGAGCATACTCCCTTTTCCCATATATATATCAATTTATGTAGACTTGTATCAAAATATGGCACACTATTACATGTGCTGTATTGCTTTTCAAAATCATTTTCAAATACAATGATAAAAAATTTATGTTAAATATTAGTGCCAATCAATTACAGAATTATTAAAATATTTCCTTATAGATTGAATTCGTTTCCAAACATCCAACCTTATCAATTGAATTTTCGATTAACGTTCTACCTACCCTCCATATTTCACTCAAATCCGATGTTATTTACAATTTTATCTTAGTGATGATATGTCAAATCAACATTTAAGCAACGGAAATCCTAGTTAAAAAAGAATCAGACTTTATTAATATTAAATAGCAAATAACCTCATATTTGAACAATATTCAAAGGATATGTATGTACGTATAACAGTAATAGGTGATTCAACATATAATTTTGAATTTTTGGAAACAAATTCACAAGCAATAAGCAACAGAGGATCTACTCCATATATATGAATAACTAATATGACAAGATAAATTAGATAAATAATGTCTAAATAATTTTAGCCCCCCCCCCCCCCCCAGAGAAAATTCATGGCTTCGTCCCTGTAGAGGCTGATCCATATTTGTATATCTAAAGAGTTAGATCGAAGACACAACTCACATCACAACGTAATCAAAGACGCTAATCTTCTCCAAAGATTGATATCCGACCTAGACTTTTGATGCATGCCCTTTGCATAGAAATATAAATTCAGAGATGTTTGATGAGTCACTCTTCATGCGAGTTGCCATGACCAGTATCATATAGTCTCTAAACGGGCACACATTCTTTGATCGGATATATATATATATATATATATATATAATATCTGGATGTGTACATTTGACAGACCATTAGGTCGATGACCTGACAAGGTCTATATACTAGCAAGACGGTGTGCCTACAAGACATGACATATGGGGCGTATGATCTATTAAATGCATCATGCATGTTTATACTCAGTGTTATGAACTCAGTATTTAATATTCGGTCGGAGATCTCTTAATAAAAGAATAATGGTATTGAGATGACTTACTTAGAATTAATTGATTAGATATATCTATGTTTATAGATATCGTCATTACTTTAAAAGCATCAATTGAATGATAATCATACTTTATACATCTGATTTTAATTGCATTAAAGACAAGCAAAAAATCCAAAAAATATACAAATAAATATTATTTTTTACTAATCGACTGATTATTCATCCCGAGCTATTCTATTCGGTCACTCTATCAAACAAGGTTGCAAAAATCGATAGTCTCTACTTGGTCAGTTGGGTCACTGACTAAGGATTAATCGACACTCGGATGACTAATCGGATTTAGATTTTGAATCTTTTAATTATTTTAAATATGTAAATATTTTTTGTACATATATTTATATATTTACAAAGATTTGTACATTTTTTATAATGTTATAATGAAAGAAAAGAAGTAATTGAATTTAAATAAAATACTAAGCATATTAGAATAAGTTTGCTTTTAAAAAGGTAAAAAAATATGGTACTTTCAAGCAAAAGTCGATCTACTAGTCGGTCTAGTCGGAATTAGTCAATACTCGATTGACCACCCCACCAACTAGACTAGTCGGGCCAGTCGGGGGACTTCTACAATAGTTCCATCAAATATAATAGTCGGATTGACTAATCGGTTCAATCAGGGGGACTATTGCAACAATGTTCATACTCAATGAATCGAAAGATAGAGGTCACTCATGAGATATTGGGGTCACAATGAGTTCCATCAGTGGTCAAGTTATTTAGAAAATAAGATACAACTTCGAGAATGTTAGTATATATGTTTTTGGAAAGTATATGATTGATATTATCATACAATGGTTAATTAAGAAATCTATTGGTAAACCTTAGAAGGAGACAACCAAATATGGTAGAAACGCTTTGGGTTAATAAAGTATTCCAGTACGTAGGATGTACAAAAATTGGGAAAGTTCGAGGTCGATGCGATCGTAATAAATTATATATCATGACATCTCTATTATGAATGAATGATGAAATCCGATGGATATTATTGATTACGAATGTGATTTAATTGGATTAAGCTGGAACTCACAGGACCAAATCAAAATCCAAGAAGTTGGAAATTGATATGAATTGTTTAGATCCAATTGATAATCTATTTCAATATCCCACTCGATTAGATAACTCAAGTGGTTAAACACCATGTTATTGATTAAGATATTATGTCAAGTTACTATATGTGGTCAATATACTATGCAGAAAAAATTGAATCATTATGTTTATTCCATAGGTTTAGGGTCTCTTATATAGTGAGAACCCTAGAGAATGAAAAAGGGAAAATACACAAAAGGTCAGAAGGGTTACATGACTTAAATAAAGCAGAAAATATAATAACTCTAATACTCACCTTCAAGTTGGAGCATATCTTCCGATCATGCCTAACTTGGAAACTAAATACAGTAGGCGCTTCTTCAGAAGTGCCTTGATGTCTGCGAGTTGCAGTTCAGTGGTGTGGAGTGCTGATATGTCCTCGTATTGCATCTCAAATGAAATGACAATCAACTTCAATGTGTTTTGTCCGCTCATGGAAAATAGGATTAGTGGCAATGTAAGTAGCAGACATGTTGTTGCAGTATAAAGGTGCATGAGTAGTAACTGAAAGTCCAAGTTCCTTTAAAAGAGAGACAAGCCATGTGATCTCACAGGTGGCTTGGGCCATCATCCTGTATTCTGCTTGTGTACTTGATCTAAATACCACTGTCTGCTTCTTGCTTCGCTAAGTGAGTAGGCTGTCCCCAACGAACATGGCATAGACTGTAATGGATCGACGATCCTCAGGAGAACCGGCATCATCAGCATCTATATATGCGGAGACATTAGCATGCCCATTTACCCCATGGAAGAGTCCACATCCGGGGGATTCTGTCAAGTATCGAAGGATTAGAAGAACATCCTGCAAATGATTGTAAAAAGGCGTCTCCATGTCTTGGTTAGTTCTGCTCACAACATATGATATATCTGGTCTAGTAACAGTGAGATAAAGTAATTTACCCACTAAACTTCTATACCATGTAGTAACCTCAAATGTTGGATCAATATATGTGGAATGTTTTCTCACTTCTACAGGAATGCTAGATGGTTTGCTTTCGAGGAGTCCTACCTCAATCGGAATGTCAAGGCAATACTTTCTCTGTGAGAGATGGAGGTCCTCTGTAGTGCATATCACCTCAATGCCAAGAAAGTAATGGAATTGACCAAGATCTTTCATGACAAAGACCTTCTGGAGGAAGTCTTGGTCTCTAAAATACCAGCTTTGTCGTCTCCTATGATAACCATATCATCAACATAGACATCAAGAATGACGGTGCCAGTAGACAGTAGTTTGAAAAAGATAATGTAGTCTAATATTGTACTCTGAAATTAAAGGTTCTGATCTTAGTAGTGAATCTGGCAAACCATGCCCTGGGACTCTGCTTCATGCCATATATTGTCTTGTGTAGTTGGCAGATATTCCCCTCGACTATGTAACCTGATGGTTGTATCATCTATACCTCCTCCTCAAGGTCACCATAGAGGAAAGCTTTCTTCACATCAAGTTGGTAAATAGGCCAGACCTTGTTAGTAACGACAGAGAGAATTGTGCGTATCGATCCTATTCTGGAAACTGACGAGAAGGTCTCAAAATAATCAACCCCAAAGGTTTGTGTGAAGTTGTTGGAGTATTTGGTAGCGCGTCATATGAGTTCTATGAGGGTAAATGGATCTCTCCAGGATCCATTTACCCCATTCATGTCTTTAGTCCCACATCTACCAATGGTGGGACTTGGAGGCTCTGTGGAGGCTATATAAGGAGCCTTAGACCTCCTGTATCCATTGAGAGAAAAATGCAATGAACACATACGCCCTCTTAGGCATTCTCTTGTGGTTTCATCCCGCTCCTTAGGGAGTAGGGTTCCACGTAAAATCTCGGTGTTCAATGATTTTTATTTTATTTCTCTGATTCTGCTTCTGCATTCTCTATTTTTTAATATGGTATCAGAGCGGGTTCGATTCTCGAGAAATCGTTTTATGTTCTTTCATTTAGTCGAGTTTCAATTATTGTTCGTTTTGCAATATTTCCTATTCACGGATTTGTTCTTGGAGAAAGTCGAAGATTTGATTCAAATAGAGTTTCATTCTAAAACTCTATTTCTCCATGGGTTCTGATACTTCTTGACGATTGCAATTTTTTGAGATTGAGCAATGCAAAGGAAACTAGGGTAATCTCAAGAGCAGCGGTCACAAGCAGCAACAGGATGAGCGAAATCCCGATGCACCTTCAACCCCAACGCCAGGCCGTATATCGCGCAGATCCTGTACGCGGCAAGATAGACAACCCTCGGCACGACGCATCCAGCAGGTGGCGCATCATCCCAGACACAGGCGACGCATCCAACTCGCGCACAAGTGGCGCAGCCCCGGGCACATCGACGTGCATCAAGCCCAGGCGGGGCTCCCGCTTCATCCCAGGCGCAAGGCTGGCGCTCCAGAACCTCACTGCTCGAGGCACCCCCCAGTGCACCGAATCGCTGCCTCCTCGCGTTCCTCCTCGAGCCGCAAATTCACGACTCCCGCATAATCGCCAGGCCCCAGCCAGGCGGTACCCTTACGTAGGCAGGTGGCGCAAGCGCTCCGATGGCGAGTTCCTCTCTCGCGCCAGGCGGCCCTAGTTACAGGCTCTTCCCCGCACCTCCTCCGCAACTTGCGTACACAAGTTCCAGGCGGCGTCATCGCAGTCGTATTGCCCCTCTGTGCGGCATCTCCACCTCCATCCCCCGAGTTCTTCCTCCTCGTACAGGCGGCTGACCTCCGAGCTCCTCCCTATGCCGCTACAACAAGCAGCGGCAGGCCCTTGGGGTGGCACATTTTGTAAGAGGGTTCCCATCCCACGGTGGGAACCCTAGTCGTGTCCACATAGCCTTAAAAAACAGAGGGGTGAATTAAAAAAAATGGAGAGAGAGAGAGAGAGAAAAATCAGAGGGCCTGTACGATAAAGCGAGTGGCTCGAAGGATAGGGAAGCATCACAGAGAAGACTGGTTCATCTTTCTCTTTTCATAAACAGAAAGCTTCTCTTGCTGCTCATCACCCAGCCCTTAAATATATACAAGGAAAAGTGGAGAAGTCCAACATCATTTCAGGACTGAAAAAAAAAGTGAAGGGCCCAAGTGGGCCTTGCTCGATTAAAAAATGGAGTGTGCCCAATTTTTGGGCTGCGGCAATAAAAAATAAGAAAAGAAAAGGTCGCATATTTCTGGCCAATTGGGTCCTGTTAAAAAAACTGATTAAAAAAAAGGCACATACACAAAAAAAGAAAAAAAGTCGTACGCAAAGCAAAAAAAGAGTCAGCTATTAAAAAATAGTATATTATTAGCCAAAAAATGTTGCAAGCCGAGAAAAAATGTGTTGAAACGACTTAAAAAAATGGCTTTCAAAAAAAAGTTTGGACAGCTTCAAAAATGAAGAAAAGCCGCAAGAAGTTTTAAGTGATGTTTTGTTCCCATTTTTCACTGTCTTTTCCCTACATTGTCGATGTCATTGGTTCCGATAAGTACAGGAGAAAGGGGGAGTATATGTAGAGTCACAGCTCTTGTTCTGATTCAGAGATCCAGATACAGATATTCCAGACCAATCAGATTTCTCAGACTCTACAGATATTTTGTCAAACCGACGTCAGATTCCGAGTCAGTTTTAGACATGCACGAGTATGCGGTCTTTTCAGATGTACAGTTGTTTGCCATCTTTTGTTTGTAGTCCCTATCATTCTTCTTGTTGTTGTTCGGCCAACGTTTTCATGTGAGCCATAGGGACTCCAGAGTAGAGTATCATTCCCTTTGTCATGTTGGCAAGGGTTTTCATGTGGTATCATAGGGACTATAGAGTACCATTCTCTGAGCCAGATGGGAGAGACCCAGTTCTCTGACGAGGAGACTTTTCAGACTCCATTCTCCAGCCACCGTGGACTCCGACGAGAATTTCACTTCCACGGCCTTTTCAGTTCGACCCTCTTCAGAGATGGAGCAGTTGTCCACATGTTGTTGCAGGCCAGAGTACTTCGACGAGGAGACTCATTTCCAGTTGCAGTGACTCTAACAGGCGCAGTTCAGAGCACATGCTTTCCGATGAGGAGATTCAAATGACTCACACTCCAGCCCGTTCATCCTCCTCACCTGCACGACATGATAAGCAACGTCCTCGACAACAACAGTTGTGCGCGTTGGGTTGATATTGTCCATAGTGTCCTGTAGTGTGAGTTGAGTTTCTTTCTATTTGTCCAAGATGAGCATTGCATGCTCCAGCTTGAGTGGGAGTGTTGGAGTATATGGTTGTGTGCCATATGAGTTGTAGGAGGGTAAATTGATCTCTCTAGGATCCATTTACCCCATTCATGTCTTTAGTCCCACATCTACCAGAGGTGAGACTTGGAGGCTCTGTGGAGGCTATATAAGGAGCCCCAGACCTCCTGTATCCATTGAGAGAAAAGTGCAATGAACACATACGCCCTCTGAGGCATTCTCCCATGGTTTCATCCCGCTCCTTAGGGAGTAGGGTTCCACGTAAAATCTCGATGTTCAATGATATTTATTTTATTTCTCTGATTTCACTTCCGCATTCTCTATTTTTTAACAGAAGCCTTTGGCAATTAATATGGTTTTCAACCTATTCATGGACCCATCAGGTGACTGCTTGATCATGAAGACCATATGCAAGCCACATGTCTAAACTCCTGGAGGGTACGACACAAGATCCCACGTACCCTAGGGAAGTAACTGCATCCATCTCCTCATCCATGGCATGTCACAGACTCACAATGATCTCTTGGGACAGAAATAACATTAAGAGCATCTGCAAACTTCTTGTCACAGATAGGTAAACTATTCGTAGAAGTAAAATGTGACAGAGGGTGATTAGTACATTGCATCTTTTGCTTGTAGAGAGCTATCATAAGCTCCTCAAGTACATCCAGGGCAACAATGGTGAGAGCACTTAAGTGGTCATATTATCCTGCATAAAAGGGGCATGCAAATGGACAAACAAAGGTGCAGAATAGGTATAGTAGCATGCTTGCGAGTATAAACGGTCGGTAGAAAGAGGTACAAAGGGATGTCACCCACAACCTATGTGAAGAAGCTTGTCTGCTTAAATAAGGTGACATCGACTGACACATAGTATCAACACCCAACATCATCATAACATCGATAGCCTTTCTCAGTACGAGTGTATCCAAGAAAGACACACTTGATATCCCAAGGTGATAATTTGTTAGCTGCATTGAAGTAATGAACAAAAGAAATACAACCAAAAATTCGTAGTGGTAAAGGAAAAGGAGACTCGATAGGATATAGTAAAGAGAATGGAATCCCCCCTTGAGAATAGAAGAAGGCACTATGTTGACGAGATAGATATCAGTAAGGATGACGTCCTCCAATAGTGCTTAGGAACACTTATTTGATTAAGGAGAGATTTGTAAATATTAAGCAAGTTGGAGTTTCCTTTCCGCTACCCCATTCTGTTGCGAGATAAACAGACAAGAGGTTTGGTGAATAACCTCATGAGATGCAAAGAACAATGTAAAGTCCTATTGAGTGAACTCAAGAGTATTATCAGTCCGAATGATTTTAACACATGTAGAAAAAAAATATTTTAATATATTGAAAAAATTTTCTGACAATCTTATTAATCTAATAACGCTCCTTTATTAGACACACCCAAGAAGATCTCGTATAATCATCGACAAAGACAATAAAATAGCGATGACCACTCAATGTTCATATTAGATGATTTCCCCAAACTGTTGGACATGCGAGCCCATGACGAACCATTATGCAATAAATGTTATTGCAATTCACTCCTTAATCTGAAATGAAGAATGACTAATTTGTCTAATAGGTCCCTTAGTACAATTAGGCTTATGTACCATGGCCATCTTAATAATCATACAGTTGTTGATTCAATTATTGAATCATAGAGGCTGATGCTTGAATGAATATCTAAAGAGTTAGATTGAGGACTCATCAAGCACTGTCAAATGATTGTTAAGATGTGATCTCCAGCATGAGTAGGAGATGGCAATATCTATCTCTAAAGGCTGAAATCTGACCGACCTCTTGATGCAGGTCCTTTGCATAAGAATAGAGATTCAGAGGTGTCAGATTAGTTAGGTCAAAGAGTTGACTTAACGATATTGAGATAACCAAAGACCTATGTGGTTTGCTATCACGGTATAGGCATGCATCCTCTGACTGGAGACAGATGTGTTACTATATGTCTGAGTATGTACATTTGGTAGACCGATAGGTTGATGGCCTAATCAAGGTCTATATACCGGCGAACTGGTGTGCATATAAGGGCATACGAGTAATACGATCTCTCAAAGGGATCATACAGGTTCATTTACTGAACCAGAAGACATGAGCTCACTCATGAGATATTGGGAAGATCAAATTTCGTGCACGGTCATCTCGTTCTGGAAGCTTGACTGAATTTGTAGGCTTGATATATTCTTTTGGAAAGTATATGATCAACGCCTAGGTATGATATGTGCTTTTGGAAACTACATGATCAATATCAACTCCCAATGATCGAATGAGAAACTTAATGATAAAACCCTAAAGGAGACCGTCTAAAAGAGATCTAAAACTTCGGGTTTAATCTAGGTCTTCCAGTATGCAGGATGTTCAGGTGTTGGGAATACCTGAGGGTGATGCGATCATAACAATTGTATAAGCATGACGCTTCCATTCCTAGGGAGTGATGAAACGGGTCTGGATTTTAGTGACTCCTCTTGTAGAGAAGTGATCTAATCTTAGTCCAAATGTTGGACATTGATTTGAATGTGATTCAGATACAATGAGAAGATTAGATTTACGGTATTGATTTAATCAAGAATCTATGGGAGGTCCGCAAGATCTGGATTTGAGATTTGATCTCAATATCCAAGTCGTTATACGTGGAACAATACAATTGCCCTGTCCCTATCTCCAAGTATCCGCGGAGAAAGCGTATTATCCTTGAAAGAGTTCATGGATAATTTCATTGTTGATATATATATCCGAGCATTGAGAAAATAGATATTTAAATGTGATTTAATTATCATGAATAATATGAATTTGATTCATATTATTGAGAGAGTTATCTAAGATAATTAAATGTGATTTAATTGTCAAGGACGTGAATAATGTGAATGTGATTCATATTATTTGGGCACATGAGAAAAAGAGATCCAAGATGATTAAATGTGATTTAATTATCATGGATATGAATAATATGGATAACACTATCCATATTAATCATATATATTATAAATGTGATTTATAATATATTAGAGAGAGCATATTGTGATTTATATTTGTTGATTAATTGTTAATGTGAATAGGATTCACTTGAATGATTAATTGAAAATATAATTACATTTAGTTTTGGGTTGTGAATGAGATTCACATAATTTCAATGGCATGATTGATATTTTCCATAAGATAATTTGGAATTATTTTTTGGTGAAAATATTGTCGACAAGAGATGATGATATATATCATGAGATAATGAGATCTCATGATAATTAGAAGAGATGGACAAGTCCACCAAAGAGAAGTGGACGGCTACAACTCTCCATGAGGAGAATAGTAGCCGTCCCCTCTTTTTAGGAGATTGGTTTATGCTCTTCATTATCTTTTCTCTTATCAAAGATGATTTAATTTGAAATTAATTTTGTTGATTGATCAATGAAAATTAATTTAAATTAAATCATTAGTTGTTGTGTTTTTACAACAACATCTTAGCCATTTAAAGAAACACAAATCAATCTCATCCATTGATTATGTGTTCATGGATTGGGATCCATGGTTTCCCTAAATCGTATATAAGGAGAGGCATCCATTGCTCTTCAAGTGACACGTTTACAACATAAACTAATGCTCTCTTCCTCTCTCTCTCTCTCTCTACACGTCATGTGCCTCTCTCCCTCTCTCTCTTTTATGGTCGTCCAGCATGGAGCCAATGAGAGAGTCGACATCGCCGCAACATCATCGTTATGCTACTGGAGTTCTTGCTCGTGGATCTCCGTCTCCTTCGGTGCACCTCACTCATGAAGATGACGTCGGATCTCCTATGACGAGATCAGGAGATTCGCCACTTGGATCATCAACTTGGAATTCGAGAAGGACACGTCTCATCAACGCGCTCGCAAGCATCTTCTCTGTCGGATCAGACTTGAGACAGGAGGTCTCTTGGTTTAGAGACTCGATCGCAACCACACTTCAGGAGGTAACCCTACTACCTATTTGTGGTTTAGATGAAACGATCCAGGAAGTGTTCTTGGATCATGCGGTTTCATCATTTTTTATTAAATTCCGCTGCCCGGAGCAACTAGTGCGACTAGTCGCTCCCGATCGCATACGATGCGATCCTCACGCTTCCATGATGCGCTTAATGATTTTTCTCATATCCTTCACAAACATCACAATGCACATGACCAAAAAGACTAGTACTATGGGACTCAGTATGAACGTGAAGCGAAGCTTGATGGTGTTTCTCGAACTCATACGCCTCGCACTGAAAGGGTTCAGAGTATAGAGTTCATGGAACATCTTGGAGAGAGACTTGGTAGAGGGATGTCCAAGGCGCAAATGCCATGTGAGAGGGTTTTCGAAGATGGACACAACACCAACAAACTTGGAATCCGATTATATGTCAAGATAATATAGGTTGTTCTTCTCACGACCCCACAAAAATCTTCCTCGTCCGAATGTCTGAAAATAACAAGACTCATAAAATATCACACGATAATTAAGCTCAACATAAATCTTATGAACCGATAATAAGCTAAGAGGGAAATCAGGAGCATAGTGAACTATTGACAGTTGAAGCTTGGAGGAGAACTCCATTATTCCGATAGTAGTAACAAGTGAGTGGGTCCCATTGGCGATTTGAATTGACTTCATGGAGGAAGATAGTACGGAGGAGGTTAGCAGACGGCCTCATCCAGCAAGATAAGTAGAGGTGCCATAATCAATGATCCAAGCCGGAGCAGGAGTGATGGCAGAGTTGTCTATTGTACCTGAAGGAGTAGCCATGACAGCAATGGTAGTATCACTAGAGGTAGTAGTCTCGGGAGTCTGGAGAGTTCGCATCAAGCGAGAGTAATCTGGGTCATTGAGATAGATTGTCTTACCATTGGGGGTTGTTGTAGTTGACACCTCTTCCACATCATAGACGTCCTTATAGACACTATTGGTGTGATAGGGAGGTACATCAAAGTTCTGTCATCATCATTTGGACGGATGATTCTACCGACCACAATGAGTGCATTGTTGAAAATGAGGAGCAAGAGAATCTCACCTACAACCACAACCAAAGTCACATCCACGTCCAGGCTCTCGTCCACGGCTATGGCCTGAGTCACAATCACGTCCTCCTCGAAAGTTGTATCAACCTCCTCTCCCAGATGAGGCTGTGTGTGCAGAGCTCTCTGCTGAATGTAAGGTGGGGACCGGGCAACAGATGTCTCCAGTTCCTTAAGACAGTAAAAGATGGCCTTCACCATTGGCAGTGTTTCAATATAAGAAATTGCTCCTTTGTTGCATGGTACTTGTAATGTAGGCTATCAAGAAAATGATAAAGCTGCCAACCTGAACGCTCTAATACCTGTTTGGTACAACTTGAAGGCTGAAATATTGCAAGTTCCTCATACAGACTAGTGAGATGCCCGTAGTACTCAACAAGGGTGGATTCACCCTGAGATACAGACCAGATCCACCTATAAATGTCTGCAAGGCATGATTATCTTCTTCTGAGAGTATGTTTGGTCAAGATCCTCCCACGTCTCCTTGATTGTGTTTTTGTAGAGTAGATTTGAGGCACTGTATGCCTCAACACTTTTGGTCATCCAGTTGATGACAAATTATTTGGTTGTCTGCCAGTTGTCATGTTCTTTGTCCTTTTCATCTAGACGATCTAGAGTCAGGATGTAAAGTTTCCGTTGACCACCAATGAACAGCATGAAAGACAAAGTCCAGAGCACACAATTTTTTGTGCCCTTAAGTTTGATAGAAGTGCCTTGCATCATCATGTTTATGTCCAAGGACTTTGTCACAATAGAAGAAGTAGGTGCCATGCTGGTTTTTGATGACGAAGGAAATCTTGAGATTAACTAAGTATGCGTATGAGGGCTAAAAGATGCCCTAAAACTCATGTTTGGACATGCAAGAGGTCTGAAAACACGCTCCACATCAGTTCAAGAGAAAAACAAGGACCTTACGACAACAGTGGCGACCCTAAAGGGCTAACAACTACCTTAGGAAGCTCCAACAATGACCTGGAGGCCTTGGAGAGTTGCTGGAGATGCTTCCAGAGGCCCGCGGAGGGCTATTGTAGCATCTGTGGCGGCTCTAGGAGTTGTAGCGACTGTTGGCATCGGTCTCAGTAGTGCTGCACTACCTTGGGATGGATGCAATTGTTGCTGCAATACCTTAGGGCTTGTTGGTGGTGGTTGTGGAGGGGGCTGCAGTAGGATCAAACCCTCTAAGGGGTTGGTGGCAGCCCTAAAAGAGCCCACACGTGACCCTAGGTGAGGAAGAACGGCCAACTCAGGCACGTGGAGAGGCTTGAAGGTGGCGATGGGATGGAGTTAGGTCAGAACTCTGATCTAGGACCGTTGCTTTGATATAATGTAGAAAAAAATGAATCATTGTATTTATTCCATAGGTTTAGGTTCTCTTATATAGAGAGAATACCTAGAGAGCAAAAAAGGGAAAAGTACATAAAAGACCTTAAAGGGTTACGTGGCATAAATAAAGCAGAAAATATAATAACTCTAACAAATACAATCTACTTGTAATTATGTGAAAGTATCTGTAAATGAAGTACAAATGTCTAATTTGGATAGGACTTGTATATCCGAGATCTGGATATGTGAATTTGATTCATACATTAGAATATGAATTAATGTGAATATGTTTCATATTCATTGGAACTAGTGTGAATATGATTCACACTTAATATCAAGGAATGTGGAGATAAAAGAATAAAAAATACATTACTGAGATGCCCTAGGGTTCTCTTATATAGGAGAGAAACCGATTGGGCAAATTCTAAGAAGAAGATGAAAGAAAAAGAAAATACATAAACAATACGAATGATAAGTAATATCTCAACACTCCCCCTCAAGCTGGAGTGTAGATATCGATCGGGCTCAACTTGGAACACCATCTCTAGTAAGGCCCTCTGGCTAAGGCCTTAGCAAGAACATCTATTGTCTGGTCTCCAGAGCTGACGTGAATAGAGGTGATAATCCCTTTTGTATCATGTCACGAGTGTAGTAACAGTATACCTTCATGTGCTTGGTCCACTCATGGAAGGCATGATTGTTTCCAATGAAAAGAACATCCTAGTTGTCACATTGGAGGTGCATGGAAAGAGGCACCTCAATAGTTAGGTCGGTAAGGATAGATTGACCCACATCATCTCTATGCTAGCTTGCACCATGGCCCTGTATTCTGTCTCAACACTCGGTCTGGAAACCAGAGTCTACTTCTTACTCTTCCATGAAATCAGAGAATTCCATATGAACGCTGTGAAGACTGAGGTAGACTTCCTATCCTTTAGACACCCAACACAATCTACATGAGCACATGCTATAACTGAAAGGGATGTACCTCTGCTGAAAAGAAGTTCCGTGCTAGGTGATACCTTCAGATACCTCAGAATCATATGGACGCCATCCATATGTGCATGTCTGGGCTGCTCCATGAACTGACTCACTTTGCTCACGGCAAAGGATATATCTAGCCTGGTAATAGTCACATACATGAGCTTGCCAACAAGCTCCATATACCTCCTCTTGTCGACCTCTTCAGTTTCTCATCATAGAGCTTCATGCTCGGGTCCATAGGAGTAGTGGCAGGTCTGCAATCCACCATGCATGTCTATGAAAGAAGAACTATAATGTACTTCCTCCGGATCATCACAAGACCTTGCTGGTTCCTTGCAAACTCCAGTCCAAGGAAGTAACGTAAACTACCAAGGTCCTTGGTCACAAATAGTTGATCTAGAATGTACTTGGCAACCTAAATGCCTTGCTCATCATCTCCTGTAACAATAAAGTCATTAACATAAACAAGAATGACAACAATACTTTTCTAAATCTTGTGCACAAACAAAGAGTGATCGACAGTTGATCACATACACCCATGTTGCTCTATCAAGTTCGAGAGCTTATGGAACCATGCTCTTGGACTCTACTTAAGACCATAGATAGCTTTGTGTATCATGCAAATCTTTTGACACTCCCCTTCAGCAACAAACCCAGATGGTTGATGCATGTATACCTCCTCCTTTAGATCTCCATGTAGGAAGGCATTCTTCACATCAAGCTGGAAAAGAGACCAATTTTCTGTCACAACAACAGAAAGAAGGATATGCAGAGTAGAATGTCTGGCAACTAGAGAAAAAGTTCTTGATAATCCACCCCATATGTCTGGGTGAACCTACGTGCCACAAGTCTCACCTTATAGCGATCCATACTACCATCTACATGGTGCTTCACGGTGAACACCCACGTGCACCCTAAAACTGATGTGTTAACTAGAGCCGAAACAAGACTCCAAGTACCACACGACTGTAGCGTAGACATCTCCTCCTCCTCCATGGCTAACCACCATTGGCTGTCTAAAATAGCCTCCTGATATGTCTGTGGTATCTCCACGACTGATAGTGCCAAGGTAAAACTCATGAAATTTAGATCGTCTGCTCAAGTAAACATGGGATGCAAAAGGATAAGTAGCACGTGTACATCTCTGCTTTCGTAGAGCAATCGACACATCAAGATCATCTGCTAAGTCCTGAACCTGTAAGTTTCCCTCTTGAGAGGGCACCTGCTCATCCTGTATGGAGTCATGCTATATAGACAACTCAATAGTGCCATCCTTAAAAACAATGTTCTCATTACATACCTGAGGCATGCTGGATGATGGGAAAGACCTGTGAGCAGGGGGAATAGAGCGAGATTAGTGAGTAAACACATGTCGCAAAAACTGAGTCATGGTAGGTGGTGGTCCAGGGGCATCCATAGGAGCAGGTGGAGCAGGAGTAGGTGGTGGTGGTGGAGGAGGAGGCAGTGGCGATGGTAGATCAGGAGTAGATGGAGGTGGTGGTATGACAGTAGGAGTGGAGGCATGTAGATCTCAGCATGAGAGTCTGAATGGGCTAGTTTGTCACTTGTAGGAGAAAAATACATGACAAACTCAAAGAAGTAACGTCAGCACTAATAAAGTATTTCCGTTTAAGCGAATCAAAGCAACGGTACCACTTCTGGGTATGAGAGTAGCCGACAAAAACACATTTGACAGCTCTGGGAGAGAGCTTGTCACGACCTAGAGAGAAATCATGAACAAAAGCAATTGAACCAAACACACAAGATGTAAGGGAGAAAAGATCCTTCTTGGGAAACACAATCAGAAAGGAATCTTCTCCCAACACAGATGAGGGCATGCGGTTTACTAGGTAGCATGCAATGAGGACCGCATCACCCCAGTAGGCATGAGGAGCACAACTCTGGATCAACATGGTTATGGTCACATCAAGTAAGTGACGGTGTTTGCACTCGGCAATACTGTTCTACTGAGAAGTATAAGCACATGAGGTCTGGTGAACAATGCTAAGAGATCTAAGAAACTTAGAAAGCTATACGCTGCAGAACTTTAAGGCAATATTAGAACGAAGATATTTAACATTGGCAAAGAATTATTCTTTATCTCATTAATAAAATATTTGATAAAAGACACAACCTTAGACTTATTCTTCAATAAAAAGTCCCAATAAAGTCTAGAAAAGTCATCGACAATGACCAAATAAAAACAATATCCCTGGTGATCAGGAACACGACTCGAATCTAAATGGAGGAGCTCAAACAACTAAGAACTGCTCCAACTCTAACGATATGGAAATGAGGAACAATGATGCTTCCTAAGCTGGCATGCCTCAGACTAGAAGGAAGATCTCGTGGAATATGAGGAAGAACACAACTTATGCAGAGGAAGATGACCAAAACAAAGGTTCCACATATATAATGGGACTAGTCTAGAAGGAAGCGTAGAGACACCAGCATGAGTAGGTTGGACCAGTCTGTAGAGCCCCTGATGCTCACGACCACATCCAATCATCCTGCAGTGAGTATGTCCTGAAACACAAGAGACGAAGGGTCAATAATGGCACGAGAATGTAGATCCTTAGTGATCTGACTAATGGAAAGTAAATTCATCTGAAAACCAAGAGCATATAAAACATTTTAAAGGTTCATGGATGGCGTTAGATGCACCTCCCCTTGTCCCGTGATGGGTAAGTGGACAACCCATCGACAAGAGATATAGTCCTATAGGACCTCAACTGGGCTATGTCTCCACACAGATGGTGGGAAGCACTAGAGTCCATATCCACTATATCATATTTGCACCTCTACTACCCGTAAAAGCGTAAGAGATACCTGAGGAGCTTGAAGAGGCTCTGGCTACAACTACGATATCTGTGGTGGTGTTTGCAACAGGAGTCATGATCTCTCGTATACGAGGGATCATATCATCTAGGCGAGGTTCGACCTGGAATGCTGGAGTCTCCGACAGCTCGATTTGTTTTGCCACATGAGTAGACATAGGTGATGAAGCTACGTTTCATCATCTTTATTCTATCATTTTGGCCTTAAAACCCCTAGTAAATGCGTGTAAATAGCATTAATTCATGCATTTTAGCATTCATGCATAGGTGTGTAAAGACTGTATAAAATACGGTTTTTAATGCCAAAATTATAGAATAAAGAAAAGAAAAGAAAAAGAATAAAATATTGTAAATATTTTATGACCCGAAACCCCGAGACCTAGGCATCTTGATGAATAGGTCGACAAGGAATAAAGTAGGGGGAGATAAGGGCCAAAACACAGGTAAAATACCTATACATTTTATTCATTCTTTATTCATTTTGGGACCTATTTTTGGGTCCACTTTTTATACATCAAATAAAGAAACTTTGTACATGATAGTTGTAGATAATTTTATAAAGAAAAATACAAAATTGATTTCACAGAAAAATAATGTACATATAAAAAGTTATGGTCTAAATAAAAATCCAGAATCCCAACTTCCCAGACCCGTATCTCACAAATAAAAACTCCAAATGCAGCGTACTCACCTTTAATTGTATATAGAAGAAAATAAGCTAATTAATGGTGGTGGTTTCGCATTTGGCGGAGCTACGGTTTGAAAGTTGAGTTTTGGACCCCCATTGTACCTTGTACATATTAAAATATTCAATTTATTATTTATTTATTATTTTTATAATTTTATATTTTTATAATGTTGTAAATAATACTTATAACAATTATGTATATTAAAATCAGAATAAAAACATCATTAAAACTCAAATAAAAATACTTGTACATAGGTATTATACATACACCTATACCTATATAAAATACACTTCTATTTTATTTAATATACAAAATATATCAATAAAATAAAATAAAAATATATTTATGTACATAAAAGTATTTTATAATTTTATAAAATAAGAAGCAAAAATAATAAAATTAAAAATATCTAAATAAAAATAAAATACTTAAATATATAGATATAGATACCTATAGGGGTATAAAAGCAACTTGTAAAAACATAACTCATAAAAATAAATAAAAATCATAATAAAATAATTTATAAAATTTTAAACATTTTTTATTTTATAACCAAAATTTAATTAATTCATTTTCTATTTTAAAATGAATTAATAAAATATTTTTTCCAAGGTTTTTCTGGTTGGTCCACGTGGACCAACCAGCTTCAGCCCTTGGTTGACCTTGGTCAGCTCTCTGACCAAGGTCTGTACATGTCAGACTGTATTTCTCCTTGAACTTCGCGGCTTTTTGTAGACCGCACCTTTCACCGATTGGCCTCGGTTTCTTCACGACTTTTGAAGATCTACCATCCAGCTACCACGCCCATGCATCATTTTGGCATTTTGACCAAAGCCTCGCCCGTGATCTTGCCTCGAAGGTCGCCCCTCGTCCAACTCTCAAAAACGCCCCATCTCCTTCCATTCCCTCTTGATCCCTCTTCCACCACCAAAATCCTAACCTAAGACCTTGAAGATACTCCTGGTGACAGCAGGAGTTCGTCGGGCTTCTCATTGGACCGAGGTGGTGTTGAATTGAGGCAGATCCCCTTGCCGAAGTGGCCGCCGGAACACCTTGCCCGCGCGCGTTGGTGAGGCATTTCTTCCCCTCTCTTTCCCTCTTTTCTTCCTTGCTCTTTGAAGCTCTAGTGTTAAGAAGCTAAAGTCACCTTCCCCCTTTCGATATCTTCGATCGGCATCCGTCCTAATACCTCGCTTCCCGCGGCCGGCATCGAGTTCGCCGGCCATTTCCACATTTCCGTCTAGCCCTTCTCCTGTGCGAAATACTCCGCGACGTTGGGGCATTTTGCCCCCAACGTTTTCACCCCCTTTGTTTTGCAGTTCCCAGGTCTTCAAAGACCCCCTCCAGGGGTCGAGATTTGCTTGGACCGGGAGAACCTGGAGCTCGGCGCTGCTCCAGGTACGCCGGCCGTTGCTACTGCTCCGCCGCACCAACTGGAGGCATCATCCACCGGGAGGCAGCCGTGGAAACCCTCTTGAGGGGTCGGAGACGTCGCAGGGGCTGGGGAGCTCGAGCGGCGGTCGATTAAAACTCGCCACCCTCGAGTTCTTCATTGTTCTTGCTGGTCCCTTCGAGTCCGTCAGATCGGGTTCCCCCTCCAGATTCAACAGCAGCCGTGCGATCAGCCGCGAGTTTTGGCCGTTCGATCAGTGTCAGCGCTCTAATCGTGGCCGTGGAACACGAAGGGGTATCAGCCGTCCCTGAGCCGACACGTGGCGTAGTGTCTTCGCCCAGCCGTGGATGCGCCCCAGGCCTTGGGTAATTTTGCTTCCTTACCCAGGCCGTTTTTGTATTTAGTAATTAAGTATTAAAACTTTCCATGGTTGCTTTAAAACTTCTGCAGAAATTGCATTCTGAACCATTTGTTTTGTAATATTACGTTGGTGCCCCTGCTAGAGGCGCGTGCGACGCACGTGGTTTTGGTGCTTTTGCAAGGGCACCCTCGCTTGTCTTGTTATTTAACTTTGGTCCTTAAAAGTTTTATCGTAGTTATTTATTTTCTGGAAATATTGCACGCAAGCCCTCAGATTTTCTTGATATTACAAAAACGCCCCTGGCTGTGTGAGGTTTTCTTCTTGCTCATAGTAATTTTTACATGTGTCTACAAAACATCAAAAAATCCCCAAAAATCAAAGTAGTTTCCTGCTGTAGTGTAGTTTAACGACCTATTTTTATTTTCCATAATTATTGCATTTTATTATTATTAAAAATTCAAAAATAGTCATTTTGTGCACTGTCTAGCCTAGAAAATCCCTAAAAAATATAAAAACTCATCAGAAAAATCTCAAAAAAATATATTTTGTTGCCCTTAGTGTGTCTTAGCTCCAGACCAAAAATCATTAAAAAAATATAAAACCAAACTCCTAAAAATTGCAAAACTCTAAAAACCTTCATAAAAATTTATAAAATTCATTAAAAATCCAAAAATAGTGTTTTCTTTTCCTGAATTTTCTTTGTTCTGTTATCTTTAAGTGAAAATTAAAGTGGAGAATTTTTGTTACTGTTTGCCATTTTTATTTCTCCATTTTAGTTTCAGCCTTGCCTTTTCGCCACTGTTTTCTTTATTTTGATAATTAAAAATACCAAAAACATTCTAAAAATTACCCAAAAATCACAAAAACAGTAAAAAAGTATAAAAAGACCAAAAAGACTTTATTTCCTTATTTTTGAGTATTTTTATCTATTTTTATAAATACTTTAGTTTCCCTTTTATTACATTGTCTTTATTTTCCAATATTGAAAAAGGAAATATAAAAATATAAAATACAAAAAGAAAATATAAAATCAGTAAATTGAAAATCAAAATACAAAATACAAAAATTAAAAATTAAAAAAAATATAAAATCAAAGACCCACAAAAATTCTAGATTGGCTGAGTTGCTTAATAGATCTAGGATTGGATTCTTATCTATGCTCTACGCCTTTGCTTCTTGAGTTCGACCCCTACTTGCTTGCCATTGTACATCTTTAGTAGGGTATAATAAATTTTAATCCTTGCTACTCATTCTCTGATTGATTGTGTGGGTTAATTGTTGAAGACCGAGGAAGTTTGAGCAGTCGCATCAGCGACAGTGAGTCTGACTTGTCAGACCGCTATTTAGCGGCTCTCGCTATCTCGCTTTTCAAATGGCGCCGTTGGCGGGGAGCATCGGCTTGTAGAGTACCTTTGGGTCTTTTTAGTTACTTAGCCATTTTTTTGATTACCTGTCTCTTGTGCATCATTTATTGGGAACTGTCTGACATCTCTTTTGTTTTCTTGCGAGGGACCGCTGACCGAGGAGGATCGCCTAGGGGATCCTGAGCAGCCTTGGGAGGAGGAGCCGGCTATTCTACCCTAGCCGGCAGGAGAGAGCAGGAGGGCTAGAGAGAGAGAGATAGTTGCTTTTCACTTTTTGTGAGAGAGAGATTTGATTAATTGTAATAATACAGGACTTGGACACTTGAACACTTCGGGCCTAATTTCCGGGTGTTTGTTCACCTGGGGGCTCACCGCTGTTTTCCTCGTGTTTTCCCGACTGTCATTTGCCGGTTTTGATTTCATTTTTCACTTTCTTTTGTGGAGTGAGCCCTTAGATTTAGGCTTTTGCTTGATCGTCTAGATTAGGTCCAAACACACTAATAACCTTTGCATGTACCTATAGACCGTTTTTGGACTTAGTTTAATTAAACAGTTAACTCATCTTCTTAGATCCGCCGCGCCGCGAGCCCTCTCCATAAAGTGCTACTCCTGAACTCGATGTGTCGAGAAGAGGAGGGGAGGGTCTAGACCGGACTCTTAGGATCGAGGATTGGTGATTAACTTGTGGTTCTTCAAGCTAGCAGTTGCCCATCTTAGGACGATTTCCGCATTGCATACCGGCATCTAGATAGGTTTACAAATTCTGCTTTGCATCCCGCATGGAGAGAGCTGGGATTCACTGTAAGTCTTCTCACTTTGCATTCATCATATAGGCACAAAGGTGAGATTTCCATCTTGGTGCCGACTTGCATTGGCTTTTCCCGACTCTTTTCTCCCTCTGATTTTGGACACATTAGGATAAAGAAAATACAAAATCGTTAGGCGCTTGTTTGAATCTACTCAAAAGAAGCGGTAACACAAAAAAAAATTAAAAAAGGGACTGCTAAAAAAACTTTGACCTAAATAAAAATTGGTAATCGGACTCATTGATTGGGGAGAGTAACACCCTCACTTGTTTTCAGGTTGCATGGGAAGGTCTCCTTCCAAGTGAGGTGAGCGTTCGTAAGGATTAGAGCCCAAAACCCAACTTGTGGCTGCCTTGTGTATTGCCTGGATTTCCGAAGTATTGGCGCTACTATCGTACGTAGTCGAGTAGGGCTTGGTCGCCAGTGGTGACTCGCTATTGTGTGAGCACCGACCTTGTCCGAAGTACCGAGCATAGGCCACGCCTTCACGGGGGTGTCTGTCTCACCGGCTGCGTCCGAGTAGGATCTTGCACGCTCACGGGTGATTCCGTTGTGAGCGAGATCCGAAGTATTGGTTTCGCCTATCGGCTTCCTCCCTCTATTTCTTTGGCTGAGTAGGGATCCAGGAAGGGTTACAAGGACCTTAAAAAGCGCAAGTTACAGGTTACACAGGAGGAGGACAAGTACGGGGATACTTTTCCGGCAGTACTCTCGCTCCTATAGGCGTAGCGCTCTAAGGACTCGTTGAAAGATAAATTCCTGAAATCAAGATAAAAATTACAAAGATAACAGCCGAACCTTCACGGCTTCACGCGTTGAGTTGGTGAACTCCCTTGTCTTGCGTTTGATTGCCAATCACATTTTGGTCAAGATCAAAAATATCGCGCCTTTGCGCAATTTTGCTCCCCTTCTATTTGACCCTTGCTCATTGTGAGCCTTCTACTGTTTTACAATCCTCTTTATTTCTTGTTACCCTCGTGCTCTTCATCCAACATCCATTCCTCTTGATCTTCGCAAAATGTCGCTACACGGATGGTTTAGTCGGGACCTTGCCGACACCCACATCGATTCCGTGCCATCGACGTCTCCAATAAAGAGGGGTGATCTCCGAAGAGTTAATTCGGATCTTGCGGATGTCTCTTTGGACTCCCCTATTCTCGCCTCTTTCAATACTTGCCTTTCTCCAATTAACCCGCTATTCGGGATGGACTCGCAACCCGAACTAGCTCTTCCCCTTCCAATACACTGGGACTACTCTTATCCCCGAAATAACCCCTTGTGGATGGAGGTCGATTTCAGTCAATATCATATGCTCCGTTCACAACATTCTGGGATTGACCTTAATCCCAGATTCATCTCAACAGTTGGTGCTGAGGAAGATATTGATCAGGGTTTACTCCGTCATGCAGATCTTCAACCTGATCAAGAGTCAGAGATTCAAGTACAGTCCGAGATGGCAGGAGGAAGAGGGAAAGGACCACAGCCCCAGCAAGAGCCTGAAGACAATGCGGCAGAAGGACAATATACTACGTAGGGTGAGGTCAACAGTCAATTGTTGGCTTCCATTCAAGCCATTCAGCAGCAGTTGACCAATCAGGCTTTAGCCCAGAATGCCTTTCAGGATATGCTGAATGATCTGAGGAGGAGGGCCGATGCAAGAGACGGCCGACGGGAGGATGATCCCAATTTCGAGGAAGTCAATGATGAGTTCTCAGTGGGACCTGACTTTGAAGCAGCAGAAGAAGATCCACCGCAGCCCAAGCCCACACTCAAGCAGACATACAACCCAAGAGCAGGGCGCATCACTGAGTGGATTCAGATTCCACGTATGCACGCCCACTTCGAGCTGAAGCCGCAGTTTCTGTCGCTGCTTCCCACCTTTCATGGGAACACCACTGAAGAGCCATATATTTTTCTCAAGAAGTTTAACCGCATCTGCTCCACTGCTCACTACCCTGGGGTTCCCCTGGATGTGATTAAGATGACCGCATTCTCTTTCAGCCTTCAAGACAAGGCCCTTTACTGGGTCGACCATCTCGGGAAGGTCGTCACTACCTGGGAGGAATTGAAATCTGCTTTCCTCCATAAATTTTATCCTCTGGGAAGATTAAACCAGATGCGTGCCCGGATCTCCAGTTTCTGCCAGCAGCCCCACGAGACGATCCATGAAGCGTGGGAGAGATTCAAGGATCTCCAGGAGAAGTGCCCCCACCATGAAATACCCAAGACCAGTCTCGTGCAACACTTCTTTGGGGGGCTATCATTTGAGAGCCAAAAGCTCGTGGATGCAGCTTGCGGCGGTTCACATTTTAACAAGGACGAGGATGTAGTATGGAACGTCTTCGAAGAAATGGCTGAGGGAGAAGCAGCTCAATCCTCGTCTAGAGTTTACATGAAGCCACCGACCGCCATCAGTAAGCCAGTTAACATGGCTTCTCACACTGAGGACAAGGATGAAAGCTCCAACCCGAGTATCATCGGGAGCCACTTGTCCAAAGTGGACATCATCGAGAAGAGGTCGCAGGACCTCGAAAAACTGGCAGTTATAGAGAAGAGGACCCAAGTTCTGGAGAAGCTCGACCAGATCTCCCAGCAGCTGGAGCAGCTCGTCCGAGCATTAAATGCAAACATGTGCAACGCTGTGTCTACCTCTGCCGAGCCGAACGCTGAGAAGAAGGAGCCTACAGTGCAGCAAAACCCTCAGCCGACTCCACCGCAGCCCCAGCCGGTCCAGCACGTGTACTACGTGCAGGTTCCGGAGCAGCCACCGCAGCCTCAGATGCAGATGGTTGTATACCAACCAGAGCACCAGCCCGCATACTCCGAGCAGTTCTCTCCATCCCCACCGCTGATCCAGGAAATCAATGGCGTCTGGAACAACGAAGCGCAGCTGACCCGTCCTCAGGGACACTCTCAGGGTCAGAACATGGGCAACAGGCCCTTCCAGCAGCAACACCAGGGTGGGAGACCCTTCCAGCAACCCTACCAGTACCAGCCTCCCTCACATGGAAATACGTGGAGGCAGAATTACCAACCTGGGCCTCAGCAGTCCGGATATCGTGGACAAGGGTATCACCAGCAACCGGCTGCACAATACAATCAACACCAATCGCAGTACTCCTCTAACCCCCCTCCTCAACAATTTGCACAAGGATACCAGTCACAATCTCAACCGCCATATCAGCAGTCTAGACCCCAGCAGGGGGAATCTTCTGAGATCATGCCGGTCAATCCGGCCCTGGCCTGTTTGGAGCAGTTGATGAAGAACATGGCTGAGATGAACCAAAAGATCGATGACCTGACGGCGGCCAAAACCGTCATACCAGCCCAGGTCGAAGCTAATCCTAACAATTTCCGACGCAAGGAGCAGGTAGCCGGCAGTGTCCAACCCGAATCAGGTGAACTTGATTGTTTTTTATCTAACGCTGTTACTCTCAGGAGCGGTAGGACACTCCAGCCATCGGCGACGGCGAAAGGAAAGCACATTGCATCTGACGGGGAATCGTCAGTCCAGCCAACACCAGGGCCAGCAAGCATTTTGGGAGCAGCACCATCATCCAGAAAATCACAAAAAAAGGAAGAAAACAGAAAAATACAAAAAGATAGCAGCAACCTCGGTGGAGACCGGCCAGCATTGGAGACGCCTGCAACCGCATCACAGTTAGCTCTTGACAGGGGGAGCACCGCACCTGCAGCGAGTCCAACGCCAGCACCTGAAGCCGAGCCTGTCATTTTTGGTCCACAAATTGTAGATGAATCCATTCCTTTCTGTCATCTACCTGTAAACAACAACACGGACACTATTTTGAATGAAATTGGAGAAGAGTTTGTAAATATTCCTTTTCCTGAAGCAATGAAAAAACACAAAAAAATGAAAAATTTGAAAAGTGCTTTGTCTGATCCTGCTATCATAGAAATCATTCAGAATTTGGTGTTAAATATGCCATTAATGAAAGCTCTTGAGTACATGCCAGCAGTGAAGAAAGGTCTTAAAGAGGCATGTACAACCAAGCGCAGGCCAACTCCCCATAATTCCAGAAGCAAAGGTGGCAAGTCTGAAAAACACATCCTCACTATGTCCACCGTTAACGCCATCAGCAACCTCCCGGATAAAAAGCCAGATATGGGAGCACCTCTTGTACGTTGTCAGATGTTCGAGCAAGAATTCGAGCGAACACTTCTCGACAGTGGGTCATCTGTCAATCTGATGCCAGCCTCACTGCTCACGGAGTTCAAATTAGGACCGCTCAAGCCTACAAAGATGATTCTGCAGTTTGCGGACAAATCAGTCAAGCGGCCTAGAGGCATGTTGGAGGACGTGATCGTCACGGTTCAGGGAAAGTCATTCCCGGCCGATTTTGTGGTCTTAGATATGGACGTCCCAGCTCCGTTGCTCCTTACCCCGATCATACTCGGAAGGCCATTTCTGCGGACATCAAACGCAGTGGTGAATTATGGGACGGGAGAAATCACTTTTGGCGCTGGCAATGAAATTATCCAAGTAGAGACCCTGTCTGAGGGAACGCCAGCTGAACCAACATCTGCGTCGTGTGCAAAGGTGATCAAGCACGATGAAGACTGCGATTTTCTAGCAGAAATTCAAGATACCAACCTATTCCTGGATGATAATGAGATCCATGAACTCCTCCGTCCCGAGGAGGAAGTGGAGACCGCAATCGAATTTCCTTGTATCGATCAAGATGAGGAACTCGCTGATGCGCTACAAGACACTACCGTGGGGGTGATGTGCCTTCAGAACCAAGAATCAAGTTTTGAAACATTTTCTGATGAAGATGACATCATTGCAGAATTCTGTCAGGATCTGAGAGAGGAAACAGAGCAGATTATGGTGGACACTGCACAGTTGAAAGAATCACCACCTGTATTAATAGCTGAGGTCACCACTGAAACAGCTCAGACCCCGCCAGAGCTGAAACCTTTGCCCTCCAATATGAAGTATGCCTTCCTTGCAGGAGAACCGAATATGTACCCGGTCATCATCAACGCGCATCTGACCGAAGATCAAGAATCTCGTCTGATGGAGGTTCTTGAACGTAACCGCAAGGCGATAGGCTGGCGAACCTCTGATCTCCACAGGATCAATCCATCACTCTGTTCGCATCGCATCTTTCTGGAGGAAGACAGCAGACCCTCTCGTGAACTGCAAAGAAGATTAAACCCGAACCTGCGAGAGGTGGTTATGAAAGAAATTCAGAAAGGTGTGATGCGGGATTCATTTATCCCATCTCCGACAGCAAATGGGTGAGCCCTCTGCATGTTGTGCCCAAGAAGTCAGGGATCACCATCGTGAAAAATGACAAGGGAGAGGAGATTGCCACCAGAGTACCAACTTCTTGGCGAGTGTGCGTAGATTACAGAAGACTCAATCTTGCCACCAAGAAGGATCATTTTCCGCTGCCCTTCATCGACCAAATCTTGGAGAGATTGGCCGCGAAGGAATATTACTGTTTCTTGGACGGCTACTCTGGGTATAATCAAGTTGCTATTGCTCCTGAAGATCAAGAGAAGACCACGTTCACCTGTCCCTTGGGTACATATGCCTTCAGACGGATGCCGTTCGGGCTTTGCAACGCCCCAGCCACATTTCAGAGGTGTATGCTTGCAGTTTTTGCCGACATGGTGGGCAGTTTTCTCGAAGTCTTTATGGACGATTTTTCGGTCTATGGGGATTCCTTTGATCAATGTCTGGACTATCTAGACCGAGTCTTACGGAGGTGCTGCGAAGTGAATCTGGTGCTCTCCTGGGAGAAGAGCAATTTCATGGTGACCGAAGGAATCGTGCTGGGTCACGTCGTCTCTAAACGTGGCATGGAGGTTGACCCAGCCAAGGTGGATGTAATTTCTAAGCTGGAGCCACCCACAAATATCAAGCAAGTCCGGTCATTCTTGGGCCATGTCGGTTTTTACCGACGATTTATTAAAGATTTCAGCAAATTGGCCAGACCGCTGACTGAGTTGCTCGGCAAGGACAATGAGTTCATTGTAGACGATCGTGTGCTCCTTGCCTTTAAACAGTTAAAAGAGCTCATCACTCAGGCCCCTGTCCTACAGCCACCGATTTGGACTCAGCCTTTCGAGATTATGACCGATGCGTCGGATTATGCCATCGGAGCTGTTCTGGGACAGAGAAAAGACAATGTACCGTTTGCAATTCACTACGCTAGCCGAACGCTCGATGAAGCTCAGCGAAACTATACTGTTACTGAAAAGGAGCTGCTAGCGGTAGTCTTTGCTTTGGAGAAGTTCAGATCTTACCTTCTTGGGTCCAAAGTTATCATCTACACTGATCATTCGGCCATTAGGTATTTACAGCAGAAGAAGGATGCCAAACCACGTCTTATCAGGTGGATCCTTCTCCTCCAGGAGTTTGACATGGAGATCAGAGATAAACCTGGGGTAAAGAATGTAGTGGCCGATCATCTGTCAAGACTTCCTGAACCGGAGTCTCCTGAGCCGAACTTACAGCCTATCACCGAGACCTTTCCAGATGAATCGATTCTGTCTGTCGCTTCACTTCCTTGGTATGCGGACATTGTGAATTATCTAGTCGCCAAGAAAATCCCACAGGATTGGCGTAAGTTGAAAATAGACAGATTTTTGTCTAAAATCCATTTCTACCAGTGGGAAGACCCGTATCTGTTTCGTGAGGGAGCAGATTGCATCTGGAGAAGGTGTATTCCTCAGGAGGAAGTTCCAAGTGTCCTCGCTTTATGTCATGATCAAGATTCTGGAGGACATCATTCAGGAAAACGGATGGCAGCAAAAGTTCTTCAAAGTGGCCTTTGGTGGCCTTCATTGTTCAAAGATGCAGATGAATACGTCAAAGGTTGCACTGACTGTCAGAAGATGGGTGGAACCATAGGAATGAGAGATACGATGCCTCTGAAGTACATTCAGATCTCAGATGTCTTTGACGCATGGGGCATCGACTTTATGGGTCCATTTCCTAACAGTCAGGGTTATGAGTATATTCTGCTTGCTATCGATTATGTCAGTCGATGGGTGGAGGCTATCCCCGCCCGAGCCGCCGACAGTCGGACTGTCTGTCGATTCTTACGAGATCACATCATAGCACGGTTCGGGATTCCCAAGATCCTCATATCTGACGGGGGCAGTCATTTCATAAACAGAGAGGTGAAGAAGCTGACCCAAGAATTCTGCATCGAGCATCGTGTTGCTTCACCCTATCACCCGCAGTCCAATGGCTTAGCTGAATGTTCGAACAGGGAGATCAAGACAATTCTACAGAAACTTGTGCGTCCAGATCGCAAAAACTGGTCTCAGCTGCTTGATTCCGTTCTTTGGGCTTACCGAACAGCGTACAAGTCACCCTTGGGAATGTCTCCCTACCGCCTGGTGTATGGCAAGCCATGCCACTTGCCCGTGGAACTTATTCATAAATCTTTATGGGCTCTTAACATCTGTAATTTGGACTCCAAGCAAGCAGGACAGAACAGGAAACTGGATCTGAATAGATTACTGGAATTCAGAGATTATGCATATGACAACAGCCTGATGTACAAGGAGAAGGTCAAAACATGGCATGACAAGCACATCCGCCACAAGTCCTTTGATCCAGGTCAGAAGGTATGGTTGTTCGATGCGAAATTAAAGATCTTTCCAGGCAAATTGAAGAGCAAATGGACTGGGCCGTTTGTAGTTAGGCAGGTGCGTGGCAACAGAAGTGTATTGATATCCAATCTGTCAGCTGACGCACAGCCTTTTGTAGTCAATGGGCAGCTTCTGAAGCCATACCTCGAACATGACACATTCATGGCCGTCGTTGACTCAATTCAAGTAATCTATGAGGATGAGCTGAATATCTCGAAAGAAGCAGAGGAAGGCAAAGCACATCAAAACATTTTTGAATGATTTCCCTTTTCGTCTTTTCTTTTTTTTCAATTTCTTTTATCTTGTTCTACCGAATTGATGCCATCCCTTTCATCACTGCTACACTTAGGATGCACTCTATCCTAAGTGTAGGGGGGATGCGCATCCCGAGTTGTTCATATCCAATTTCATCTCTCTTTTTCTTTTCTTCTTTTCTTCTTTTCCTCTTCTACCCTCTTCATCTAGTACAAAGGTGCCGCCCTTGTAGACAGTTTTCCATACTTAGGACGTACTTTGTCCTAAGTATAGGGGGATGTGCACCCCGAGTTGATTCTATTCTTTTCGATCCTCTCCATTGTCTCCTCTTCTTGTCTATACTTAGGGATATCTTACCCTACGTATAGGGGGAGACAATCTGAGTACGATCTGTGCATTCCCACCCTTGACCCTCCCGGCCTTGTGTACAGTCTGCTATACTTAGGATTATTTGATCCTAAGTATAGGGGGGACGGTCAACTTCTCGTTCGTTCATTCATTCCTTTATTTATTCCTTTATTCTTTAGACTTGCCTATACTTAGTACGAGTTATGTCTTTTCTTTTCTCTCTGATCTATGAGGACATAGCTCAAGCAAAGTCTAGGGGGGTCGTATATACTGCGTATATACTTTAGCCATAACTCGTACTTTCGTATTTTCTTAATAATATGGTTAAAAATTCTTTAAAATTCATTAAAAATTCTTAATAAAAGGTGTGATTATTCCTCAAATCCTTTTTTATTTACTGATTAATAAATCAGGTAAAAATGTTTTTGCAAAATGTTTGAAAAATAGTTTGAAAATCTTTGTGAACATCTATTGAAAACTATTTTGAAAATATTTTGTTACATGTTTTCAACCTGTAAAAAATGTGTGATTTGTAAAAGTTATTTTCTTTATGTGAAATAAAATGTTTGGAAAATGATTTGCAAATGGCTTGAAAAATGGTTGCAAAAATATTTTGAAAAACCTATATATACTGTTTTGAAAACCTTTGCAAAATGAGTTTCAAATGTGTGTACATGTTTGTAAAAATGTTTGTAAAAATTATTTTGGACTATAGTTTTCAAAAATTGTTTGAAAAACCTTGTGTCAAATAAGTTTGAGGAATACTAACATCACACCAAAATCCACTACCTATATATATATGTATAAAATTGATCACTTACCCTTGTAAATTCTCAAAATCCATTTCTTGTATATATAAGAAGCACTCCCATGTACATATTTTCACCTAGTTTTTAGCCAAAACTTTTTGTTTTCAAAAATTCCCAAAAACATTTGCAAGAATTAAAATCCAAAAACATCTGAAAAATCTTTTTGAAAAATACAAAAAATGCATCTGCATGCATCATCATTATCCTTTCAAAAATCCATAAAAAGTTCAAAATCTTTGAAAATTGCATCACAAAAATATTTTCTGCATAAGCATTGCATGGCATGAGCATTTTTCTGATTGAGTTTGATAGTTGAACAAGTCTAAGTAAAATCCGGAGATTGGAGCTTGATTGGACCTTAAAATATACCTAATAACAGGAACCTTATAGGAACTGGGTTTGAGATACTTCAGGTCTAGTTGACTTAATTCTTTGAGGATCACGGGACTTGGTTCAATGGATTCTTGACTGCCTAAGTAGAGTATTTCGGAGCACACGCACGACTCTTGTTGATAATGACCTAACTTGGACACCTGCACCTTTCACAGAGCTCTCCACGGATGAGGTGGTGAGGAGGCAGTTTCCTTTGGCTTGGGGTAGCATATGAGGGTAGTACTTCTAGGCGGAACCTCTCTTCTTCTTCTAGTGAAGGAAGTGCACCTCAACTTGGTCTAGTGGTGATGAAGTCTAAAGACAGGAGCCGCGGGTTGCAATAAAGCTTCAAAAGAGGGATAGTCTACTGGCTCAAGAGGAAAATTTCTTGTATATATGCTGCACCATGTAGATATGTTGTACAGATGCAATTGAGAAAAAAAAAGAAAAAAAAAGAAAAAAAAAAGAGAAAAAAAAGAGAAAAAAAAAGAGCTCCAAAAAAGTGGTGGGTCGGATTGAAAATTTAATAACCCCACCGGAGTGTATATAGTCCAATAAAGCAAAAGCTTATGTTATCCATGTCACATCTCATGAAGCTTGCAGCGGGAGACTTAGCTACACTGGTTGAGCTCCCAAATGTCTATACTTCTTCCCCCTCTTCTTGAGCCGGTTGCACTTGAACTTAGAAGGGAATACCCCGCTTCTCGAGGAAAGAGTTGCTAGACCGAGGCATTAGAGTTACCAGGTTGGGGGAGGTTGTTTCTTTATTACTTCTGAGGTGGGGAGCTACATATCACTTACACTGTACGAGTTAGACTCATAGTCGTAGGAGTTTGCGTATGAGTTGAAGTATTTCTGACCTGGCTATTGAGGAGACTTGAGCAGAGTTTTGGGATTCTCAAGGACTGTTGGATTTCAAACTTGGTTCTCATTAAGGTTCCGACCGCACTAAAATTCCAAAGGACCGACTTAAGCTCCAAACTTTGATTTTGTGAAGACAAGTTTGATAATTAAACTTCATCCAATTTTCTTCTTTTTCTTTTCTTTGTTTTTCTTTTTCTGCACTTATTGCATAAGTGTTTGCTAGGGACTAGCAAAGGTAAAGTATAGGGGGATGATGAAGCTACGTTTCATCATCTTTATTCTATCATTTTGGCCTTAAAACCCCTAGTAAATGCGTGTAAATAGCATTAATTCATGCATTTTAGCATTCATGCATAGGTGTGTAAATACTGTATACAATACGGTTTTTAATGCCAAAATTATAGAATAAAGAAAAGAAAAGAAAAAGAATAGAATATTGTAAATATTTTATGACCCGAAACCCCGAGACCTAGGCATCTTGATGAATAGGTCGACAAGGAATAAAGTAGGGGGAGATAAGGGCCAAAACACAGGTAAAATACCTATACATTTTATTCATTCTTTATTCATTTTGGGACCTATTTTTGGGTCCACTTTTTATACATCAAATAAAGAAACTTTGTACATGATAGTTGTAGATAATTTTATAAAGAAAAATACAAAATTGATTTCACAGAAAAATAATGTACAGATAAAAAGTTATGGTCTGAATAAAAATCCAGAATCCCAACTTCCCAGACCCGTATCTCACAAATAAAAACTCCAAATGCAGCGTACTCACCTTTAATTGTATATAGAAGAAAATAAGCTAATTAATGGTGGTGGTTTCGCATTTGGCGGAGCTACGGTTTGAAAGTTGAGTTTTGGACCCCCATTGTACCTTGTACATATTAAAATATTCAATTTATTATTTATTTATTATTTTTATAATTTTATATTTTTATAATGTTGTAAATAATACTTATAACAATTATGTATATTAAAATCAGAATAAAAACATCATTAAAACTCAAATAAAAATACTTGTACATAGGTATTATACATACACCTATACCTATATAAAATACACTTCTATTTTATTTAATATACAAAATATATCAATAAAATAAAATAAAAATATATTTATGTACATAAAAGTATTTTATAATTTTATAAAATAAGAAGCAAAAATAATAAAATTAAAAATATCTAAATAAAAATAAAATACTTAAATATATAGATATAGATACCTATAGGGGTATAAAAGCAACTTGTAAAAACATAACTCATAAAAATAAATAAAAATCATAATAAAATAATTTATAAAATTTTAAACATTTTTTATTTTATAACCAAAATTTAATTAATTCATTTTCTATTTTAAAATGAATTAATAAAATATTTTTTCCAAGGTTTTTCTGGTTGGTCCACGTGGACCAACCAGCTTCAGCCCTTGGTTGACCTTGGTCAGCTCTCTGACCAAGGTCTGTACATGTCAGACTGTATTTCTCCTTGAACTTCGCGGCTTTTTGTAGACCGCACCTTTCACCGATTGGCCTCGGTTTCTTCACGACTTTTGAAGATCTACCATCCAGCTACCACGCCCATGCATCATTTTGGCATTTTGACCAAAGCCTCGCCCGTGATCTTGCCTCGAAGGTCGCCCCTCGTCCAACTCTCAAAAACGCCCCATCTCCTTCCATTCCCTCTTGATCCCTCTTCCACCACCAAAATCCTAACCTAAGACCTTGAAGATACTCCTGGTGACAGCAGGAGTTCGTCGGGCTTCTCATTGGACCGAGGTGGTGTCGAATTGAGGCAGATCCCCTTGCCGAAGTGGCCGCCGGAACACCTTGCCCGCGCGCGTTGGTGAGGCATTTCTTCCCCTCTCTTTCCCTCTTTTCTTCCTTGCTCTTTGAAGCTCTAGTGTTAAGAAGCTAAAGTCACCTTCCCCCTTTCGATATCTTCGATCGACATCCGTCCTAATACCTCGCTTCCCGCGGCCGGCATCGAGTTCGCCGGCCATTTCCACATTTCTGTCTAGCCCTTCTCCTGTGCGAAATACTCCGCGACGTTGGGGCATTTTGCCCATAACGTTTTCACCCCCTTTGTTTTGCAGTTCCCAGGTCTTCAAAGACCCCCTCCAGGGGTCGAGATTTGCTTGGACCGGGAGAACCTGGAGCTCGGCGCTGCTCCAGGTACGCCGGCCGTTGCTACTGCTCCGCCGCACCAACTGGAGGCATCATCCGCCGGGAGGCAGCCGTGGAAACCCTCTTGAGGGGTCGGAGACGTCGCAGGGGCTGGGGAGCTCGAGCGGCGGTCGATTAAAACTCGCCACCCTCGAGTTCTTCATTGTTCTTGCTGGTCCCTTCGAGTCCGTCAGATCGGGTTCCCCCTCCAGATTCAACAGCAGCCGTGCGATCAGCCGCGAGTTTTGGTCGTTCGATCAGTGTCAGCGCTCTAATCGTGGCCGTGGAACACGAAGGGGTATCAGCCGTCCCTGAGCCGACACGTGGCGTAGTGTCTTCGCCCAGCCGTGGATGCGCCCCAGGCCTTGGGTAATTTTGCTTCCTTACCCAGGCCGTTTTTGTATTTAGTAATTAAGTATTAAAACTTTCCATGGTTGCTTTAAAACTTCTGCAGAAATTGCATTCTGAACCATTTGTTTTGTAATATTACGTTGGTGCCCCTGCTAGAGGCGCGTGCGACGCACGTGGTTTTGGTGCTTTTGCAAGGGCACCCTCGCTTGTCTTGTTATTTAACTTTGGTCCTTAAAAGTTTTATCGTAGTTATTTATTTTCTGGAAATATTGCACGCAAGCCCTCAGATTTTCTTGATATTACAAAAACGCCCCTGGCTGTGTGAGGTTTTCTTCTTGCTCATAGTAATTTTTACATGCGTCTACAAAACATCAAAAAATCCCCAAAAATCAAAGTAGTTTCCTGCTGTAGTGTAGTTTAACGGCCTATTTTTATTTTCCATAATTATTGCATTTTATTATTATAAAAAATTCAAAAATAGTCATTTTGTGCACTGTCTAGCCTAGAAAATCCCTAAAAAAATATAAAAACTCATCAGAAAAATCTCAAAAAAATATATTTTGTTGCCCTTAGTGTGTCTTAGATCCAGACCAAAAATCATTAAAAAAATATAAAACCAAACTCCTAAAAATTGCAAAACTCTAAAAACCTTCATAAAAATTTATAAAATTCATTAAAAATCCAAAAATAGTGTTTTCTTTTCCTGAATTTTCTTTGCTCTGTTATCTTTAAGTGAAAATTAAAGTGGAGAATTTTTGTTACTGTTTGCCATTTTTATTTCTCCATTTTAGTTTCAGCCTTGCCTTTTCGCCACTGTTTTCTTTATTTTGATAATTAAAAATACCAAAAACATTCTAAAAATTACCCAAAAATCACAAAAACAGTAAAAAAGTATAAAAAGACCAAAAAGACTTTATTTCCTTATTTTTGAGTATTTTTATCTATTTTTATAAATACTTTAGTTTCCCTTTTATTACATTGTCTTTATTTTCCAATATTGAAAAAGGAAATATAAAAATATAAAATACAAAAAGAAAATATAAAATCAGTAAATTGAAAATCAAAATACAAAATACAAAAATTAAAAATTAAAAAAAAATATAAAATCAAAAACCCACAAAAATTCTAGATTGGCTGAGTTGCTTAATAGATCTAGGATTGGATTCTTATCTATGCTCTACGCCTTTGCTTCTTGAGTTCGACCCCTACTTGCTTGCCATTGTACATCTTTAGTAGGGTATAATAAATTTTAATCCTTGCTACTCATTCTCTGATTGATTGTGTGGGTTAATTGTTGAAGACCGAGGAAGTTTGAGCAGTCGCATCAGCGACAGTGAGTCTGACTTGTCAGACCGCTATTTAGCGGCTCTCGCTATCTCGCTTTTCAATAGGGTATCCATGCTTCTGGTAGCATGTATCCTCTAAGTGTTTTGGCTGACAACAGTAAGTGCAAGGGCCACACCGACGTCCACCGCCTCTGCCACGAGGGGAGTGTCCTCTAAACTGGGTCGTCAATCCTCTACCACGAGAGGCGGCCTTTGCTGAAGAGGGATGAGGAGTGGTAGTAGGAGGTATGAGAAGCCCATTGAGACAACTATAGGCCTTCTCCATCGGAGGTATGGCAGCCCTGATGAGAACCTGTGTATGTGTTACATCATACTTGGGATCTAGTGCAACTAAGAAAACTCCAACCATTGTGGAGTTCTTGTATGCCATATGATGCCCCGTAGATGTTGTGATATGCATGAAGTATGGAGCTTCTCGAACATGCTACAGAGCGAAGAGTAGAACAAGTGCATAGGACGGTCATTCTGCTTGGCCATGTAGATATCGAACTAAAGCTGAAGAATCTCCGCCTCATTCTTTGCTTAGGCATAGGTGGTTCTTGCTCTTCCATGAAACCAGTGAACTACCTACAAACACTAAGAAGCATGTCACGAATTTCTTGTTCTTGGGGCACCCTGCATAATCTACATCAATATACTTTGTGACTGTGAGTACATCATCATAGAGCTTAGCATTGGGATCCGTGGGAGTAGTTGCAGGCCTACATCATGTCATGTCATTTTGGTTAGAAGATCAGTCACATACTTCCTTTGCATCATCTCCATACCATATTGATTCCTAGCTAATTCAAGATCAAGAAAGTAACGAAGATTGTCAAGGTCCTTGATCACAAACTGTTGTCCAAGGAAATCCTTAGCTGCCTAAATACCTTTCCCATGATCCATGTAGCAATGATCTCATCCACAAAGACCAGAATAGCAATTGTTCCTTTCTGAGATCTCTTAACAAAAAGAGAGTGATATGCAGTAGATCTAACAAACCCATGTTGTTCAATCAACTCTGAGAGCTTATGAAACCAATCCCTCAGACTCTTCTTAAGTCCATAAATAGCCTTGTGAAGTTTGCACACTCCCCCTCAGCAACAAACCCTGGAGGCTGTTGCATGTAAACTGATTACTGCAAGTTACCATACAAGAACACATTCTTGACATCTACACGTACCACATCGACATAAATAAGAACCCTCAGTGTAGAGTGACGAGCGACCGGAGAAAATGCATCCTGGTAATCCACCCCATACGTCTGGGTGAACCCACGAGAAATAAGTCTGACCTTGTATCTATCAACTTTATCGTTGGTATGGTGATTCACCATAAACATCCACTTGCTCCCAACAATTGAAGCACCAGGAGGAGTATGTACTACAGTCCATGTGCCCCAAGATTGTAACACCCCCATTTCTTCCTCCATAGCTAGACGCCACTGACTCACATGCAATGCCTCTTGATATGACGGTGGTATCTCCACCATAGATATGCCCACTACAAACTTCTGAAACTCCTCTGAGAGACTTGCAAGAGAAACATGGGAAGCAAGAGGATACATAGTACATGTACGCCTCTTCTTTTGTAGGGCAATGTGCATGTAAAGATGCTCAGTCTCCTCAGTAGCCGAGACCGTAACATCTAAGACCTCCTGCACATCATGTTGTAAATGCAAATAACCAGTGTGATCAGTAGAAACCAAGTGCTCAGGACATACCTAAGGTGTGTTGGATGATGGAGGCTCATGTGCACGAGGTCGATGGTGGTAAACCTGTAGGAAACAAAGGGATGTGGTAGGTGGAGGTGGTGGTGGAGGAGGTGGAGAAGATGGTGAAGAAGGTGATGAAGAAGTAGAGCTAGTGGTGGATAAAATCAGAGATAGATGCACATATATCTCTTCTCCAAATTTTGAAGGAATAAGCTTATAACATGTAGGAGAGCAAAACATAATAGACTCGAAGAAAGTGACATCCACACTAATATAATACTTCCTACGAACAAGATCAAAACAGTGATATCCTTTTTGAGTCATGAAATACTCCACAAAGACACACTTGACAACTCTAGGGGAGAGCTTGTCATGATTAGGGGACATATGATGAACAAAGGAAACTGATCCAAACACACGAGGAGTGAAGAAGAAAAGATCCTTCTCGGGAAATGCAATCGAGAACGAGATCTGCTCTCCCTACACAGACGAGGGCATACGACTCACCAGATAGCAAGCAGTTACAAACCACATCCCCCTAGTAAGAATGAGGAGCACGGCTCTAGATCAAGAGGGTCTTGGTAATATCCAAAAGGTGATGGTGTTTGCGTTCAACCACCCCTTCTGTTGGGAATTATAAGCACAAGAATTCTGATGAACAATACTAAGGGTTCTGAGAAACTATGAGAGTTGAAGTCTATAAAATTCTAACACATTCTCAAAATAAATATTCTTGACATTCACAGAAAAACATTCTTTATTTCATTAATGAAGGACTAATAACATGACCAGCATCAGCCTTGTTTTTAAGAAGGAACTCCCAAGAGAACCTGGAAAAATCATCCATGGCAACAAGATAAAATATATGTCCCTGATGATCTGAGTCACGACTCAGACCCCAAATACCGAGATGAAACAACTCAAAAATATTATGACTACTTCAACTATGATAAATTTAAAAGGTAGACTGATGATGCTTCCCAAGCTGGCAGTTCTCGAACTAAAAGGTGGAGCAATGTGAAATCAGAGGAACGACATGACACAACACAACTTTTGCAGAGGAAGATGACCAAACTGATGGTGCCACACATAAGGAGAGGATGATCCAATGTGAAGAGATGAAGCACCAGCATATGGAGATTGGACCAGTCTAGAGAGACCTCCCTTCTCATGACCAAATCCAATCGTCTTGCTTGTAAGAATATCCTGAAACATGAGAGGCGATGGGTCAAATATGGCATGACAATGTAAATCCTTAGTGATTTGGCTAATGGACAATAAATTCATAGAAAAATCAGGAGCACAAAGAACATTCTGAAGGTGCATTGTAGAAGTTAACTGCACCTCCCCTTGACCAGTGATGGGAGAGTGTGTCCCATCAGTTATTATAATCGATCTACATGGTTGAGTTGATCTGTATGTACTAAACTATCTTCTGTCTCCACAAAGATGATGTGATGCTTCCGAGTCCATCATCCATTCTGAAAAATCTGCCCTGTAAAAACTAGTAAAAGCATATGATGTACCTGATGTGGATGCATATGTTGAGGCGGCTACCTCTAAAGGTCCTGAAGGACAACTGGTTAACCCAGGTGTAGGTATATTCTCTCTGAGCCGTGCTACAACCTCATTGAACCTCTAATCAGAAGCATGGGATGGAATATCAACTTGCTGAGTTTGCTCGGCAACCCATGCTAAAGCATGAAAGCCATGCTTAGAATAACATGTATCCTCAGAGTGGCCTGACATGTGGGAGTAGGTGCACGTCTGACTGGGTCAACTACCCCTATCCTGCCATGGGTGCCACAACCACGATACTGTGTAGAGCTCCCTCTACCACAAGATGCATCCATAGCTGAAGAGGTCTGAGACTGTTGAGTACCACCACCACGATGAGATATAGAGAGATTGCTCAGTCTGTAATATGCCTCCTCCATTGGAGGTATGGTAGCATCAGTAAGAATCTACGATCAAGCAACATCATACTCAGGGTCAAGAGTAGTTAGAAAAACTCCGATCATCATCGAATCTCTGTACGCCTTGAGATTCTCTAGTGTAGCAGTCTAGGGAATAAAACCATGAAGCTTCTCAAATATACCCTTAGAGAAGTGTAAAGGGTATGGAGAGGACAACCATTCTACTTCGATGTGAAGATATCATGCTGAAGTTGAGTATCTTCAACTTGTTTTTTGCTGAGAATATGTAACACCGAGAATATCCCACATAGACTTTATAGTAGGTTGACTCAGGATATCATTGGCTATATCCATTGACACACTCCAATATAGCCACGCACATGCATACGTATCATCTGCCTCCCATGAGGCATTAACCTCAATCTTGATGCTTGGCTCATCCTGCATGAGGATGTGCTTCTTACCGTATACTGCATTAGGCTCATGAATTGCATAGACCATAGTTCATAGTTTGTTCCATACATCTTAACAATGGGTTATAGACCTTTGAAGGCACCCATGGATGAGATATCAGTTTCGGAGTCGACTTTATTATCTGACATGATAACAATAGTGACAAAAAACTAAGGTTGCAGACAAGAGTAACTACGTCTACACAAGCATATAGGAAGATGTGTAGACTCATACCACAACCTCTTCCATCTGTTGGAGGCCTCTCTGGGTAACTAGGGTGATTTTAGATGATCAAATGAAACCCTAGAAATTCAAAATAAGACTGAACACGAATCTAATTGCATGTTCTGGAGTAATTTTCAGACATCAGAAGATGTCAAATGGGGAACAACAACATTAGGCGAACGACTAGGGCAACAACTGATGGAGGCGACACATCTCTAGGTTGTTGGCGATGGCAGGGGCAACAGTGAGGTTGTTGCTGCTATTGTTGGACTACCTTTGGGCGACAGCGATGGCGACAGGCTACTGCTGCTCTGCTCAAAGATCGTGACAACGATGTTAGGGTTTTTGTGGGGTGGGATAGCTGGGGCACATGCTTAGGCCCAGGACCGTCGCTTTGATACTGCAGCAACCACCTGGGTTCATTGTTAAGGGGGGTCATAAGATGGTTTGCAGACTTGGTAAGGATATATATGTCCTTAAGCAAAGCCTCAGAGCATGATTTAGGAAGCTCTCAAACTTGATAGAGCAAAATAGATTTATAATATTGATTGTAGATCATTCGCTGTTTGTTCGGGGGACTCAAATAGGTATAGTTGTTAAAATTGTAGATGTTGATGATACCATTGTTATAGCGAATGATAAGCATCGTCTATGTGTCTAATGATTTTCTAGGTCAGTAAATTGTCACCAAGGACCTTGGTGATTTATGTTATTTCCTTGGACTTGAATTTGTTAGGAATCCTTCAGGAGTTATGATGAGGCAAGGAACCGATCAATCCTTGAGAAGGAACCAGAGTTTCTCCATGTAAACTTCATATATATTACATCATTTAACTCCAGATCTAAGTCAACAATCAATTTCACAAAATTCAAGGATCCTTGATCCTGGCTACCATGAAGATGAGGATGATCTGACAAAGAAGGGACACATTAAAGCCTTCCCCGACCAACCATGCCACCCCAGGAAAGATCCTTCTAATATTTCGAAGGTCAAACCATAGGTCTATCCTCTTCTTAGATAAGGTAGGTCCATACACACAAAACATGGCCAAACATGAGTTAGTACTAATCATCTCTAGAAGAAACGTATGTACACATTTGCCCTTAATCTCAGAGAAAAAAGAAAAGTGGGATCTCTTCCAAGCAATGGTCATCCCACTTGCAATACCAATGGCTTCTAATGTTCTGCAAGCTGAATGGTTTCTAACACCCAATGATTTCCAAACAAAGTTTGAGCAAATAACTGACTTTTTTCTTGTAGCAAGACAATATCACAACCCAATCCTGCATTAGTGATGTTCTCACTCTCCTCTTCTTTAGTTCACCCAAAATTCTAATATTCCATGTCAGAACCTTTTAGTGACCAAATTATCCCTCGAAAATCAGGACCACACCCACAACCTAGTCCACCCATCTTTTTGTGTCAAATAAGCAAGCTACCCACATCAGTAGCAGAGGACGTTATTCTTCTCCAGTAATGCTTCATTTTCTCGTTGCCACCCCTTCCCTCATAAGACTAGATGGAAGAGTATGAGTGAGAGTTGCTTACAAGTCGATTTAAAGGCAAAGGATGGGTTAAAGAAGCGTTGTAGCTACTCACTGAACCCAAAAGATCCATAGCCTTGTCCAACACCCTCATCCAAGGCAGGACAACATATTGCGAAGAAGTTTTACTTGGTGGATTTATAACAAGGTCTCTCTTGCCACCTCTTGAATGTCAGCAAGTAGGGGTGATGAATCCTCACTTCATCACCTTTATTCTTTCATTTTAACCTCAAATCCCTAACTAAATGCATGTATATATCACTAATTTGCCAAAATAAATGCTTTGTAAATTGTATAAAAGACACTGAGTGATCCTAGACCTTGAGACCCAGTCATCATAATGACTTGGTTGACAAGGGATAAAGTAAGAAAATAGGATAGAGAAATTGTCAGAAAATGCATTGAAAACCACACAAAACCCTAATTTATTTTTGCCCAAATATTGCATGTTTGGACCTATTTTATTCTATTTTATTATTTTTACACCTTAAATAATAAGACTTTCAACATGAATTATGTACATAAAATTATAAAGAAAAATAAAAATGTGATTTCACAAAAAATAATGCACAGTGTGCTCAAGATATACAAAATAGAAAAACACAAAGAAAACTTTGCAGACCCCGGTCTTCTACATACTGCATCCAAATTGACCAAACTCACTTTTATTGTTCATAAAATTAAATACCTATTTAATGAGGGTAGTTTCATTTAATTTGGTGTTAAGATGCAAAAGTTAAGTTTTGGGCCCTCATTGTGCAATATATATGTATATTATATTCAATCTATTTACTCTTTATATCTTTTAAATTTATTATATTCTATAAAATTGTAAATAGTATTTAAAACTCATGTATAGAATTAAAATAAAATAAACCCTAAAAAATAAAATAGAATAAATAATGCATTCCAATATATAGATAAAATATACATATTTATATAAAAAAGAATATGTAACTAATTAATTAAGAATGTAAATAAATGTTAAAAAATGAAATAAAATACCTAAATATGCAATTAAAGAAAATAAAAACATGTAAAATACATGCATATAACAATAAAATACAAAATACAAAATAAAATTAAAATATGAAAAATATAGATAAAATTACCTATATCAATACATGCGGATATCAACATGTTATAAATAGTTATGAAAAAAATAAATAAAAACATGCATTAAATACTACATAAAACTATAAAAAATTTTTAATTTCGTAATATAAAAATAATTAATTCCATTTATATTTTAAATGAATTTACAAGCTTTTTTAATTCTCTTTTTCCTGGTTGGTCCACGTGGAGATTGCTCCTGCAGTAAGGAGGAACGACTAGAGGAGGTCTACGACCACAATCGGAGAACCTCCTGGATAGTTCAGCCTCTTCGACCCTTGGTCGAATCTAAGCCCTCTCTTCTGCAGTTCTAAGTAATCTTCAATCCTAGATTTTATTTCCCACTTTAGTTTCATGTTTTAGTTATTAGTTTTGGTAATTTGGAAATCCCTAATTTAACCTAGAGCTTGATCTCTAGGCCAAATCCACTGGTTCTCAACTGTATCCTTGCTCCATTCCCACTCAACATCATTCCCCTTCTAGTTCTCCGTGAATTCCCCCATCCATCCAACCCAGATCCATCATGGATCTGGCAACTTGAGCTTCCTCCACTACCGTCGCATAAAGCTCTCTGACCTCTACCCATTTCACCACCTCTAGCTTCATCCAACGGCAAAGGAGAAGCCCTCAAGGCGAGGGAAAATTTTGGTGCAGGTCTCATCTTTTGGGGAGCCATCTAGAGTGAGAATGAGGACTTGGAGCACCTCCAGGTCACCTGGAGAAGGAAGGACATCCATATCATTGTCAAAGCCTCCTCAAGCTCATCGAAGTAGCCATGCACGTGTGGAAGGTCCCCAGAAACTCGTACATGTCGTCAGAACAAGAAGAGGATGCCAAAGGCACAAGAACCATCACATCTAAGCTTTCCTCGTGCGAGTTCATCGGTTGTTCTTGCAAACACCTCGCTGACCGTTAGATGAAGAACACAACCCAAATCTAATCTGAGCCATCCATTTTATTCGAAGGGATACAAGATCAGAGCTGTAATATCCTCTACACTACGCAAGGACGACTGTCGGATCCTGGGCGCACAGTGGGGTAATTTACATGTAACCCCGTATGCCTTTTTGTATTTCGTAAATAGTTCTATAAATATTTTAGTGCATGTAAAATTAAGTGGAAAATTTACAGCAAAGCCCTTGAACATTTTATAATTTGCAAGGTTGTCCAGTGCTAGCTCAGCTCACGTGGCCTCCCCATGCGAGTTGGGTAAATTGCTTGTATACCCATTTAGCTTTGTATATTGCAATTTAGTATTAAAAAATCAAAGTATAGTTCAAAGTTTTGCTATTTTCATATGTACCCCCTGCCTTTGTTTTAAATTGCGTAAATACCCCTCCCAGCTTGATTGCATTTTATTTTTGCCTTTCTGTTTTCTAAAATACTTGTTGTGCTCCAAAAATTGTGCAAAAATGGATGTAAATGCTTGATTAAATGCATGTTCATGCCATATAAATTATTTAGCATCTCATATGCATTTTCTATTTATTAAAATCAAAAGAGCACCTTTTATTCCATGTTTACCTTAAAAAATACACAAAATGAAACCTATATTAAAAATTCCAAAAACACCTACCATTTATTGTAGTATTTTATCACTATAGACCAAAATTTATAAAAAATATCGAAATAAACCATAAAAAATACTAAACATTGCTAACCCTAAAAAAATTACAAAATATTTTCAAAAGTCCCAGAAAAAATATTTTTATCTTATAAATATACACATATATATACACATATTACTACATATTAAAATTAGTTTGGAGTAATTTTGGACCTATTTAGTATTTTTAAATCTCAAAACAATTCAACCTATTTAAAAATTCCTTGATTTGGGATATTTTACATTTTAAAATATATAAAAATTAGTAAAATCACCACTAAATTACCAAAAATATAATAATATTTAAAAAATACACAAATATTTTATTTTGTAAATTTTGACTATATACATATATTTAAAAAGAGAATACCATATACCACATATATATAGTTATATATAGTTGTTATTATTAATTATTAGAAATACATATAAATATATTTTATCCCTTTAAAAATTATAAAGGATTTTTCTTGTTTGTATTTTCTTATTTTTGTATATTTATTATATATATTATACATATATACCCTATATTATACACATTATTACTTATAAGAATATATAATCCTTTATTATATATTAAAAAGAAGAATAACTTAAAAATATGAAAAATATAAAATAAAAATAAAAATGATAAATTTTAAAAATATCCTAATTATTTAAAAAATATTAAGAATAAAAAATTCACAAAAACATTAAGTAAGAGAATATTGTGCAGTTTAATATACACAAATATATGTCATTTATTAATAAATAATAACACTGCTACACCGATTTGTTCCTTGAGTTTGACACCCTACTTTACTTGTCCACTATACATATTTATGTGTAGGGTTTATAATAAATTTTTATCCACTTTGATTTGCATTTCTTGTTGATTATTCTAATTGTGGGTTGATTGTTGACTTAATCGGTCAGTTTCGAGATCGGTCACTTTAGCGACGGAGGTTCGCCTTATGTGACCTCATGACCACCTCTCGGTGTTTGACCGATTAATCAAGGGGGTCACGACCTTCTGGAACGACTTCGCCATCGGGAGGCTTCGGTGCTCCAGCTCCGAATTGCTCTTGTGAACCATGTTTCGGTTGGAGAAGAAGAATGGATCTTGACTATTCAAAAGTTCTAACATAGGGTAGTTCAAACCTGTTAACAAGAGCCAGAGACGAATTTGTGTTTTGTTGTACCAAAAGGCCTAAGAGTTTAGGATCCGAGGAAGCTTCATCATACAACAAGAGTGGTTTGGGGTCGGATCTTGACGCAAAGGGTGCTTCAGGGTTGGTCTGCATCAGCTCTAATAATGATCCACTACGGTTCGGACTCGCTCCAACCTGAATAGCCGAGCAAATATCATTTATCAACCCCCCTCTGCTCCGACCCCCCCTGCGCCGACCCCCCTCCGCCCCCACCCCCTGCACCCCCTCCACCCCTTGCCCCCTCTGCCCCGATCCCATGCCCCATGTGCCCCCGACCCACCTGCGCCCCCGACCCCTTGCGCCCCCATCCCACAGCCCTCCCTCCCACCTGCAGCCCTCCCGCCCCGCCCTCCCTCCCTGCGCACCTCTAACCCCTGCAGCCATACCCCTCTTCCTCCCTTCCACCGACCCTGCGTAGCCCTCCACCCCTGCAGCCTGCCCCTTCCCCTCTCTTCCACCGACCCCTACAGCCCTCAGCCCTTTCCCACCTTATTGCAACTTTCCCTCCTGCAGCCCCTCTCTCCCACAGCTCTCCTCTCATAGCCTATTCTAGAGGCTACCACGTCATCTAAATCATCGATCTATTCTCCACTATATTTGCTTAGATTGTTTGGCTCCTCTAGCACGAACAATTTCTCCACCACCACGTAGCTTGACGAACCTGACGAACAACGACGTCTCCTTGACCATGCCTCCTTCTCATCTTGAGATGGCTACCAGTGGCTTGATGTGTCCCTTTTGGAATTTTCATTGTTGCCCGGATGGTAGAGAAGAAAATAAATGTTTTACACGCTCTCTCCAGTGATGAGCGTGCTTCTGTTTTGCGAAACGCCATCAAGAATGATCTTGATCTATATTTTGCTTTAGAAGGGACCCTGAGGACCCTTGACCAGTGGATGTGCGGGAGGTGCATGAAGATCAAGCGGTGACTCGGGCTTGCCACCATGATGACGGTCTTGTTCGGGTTACAGATGGCACTGGAGCGACTCAAGGTTACATTATTGGCATCTTGAAACCTCTTCTACCTGTCGTACCTGCTGTCACTGACGGGTTAGATGTCGATGCTTTACTGCTTGATCGTATTTTCAAAGCTCCTATCACCACAGTCAAGAGTACCCCTCCCAATTGTCGTCTTTCTTTCTCCCAAGATCTGAAGACAGCTTTACACCAAGTTATCGCATGGCCGGGATCCATATCCGCTTGGGTTAGATTGTTACTTCTTCCTCGTTGTACACTACAGGTTTTCAGGCCTATGAAAAGGAGTGGATGGCTTAGTAGTCCAACGTCTTATTTGGGAAGAGCCAACACCTTAACACACAAGACAATTATTTCAATTTTCAAAGAGTATGCTTTCTGAGTGTTTGGACATGAGTTAACTTTTGTGCCGAACCTGGATGATGACTTGTAGAACTGAGAGATTGTTGATTCCGAAGTCCTAAATCTCATAGAAGTTCCACCAAACAATTAATCAATTTCATTTTCATCTTTTGAAAGGTGGTACACCAGGGATGTCTGACCTTAGTCAGAACAATTCTTTGGAAGAGAATCAACACTCCAACATTAGGCAATGCCTTCGTAAAGTGTCAGATAGACACTTTTCAGCAGCCTTAAGGGTTTTATGCTCTTCAGGAGCGGCTCCTTATAATGAAGATACCATGAAAGATTTAGAGTCTAAACATCCGTATAAGCCGCTTCCTTCCTTGCCAGGTATCTTGGTTTTAGAGACTCCTCTTACAGCTGATACATATGTTATCTTACATTCTATCAAATCCTTTCCTAAAGGGACATCATGTGGCAGAGATGGTCTGAGAGCTCGACATCTTTTAGATGCCCTTTGTGGGGAGGGGTCTGCCACTGCCACTAATCTCTTACGGGTGATCGCCATGGTGGTTAAATTATGGCTATGAGGGAGATGCCCTTTGAGTTTGGCTGAGTTTATAGCCTCTCCATCTTTTACTCCACTACTCAAACCTGACAATGGCATACGCCCTATTGCAGTGGGCACTATCTGGAGACGTCTTGTATCCAAGATTGCTATGAAAGGGGTAGGCAAAGAGATGTCTAAGTATCTCAATGATTTTCAATTTGGAGTTGGTATATATGGAGGAGCAGAAGCCATTTTACACAAAACCAATCGTCTTTTGAGCAAGCTTCATGGTGATGGATCTATCTCTATGCTTACTGTAGATTTTTCTAATGCTTTCAACATGATAGATAGATCTTCGATGCTCTGTGAAGTTCGAAGGCGATGTCCATCTATTTCTTCATGGGTGGAGTTTCTGTATGCTTAGGCTGCCAGACTGACTATATATTGGAGACAATCATATTTGGTCGACCATCGGAGTGCAGCAAGGTGATCCCCTCGGTCCACTTCTATTTTCTCTTGCATTGCACCCACTTATTCATGAGATCAGAGACAATTATAAACTCCTTCTCCATGTTTGGTATCTTGATGATGGGACTATCATCGGGGAAATATTAGAGGTGGCCAAGGTGCTTGACATTGTACAACGTAGAGGCCCTGAGTTGGGACTTGTTCTGAATATCAAGAAAACTGAGCTTTTTTGGCCTTCATGTGATGGACAGAAGGTCCGCAAAGGACTATTTCCTACTGATATTGTAAGGCTTGTGCTAGGAGTGAAACTGCTTGGAGGTGCAGTGAGCATGGACAAAGGATTTGTTGAAGACTTGGCTACGAGGAGAGACACCAAAGCTGTTGAATTAATGAAATTATTCCCCCAGTTGGATGACCCACAGAGTGAACTTATTTTACTACGATCTTGTATGGGTTCAGCCAAGCTCATGTTTGGCTTAAGGACATGTCAACCCACATGCATGGAGCAAGGTGCTGCTTTTTTGGACAGAGGACTACGTGAAGCTATTGAGGACATTGTGATTTGTGGAGGTCCTTTCTTTGGCGACCTTCAATGGCAGGTGGCATCCCTACCAATCAAGCTCGGTGGCTTAGGACTGCACTCCGCTATTGAGTCTTCTTCATATGCTTTTGTGGCCTCTAGAGCTCAATCTTGGGTGCTTCAAGACCACATTTTACGAGACAGTGAGGTATGTGATATTGATTCTGATTTTTCAGATGCCTTGGAGGGTCTACGTGTCAAACTCCCATCTTTAGATCTTACATGTTTTGCTAACAAGGATACCGTCCCCCTTAAAGCCCGGAATGCTTTGGCGAGTTCCCTTTTTAGCAAAATTGTCAAAGAAATTGAGGTTGAATTTGACATGACAGCTAGACAAAAGGTAATTTTTTGATGCTTGCAATCTTACCATGCTCAATATTTTCTTCTAGCTATCCTTATTGATGGTCTTGGAATGCATATGTCACCTATTGAGTATCGTATTATTCTCAGATATCACTTTATGATTCCTCTATTGCCAGCAGAAGAGGCATGCCCAGTATGCCACAAATCTTGACTAAATTCCTTTGGGGAGCATGTTGTTCATTGTCGTAAACTCAGGTTTTAAATATAGACATGATCTTGTTAGAGATGTCCTCTATGATGTTCTCAAGAAGGCTGGGGTTGCGTCAAAGAAAGAAGCACCTATGAATTTTTTGTCTGATCCACACGAGGGGAGATCCACTCTCAGACCAGCGGATGTTTTAATTTTTGGTTGGGATGGAGGAAAACACGCATGTGTTGATTTAACTGGAGAGTCTCTGTTAGTTGTTCTACTAAAAAGTGATTTTATTGCAGGATACGCTGCACAGAAAGCTGCCTCAGCCAAAGTTGCTAAACATGAGAAGGCTTATATTGACAATCAACATGTCTTCATCCCTTTCGGGTTTGATACCTTTGGGTTCTTGACGTCTGAAGCTGTAGAGCTCCTTAAGAGGGTCCAGAAAATTATGCATAGTAATGTTATGGTTCCCAGGTCTATGGATGTTGTGTTCCGAAGAATTGGATTTGCCATCCAAAAGGGATTGGCGGCGCAGCTTATTGCCCGTCTTTCAACAGTTTCTTTGTAATATGCCCTGATTTAAGGTTTAAAAAAATATCTCTAAAACTGATTTATCAACAGAGCCCAAAAAACCATAAATCCCACAAACAATGTCGATTAGGGAATCTTGCGTTCCTGAGAGACAATTGGCGCTTCGCGTTCATTACATTACAAATTTGGATTGATTTAAAATTTGAATTCGGAAAGATCCATAACCACCTCTCCCGTGGATTTCACCACAGCATCCTCGTCCAAGATCTCCGCCATCACATGGACTGGATGGGCAACCCTAACAAGAAGCTCGAATCGAGCACAACCCAACACCAGCGAGCACAGCGATTCTGAAGGGGAGTGTTTTCGACCTCTCAAGCATAATGCCGGTGACCATAGGGCCAGCACCAAGTTGGCAACTATCCGATAGATGGGGTTCAAATCAGAAAGTGCTGAAATAAAAAACATGTGCCCAACAATAGTCTAATTACAAATAATGATAATACCCTCATCTAATTAGAACACATTAAGTGATCATACCTAACCTGGAAGTCAATAATGAGATACTGTAGAGATATTTATATATTTATGTATTGCTTATTTATGCTCTATTTTTGTTGTCCACAGTATGTATTTTATCCATTGGGACTGTCCTCTATGTAAAAGAGCCACATGGTCTCTTGAATCAGATATATTTATTTTTCCACCAACATGGTATCATAACAACGATCTTTAATCGGAGTTCTCATACCCAAAACCCTAACCCTACCCAGACTTTCACGTTGCTGCCACCGTTGCTACTTGACACTGCCCGACACCACCATCGCCCCTCCACACGGACTCCCTATTGTTGGAGAGTCCACTCTGTCTTCTTGCCTCTCCCCTATGGCTCCTAGCTTAGCTAGGGTTGCGTTGTTACATCACGAGGAGTTCTAGGGTACTGTGCTGGTGATCGATTGGTCACATATGATCTGATTTTGAGGATTCCAAGGTGATGTCAGATTGATAAAGCATCCTCTCTTGTCTTAGGACTCCCCTCATATTGATGGGGATGGTTGCAACTTGAGTCTACACCTACAATCAATTCCCTTCATATCTGGGCAGGCATTTTCCTTGATTTATTAGTTATAGTCTTTGGATTCGGCTTCATGTTGGAAAGCAAGGTTGATACTTGCTCCACAAGCACCTTTCGAGATGTGGCACCAATAGTCAAGATGGATGGAACGAACTACGAACTATGGGCCATGCAATTCATGAGCCTGATGATGTCTACTAGCAAGAAGTGTATTCTTAGCGAAGATGAGTTGACTAACATGAATAGGATAAATGCTTCATGGGAGGTCGATGATGCATATGCATGCGTCTGATTAACTGGTAAATTGGCGATAGAGATGTCCCATGATGCTCTGTATTATCCCACTACCAAGGCAATGTGGGATATTCTTACTGCTACATATTCACAAATAAGAATCAAGATAAAGATCTTATAGTTGCATCATGACATATTCATTATCAAGCGAAATGGATGGCCCATGCATTCTTTATATACATCTCTCTGAGGTATGTTCGAGAAGATTCACAACTTTATGCCTCTTGTAGCTACCCTGAGTAGCAGAAGGTATGTATGAATGCTATGATAGTTGGTGTCTTCTTAGCGACTCGATCTAGAATATGAAGCCACTCGGTCACAGATTCTGACCGATGCTTCTATTCCTCTCGTGGAAGAGGCAGACTGTTGCCTTAGCAAGATCATTGTTCTGTCGTCCACTTCATCACAGACCTCCTTTAGGATGGCTACATCTCATGTGAGAGGAGTGATAACTGAAATTTTGCTTGCGGCAAAATAGTTGTCGGTGTAGAAACCGCTAAACAAACACTACAAAAAGGCATGATTGGCGTGCACATGGTGGCTCGTCATGTGCATGTCGAGTGCATGCCAAGTGTACGCCCACAATATGGGTGAGCACATGTGCTCGCCCGATGTGTGGTCACCGATAGGCCAGACGTTAGGGTTGGCAGGCGAACACCTTCCAGGTGCTTGCCCGTCGTAAGGGCGTGTACATTTGGGCTCGTCAAAGGCTCGCCTACACATAATATGGCGAGTACATGTGCTCACCCAGGCTAAAGAGCTGAAAAAATATACAAGTTCAGTGGGTTTAGACGTCCCATCAAACCTGTATAGCATGCTAAGAAACCACGGCAGGTGTTCATTAGAATCAAGAAAAGTACCTTTAATATGCCATCTAGACAACTAATTCAACTAACTTGTACCTGTCAAATTCACATAATATATATGAACTTACAAACTAAACTTATAAGTTAATATAAAATTTCTGTATATTTATGTAAATGCATCATATTTAGGAGCTACATATACTACAAATAGATGTTCGAAAGGTTCCACGGTTACAAGTACAATTAATTCTAATGTCAAAGTTCATACAGATGAAAAGAATTGCTAAAAATTCTAAAACAGAACAAGATAAAAATTACCAAACATTTATTTTTTAATATAAAAAATTTTGAAATTAAACTCTTTTGCTTTCTTTTTATCCTTCTCCTTCTCCTTAAACCAGGCATACATGCGTACCTCTTCTTCTGGGTCATTCTCCTCTTCTTCGTCATCTATTTCAATCTCCTCATATTGACATACATGCCCTTGTGACCTATATTATGGAAGTATATATATATAGGATTTTTATCCAATGCGCACAGGGCTCATTAGCGTTTCGGTGAGCACCATTTGTAGGACACACACGTGTATTACCAATTGAGTGGTTACCTATTTCGAAGGATGCTGTTTTTCGAAAGAGATTAATATGCAAAGTGATTTAACAATAAATGGTATTCCAATTATATCGCATCCTAAAAAATAGGAAGATCGTTTTGGAAAGAAAACATTTGGATCGATGATTTCTTGTAGAAAATCGAGATCCAAATGCTCAGGTCAGTAATATATATAATAGTCAAGTAAATGGTTGTTGCGAGATCAGTAATATCCAAAATAACGGTCAGTAATTTACATTCATTTTATTACATGGTGCAGAATTCAGTAATATATACACAATGGACAAGTAAGTGCTTGTTGTGAAGTCAGTAATATCCAAACAACGATCAGTAATACATTCATTTTTATTACATGGTGCAGATTTCAGTAATATATACACAATGGACAAGTAAGTACTTGTTGTGAAGTCAGTAACACCATAACAAATGGTCAGTAATTTTCATATTTTTATTACTTTGAACAAAATTCAGTAATTTAGAGATGATACTCAAGTAATATAGATACAGTTATCAAGTAAATTATTATTTGTGCTCAGTAATGTATGTATCTATGTTTTATATCACATGTTCAGTAATATGTGTACGATTCTCAAGTAATAATTACTATGAGATCAGTAATAACAAAGTAATGGTCAGTAAGTCATGGGCATTGCTCAAGTAAGAAAGTAACTATTCGTTAATGCAATGTACATTACATCGACAATGGTATTACTAACCATTTTTTATGTTATTACTGATCTCACAACACACATTTACTTGACCATTTTATACATATTACTAAATTCTGTACAATGTAACTATTTGGATGAAAATTACTGACCATTGTCTTGATATTACTGATCTCACAATAAGCATTTACTTGACCGAATTATATTTATTACTATCATAGAGTTTGTATCATTAATCATCCGCGTGGAATCATTTATTTGAATCGTTTCTTTCCAATACCGTCTTCCAATTTTTAAGGACGTTGTATAATAGGAAATATAGGATTTTTTTAAATACGTGGTAGCCTATAATTAGAAATATACTTATTGGTAATACATGTGTATGGCCCAAAATGGGTGCTCATTGAAACGTTAATGGGCACATGGCTCATTGGATAAGCCCTATATATATGCATTTGAAGATATGAAAATATAAAATTATTACTCATTCTAAGGAAAATATTTACATGTACGTCGTGAAATCTTGTTGGATCTTTGTCACATGCTCCACCATCATTGCCTTGTGGGACTCCATCTGTGATGATGGTTGTGATGATTGTGGTTATGAATACGATGACTGACCATAAGTAGAATAGGAATGATGATGTTCCTCCACATAGTATAGGGAAGACCACCAAGCGTTTGCTTCATGTTCGCCACAACATCCCTCTCCTCCAACACCTATTAAAATTCTGATTATTTAATATGCATATATAGTTAAAAATGGATATAGTAAAATAATATTTATCTATGCATGTTTTCAAATTGCTTTATCAAATGGTGGTTGTTCCCTATTAGGATCCTCACCCCATTTTTCTACAGAGAGTGTCAAATAACGATCCTGAAATATAAGTTAAAAAAAGAATTAATTATAATATATCTTTCAAATTTCTTATAAATAAAAGGATTAACCAATAATTCTTCTGCTTTAGGAGTGGACCATTGAGACTCTCCCTCTTTTCCACTCATGTAAGACCAAGACCACCACTCCTAAAATGAGGGTTCTCTTTCCAACTTAGTCACTTGGAAAATAAATATAAAAAATAATAACAAAATTGAACTATAGTAAGTTAGTGTTTAAAATCTAAATTTGAAAAGAAATTACCAGTTGATCATCTGTTTTTGGCGGTTTGTCCTTCTTGACGCCAATTTCCTTCTAAAATCAGCATCTGCAATGAATGCATCACAAAAAACCACCCACCTGCAACAAATATGTTATGAATATTAATTATTTTAAAAATTACATTATAAACTATGGAGGTAATACAATACATTTTCTCCATGTACCATGTTGGTGAGAAACTTTTTGTCTCCTCAAAATTCATCTCCTCATATCCAATCTTCACATGTGAGTCTCTCCTTGCACTGAAAAAAGTATCGCTCATCCTCTTCTACACCAAATGAATAAAGGCTCGATGATGAGCTTCCTTTCCCAAACCAGGAATTAAACGATACCTACTTTGAAAGTATTGCAAAATATTAGATAAAAAATTTGCAACAATTTTCAATGAATTCGTTAAAAAATTATTCTTACCAGAAACATCTCAAATAATCTCTCCTGCTCGGTAGCATGATTGCGATACTGTCGAAATTGCATGCTACTCAAATGTGTCTTGGTTATGTTGGTTATATTCTTTATCACCTAGTTGCTATTCAAAAAATCCCTGCAGATTTTTGTAAACTTTTCAAATAATATGTGTGTGTGTGTGTATATATTTATATGAAAGTTAAAATGGGAAAACTTATAAAAATCATACATCTCGTTCGCAGTAACCTCCAATAAAGGGTAGGACTCCGAAGTCTTCCCACGTCCACTGGGTAAAGACACGTGGGTGCTTGGACGTCCAGAAGAAGGTGAATCAAAATCCATCGAGGTCAGTGCAGGTACCGGGATCGGGCATGTAGCAAGAACGGTTGAGAAAGATGGCTCTCCATATACGCCTCCATAAAAGAGAGGAGGAGGATGACCAAGAGACTCATAGTAGACTATGACCCATCAAGCCTCGTCAAGAAGTGACTCTAAAGCAACAGACGGGGTCGGTTGTCTATTGGAAGAAGGTGAGTCCGAGGCGGATGGTCGAGTGGATCGCTAAGATCCATGAGAGTCGTTCGTCCAAAACTTGTTATGATTGTAATGATAATGTAATAGTTAATTACAAAGTTATTATTGGATAATTTTATTAATTAGAGTAGAATATTTTACTAAAACGTATAGTTAATCTTCGTCATTTGATTCGGTGAATTATAATATGTTTTGTTGATTTCTGAGTTATCTCAATCATCATTTGTGGTGTCAACATCATCTTGTAGGTCAGCATATATCACCTCGTAATCCTCCAATCGAATCGATTCGATGATTGATATTACTTCTGCTACATTTATTCGCTCATGAGTAGGCGTTAAAGTTTCATCTATAACATCTTCGAGATGAGTGTCTTCATTTCTCTTCAGGTTATATTGTCTCTCTCCTACACTGAAAGATTCGATGCTCTTTCTCTTCTTTGATACTCGTGGGAGATAACAAACCTAGACCACTTAAGAAGCTATAATGAAAGGTTCAAATCTTTGTATAAATTTTCTTGATATGACATCGACAATGTTATTCCTCTTATCGATCACTACACCTCCATTGGGTTTGTACCAATCACACAGAAAAAGAACTATTTAATTTAAGCATGGAATACTATATTCTACTTCCACTGTCTCCTTTAATATTCCATAGTAACCCAAATGATCTTTCTTGTAACAAAATCCACGAATAATCACTCCACAATTTTGAGTTGTTAAATGCCATCCATAATTAAAGGTATGAAACCGATAACTATTATTCCAACAACAGTTGTAATGTCTGACCTTATAAGCAAGACGTTCTGCGAAATATTTTAGTATCTGTGTATTATAATCACTACCGTCCAATTGTTTTGTTCGTTCTTAAACCATTCCAAAAATTGATTCCTATAGATGCTAACAACTTCATCATCTGAATACATATGATTTTCTTCGACATTTTTCCTTCTAAATTACCTAAAATGTATTCAAGAAACCATTAAAGATAAGGAGAAAGGAATTTACATAGATGTTTAAAAAAATAATACAGAGACGTACTGAAAATCTGGTGTTATTTCCTCGCAATTGTCTAATACATATAGCTTTGCATCGTCTTTCTCTTGTTTCGATAATAGACGTTCTGTAGCCTTTCCTGTGAGTTGAGTTGACTGATGAAAGATACTGATATGAGGTTCTTCCTTAAAGTAAATTGTCTCATTCCCCCTTAATCTGTTATGGATAGTCTGCATATCTTTCGGAAGATACCTAGCACAGAATGTTGCGACTTCCTTGTAAATATCTACGAACTTATTGATCCTTCCATTTTACTTTTATTTCAGACATTTCTTTTCAGAAAGAAAATGAACCTACGTAAAACATGTATATGTTTTTAATCATATATCAAAAGAATAAAAAAGAAATTATTAATTAAAAATACCTTTCAAATGGATACATCCATCGATATTTTACGGGTCATCCCACTTTTGCTTCGTATAGAAGATGAATCATCAGATGCTCCATTGAATCAAAAAAAGACGGCGGAAATGTATTCTCCGAATTCCATATAATCACAAGAATATTTTGCTAAGATCTCCATAGACGAATAATGGATTCATCAACTAGTTATCCAATCTAAGTCCAAAGATTGGACGTTAATCTGAATAGGATTCAAATATAATGAGAAGATTGGGTGTGCCATCTGATATTATCAAACAACTTCGAGAGGTCTTATAGATATGGATATGAGATTAATTATCATTATCCATAGCATATAGAGTCGCCCTAACCTTATCTCCAAGCATCCACGGAGAAGTCACACTATCCATGAAAGAGTTCAATGATTATTTAGTTACAAACAAGATTTGAGTATTGAGAAAATGAAGAGACATTAGGATAATTAAATTGGATTTAATTATCATGGATAATATTATTCCAGATGGTGTTATCTACAATTATCCAAGAATAATGTGAATATGATCCACATTATATTTAGACATGTGTAGAGTCAAATTGAATTTAGTTACCATGAATAAAATTATTGTGGATAGTTTTATCCACAATAATCATGGAATGTGAGGATAATATATACATTATCCAATTTAGAATTAATTGTGAATAAGATTCACAAATTAAATGTTAATGTGAATTGGTTTCACATTGTATGTTATAAATGTAATCATGATTTTAGTTTTTGGTTTATGAATATGATTCATAATTTTAATGGTCTATTTGTAATTATCACAGATAATTTAGAATTATTTATTTACAATTAAATTCTTTTTATCAAATAATAAATGAATAATAATTGAAGAGATAAAAAGAGAAAACAACAAGAAAATTGAATAAATGAAAGGGGACAACCTAGGTGGGATCCATCATGGGACATCCCCTTTATTTATTGCATTTTTGTTTTGTTTTCCTCTTCCTTCTATGCTCTTATTATTATTATTTATATAATTCTAGGAGTTGATAATAAATCCTAAAAGGTTGTTGAGATGCTCATTCAATCATGAAAGTGGTTATGAGCTCCCTTTATCTCGATCATTGATTTAACAATCAGGATTTCAATCCTGACCATCCAAATAAATATAAAAGGAGAAGCAGAGTTTGCCTTGCTCATGTGTTTCTTTTAATATAGGTCAGATTCACATAACATTGTACATGCACCTTCTTGAAGAGTGTGATTCTTTTGCTCTACTACGTCATTCTAATATGTTCTTCTGGGTGTAGAAAACCCATGCTTGATTCCAATCTTAGCACAATAATCTGAAAAGGTCTCATTTTTCAAACTCTCCATCATTATCAATATTGACATAGTGATAGTGGCTCGCTATTCATTATTAACTTCTCTCTGTCATGTATGTGTATGTGGGTGTGAATACGTAGGTATACGTGTGTGCATGTGTAAGTTTGCGTATATGTGCATGTGTGTATGTGTGGGGGGGGGGGGGGTGTTTGTGTGTGGGTGCAAGTGTGTTGGTGTGTGTGTGTGTGGTGTATGTGTGTGCGTTCGCAAGCTTGCGTACATGTGTGTGTGTGTTTGTGTGTGTGCATGTGTGTGTGGGTGAGTATGTATGTATGTAGGCATGTATGTATATAGATATGTTGGTATGTATGCACATACATACATGGGTACATGGGTACGCAATGTGTGCGCGTTGGTATGTACATATGTACGTAGGTGCGTAACTACGTGCATTGATGCATAATTGGGAATGTGTGCATGGGTAAGTGTTACAAGTATGGGTGTGTGTGTGTGTGCGCGCGCGCACGTGCATGTGTGTGCATGAGTATGTGTGTTAGTATGTGGGTACATTTGGGTACGTGTGTGTGCGTGCACGCACGTGCGTGTGTGTGTGGGAGTGGGAGGTATGTAGGTACATATTTACGTATGTATTTGGGTGTGTGGGTTTGTGGGTACATACACATGTGCCTTGGTACACTGGACATACTTGTGTATGTGCGTACGTGTGTGCACGTACGTGGGTATATGTGGGTGTGTTTATGTATATGGGTACATGTGTGCGTGTGTGTTTGTGTGTGTATGTGGGTGTGTACGTGGGTACATGTGTGTGGATGTGTGCATGTGAGTGGGTACGTTGTGTACATGTGTGTACATACGTGGGTATGTGTGTGTGTACATGTGTGTGTACATACATGGATATGTGTGTATGTACATTGGTATGTGTGTGTACGTTTTGTGTGTTGTGTGCATACATGAGCATGTGCGCATGCGTGCAAGCACGGATGCGTCTGTATCGTTCCCATTTAAGTGTTCTTATTGCAATAATGTTTAATATTAATTCAATCTCAATTTTCTATTTGGTATGTGTTAGTTAGATTATCTAACTAGCAACAAGTATGGCCAGTTGTTTACCGACCAAACAATCTTGTCGATTAACTATACAAGCATCAATAAGAAACCAAAAGAAAAATCAAAACTAAATAAGTTAGAAACTGCTTCAATAAGCAATTGAGTTGATCCAATCAAAATGTTGAAATATCGGTTCGTTAGTGGGTTAATGTCTTCCACACAATTCAACCAAGCAATCAAAACAATCAATATGAGCGATCCATAGTTTAGACCCATCTAACGTAATAGAAATATTTATTATGTAATGTTTAGAATTCTAAGCCCGAATATGTTCTAATTTTTTACTTTTAATTATCCTACTTATACTCTCAGGTAGCTCGCCATCCTTAGATCCACAGATTTTATTTCAAATGCTTTCATCCCTATTGAGACTCCATTTACTTTTTCGCTTGTTATCCCATTCTGATTGGCGCATCATAGTTTGTCTATTCTCTCGGCACCTTAATCGATCGTGGAGCCTACCTTGTTGTTCCATAACTGTACTCCAACCTGGATGAACTATGGTATGTTTGGTTGCCAGGATAGCCGAGAGCAACCCAACATATCCTCAGCTCAACCCATGCATTTCTGAGTTGGAATTAGTTATACGGACCTCAAATTTTTTTGTTAATAACTTTTTTAATCACGTTCAAATAAGTAATTAATATAAAAAATATATTATAAATATAAAAAAGTTAATATAATACATAATGAATGTGACATCAAATAACAATTATCATTCTAACTCTCTCCAATTCTCCTTACCCAAACAACTACTACTCATAGGAGGATACTCCAACCCAACCATGTTACTAAACAAGCCCCAGGTCCGTTTGGTTATCAGGTTATCTCGAGGTAACCCGATTTAACTCCCTCTATTTCTAGGTTGGAATTCCATCACAAATCAATATGACATCACATCACATTCCTTATTCCAATCCTCTTCAACCCTAATAACCATCCAAACGGCTACTATTCACTGGAGGTTACATCAACCCACCCATCCCAGTAACCAAACAGACCCGTGTTTTTGTAGAAGGGTCGCATGATCGACGTGGCCAAGCAATCACCGCCGGCGGTTGCTACGAGGCCGAGTCTCAAGGAAGGTTGTAACCGTCGGGCGTGGGGGAAGGGGATGGACTAAGCGAGGGATTCACGTCTATATATAGACCTCCATGAGGAGGAGAACGGTATCAGTTCCCAGCATCGTCGTTGGGAGCCCCCTCCTCAAATCCCTTTCTCTCATTCTCTCTCTCTCTCTCTCTCTCTCTCTCTCTCTCTCTCTCTCTCTCTCTCTCTCTCTCTCTCGTTCTCAACAGTAGAAGAAGATCAATGACGGCGACGTATCTTGGTGATCCTAGACTGGTATCAGAGCTCTGTTGATATCGCTCCTCGTCATTTTGTTTTTCGCAGACGTTCTCGCCTCTTTTCTTGCCCACCATTGCTGCTAGCACTGGTTGTTGCCGCCTCAACAAACCCTAGCACCGGGTTCAACTTGAGGAAAAAAATTTTTCTTCCACATGAAGGAAAGTCTGTACAGTCGGACCGTTGGTTTTATTTTACCTTACACGTTTCCCTGTAGTGTCAGACTTCACCTTTCACGTGACTTTTTTGTCTGTTTTGTTTGGCCTTTCTACATAAATTCTACATGCTTTCTCGTGTTGTTGGTTTACAGTTTCCTTTTTTTGGCTTGACTTTTTTTAACAAAGATAAAATTATTGGTTATTAGATTGCACCAAAATGTCAGGCTTGATGATATGGCTATAAGAAAGAGAAATGGAACAGTTACCAATAAGTTGCCCAAAAGGGAAACAAATATCTGAGAATGCTTATTTTTTTTTTTTCACGAGAGTAAATCTGCGTAAAAAGATGTGCACAAAGACGATTCATTAAAAAATGCTCAGAAATTTGATGTAAATTACACTGAATGCAGTTTTTTTCATATGCAAGTAATGTTGCAAAACTATCAATCTGAGGTGCCCTGATAAATAGTAACTTGAATCATGATGAACCTAACATGAAATCATGGCATCATAATCTGAATAGGGTTTTGGAGTAGATAATAAATTATGGAAGCAGTGAAGGTAATGAGGGAGATGAAGTAGGAATGTTTGTCTGTTTCCATGGAATGGCTTGTTTTTTTGTCATACATATTTAAATGGGACTGTGATATGAGTGTAGTAGTATCGGCAGGAAAATGTATTTTTTTTAAAACAACTTTTATGGTTATCAGTGAACCTTTTTTTAGTAAAAACCTAGTTGTTTCTTCAATTGTAGCCAACACATCAAAACTTTTACCTTTGTCTACTCTTATTAAACTGCTCAATCTCATTCCAACCTCATATTTATTTCTTTAGATCAGCAAAAATGACAAGCAAAACCATTGCCACTGAGGTAGGGAAAATAGAGTGTACCTTAATGATACTAATTATGAGTTGTGGAGTACAAAGATCTGCTATGGTCTATTGCACGATAGCATACACTCCATCATAGACAAACCCAGCCCTACATTATCTGAGAATCCAACTGTGAACGAAATTAAGTCCCGCGAAAAGTGAGAGAAAACATATAATAGGGCTAGAAGTTTTATGCTGACCCCATATGGAGTTGAATCTGATCTGGCTCTTTGAGACATGTAAATCAGTGTATGAGCTCTGGACTGCGGTTAAGGAGAAATACCACTCCAAATCAGAACTGAGTGTCCAACTTCTTCTACACAAGTACAACTCCTGTAGAATGAAGGAATCTGAAAGCGTCCTCGAGCAAGTGAAAAAGATGATCGTGATGGCCAAAGAACCGATGGCTGTTGAATGCGCAATTCCGGAAAGGATGAAGAAAGCAACCATCTTAGGAAGTCTCCCTCCATCATTCAACATGGTTGCTACATCCTTGAGGATGAACGTCAATATAAAGCGTGTGACGGACCTACCTGCACAGCTGGTGATTGAACAAGACCTCTTAAAGCAAAGATAGAAAGTCGAGATCTTTGAGATTGAGGAGGAGGAAGAACAAGCTAATGTGATACACACAAAAAAGGCTAGGCCCCTCTAAGGCGAATTTCAAGGGAAAGAGTGGGAAATACCCACGTGGTTCTTGCTACGGTTGCGGGAAATATGACCATTTTAAGGTCAATTACCCCAACAAGAAGAAGTCAGGAAATTCTAAATTGCTTGAAAACAAAGGCAAGAAGAAAATGGAATTCGCAGCTGTCGTAGAATGCAACTCTGTCGTCACAGACAGTAACGGACGATGGATCGACTCTGGAGCAACCAGACACATCGCCAAGATGAAGGAAGGCCTGGTAGACTTCAAGGAGCTGAGCAAAGGAGAACAGAGAATCTTCATGGAAAACAACAACTACCTTGACATAGAAGCTGTTGGGGCATATATACTTGACCTGGGGGATAGCATTATGGCGCTGAATGATGTATTATATACCCTAGGGATACATCAGAACATGATCTTCATCCCAGTACTGCTCAAAAAGAATTTCGAAGTTCGTTTTTATAATAAACGTGTATCTATAGGCAAGAATAAGAAGGTCTATGCGATGGGAAAGTTTGTACCCGAGCATGACCTGTTCTATCTTGTTGTAATAAGACTTGGTGAATCAATGAATGTTTCTTCTGAATATTCCTTGTGTTGTTTGTCTAACTATGACTTGTAGCACATGAGACTGGGTCATCCAGAAAATTCTAAAATGGATCAAATGATGAAGGAAGATCTGTTGCCTAAAATCATGGGTGCAAGGACATTGCTCTGCGAACACTATCTGACCGATAAAATAACGAGAAGACCCTTCTCAATCGGAATTCGGTTAACAGAGTTACTAGATTTGATCCATTCGGACATATGTGGATCACTGAGCGTAAGCATACATAGAAATAAGGAATACTTTATAACGTTCATTGATGACTACTCGAAGTTCTACTATGTCTATCACTTAGGAAGAAAGTCAAAAGTACTTGAAATATTTAAGAGATATAAGACAGAAGTAGAGACAAGATTGGGAAAATCAATCAAAACCCTTAGGACAGATAGAGGTGGGGAATATAACTCAAAGAAATTTGAGGATTACTGCATTCAAGCAGAAATTCGTAGGCAAACTACAATGCCCTATACACCACAACAAAATGATATAGTAGAAAGAAAGAATCGAACCTTGATGAATGCAGTAAGGTGTATGCTTTCACACTCAAAACTCTCCAAGAAATTCTAGAGAGAGGCAGTGTTGACTGCGAACTACATACAGAACAGATTCCCACCAAGTCTGTAGAATCAATGCCATATGAAATATGGAATGGAAGAAAGCCCGAATTGGGTCATCTACGGAAATGAGGATGTGTCGCACATGTTCTGGTATCGAGTCAGCTTAAGGACAAGCTAGACTTTAGGACATTAAAGTGCAAGTTTATTGCATATAGTGAGAATTCTAAATGATATGGTTTTTTCATGAATCCAACTTTTCTTCAAAATCATCAAGAAAAAGAGCATGAAGTGGAGGAATCAGATCCTCTGATTATCCTACAGGATAATGAAGATGACTTGAGCATTAGACAAGAACTTGGGGATGATATTGATCATCCAATATAGAGAATGAACCTATGGAATAAGATGATCCTTTAGAGGAAGTGGGTGGGTCCACACAACCCACGAGTATAATCGGCAACAAGAGACCCAGAACACGACCCACATGGATGGAAGATTATCATTTCTATGGATGCGAGGCGTCGTGTTACACTGTGGATGAGGATGTCGCGGATTGTACAGATCCCATATCCTTTGATGAATTTAAGGCTTGGTCTGAGTCAGAATCATGGACGGCCGCCATGAGGGATGAGTTGACTCAATCAAGCGAAACAGTGTATGAGAGTTATGTGATTTGCTAGAAGGTAGACAATCCATAGGATGTAAGTGGGTATTCAATAAGAAGTAACAAGTCAATGGTACTGTTGACAAATACAAAGCCAGATTAGTTTCCAAGGATTATACTCAGCAAGCTGGAATAGATTTCCAGGAAAACTACTCTCCAGTGGCTAAGTTTGCATCCATTCAGATGATCTTAGCCATAGTCGTATATATGGATTTGGAATTGTTCTAAATGGATGTGAAGATGACCTTCCTTAATGGAGAATTAAAGGAGAAAATTTATATGCGACAACCTAATGGATCTCAGGTTGAAGGTCGGGAGAAAAGGGTTTACAAGTTAAGAAAGTTATTATATGGCTTGAAGCAGTCTTCACGGCAATGGTATCTCAAATTTCATGAGAAAGATATCCAATTTGGATTTGTTTCAAATAAATTGGACAATTGTGTGTATGTCATGAAGAGTGGGAGCAGGTTTGCAATCATGTCATTGTATGTGCATGGCGTTCTGCTTGTAGGTAATGACATACAAATGTTCGATGAAATCAAACAGAAATTGAGCAATGAATTTGAGATGAAGGACATGGGCGAAGCATCTTATGTTCTTGGAATTCAATAACAAGATATAAGGACTCAAAGACATTGAGCCTTAGTCAGGAAAGATATTTGCATATTATATTAAGGAGATTTGGAATGCAGAATAGTACTCTAGCTCCAACACCACTTGTGATGGAAAAGAGATTCAGCAAGAGTCAGTGTCCCGGAAAGGGGCAGAAACCTTTAAATTTACCATATGCACAAGCGGTTGGGAGTCTAATGTATGCAATGATGTGTACTCGACCTGACTTAGCCTATCCAGTAAGCTTAGTCAATAGATATCAAAGCAATCCCGGTCCAGTACATTGGGAAGCTGTAAAGAGGATTCTTCGATATCTGAAAGGGACCGTATATCTGAAACTTGTATATCAAGCAGAATCGCTTGAAGTGGTAGGATACTCCGATGCAAATTTTGGAGGGGATTGTGGATAATAGAAAATCAACATCATGTTACATGTTCATGTTTGGTGGTGCAATCGTTTCTTGGGGTAGCAAGAAACAAGGATGTGTACCTTGACATACAAAGGAGGCTGAGTACATTGCATGTAGCATGGTCACCACTCATGCCGTGTGGATCAGACGTTTTCTAGAGAATCTAAACCTCGAATTGGTCAAAAGGCCAATTGAAATGTATTGTGACAATCACGCTACGATAAGCTTGATCAATAGTGGGGCTAATAGTTCTAAAGGAAAATACATTGAGATCCAATATCACTATATGCAAGATATAGTGGGGAAACAAGAAATCGCGGTAACCTACATACCTACCAGTGACATGTTGGTTGATTCCCTTACCAAGGGAATAGCAGCAGGAACATATGGGACTCGGGAATGTATGAGTTAAGGAAGAGGTTCATAGATAATGATCCCCACATGATAAATCTTCATGTATATACTACATGAATAGTGGGAGTATATATGTTTTGACCACTTCGGTCAAGTGGGAGATGTAGAAGGGCCGCACGACCGGCGTGGTCAAGCAACCGCCGTCGGCGGTTGCAACGAGACCGAGTCTCAAGGAAGGCCGTAACCGTCGGGCGTGGGGGAAGGGGACGAACTAAGCGAGAGCTTCACGCCTATATAGAGACCTCCATGAGGAGGAGAAAGGTATCAATTCCCAGCCTCACCGTTGGGAGCCCCCTCCCTAACTCCTCTCTCTCTCTCTCTCTCTCTCTCTCTCTCTCTCTCTCTCTCTCTCTCTCTCTCTCTCTCTCTCTCTCTCTCTCAACAGTAGAAGAAGATCAGTGACGACGACGTACCTTGGCGATCCTAGAGTTTTGGCATCCTTTGTCATGTGTCAATGATTCCATAATTGTTTAGCCCCTAACTATATCCAACCTTCGTTAGCGAAAATTTTCACATGGAACCGATCCCCCAAGCATGCCAATTCAATCTAATTTGATCAGATGACATGTGGTATTTTGTTATTTCAATTTAGTTTCACTTTAAATTATATAGATCCAACCCCATGATAAAAATTTTAACAATACTAAAATGCATATAAGCTTAAACGTGAAGTTTGCTACAGTCTTATAATTTAGATTCCATAATTATTGGACTTCGTAGGTTTTAAAAAGATTAAATTAGGATCCATTTATTCTCCCATAATTATCGGCATAATTTTATTTTCTCATTGTTCTACCCTAAAAAGATCCATCAAAAAATTGAAATAATGGAATAATAATCAAAGACGGTCTTCATTATAGAAAGCATAGCCCTCGTCCCTTTGAGTTTACTTATAATCAACCCATATCCAAGTAGAACTGCACAATTAGTATATAGCTCGAACTGCTCATAAGAGAATCCAAATTGATTAGATGAATAAAACCAGTGAAGGACCTCATCTCGACCAGCCACCTATGTCCAAGTCGAAGAGAAGGCTTGTATTCCATTCACCATCAGAAGGATTTGCCCATGCCTTCTTGTTGGGAAATGAACAATCGGATATGGATGCATAAACGACTACAACCATGGAAGCACATGAAGAAAAGTGAACTAGATATGACGGTGATCGATCACCTCTCACGACCACTAGAGAAGAAAGATCATTATAAATTAGAATAGGTACAATACTCTTCGTTCCCTCACTCTCTCCCTCTCCTCCGTTTCTCTAGGAGTTATATTACTGTTGTGGTGATGTAGAGGCAATGCCTCACAACCCCTCTATATATAGCCCAATCACAAATCCATGGTCTTATTTTCATTAGGACTACAAATAAAATACAACTTAATTACTATTAAAATTAAGAATATGCTCTCATTAAGATTCTTAATCCTAATATGACTCTAATTCTAACACTTCTGAGATCTTTCTTTTCAACCACTCTTTTCGAAAGTAAGGAGAAGCTTATCTTTGCTCAAACTTGACTGAGATGACGTCGGGGGGCCAAGGAGGCCAACAGGCAGAATCGCCTTTCTTCCCTTTCTTCAAAACAATAGCAATTAGCAGATGTAGAACCGGAGGCAATATTTTGAAGGTTCATTCTTCAAGTGATTTGCGACATGTTTTCTTCTAGACAAATACAATATTGTGATCTTTTTCCGGAGAATAATTGGGTTCCTATATCACTTTCAGAGCTAAGTCTTTTAATAGTTAGTCCCAATAAATCCCTTAGATGACGTATTTTTTTGAAACGAAGGATTCCTCGAAAAGTTAACGATTAGTACACACTCAATGAAGGTAAAAAAATGAGAAAAAAATCATTTTACATAAAATTTTCTACTTGCATGATGCAAACCCAAGCTCTCGTAAACAACTTGGTAAAAAAATCTATGGCTTCATGTATGACTGAAGCGCGAAAACTTTGCATATTTTCAATAGAGGATGAGCAGATTGCATCAGCCTCAATGCCAATTGTTTCTCTACTTCTATTCTTATTATGTTGTTAAAACTAAGATGTCGCCCAAAATATCAATATCGTTGTTATTGAACCATGAAATTTTGTTGCGGGCTATGCAAGGTTGGAAAAGGGCACGTGTAAAAATCCTTAGAAAGATAATTTTTATTTGGTACATTGATTGTAAGCAAAGAAGGATGGATATAAATATTTCTATATCCTTATCTATTTTTAAAGATGAATGTGTGTGTGTGAGAGAGAGTATGTGAGTAATATTAGAACTACTCTATAAACAAGCTTAAACATGCATATATTGGATGGAACAGAGTGATACAGATGCACTAAATGTACTTATGTCACAGTAATTATACCAAATATGGTTAAAGAATGTATAAACTTATTTTATACGTGGTTAAAAGAAATATACAACTACATGTGTACATGAAAACAGATATACGAATACGTGTATTTGCACATATCAAAATGATATCAATATCCACATTCATTTTAAAATGGATGCAGATACAAATGTCAAAATTAGTTTAAAACAAATATGGTGACGTATCGATTATCCATATGCATCCCTAAGCTTGGTAAGCCTCGTGACCTAAGACACTGAAAAATATGTTAAGTAAAAGTATTTTTATGAGGATTTCAAATCCGGCTTATAAAAAGAAATTGAGTTCCAATTTAAATGTATTGATTGGACATTTAGATACATATTGAAAATTTTCACTTTTCCGTGCTATAAAAGGTTAGGATCAAACCAACATTTCACGAAAAATTCCACAACAAATATTCCTAAAAATTGACAATCTTAGACCATTGGTTTTCATCTTTACCACCTTGCATCACATCACTTGTGCCCCTGAGTTCTAACTTCACAGTTAGACAATTTTGCAATATCAGTTATGCCCCTACGTTACCTTAACGGAAGAGCTGAACTATGAATTCTGTAAGAGTCCAGGGTCAGAAGTTAAGGACACACGTGATAAAAATCCAAAAGAAAATGAACATTTGAAAAGGCAACTAAAGAAATAGCATCCACCAAAAGAAAAAAAAACTTACCGCGTACATTTAGCAGTGGAAAGTAACAGCATAATGATAGATGAAACAAAGATTATGGTAGTTAAGCTTCTCATTATTGTTCGGTAACTATCATACATAAATATAATATCTGCCTTCAAATGTTGGAGCACAATCTAAACAAAAGAAGCTCCAACCCTGTCACGAGGTATTAGACGAAGTTCAGATCCATGCTTCAAGAATACGTTACCTGCAAAGCCATATGCCATGAGATCCATTTATCCCTCAACTGATGTGGACTTAAGGCACTACACTTAGATATTAACTCTCGCAAGAGCAGAGCACAGCTCTTGATTTTCAACTGCTATCAAACATATACTCAAAGGTTGAATCAGTATTGCGCTATTAAAAAAGAAAACTGAACCACTGCGTTAATTGGGCGATTAGAACTTGTCAAGATCCATCTATTTTGTGGTACATGGATGATATGTATAGTCCCGTGTCAGCTATTACGGGAGAGTTGGGTGCAAGCGACACACGGGCAGGCGCGCACGCATGTACGTACACATAGGGTAAAATGGGGTTGCCCCTAAAGGAGAGCAACTTGGCTTCCCCGCAGCATTTTTCACATTTTTTATTTTTTTTTGAAAAACGCATCTGTGGATTTTCATCACTATATATGTATATTATGTCAGTCAAGTTGTGTGTGAAATAGAGACTCCTACGGCCTTCATCGAGACGGGGTCGATTTCAACAATTCTACGATAGTTAAAAATGATTGCCTAGATGAAGGCCGTAAGAGTCTCTGATCCGCACGAAACTTGAATGCCATAATATAGGGATATAGTGATGAAAATCCACGAATTCATTTTTCAAAAAATAAAAATATGAGAAAATGGGGTGAAGGGAGCCAAGTTAGCTCGGTCTGACCCTGTGGGAGCTAACTTGGCTCCCCCTGCCCCATTTTCTCTTTATTTTTTATTTTTTTTTGAAAAATAAATCTGTGAAAATTCATCACTATATCCATATATTATGTCATTCAAGTTTCGTGAGAAACAGAAAGTCCTACGGCCTCCATGTAGACAGTCATTTTTTAACGGTCGCAGAATTGTTGAAATCGACCCCGTCTGGATGGAGGCCGTAGGAATCTCTGTTTCACACGAAATTTAATGACATAATATGGGGATGTAATAATGAAAATTCACGAAAATATTTTTCAAAAAAATACAAAAATATAGGCAAAATGAGGCGGGGAGCCAAGTTAGTTCCCCTCGGGGGCAGCCCCATTTTACCCTATATATATGGGTAAAATGTGTATGCCATCAGGGGGAGCCAAGTTAGTTCCCCTCGGGGGTAGCCCCATTTTACCCTATATATATGGGTAAAATGTGTATGCCATCAGGGGGAGCCAACTTGACTACCCCACAATTATTTTTTATTTATTAAGATATTTTCTGAAAACACATAGAGGAATTTAGATCACTATACGACACCATACTTTCATTCAAATTTCATGTAAAACAAATATTCCTAATCCGTCCATCAAGACTATCACATTTTAACGGCTCAGAAGTACTGAAATTGACCCATGTTCGATGTATGGGTTAGGAGTGCCTATTTTACACGAAATTTGAATGACAACATGTTGTCATCTAGTGGACTACCCCACAAGTGTTTTCAGAAAATACCTTGCGAAATGAAAAAAATAAGAGTGGTGGTAGCCAAGTTGGCTCCCCCCTGAGGCTGAGGGTAGCCCCATTTAACCCTATATATATTAGGAGAAATGGTGTTGCCCTAGGAGGAGCTAACTTGGCTCCTCGCTATATTTTTCCTATTTTTTTTGAAAAATGCTTTCGTGGATTTCATAACTATATCCCTATGTTATGTCATTCAAGTTTCGTGTAAAAGAAAAACTCCTACGACCTCCACCTAGACGTGGTCAATTTCATCAATTCCATGATCGTTAAAAAATGACTGTCTGAATGGAGGTCATAGGAGTCTATATTTCGCATGAAACTTGAAAGACATAATATAGGGATATAGTGATGAAAATCCATAGAATTATTTTCAAAAAAAATAAAAAATAGGGAAATGGGGGGAGCCATGTTAGCTCCCCCAAGGAGGTAACCCCATTTTACTCTATATATATTTAATTTTGCGTGGTATAGAATTCAGTAAAATATATACAATGGTTAACTAAATGATTATTGTGAAATCGGTAGTATCATAATAAATGATCAGTAATACTATTGGGTATGCCATGAGCATTGCATTTATTTCTGTAATATTTTTTCCATTTCCGTCAACGAAGAATTCCATTTATTTTACATCTTTTCCTTGTATGCATGTGTTTTATAACTTCTTTTTCGAAGAATAATTTTCATATTAACTTAAATAAGGAGAATATATTACTGATTACATGTTAATCTCTTGAGTAATATCCCTAACTTACAACCCAATCACATATCTTTACTGATGCCACTATACCTCCAATGGAGGAGACATACCGCAGATTGAGTAGGCTCTCTATAGCACATGATGGTGCTACTTAGCAATCACAAACCTCTTCGGCTATGGTCACATCTCATGGTAGAGGAGGTTCTACGCAGTACAGAGGTTGTCGTACTTGTGCCAAGGTAAGGGGTAGTCGACCCCGTCAGCAGTACACTTACTGCCATAAATCAGGTCATTTTGAGGATACATGCTACTCCAAGTATGGTTTTCCTATTTCAGCTCTTGTTTCAAAGCAAAATCAGTCATCTGGTGCTCCACCGGCATCTGATCAAATGTACAATGAGCTTGTGGCAAGACTCGAAAAGACACATGGGTCGTTTACTACTCCTTTAAGATCTTCACAAATAGTGGTGTCAGCATATGCCACCACATCATGTACTACATATGTTTTTACTAGCCGGTACAGAGCAGATTTGTCAGAATGGATTATGGATTCAGAAGCTTCACACCACCTCTGTGGTGATAAAGGGTGGTTTAGTTCATATAGATCGATTCAGCCCGGCAGATCTGCAATTATAGCAGATGATACCCACCCTCCAATTACTGAACAGTTGGAGGTGTAGTTGACTTCGACAATACGTCTATAGAATGTTCTTCATGCTCCTGATTTTTCTATGAATTTATTGTCTATTAGTTAAATCACCAAAGACTTACATTGTCGTCCATATTTGATTCGTCTTCTCTTGTGTTTGAGGACTGTTGGGAAAAATGAACCAGTTGTTTATTCCATAAGCCCTAGGCTCTCTTATATAGGAGAGTAGCCTATGGGTAAATTACATAAAGCATACAACTGAAAATAAAAATAACAGAGGGACACACAGAAAACTAATATATGCGTTAACACTCCCCCTCAAGATGGAGCATAGATATCAATCATGCTCAGCTTGGACGCACACTTCTGGAATGGGCCTCGCAGTAATGCCTTGGTGAATATATCGGCAGTTTGATTCTCTGAGGTGACATGAGATGTAGCAATGAACCCCTTCTGAATCATGTCACGTATGAAGTGATAGTCAACCTCAAAATGCTTGGTCCGCTCATGGAATGCTGGGTTGTTTGCAATGAACAAGGCTGCCTGATTATCACATTCTAAGTTCATAGGAAGTGGTACATCTAGACATAAATCTGTAAGTACAGCCTTCACCCACATCATCTCTGTGCTAGCCTGGGCCATAGCCCTATATTCGGATTCAGCACTAGATCTGGCTACCACCGTCTGTTTCTTGCTCCTCCATGAGATTAGAGAATCTCCAACATAGACTGCAAACCCCGAGGTGGACTTCCTGTTCTTGGGACAACCTGCATAGTCTGCATCCGCACATGCTGAGATAGAAATCCCCTTTCCCTTCTTGAATAGCAAACCTGCATCTGGAGATGATTTGAGGTATCTAAGTATCATATGTATGGCATCCATATGAACCTGACGTGGTTGCTCCATGAACTGGCTCACACGACTCACTGCAAAGGATATATCGGGCCTAGTGATCATGACATATAACAGTTTGCCTACCAGTTCTCTGTATCTTCTCATGTCCATCTCCTCTGTGTCATCATCATAGAGCTTCAGGCTGGGGCCCATTGGTGTCATAGCAGGCCGACACCCAAGCATACCTGTTTCACTCAACATGTCCGTAACATATTTCCTCTGCGACATTACTAATCCATACGGATTTCTAGCAAATTCCAACCCCAGAAAATATCTAAGGACTCCAAGATCCTTAGTGACAAATTCGCTCCCCAGCTTTTCTTTCGCCTGCTTTATGCCTTGCTCATCATCTCCTGTAATCAAGATGTCATCTACGTAAACCATAATTGCAATAATACCTCTTGAAGTCTTCTGTACAAACAAGGAATGATCAACATTGGAGCGTTTGTATCCCTGTTTTTCAAAGAGGTCTGAGAGCTTCTGAAACCATGCTCTGGGGCTCTGCTTAAGGCCATAGATAGCCTTATGAAGTCTGCACACCTTGGAACACTCCCCCTCAACAGCAAAACCGGGTGGTTGTTGCATATAGACTTCCTCCTGTAGGTCTTCATATAAGAACGCGTTCTTCACATCCAACTGATATAGCGGCCACTCTCGACTGACTGCGACTGACAGCAAGATCCGGAGAGTGGAATGATGAGCTACTGGCAAGAATGTATCAAGGTAATCCACCCCGTATGTCTGTGTAAAACCACGTGCAACAATGCGGGCCTTGTATCTGTCAATACTGCCATCTGCATTGTGCTTTACCGTAAACACCCACTTGCAGCTCACCAGGGTCATATCTGGAGGTATAGGAACTAGACTCCAAGTTCCCCTAGATTGAAGTGCCGCCATTTCCTCCTGCATTGCTAGACGCCATCTACTGTCCTACAGAGCATCTTGATAATTCCGTGGAATATCTACAGCTGACAAGGCCACCACAAAGTTCCTGAAATCCCCAGATAGTCGCTCAAATGACACAGAAGCTGCCAATAGATATGTAACGCAGCTCCTCTTCGATTTGCGTATAGCAATAGGAACATCTAAATCAGTTGTGTCCTCATCTGGCCCCTGCAACATATCCTGCTCAGAAATATCATTAGATACATCAAGAGAAGTATCTTCAGTACATACCATAGGCGAGCTAGGAGATGAGTCATGACCATGAGCTGGAGGAGGCCTGCGGGTATAATGGAACGGTAGTGGTGAAACGGGATTTGTGGTGGTGGTGGTGGTGGTGGAGGTGATGGTGGTGACGGTGCTGGAGGTGGTGGTGTCATGTATATGGCGTCGGTAGTCAGTGGAGGTAGTTGCTGATCACCTGAGGATGAAAAATACATTACGGATTCAAAAAATGTAACATCTGCACTGACCATATACCGCCTACGCAAATGATCAAAACACTTGTACCCCTTTTGAGTTCACGAGTACCCAACAAACACGCACTTAACAACCCTAGGAGAGAGCTTGTCAGTACCAGGAGACAACTGATGGACAAAGGCGACTGAACCAAACACACGGGGAGTAAGGGAAAACAGATCCTTCCCAAGATAGATAATGGAAAAAGGAATCTGTTCATCCAAGACAGAGGACGGCATACGATTAATTAGGTAACATGCAATGAGAACCGCGTCACCCCAGTAAGAATAAGGAACATGACTCTGTATAAGAAGTGATCTTGTGACATCTAGTACGTGGCGATGTTTCCTTTCAGCAATCCCATTTTGTTGAGAGGTATAAGCATAGGATGTTTGATGTACAATCCCTTTTAAGGAGTAGTAGTTGCCTAGTTTGCTAGGACAAGAGTGCACAGTTCTCGGGCATTATCACTTCTTACAAACTTCACAGATGTGGAAAAAACATTTAGAATTTCATTCAAAAAATGGATAATAATATCGCCTGCTTCAGATTTATTTTTCATCAAAAATACCCATGACACACGAGAGAAGTCATCCACAATAACTATATAAAATCTGTGTCCCTGATGATCAGGTACACGACTCGGACCCCAAATATCAATATAAAATAACTCAAACTTGGAGGTACTACTCCGACCTGGACGACTGGGAAAGGTAGACCTGTGATGCTTTCCCAACTGACAAGCCTCACATTGGATAGATGTGTGAGGAAGACCCTGGGGTAACACACGATGCAACTTCTGAAGCGGTAGAGGCCCAAAGCACAGATGCCGCAGCAAAGGAGAGACTAGTCCAGTGGGAAGGGATGAGGTTCCAGCGAATGGAGTCTGATTTAGGCGGTAGAGGCCTCCTTGCTCATAGCCACGACCAATCACGTTGCCTGTACGGATGTCCTGAAAAATAAGAGAAGATGGATCAAAAATTGCCCGACATTGTAAATCCTTCGTGATCTGACTGATTGACAATAAATTCTTGAAAAGTCAGGTGCATGTAGCACATTCTTGAGCTGCATATAAGATGTCAGTCTAATCTCCCCCTGACCAGTGATGGGAGAATGTGTACCATTGGCAATGACCATGGTTCGGCCTGGAGGAATCTGAGAATATCCTATAAGTAAACTCTGATCGCCACATAGATGATGTGTAGCGCCCGAGTCCATAATCCACGGTAATGTATCTGATCTACTACTGGTAAATGCAAGTATGCTACCTGAAGCACTGGTAGACGCAGAAGCAGAAGCAGCAGCATCAGGTTGACTCTCAGTAGTAGGTGCTGGGCCAGATGGGGGAATAATGCCCCTTAGACGGGCAACAAGATCATCGAACCGCTGATCCAAAGTAGCAGCAGATGGAGGCTCTATCTGCTCAGTGACTCGTGCAGATGCAGGAAATCCATGCTTCGATTAGCATGTGTCTTCATTGTGTCCAACGCGGTGACAGTAAGTACATGTTGGCCGAGTGCGGCCTCCTCTGCCACGAGGTCCACGTCCACGGGTCTGATGATGAAATCCGCGACCCCTGTTGGCAGCCATGGCTGAAGTATTCTGATTCATGGCCGTGGAAGGAACGGTGATCCTGCTGAGTCTATGGAAAGCTTCCTCCATGGGAGGAATAGTAGAGTCGGCCAAGATCTGGGATCGTGCCGCCTCATACTCTGGATCAAGTGCAGCAAGGAACACGCCCACCATAGTCGCATTCCGATATGTCTTCTGTTGTTCTAGCGTGGCTGTCAGAGGCATGAAGCTGTAGAGCTTCTCGAACATCCCTCTTAGGGATGTGTAGAGTGAATGTAGAGGACGACCATTCTGCTTTATAGTGAATATATCATGCTGGAGTTGCAGAATCTTTGTCTCGTTCTTCGCCTGCGAATATGTTGTCGCCAGAATGTCCCACATATCCTTGGTCGTGGGTTGATGTAGAATGTTATTGGCAAACTCAATTGCCAACGTACCAGATAGCCAAACTTTGGCGTATGCATCATCGGCCTCCCAAGAGGCATTGGCTCCAGTCTTCTCAGCAGGCTCTGGTTCGGTAAGAATATGCTTCTTACCCGTTGACTTTATCATGCTCATGACTGCATCGCCCACAGTTCATAGTTTGTACCGTCCATCTTGACAATAGGCGTTGGACCACGAAAGGCGCCAATGGATGGGATATCCGCCTTGCTTTCTGACATACTGGAAACTGAAGACCGGAGCGATTGACTGAAGGTGAGATTTGTCTACAATGACATAGATGGGTTTAGTTGCATGTGTAGACATCAAGCAACTAAACCCATTTGGATGGAGGTGTGCGCTCTAGGGCTGATTCACGAACGCACGCTGCCGGATCACGCAGGCACGAAAGAGAACCGCGCTCTGTCGCGCAGCGTGGGAGATAGCGCGCAGTTGCGTACAGATGTTGTGCAGAGGCGCACAGGGATGAGCGCGCAGAAGGTGCGGTGCGCGGAGAACTAGCGCGCAGACGAAGGCGCGCAGAGGGCTACCGCGCAGAGGGGCGGCAGCACAGGCACGGCGCGTAGAGGGCTACTGCGTCGATGTTGGTGCAGTCGCGCAGGGGCACTGGCACACTCGTGCAGGCGTGCAGGAGCAGCAGCACAGGCGCGGAGGAGCGCTGGTGCGACCGTGCACTCGCGCAGCGCAGGGCGCGGCGAGTAAGGTGTGCCCCGGCGGCGCCGATGAGAGAGAGAGAGAGAGAAAGAGAGGCTGGCGGGTGTGGTACGGATAGGGTTAGGGTTTCGAGAACTCCGGTCTAGGACCGTCGCTCTGATACCATGTTGGGAAAAATGAACCAGTTGTTTATTCCATAAGCCCTAGGCTCTCTTATATAGGAGAATAGCCTATGGGTAAATTACATAAAGCATACAGCTGAAAATAAAAATAACAGAGGGACACACAGAAAACTAATATATGTGTTAACAAGGACGTTATTACGAGCAGGGTAATTGGATCTGGTCATAAGCATGGAGGTCTCTATAGACTATTCTAGTCCTCATATGTTGATGCTTCAACCATTCGCATTGGATTAGTCTCCCCTTATGTGTGGCATCTTCAGTTTGGTCACATTCCTCTGCAGAAGTTGTGCCACGTACTTTCTCAGATTTCTCCTCGCCCAACACCTCAGTGCGAGGCTTGCTAGCTTGGGAAACACCATCAGTCTACTTTTTAGAGTCGTTAGGGTCGTAGTAAACACAATATTTTTGAGTTGATCCATCTTGATATTTGGGGTCCGAGTCGTGTCCTAAACCATCAGGGACACATATTTTATCTTGTTTGTTGTTGACAATTTTTTCAGATTGTCTTGGGTATTTCTACTTAAAAATAAGTCCACTGTTGGTCATGTTATTTAGTCTTTTATTAATAAAATAAAGTGTTTTTTTTTCAAATGTCATGTATATTCGTTTTGACAATGCATTAAAATTTTATAGCTTACAACTCTTTAGGACCCTTGGTATTGTACATAGAACTTCATGTGCCTATAAATCCCAATAAAACAGAGTGGCTGAACGCAAACATCGTCACCTTTTGGAGCTCACCAAACCCTCTTAATTCATAACCATGCTCCTCATTCCTATTGCGGAGATGCGATTCTAACTGCTTGCCACCTGGTGAATCGTATGCCATTGTCTGTGCTGGGAGAGAAGATTATGTTTTTTATAACATTTCCCAAGTAGGATCTTTTCTCCTTCACTCCTCGTGTGCTTGGGTCTATTACCTTTGTTCATCATACGTCTCCCAGCCATGACAAGCTCTCTCCTAGAGTTGTCAAGTGTATATTTGTGGGGTATTCCAGGAGTAAAAAAAGATACCATTGTTTTGATCATGTTCGACAAAAATATTATGTTAGTGCGGATGTCACTTTTTTTAGTCAATTATGTTTTTTTCTCCTACAAGTGATAGATTGATTCCTTCGGATTCTGGAGAAGAGGTATACATGCTTCTAGCTCCGGTTTCGTCTACTACGCTTACGACTACTATATCTGTCACTCCATCTCCAGTTCCATCGATCCCTTTATTTCCACCACCTTCACCGTCATCACCACCACCTTCATCTCCACCACCTCCATCAGCAGATTCCATCCTTTTGCCATAGACCTACACTCGCCGACCTCGTGCTCATGGGCCTCCCCATCATCCAACATGTCCCAGGTATGTTTTGAGTATTTGGTTTCCAATTATAGAACCAGTGATTTGCATTTACAGCAAGATGAGCAGGTGGCTATAGACGTTCCTAAGGAGGTTGAGGATTTTAATGTGCATATTGCTTTATGGAAGTAGAGCAAGCATGTGCTACATACCCTCTTGCTTCCAATGTTTCTCTTGTATGACTCTCAGAGGAGTTTCAGAGGTTTGTTGTCGGATTATTTGCCGTGGACATACCACATACATATCATGAGGCATTACGATTAGTCAGTGGCGTCTTGTTATGGAGGAGGAAATGGCAGCTTTACAGTCTCGTGGCACATAGGGTGTTGTTCCTGCTCCACCTGATGTATCTATTGTGGAGAGCAAGTAGGTATTTACGGTGAAACACTGTGCAGATGGTAGTACGAATAGATACAAGACCAGACTTGTCACTCATGGGTTCAACCAAACATAAGGGGTGGACTATCAGGATACATTTTCTTATGTAACTCGGCATTCTACGTTGCAGATTCTTCTTTTCGTGGTTGTGGTTCATGATTGGCTTCTATTTCAGCCGAATGTTAAGAATGCCTTCTTGTACGGTGACCTGCAGGAGGACGTCTACATGCAGCAGCCACCAAAGTTTTACTGCTGAGGAGTAGTCGCATATGGTTTATATACTTCACAATGTTATCTATGGCCTTAAGCGGAGTCCAAAGGCTTGGTTACAGAAGCTCTCTGAGTTGATTGAGCATAAGAGATCTGTCAGATCAACTACAGATCACTCACTTTTCGTTCAAAGATCCCAGAGAGGTATTGTGGCTATTTTGATTTATGTGGATGACAACATTGTTACAAGGAATGATGAGCAAGGTATTCAGGTAGCTAAGGATTTCCTTGGGCAGCAGTTTGTGACCAAGGACCTTGGCAATCTTCATTACTTTATTGACCTCAAATTTGTAAGGAACCAGCGTAGTATGATGATGACTCAAAGGAACTATGTTAGTGATCTCCTAGCTGAGACGGGCATAACAAGATGCAGGCCTACTACTACTCCTATGGATCCGAGTATGAAACTCTACGATGATGACACTGAGGAGGTTGATAAGAGACGATATAGAGAGCTTGTAGGGAAGCTTTTATATATCACCATTATCAGACCAGATATATCTTTCATAATGAGCAGAGTTAGTCAGTTTATGGAACAGTCTAGGCAGGTACATATGGAACAGTTCACATGATTTTGAGATATTTGAATACTTCTCTAGGTGCAGGACTTTTGTTCAGTAGAGACGTATCCCTTGCAATTACAGCATGTGCTGGTGCAGATTATGTAAGATGTCCCAATGATAGGAAGTCTACCTCATGATTCGTTATTTTAGTAGGGAGTTCACTTGTTTCAGGAAAGAGCAAGAAACAGACGGTCGTAGCTAGATCTAGTGTCAAATTAGAATATAGAGACATGGTACAAGGGAGCACAAAGATGATGTGGGTTAGATTTGTCCTGATTGATTTAACTATTGAGGTGTCACTACCTATGCATCTCCAATGTGACAACCAGGTCGCCCTTTTCATAGCAAATAATACAGTATTCCATGAAAGAAACAAACACATCGAGGTAGACTGCCACTACACTCGAGATATGATTCAAAAGGGATTTATCACCACTTCTCGTGTTGTTTCAGGAGATCAGACTATAGATATGTTCAATAAGGCACTAGCCAGAGCTCCATTTCATCGGTGTTGTTCTAAGCTGAGCATGATTGACATATATGCTCCATCTTGAGAGGGAGTATTGAGATAAATGTTTGTGTTTGTTCTTTATTTATCTTTACTTATTCTTATGTCTACTTTATGTAATTTTCCCATAGGGTTTTTCTCCTATATAAGAGAACCCTAGGGCTTCAATGGAATGCATCAATTCTTTTTCCCTTTCCACATATACTAAAATAGCTCTTTTAGTGAAGAATTCGTAAGTTCGAAATAGGCCAGCTTTAGACTCGAGTCATAGCCCTAAAGTAGGGTGAACATTTATAAATCCTTGTGGGGTGAAATTTGGTCAGGAGATTCGGAGAGAGGTAAGGGTGGTTGGTGCTGATACCTCCTCCATTGAAGTGTTTTGACAGTTCCGGTAACATGGCTTATAGATCTAAAAGGAAATGGATGGCTTTTTTTGCTTTTTTATGGACGTTGTGGACGGTCTACAATTGGGTGATCTTTCATAGGGAACATTCATATGTGGAGAATGTAGTAGCACATAGATGATATCTTAGTAACTCTTGGATCTTGTGTTGTCGAATTTTGTTTAATAAATTCGTTGGGTGACCATGGGCACCCCTTACACTTTCAAAAAGAAACCAAGCATAGACATATTTATCCCTTCGAATCTTTATAAAAAGGGATTTAACATGGCTCACTATGACTATGTGCCATCAAACTGAGTGTTCAGGATTCTCACTTGATCATTATATATGAGAACATTATATGTGAGAATCAACCATGACAGATGAAACATTATATTATTTTTGACACTCTGAAACATTATATTATGTTGAGATATTAGTTATCTTTATTATTATTTTCTTATTTTCTATTTCTTTTCTTCTTTTGTAATTTGCCCAATAAGTTCCTTTTCTATATAAGAGAATCCTAGGACCTCCCATTAATGCAATTCATTCTTTTCCCTCTACATTGTATCAGAGCGATGGTCCTACACCAGAGTTCCTGTATCCCACCCTAACCCTACCCATCCCCCCTCCTCCCCGCGTTGATTTCCTGAGAATAATTTCTTCTCCCTTACACCTCGTGTGTTAGAATCTGTTGCTTTTGTTCATGATGTCTCTCCAGGTCGTGACAAGCTCTCTCCTAAAGCTGTCAAGTGTGTGTTTGTTAGCTACTCTCGTACCCAGAAGGGGTACCATTGCTTTGATCCGCTAAGGCAGAAATACTTTGTCAGTATTGGCGTTAATTTCTTTGAATCTATTATGTATTTTTCTCCTATAGGTGACAGACTAGCCCCATCTGACTCTGACTATGAGATCTATATGCCTCTGTCTCCTACTGTTATTCCTCCACCTCCCTTGACTCCTACTCTACCGTCACCTCCTCAACCACCACCACCATCTACACCTACTCATGCCTTTACACCTGCTCATGTAGCTCTACCTTCTATTGTGACTCAGTTTTTGTCACGTGTTTTTACTTGCAGGTCTCGCTCGGTTCCCCATACTCACAGGTCTTGCCCGTCATCTAGCACACCTCAGGTTTATAATGAGCACATTTTTTCTACTGATGGCACTACTGAGTTGTCTGTGTAGCAGGATTCCATACAGGATGAACAGGTGCCCTCTCAAGAGGGGAACTCACAGGTTACAAATCAGCAGATGATCTTGATATGTCGATTGCTTTACGTAAAGCTAAAACGTAAGTGTGCTACTTATCCTCTTGCAACCGAAGTTTCCTTGAGCGGGTTGTCAGAGGATTTCAGGAGATTTGCCTTGGCACTATCAGCCATGAAGATACCGCGAACATATCAGGAGGCTCTTCAGGACAGTCAATGGAGGTTAGCCATGGAGGAGGAGATGGCCACACTACAGTCACGTGGTATGTGAAGTCTTGTTTCTGCTCCAGTTGGTGCATCCGTTGTGGGATGCAAATGGGTGTTCATTGTGAAACACCGTGCGGATGGCAGTGCAGATCGTTATAAGGCGAGACTTGTGGCACGTGGGTTTACCCAGACATATGGGGTGGACTATCAAAATAATCTCTCCAGTTGCCAAATATTCTATTCTACATATTCTACTTTCTGTTGTTGTCACACGAGATTGCCCCCATTACCAGCTTGATGTGAAGAATGCCTTCCTTTATGGTAATGTACAGGATGAGATCTACATTGACTTCCTAGGTCAGTAGTTTGTGACCAAGGACTTTGGACATTTACGTTATTTCCTTGGACTGGAGTTTGCTAGGAACCATCGAGGTCATGTGATGACTCAGAGGAAGTATGTTACAGATCTTCTTTCAGAGACAGGCATGGCAAATTGTAGACCCGCCACTACTCCTATTGACCTGAGCATGAAGCTCTATGATGATGACACTGAGGAAGTCGACAAGAGGAGGTACCGGGAGCTTGTTGGCAAGCTACTATATGTGACTATTACCAGGTCTGCCATATCCTTTGTCGTGAGTAAAGTGAGCCAATTTATGGAGCAGCCAGACAGGCACATATGGATGCAGACTATAAGATTCTGAGATACCTGAAGATTTCACCTGGTACGGGACTTCTTTTTAGCAAACGCACATCTCTCTCAATTACGGCATGTGCAGATGCAGATTATGCTGGGTATCCAAAAGATAGAAAGTCTACATCAAGATTTGTTGTGTTCATAGGGAATTCCCTACTTTCATGAAAGAGCAAGAAGCAGACAATGGTTGCAAGATCGAGTGCCTAGTCAGAATACAGGGTCGTGGCCTAGGCGAGCATAAAGATGATGTGGGTCAAATCTGTTCTTACTGACCAAATTATAGAGGTGTCTCTTCCCATGCACCTCCAATGTGATAATTAGGTTGCTCTTTTCATTGCCAACAACCCAGCCTTTCATGAGAGGACGAAGAACATAGAAGTGGGTTGTTATTACACTCGTGGCATGATACAGAAGGGTCTTATCGACACTATGCATGTCAGCTCTGGAGACCAGACAACAGATGTTCTTACTAAGGTCCTAGTCAGAGGACCTTATCAGAGATGTTGTTCCAAGCTGAGTCTGATCGATATCTGCACTCCAACTTGAGGGGGGTGTTGAGATATTAATTATCTTATTATTGTTTTCTTAATTTCTATTTCTTTTGTAATTTGCCCAATAGATTCCTCTTCTATATAAGAGAATCCTAGGGCCTCTCATTAATGCAATTCATTCTTTTATCTCTACATATTACAATAAAAACACACATAAAATTATATCTATTTTTACATAATAGTCTAGATTTGTCTCTGTCTAACCTATATGGACGCTTTCTATCATCGTTATTTGATAGCATGAGCATAAGGCACGTCATTTCATTTCCCAAAACTTTTATTAAATCAACATTTCTCATAATTGGTACAAAGAATACTTTATCCTGGTTGAGATGGTTCGGAGGGAAGGGAGAGCTTCGTCGAATGGTTGGGAGAAGGTGGAGTGTCGACCTCATCGAGATCGTACCCTGTCGGTGCGTAGAGAAGGGGATGGCTACTGTGGATTCAAGGGGTGATTCCTGTGATGTGGGGGATGGGGCCACCACTTTGACAGATGTCGACACTCGGTCTGTTGTTTCCGATGTGGGGGAAACGACCACATAAGTCATGCTTGCCCGAAGAAGTGGGATCGAGGCTCCACTAGCGTGGGGGTTGTAGCAGAGGCAACAGGAGAAGGAATGTTGCTTGTGGGGGTTTGTTGGTCTGAGGTGCGATGCCTCCCGGGTGCTATGGAGGACATCAGTCATGCGATCGGTACCCGTTTTGGGGTGATGTGGTGAAGCAGGAGGCTTCGATGGTCTGTGCACGTGATCTATCGACGGAGGAGGCGCGTAGGCTCCTGCATATGTTACGTGGCACGGGCGGTCGAGTACATTGGTGAACACCTCTGATTCGGGATGGCTAGAGCGATGCGCGGCGGCATGTCAGGTCGATCTCTATTCGAAGCTCCCTCTTGTGAGTCAAAGCTTTGGGGTTGTGCAGGAGCTCCCGGCACCAATGATCCTGTCGCAAATTATGTTTAGTGGGCTGAAGAGAGGACAACCACCGTGGTTGGTGGCAGTGGGATTGGACCTTAAGTTTTCCCTACCAGCATATTTTGGCATTCACTTTAAGGGTTGTGGCTTCATGCTCGAGGTGCGAGAGGAGGGGCTTGCGGCGGATGCAGCCTGTGGATGTCCAACAGGTCGAGGGCGAGGACAACTTGCGAGGATAGGGATGAGTGTGTTTTCCAGGATTTCAAATCATGGTTGTCGTATCCGGAAGGGCCCGAAGTTGCTTCAGGCGCAAGCCAAGTTGGGATGCCCGAGGTGCGTCTGGATGATCTCGAATATCATGCCTCCTACATGGATGCTCTGATTGGTATGCCAGACCGTGGGGGCGTGTGGTCGGATCCACGTCTTCAGCTAGCGGATCCGGGTATGTTTTCTCTGTCGGATCTTTAGGCTTTCGCTTGGTGGATCTATACAACACCAGTAGAGGGTTCCGTCTTGAGAAGTGCGACGCTATTGGGTTGTCAGAGCCGTTAAAAAACCCGATTGTTGAGGGCACTATGAGGCTCGGAGATTCGAGACTCGATGCTCGCATCGAGGGAGTGCGAATGGGCTCCCTCTCTCGCACTCGGCAGCAAAAGCGGCACGTGTGCGGGGGGGGGGGGCTGCTCTTGGAGAGTGCGCATGCGGCTTCGTCATCGCTTGCGGTGGTTCAGTTTGGACCCTACCCTCCTCTTCCAGATGTGATTGCTCTGGCAGCTCTGGCGCACAACGGTGGTGGTGCGCAGTCCAGACCTCCATAGAGACTACTTTCATCGGGGTCTTTGGTTGTTGTTGTTGAGGAGGCCTTACCGGGAATTTTTTTGTTAGGGATGTCTCCTGCTGTTGTGGAGGCTCCGCCAAGACATTCCTCGTCAGGGGCGGTGATGTCCCAGTGTGGACCCCTTTTGCTTGGGGCGGTCGCGTTCGATTGCCCGAGTGGGTCACCGCATCGCCGTGGTGATCCACATCTGAGGGGAAGATTTGGAAGGATGTACCTGCACAGAAGCTTAAAGGAGAGGCAGCGGACCATAAGGTTGGAGGTCTACCGCCCTTTGGGTGTTGTGGGGGCAGAAATGTTTCGCCTACTTGTCCACAGATAGCAATCGTGTTGGGAGGCGTGGGGGACCTAGAGGTTGGGGAGTGGGGCGAAGGGGGCTGGAGAGGGGAGTGCTACTGTGACCCGGGCATCTACCGCATGTGGGGGGTTGTGCGGTGCTCTGATGAATCGCATTACCTAGAATGTTAGGGGCCTGGGTCAGGCCAATAAGTGCGTGGGCGTCCGGAAGTTGTTGTAACATAGGGCAGATGTGGCTATGCCGCAAGAAACAATGATCTCAAGGGACTTGGAAGGGTTTTGGAGGGATATAGGGGAAGCAAGTTGGGGGGTTTCGAGGCTATTACAGCGGAGGGGGTTGCTGGGGTTTGTTAACGCGTGGGATGGGGAGAGGTTGGAGTTGGAGTGGGCGGAACTGTGTGGGGCCTTTTCACTCTCAATCCCGATGCGGCGCAAGGTGGATGACATGCGGATGTTGGCTACCAATGTATATGGTCCTTGCAATGGTGTAGGCATCGGTCGTTTGATGGAGGAGTTGAGGATGGCAAGGACGACTTTCCTGACAATGGCATGGATCATCGCATGATATTTTAATGTGACGTTGCGGCAGGACGATCGCCCTAGGGGTCATGGGTGGGGCTGATCATGGCTTTGTTGAGCTAGCTGAGATGGTGGATGATTTGGGCCTACATGTGGTTGATGTTGCGGGTTGTATATACATCGGGAAGAACTCACGGTCTCAATCTCGCATTAATAGATTCATGATGTCTACCGAGGCTTTGGAAGCATTCCCTATGGCGGCGGCACGAGCCCTCCCTAGGGCATTGTCCGATCACACACTGTTGCTCTAGTTCTCAGGGGAGGCGGATCGTCCGCGCTCATTTTTCTGTTTCAAGACGGCTTGGTTGCTGGAGGATGGTTTTCGGAAGGCGATGGTTGGGTTCTGGACCTAGTATCGAGTGGAGGGATCGGTGACTTGTCGTCTGCCATGCAAGCTCTCGGTGCTTAGGAGATTTCTGATGGATTTCAACAGGGAGACTCCGGTGTCGCGAAGGGTGTATCAGCATAGGGCACTGGATGAGGTGCAAAGATTGGATAGGCTGGAGGATGAGAGCGTGTTGTCGGTAGAGGAGATGGAGTTGAGAAGCAGTAGCTTGGCATAGATTCTTGGGGAGGACAAGAAGGACGAGGTTGCTTGGCAGCAGAGATCTCGACAGAGATGGCTGAGGGAAGGTGATATAAATATGAGGTTCTTCCACACCATGACCAGTGGGAGAAGGCGCGGGAATTACATTCTCTCGGCTTCTTTTGGTGAGGGATGTTGAGGGTCACAGTGCGGTGGGTTTGGCGATGCGGTCTCATTTTCAGGATTTCAGTTGTCACAATAGAGCGGGATGGGGCTGACAGAGGAAGGGCATCTCCAAGATTTCGGACTCTGATGTTGTTTCATTGATGTGGGAGTTTTTGAAGGAGGAGACGAAGCAGGCAGTGTTTGGGATGAATGATGATGGGGCACCAGGCCCAGATGGGTTCCTGGTATTTTTCCATCAAGAGTTCTAGCATATGATCAAGCAAGAGATTCTGGAAGTCCTTGATGAATTTCGAGACGATAATCGTGGCTTTGAGAGACTGAACAAGGCCATTCTATTTCTGCTATCGAAGAAGAATACGCACACCAGGGTTGAGTACCATAGGTCAATCGTGTTGTACAATGCTATATATCTAATTTTCGTGAAGATTCTTGTGAATCGGCTCAAGGGGATCGTTGATCGGATCATCTCTCTGAAGCAGTCGGCTTTTGTGTCTGGTCGTGTCATGGCTGATGCTCTGCTCATGGCTTCAGAAATGGTATAGGATTGGAAGAGACGAAAGGTCAAGGACTTCTTGTGGAAGGTGGACTTCTCCAAGGCTTACGATAGTGTGGATTGGAGAATCATGTGGGCGTCATTAGATAAGAGGGGTTTTCCTGACATGTGGATTGCCTGGGTCAAGCGGTGCGTCGCGATGGTATCCTAGACTGTGTTGGTTAATGGCAGACCGGAAGAGGGTTTCTTTCAACCACAAAGGGGCATCAGGAAGGGGTGCCTGCTTTCACCGCTCATGTTCATTGTGGTGGCAGATGCGTTAGCTATAATGATGAGGCTGACAAACAGTGGGGGATGGTGTTCTGGTTATGAGAATGAGGAAATTTACATCTCTATGTTGTAACATGTGGATGACACCCTTTTGTTCATGAAGACTAACGAGAAGAAGATGGGGCAGACATCGTTGACCTTGGACATTTTTAGGACCTTTCAGGACTTCGCACCAACTGTATGGGGGGTGGAGGTGCTGAGAGTGGCGGCGATCCTTGGCTTCATGACGACCACCCTGCCAATTTCTTACATGGGCTTGTTGTTGGTGGTTGGTAGGCCAAAGAGCAGGGACTATAGGGCTTTGTTGGAGAGGCTAGAGAGGAAGATAGCGAGTTGGAAGGCGACGGTGCTGTCAAGAGGCGAGAAATTGGTGCTCCTGAAGAATGCGCTCCCAACATCCCAATCTTTTTTTGCTCCACGCAGGCACGCAACTGCTTCCTGTGGGGGTGCGCACGAGGATTGAGTCTATGATGAGGAGATTCTTCTGGTCAGATGGGAGGCAAGAGAGAAAGGGGATCCACTTGGTGGACTAGGGTAAGATGACGCTGGCAAAGAAGAAGGGAGGGTTGGGTGTTTTTCGAGCAACAGAGATGAACAAGGCTTTCATGGCAAAATGGGTGGTTCTGTATTTGGGGAAAATTTGAGGACCTTGTTTGTAGGTTGCTGCAAAAGGTATATGGTGTCTCTCACTCGCTATTAGGCGTTCCAGGCTGCTTGTCATCATCGTTGTCAAAAGGGATCACGAAGGTGATCACAGAGCTGCAAGAGAAGTTGTATCCGATCCTTGGTGATGGCTCTGGTTTTTGCTTCTGATGGGATGATTGGATGGGGAACGGGGCATTGGATGAGTGTTTCCCGCGCCTCATGCAACTGGCGGTGGACAGAGCTGTGGTTGTGCAGTGTATCTGGTCGCCAGGATCTTGGCCTTCGTTTTTTCTTTTAGTATGTCGGATCAGAGGATGGAAGATTTCCTAGTGCTTTAGGTTGAGCTGGCTATGTCGGACGGGCTAACGATTGGCAGGGATCATTTTCTCTGGGATGGTAGGAGATTCTCCGTGAAGAGGGTGTACCAATTTCTGGTGGAGGATGGTGACGAGGTGGATGAGGAGGCGGTTGTGGATAACATGTTGATTTGGAGAAGCAAGGTGCCCAACCGTATCATGGTTTTTCTCGGGCTTGTCCAGCTTGGTAAAATCCTCGCGTAGACTCGTCGTAGTCGGATGTTGGACGTTGAGACTGATCTTTGCGTCAGATGTAGGGTGGCAGAGGAGGATGCGGATCACTTGTTCTTCTTGTGCCCTTCCTCTATTCAGATCTGGTATAGAACAAACATCTCATGGATCATGGGCTCAGGAGGTGCTAGTTTTTTGCATGACTTTAGATGGGCTTGTGGTTTTGGGTGGGAAGATAGCGTGTTGCCTTTTGCACTACTTTGGGCGATTTAGTGCGCGAGAAATGAGGCCATTTTCTGAGGCCAAATTTGTTATACTGAAAACGTGATTGAACATTGTAGAGTGTTAAGTACATCATGGAGAATGTAAGGTGTTGTAACAGGTTTTTTATATTTCACTAAATATAATTTTTTGGAGGTGGGCCCTATCTTGGGATGCCACCCTTTCCTTTTTCAAAAAAAAAGTACGTGAAATCATAAAACTACAGATAAAGAAGCATACCAGCACTCTGCTGCGGATTTATCCCAACACCATCTGCAAACAAAACCCAAAAAATGGAGCTATCAAAATGACTCACCAAAAAAGTTCATCAACACAGACCACGATACAACACACTAAATGTCAAAAACACAAGCTCGACGTGCATAAATGCTTCGGCAGACAACTGTAACTTCAACAATAAATCGTTGAAAATATTGCTCTACAGAGATTATTTTCATCTAACAAGTAATTTGTGGCCAATGACAATGACTTAAGCGTCCAATCAACAAAGGATGAAAAACATCAAATTCATGGCATGATATGTATTTAAATATCTTTCCATTTACTATGGCAAATTTTTAACTAAATGGTCAAGTGGATTAAAGAGAGACCCCGCAAGCAGCCACATTCCATTCTGATTCAACATTATGATTAAAGACTCGAGATTGACTTGATCAATCTGAAACTTCACTGGAAGTATTATATTTTTTTCTATAAGTTGTAACCAACTTGTGATAACTTTCTCCTTCCACCATTATATAACATAGAGAAGTGAAGAGAAAATGACTACCAAGTCAATTTATTCTCTCAGCGGTGAAGAGAGGTCAGGCCTTTATGAGCTGTCCTTTCTCCTCTTTACCAACTTTTCTCCTCCATCTCTCCCCACCACATAATTGGAGAATTAATGTATCAGAACTCTCTACTTCAATTGTCAAATAATGAAGAAACAGAGATGTCGGATTTTCTCGTTAATTGAAGACTAGTGTGTCTACATGGGGTATATTTTTGTATTCCATGCATCCCCTTTCTCCCATAGACTCCACGTAATCAAATGAAATGGAGGATTTGGGAATGCATCTCAGTCATTTGTCCCTTTTATTATGAGTGTTTAAGCAGGAAAATTGTGTATGTACATTCAATAAACCAGTAACAGAGGATGTTTAGAGCTTACTTATATACCTGCTAGAAATAGGATTTGTAAAAAGAACCAGGAATCGATATAAGTCGATTCTTGTTCTAATGCCAAAGCTGTTAAGGTGATATGTGATAGCAAAACGAAGGGATTGTAAACTGTTCAAGACGAGAGGCAACAATTGGAACCCTGGGGTGCGGAAAAGGTGAGAGATCTGAATCAATGGTAGAACAATGAGGTAAATGTGCAGGGTGATAATAGCGATATAGTGTCTAGTGCTACCTCTTAGGTCTTGTTGTGGATTGGCATGATTATATGAGAAGAGATGAAGGCAAAGAGGTGGTATTAATGTAGGAGAGTTCATATTGTGTGTCGTGGAGGTTATAGGAAAAAATAGAAGGGTATGGAATTTGGGATGTGGGTTCAGAGTCGATGGAGACAAGGAGTTGAGAAGTTCCCCATGGAGCATAACCAAATTGAAGAACTCTGTGTTTGCCGTATGAGCAAGAGATCACCATGTAATGTTGCGGGACTCCTACACCAAATTGATTCAATAGAAAATGAAGAATAGAAATTGGCGGAGGGAAGAAATGGAGTTGAGAGAAGAGGATACGTGCCAAGATACCTGAAGTAGAAGGAGAAAGGCATTTGAGAACGTGTGATAGACAATTGGAGGAAAGAAATAGTTAAAAATACAATAATAACAAGCGAGACACTACAAGAAAATTACAAATGTCATTTAGACACTGATGAGATATGTCCGATTTGCCGTAAGGCATGCTTAGACACTTTTGGAGATCATGCAGTTCATTGCAGAGAACTTCTCGATTTTAAGTACAGACACGATCTTGTTAGAGACGCTTTATTTGATGTACTCAGACGTTTAAGTGTAGTTGCTAAGAAAGAGGTGCCTGTGAACTTTTTGACTGGTCTGCAGGAGGGAAGATCCACACTTAGACTTGCTGATATTTTGATTTTTGGATGGTCAGGGAGAAACGTGCTTGTGTAGATCGAACAGGAGTTTCTCCACTGGTGGGGTTGAAGAACGGGACCTTCAGGACAGGACACGCTGCCCTTAAAGTTGTTGCAGCAAAAGTGGTGAAGGTCGAGAAAGCATGCATTGAGAATCAACATGCATTCATCCTTTTTGTTTTTTATACCTTTGGATTCTTAGCACCACAAGTTGTTTGAGTTTTTGAAGAAGACCCAAAAAGTCATGAGCAGTAATGTTAAGGCTCCGAGGTTTATAGATGTAGTATTTAGAAGAATCAGTTTTGCAATTCAAAAAGGACTAGTGACGCAGCTTGTTGCTCGCTTGTCCCCTATTTCGATGTAATTTCAAAATTAGCAAAACCAAATAATCAGCAATTTTCATACACATTCGGAGGGTTTTACCCTATGGCTGCAGGTGGAAGTCTTTCCGATTAAATGTCATTGTGTCAGATGACCACAAGCCCAAATTGTAAATCCAAGGAATAAACAAGCAAATCCTGAAAAAAGGAAAGGAACGACAATATGGGGAAGAGGACGTCATCTTGCAGTTGCCACTTACACAAGATTTTAGAAGACATCCATTCTAGATGTTCATATTATTCTTACTACTCAGCAAGCACTTCGCTCTCTTACTTTTGTTTTTTAGAAGAGGATTGAACGACTACTCTGGATAGCAATCACTGAGACCCTTTCCAACTCACCTTGAGAAGGTCCAAGTTTGGCACTAGAATACTCCTAATTCAATACAACAATCAGCAGATTACAAGAGTCGATTCGCACGCAACAAGAAGAGCGTTTCTCAGCATGGCGTTGAAAGATCCCGAAATCCAAATTAATCGCATACGAATCAACTTAATTACAAGAAGAATACAGAACAGCAATTTCCGAATCCAATCGACACACACGTCAAAATCCCGCAAGCGTACCATTGGTGATTATGGCGCTGGTCTGAGGAGGGACCTTGAACTCCTCCGCGGCGAACTTCAGCACGGCTGTGAAGGGCGCGGCCTCTGGTACGCTGAATCTGATGAGGAGAAACCAGAGAAGGGGCATAGAAAAAAAAAGGAAAACCGAATGAACTAATCCCAACGGGCTTAAAATCCGTGCAAAAGGATCGAGAACTGGCGGTGCTTACACTTTAAAGGGGAGCTTCGGATCGGAGGTGAGGGTCACCTTGAACGAGACCTTGCCACCAGCCATCGCACCAAAAACTCCCGCACACTAGTCCCGGCGGAGAGAGCGGAGGAGAGAGGACTAAGGCACGAGTTCACAATGACGCCAATGGCACCAAGTTCTGCATAGAAACATCCGAATCTTTTTCTAATGATAGAGATTTGATACTACATCTACATCTGATTGATGTCAATCTTAGTTAATCAATTGGATACCTGATTTCTTCAAGGACTCAAAACCGTCTTATTTACTTTTAGATAGATTTGTATTTAAAATTTACTACACGTGCAGTTGTAGCATTGGATTTGGGATTGTCTTATGAGCAGTTGGCTCCGCTCCAAAATCGGAATAAAAGAATAAATATAAATATAGATATGTTTGTTAAGTCAAACTAGTCAAATTCATTTCATCTAAACGGTATCGATTTACATATGTAAAAATTCAACTCAATTTTCTTCTCTCCTTCCATTTTATGTATTATCAATTACTTTTTTATGTCTTCAATAAATAAAAATTATCAACTCAAAAGAGTTAAACAAATAATATGTGCATGAGAGTGTGAAACCCTTTGATATTCATTGCACAAAGCGTGTCTCTATATACCACAATATTACATGATCTCCCTTTTTTGATCTATGTGTCAAAATCTTGTATGCATTTATGAATAGCGTAAGATGTTACCATGTCGAGTATGTGAGTACTCGTTAGGTGCATGGTATCCGCTGGGTATATGAGTACCCACTAGGGAATTACTCGTTCAATAAATAGGTGGATATGGGTATTAAATTTATAAATGTGTACAGGGTTTGAGAATATTGATACCCACCCAAATCCAACTCGATGACATCCTTTAGCAAGTGCTGAATATGCGATTCACAACTCTAATTAGATAAAAATAAAGTCATGCCCTGAGTAATTAAGTGCATTTAGGTGTTTATAACTTATAATTAGCATTCATGTAATTGTAAATAATTTACAAAAATTAACATTTTCATTTGCATTCATAAATTCACTTGTAAAATATCCTAACTTCATTTATTTTTAATTCACTCATCTAACTCCAAATTGATTGAAACTAACTTCATTGAGTATATATAACTAATATTATTCAATGAAAAATCCTACAAATAGTATATTTTTATATATGAGAAATAAATCTAAACCCTAATTTGAGTAAAGTTAAATATCTCTCACATATAGTCTACGCCTTCCTGGAGCTTCCCTGCGACTGCAAAGAGCCTTGAAATGCTTCCAGATCCCAATGATGGGGCAGGGGTCTTCATCTCTCGCAACCACCTGGAATCGATATCCAGGTGCAGTTCATTGTCAGGAGGTGGGCCTTCAGGCCTTGTTCCTAGATTCAAGGGCTCGAGGGGGGTTCCCGCTAGATCCGTTTAAAGCTAAAATGCACGGTGGAATGAACGGGGAGGAGAGCTCCGACGATGGGGCAGAAGCTGAAGCTTGGTCATTCTGATTTTCACAAAATCATAAGTGAAAAATTGGGATGTTTGATGGAGAAGGCGATGAGGATTGAAATGGTGATGAAAGTGGGTTGAATCATGGCCAAATTCACGATGATCAGGAGCTAAAGCCTGAAGCTCCAACGAACGGAAGAATTGGATTTAAACTTAAAATAACTAATGATAACATAAAGTAAAATCTAATCTACAATAGTGAAGAAAATTACACTAGAAATGGTGGTAAATCATTTCATAGCAAATTTGAATCAGGGAACAAAGAAGCTCCACCCGAAGGTACTCCGGTGAGGCTGGACCGCACCTTTCTTCACCCTTCTCCATGCCGACAAGGCTGAGGAGCTCATGTTGTCACCAAGACCTCGACTCAGATGGATCCTATTGGGGTTAAAAGGAAGAAAAGGGGATCGAAAATTCACAAGAAGAAGAAGGATCTTATTTATAAACGTGGCGAGGGGCAAAAGGGGGAAGATGATTGCATGTCATTCGGTGGTGGTTGGTGATATCTATAACTAGGGAGTAGAAGAAGGTTGAGGGGGATGCAGAAGGGTGGAGATCTCGAGGGACATGTAGCGATGGAGGAGAAGTGGGAAAATGGAGAAAGGAGCTCCCTCGTGACTTCTGACAAAGTCAGAGGGTAGGGTAATGACAATTGATCGGAAGTCAACTTTTCTTGAGTCATGGTTGCTCCATGTGGACCAATCATGGATAAATTCGAGATTAGTTCCCTTATTAAATTAGTTTAAAATAATGAATAAATTTATTAATTAAAAGTCAAAACATAAAATATTTCTTATTTATGTACCATTTTATGAGTATTTTTTTTATTTTTACAACCTTATTTATTAGGTGCTAATTTTTACAAGTATATACATACGTATATTTACATATATTTTAAGTATTTTATTTTTTATTTTATATTTTAATTGTATTATTATATGAGGAAAGGGAACCTACTATTGAAAGCAGGTAGGTTGCCTGCTCATGGGTTCTTTACCGTCTGATTGCCCATGCCTCAACCATTTAATCCCGCTGCTCCATGTCCAACAATCGATCTCTCTCTTCTGTCTTTTCCCCTATCAGATTCCCCCTTATCTCTCTTTGATATTCTTCTCATCTTCTCCTCCCTTTCTATAGCGACTCGTCACTCCCTCTCCATCAGTTGTTCCTCTCCTCTTGTCCCATGGACTGCCTTCTTCTCGTGGTTTCCCTCCTCATCGGCAGCTCATCTCTGCTTCCCGGCCTCCCATTGGCTGCTCCTCCCATCTTTGTTGCCAAAGCCATCAACATTGATTCTGGAATCCATGAACAGTACGTTGAGGGCTTCGTCATTGAGGGCGATACCTTCTAGGATTAGTACTCCAGCCCGAACGGAAGTTCGGAGTTTCCCTCGACCTGATCCTCATAATGCAATGCCTGGAGCTCATTCTCGAGATGGTGTTCTTCAAAGACTTGGCATCAAACATCGCTTCCAACAGTTAAAGATGATCTGGTGGTGAAGAGAATAGATTCAATGTGAATGCTTCCAAGAATAGATACGAAAGATTGCTTGAGATTGTTACACCATGCAAAATATCAAGATGTTATAATCTATCAGAGTTATTCGCTTGAAATTGGCAACTGCCACACTAGACTATAACATATCAACCCTACATGAACAAAGGTGATAAAGAAGAATATTATGACGAACTACTAGATTAAATAGTTTATGCTGCTCGAAAAGAGCGGCTTACGGTTACGGGGTGCATGACTAGGCAATCTTACTTGATGACATATAAAAGATCCACGTAGTAAGATGGGTATAATGAGACAATCTGCGTATGTATGACCCAGATCGTAGTGATTCTATAATCATAGCACAATCCATCTACTCTTTAAAGAAGAAAATCTCATACCATTGAACAATAAACCTGCCTCTCAGTTCACAACAAATCTAGGAAGCTGGAGAGGATGCAGGTTTTGACGGCAAATAAAAATGATTTCTTATAGAAATAAACTAAGAAGAAAGCTACAACAAAAGAAAAATTTAGGCTTCATAATAAAAGGTAATATCATGGTTCTCTCATGTCTATGTTTAATGACATTTTTAGTAAAGCAGATCTTCTACTATGGAGATCTTCTATTATGGACATCTTCTGTAAAATGATTTGTTTCAAACTCATTACCAGATCGGTTGGCCCCCGATTGATCCGTACAAGTAGGACTTCTTCTACCCCTCCTCATATGGATCGTCACAATAGATTCCTCGATTCTATGTTGGTGAACATGATATCTGTCTGTGTGTGTTGTTTGGATAGTTGGTTGGTTGTCATAATTTGTGAAACTAGAACATCGACCATGAATCATGTTGGTCATTCGAAACGAATATATCGATAATCTTGTGATTCACGCTTCTAAAAGTGAGAATTTTCTTTTCTTTTTAAAGTCTAGCACTCATCTCAAGATACTGATTGTTCTCATGTAAATGGCGTTGTTAGTGGTAAACTATATGATATTTCATGGATTAAAGTTCAATAACTAAACTAAAACTCATCATAGCTCGATAGGTACTTTGAAAGGAGAAGCAATTCTACAATCATAAGAACACATTATTTAGGATGGAAGCATTACTATTTTCCCCAAATAATCAAAATTTTTATAATGCAGATCTGTAAAAAGAAAAAGGAAATCTAAGCCACATTTTGTAGAAGGATCCGTCATGATGTACCCAACATCCATTAATATGGAGAACTCCAGAAACATATAGAGCTGGTTAACTCTCCATAGCTTATGACCATAGTTACAAAAAGGGCCACAAAAAGAAGTAGAAGGTACACATAGAAGATCTACCATAAATGATGCCCTCCATATCATCTCGGTCCTTACATACCATGATCATTAGATCACAAATTGACTCGCAAGGAGGTTGGCCATTATCAACTGAGAGGCTTAGTTTTGTCTAATAAGATAAAACCAAAGGGTAGAGAGCAACTAACGCATATCTGGAAAAGATCGATGTATGACCTACTGCATAAGTAAGCTCCTAATTATGGCCGTTAGGGCGCTACTCGTCTCCGTCGTGACCAAGAGCTCCGATAGCCAATCACTAAGGTTGTCAACCTCTCGGTGCAAGCTCCTGATATAGTTGCAGACCTCCTGCAACACCTTGGAAGTTGACACCTACGTTGTTATAAAGATCATGTTCACATTTAATCTATTCTCTTCATCATCCCTAATACACTATCCTGTAATCTTTTTTTACTATTAATAAAGCTCATGATAGATAGGATCCTCTTGAACTTTTGGAGGCATTGTTTGATGCCAACGTCTTCGAAGAACACCATCTCGAGAATGATCTTCAGGCGTTGCATTATGAGGATTAGGTCGAGAGACAACTCCGAACTTCTGCTCGGGCTGGAGTACTAATCCTAGAAGGAAGGTCTCGCCCTCAATGACGAAGCCCTCAACATACTGTTCATGGGTGCCAGAATCAACGCTGATGGCTTCGGCGGCGAAGATGGGAGGAGCAGCCAATGGGAGGCCGAGAAGGAGAGATGAGATGTCGATGGGGAGGGAAACCACGAGAAGAGGGTAGTCCATGGGATGAGAGGAAAGGAACGGCTGACGGAGAGGGACGGCCGAGTCGTTGTAGAGAGGGAGGAGGAGATGAGAAGAATAAGAAAGAAAGAGGGAGGAATCTGACAAGGAAAAGACAGGAGAGAGAGATTGATTATTGGGCATGCAACAATGGGATCAAACAGTTGAGGCAATGGGTAATCGGACAGTAAAGAACTCATGAGCAGGCAACCTACCTGCTTTCAAGAGCGGGGTCCCTTTCCTCTTATTATATTTATAAATTTTATATTTTTACAATATATTTAAATACTTATTTATACATTTTCATTTTATTTTTCTAATTTTATTTATTTACTTAAATAAACATGTGTATATGTTATAGCTATAACTTGCCTATATAATTTATTGTATTATTTATTTTAATGCATTTAAGTGGTTTTATTCTATGTTTTTAAATATGTTTCAAATAATATTACAAGTATTTAAAAATATAAGAAGACTAAAATATAAGAATAAATTATATGAATTAAATATACAGATATATAGTACAATGAGATCCCAGAAAGTCAGCTTTTGTATCTTAACTCCGTTTTTAATTAAATCATTTTCATTAAATAGATAATTTAATTTTAAGAAAAAATAAATGTGAGTTTGATGAATTTTGAGCTTGTATGGAGTAGATATTGGTATGTAAAGATTGGTTTACAGCTTTTTCATCTGTATGTCCCAGTTGCACAGTGTGTTATTTTTCTTGAGAAATATTTTTATATTTTTTTATATATTTTTATGTACTAGTTTCATGCTGGATGTTTTATTATTTGGTGAATATAAACTAAAAAATAAAATAGGTGAAATAATGGCTTTTTAGGGTATTAAATTAGGTTTTTGTGTGTATTTTTGTACAGTTATGGCCCTATCTCTCCACACTTTATTCCTAGTCGACTAAGTCAATATTAACTTGGTCTTGAGGTTTAGGGTCATTCGGTATCTTTGATACTTCATTTATTTTCTTTACTCTTTTGTTTTAGATTTAAATACAAGTATTTATGTATTATTTAAAAATGAATAATGAATGTTAATCTGTATAATTCATCTGTAATTACATGTATTTTGATAAGGATTTAAATGTATGCTTCTCGTGCGTGAAGATGGATAGATTTTATGCGATTAAATCAAGAGTTTGATCATCCTTTGCATGAACAAGATTAGGAAGATGACATCGAAGTTTGTGGAATGATACATGACTCATCATCGTGCCTACGAGATAGACAAACACGAATCAGACATGATTCAGGAGGTCTCTTTCTCACACTTAAAGAGGTAACCCTAATATCCTCTAAATATTCATTAGAATATGAGAAACCATATTAGTAAAATACTTTCCCTAATTTAATGAGGTTTCATGAAGTACAAATTGTTGTGTTGAAATTTATAGTTCATACGATGAACATACTGTGTTTTAAGAAAATAGTTTGTTAAATATTATGCATTTCCGTGATGCGAAGCTAATAAATTTTTATTCGCTTCCTTAAATTGGCATTAGAAACTTAGTTTATAGGATTTGGATTGCATCCAAACTCGTTGAACAATTAGCTAGATTATCCAGATCACCTGATACATTGTCTTGCGACTGTTTTGATGATTCTAACGATTCGACAACTTCTGAAGTCACTACTATTATCCCCTTTTAAGCATATTTTTTAGTATGTATGATGTTTAGAAGATCTGGAATCATACCAAAATGATGAACCAATAGTTGGTGACATTCGGGAAAAGATTCACATGTTAAAAATAATCGAAGATTCTGATTTCGATCGAAGAATGTAGCAAGAAAATATTGAATTTTTAGCTACTATGTTTGGATCATATAACATGATAAAATACGGGTTAATAAGTCATAATCAAGTCCCCAAACAATGTGAAAAAGATTCGCATGATTCCGACCGTGCGGCCTTGAGAAATTGGATTTCTCCATTGGCGAAGTTAGAAGAGGATTTGATTGTTTTAATTGACTTGTTTCTCATATTTTTTGGGCCAAAATTGATGGAAATATATTGGATATATTTACATCAACATCTGAACCTAATATTTTGGAAATATTTGAGGCTGCAACGAATTTTAAGTTCAACTTGTATGATGTTTTCTAATTTGAAGTGTGATTGTCGCAGCTTGTAAATTTGAATACAAATTATTTATTTATTTATTTAGGATATATGAAATAAATTAAATATTTCCTATGATTATTTATGCACTTGGATGTTTGAAATGCAATCAGAAATTGTGAATTCTAATGGATCACGAATTGTCTAGATTGTTGCACTAGACATTATAGAAACTAAAAAGGGTTTCAAATTTCTAAATCTTTAAGTGCAACTATATAGTATCATACACTGTTGAAAAATCGATATAACACTCTTAGTACAACATGTGCTAATTGTGTCGTCTCAAATTAAAGTGGTGAATGTAACTAGGCCTGAATATGCTAATAAAATAACTAATTGGCACCATGCGCATCATTTACAGTGGAAGCGATCTATGTTGGCATTGTCAGCATGACCTGGTTGGATCCATTTCAAGGAAGGGTAGCACGAAAAGTCATGGCGCACTGTAACATCTAAAATTATAATAATGAATTGTGCTAAGGGAGTATACTATATGATAACATCAAGTGTACAAAGATTGAAATGTTGCTTTAGTTGGATTAAAACTAAGATAATAAGCATGTATCCTGATTCCTAGCTACATCCCTTATAAGATTAATCATAAGAATATATTTTTAAAGGATTATTCATTAATCTAAATAAAAATATAGACTAAGTAATATGATGGCATCCATGGTCTTTCGTCATTGCGAAGAACTCCGTTGCCATGGCTTGTATTTTTGGAGATGCTCATGCATAGTCATGACTCCAGAATATAAATTCACATGGATTGGACTCGTCATTTCCCAAAAGAAATGGATCGTATACATAGTTATCCCATGTTGTTTCACATATGAGGCAACATTCGATTGCACATATCGTAAATTATATTTCTCTCATTGACGGTTGGTTTAATCGATAACATACTAAACACATATATGTGAGGGTGTGGGTGTTGAAATCCGAACTAAGAATACAAGTTGGACTTGTAAGGCGGAAAGAGTTATCTCTTCTTTTGTCTTAATTGACTTTTCTCATATTATTGGAGTGCAATGAAAATGGAAAGGAGACTTAGATCATGTAGTGAGGTCATTGGGTTAACCTGCCTCATGCTTTAAAATCTTACAAGGGAAATACTTTCAAAGTATGAAAAATACAAGAACATCTTGATTTAAAAACATTAAAATATTTAGTCTCCATAATCAAGATTAATTAAAGTGTATTCTTTTATTTTTAGATGAAATATCTTAACCCACTTAACAATCTTCTTAAGGTCAATTAGTTGTTGGTCCAAATTATTCGGATTAGATCCGTAATTTGGAACTCATACTTGAGAAAAACACATAGCATGTGTGCTCTCATATGTGAAGTATGAGAACCCACAGACAAAGGATGCCCAAGAGTTCAAGAAGAAGTGGAAATCATTCGATCGCTCCTTGTTACACCATTGGATCATTGATTATTGTCTAATGTGCTTCAAAAGAAACTTACAGATATTGAATTCACTCGTGATATCCCCTTGAATATAAAAGGGGTATACATAGATGCGAACCAGACTCTTTCTACATTAAGTTCTACAGTGACTTTATGAAGAAAGAATATCCCTTTAACAGTGCAAAGGCACATGTTAAAGTAAAGTACGAGAGGAAGCATGGATCTCGGAAGGACCTGATCCAAGAGAAGAAGAAAGGTCAAATTGTTGATTAACCTTCTAATGCTTCAACACATCTAACATCCATGGACATGGATTTCTACCATCACTGGTATAAGCTAATATTCTGGAAGAATAACCATTCACAATACCTAAAGTCCTTAGAGAAGGCAATGGGATTGTAGATTATGGTGATTCCGTTCATGTATTGATGAATTCTCATGCACCTTTATACTTTTATTTTAGGCTTTAAAACCCTAGTTAAATACATGTAAATATCACTAACTTGCATGAATTAACATCCTTATATTTATGTATACATAGTGTACAAATACCTGTATTTAGACTCAAAATTAAAGAATAAAGAAACAAAAAAAAGAAGTGTCTTTGATACTGAATGATCCTGAACCCCAGATCAAGTCAAATATTGACTAGGTTGACCAAGAATAAAACATGGAGAGATAGGGTGAAATACTATACAAATATACCCAGAAAACCCAATATAATTTCAGTACGTTATATTATATATATAGCTCAAACTTCTACTATTTTATTTTGCAAAATACACACTTCAAAAAAGTGTGTGTCTAACATGAAACTTGTACATAAAAATTATATAAAAAAAATATTAGAAAAAATAAACCATGCACAAGTCACTCAGTACACTCAGTTGAAAAAGCCGTAAAAGAAACTACATTGATCAATATCTTCTTCACATGAACTGAAATTGAATCAAACTCACCTCCATTTTATTTCAAATCAGATTCTCTATCAAATGAAGGTGATTTCATTTGAATTTGAGCTAACATGTAAAAGCCGGCTAATTGGGGTACATAGGTACTTGTACATATGTATTTTAGGCCAAATCATTTATTTTGTATATTTTTAATCACCTTGTATTTTTAAATGATTGTACATAACATATTACATAACACCTATAAAAACAAATAAAAGTTAAAACCACATAAAAATACCAAAAATGATTAATAGATACAAATAAATAGGTATAATATACGCATTATGTAATATACATATAAAACTTATTGGTATAATATACATGTTTTTATGTATACATATAAATAATATCACAAAAATATCAAAAAAATATACTTACCTATTATATAATATTATAAATAAATATTTTATTTAAACATGTATTATATACATAAATAAAAAATGAAAATAGAAATACATAATATATATGTATTTATATTTATAAATAATATACATAATATATAAGGTTGTATAAGCAAATAAAAATAATTATAAAATCATTTAGAAAATAAGAAACATTTTCTATTTTTAAGTTTATTTAAAGAAAATTGTTTTCTATTTTTTTAATTATTTTCTATTTCTATTTTGTCATGTAGTGGCCTACGTGGCTTAATCAGGGCATTGGGAGTGCTGACCTAAGGTTAACACGCCTTCCCCTTTCGATGCCTCTAATAACATTTTCTCCCTCTACATTTTCATTGATTTTTGTGCTTGATTCTTTTCCCATTTTGACCTGACTCCTTCGGACAAAATCATTATCAGATCTTTAGCTTTCACACCACTTTTTTGGATCCATCGAGTAAGCCTTGACCGATCGAAACCCTAAATGAAAAGTTGCCTTCTGTCTCATGCTATATAGCTTCCTCTCTAGAACTTTTAGAGAGATAATCCCCTTGGGATCTTCTTCTGGAGAATTCTCCCTTGTGACAGGAGATGAGCCCCTTTGGTCTGTGGTGTGGAGAAGGAACATAGAGGTCAGATTCACAATCGCCGGAGCTCCACCATGTGATGCATGTTCCCAAGTCTCTCAGACCAGGTGAGCTAGTTATTTTAGCTTTGCATTTAGTTTTGTTTCTTAGCTCTGCATTTTATTTAGCTTGACTTCATCTCATTTTACATAAAATAAAAAAATAAGTACGCCTGAGCTTAGAGCTCTGGCCTCTGTTCCCATTGATTGATCCACTATTTTGCCGACACCTCTGTCACCTTCCCCTTACAGTGCTACATCTTCCAGACCACTCCATTCACCTTGATCTTGCTTAGAGTGATTCCATCGATCTTCTCCTCTACCGCTCGTTAGAGATCAAGTCATTTCACCTCATCCCCTATCCATTTCACCTAATAATTGGTCGATGACTTTCACCTTCGATCCACGAATCTTTTTGTGTAGGTCCCAAGGAGAAGAGCCCCATTTGAGGGGTATTTGCTTCAGGACAACATATCGAGGTGCCACGATCTTCATTGAACCTCCAGGCCTCCTTCGATCAGGCATGGCCCCTATGAACCCTCCAGTCAATGCAAAACCATTGAACCTATCTTTTGAGCTCCTCCCAAGCTCTTGAGGTGGTCAGAGATTAGAGATATCACCGAAAGAAGGAGCCAAAGCCCATTGCTCTTCCTTGTTCTCCCTAAAAACCAACTATCATTAGATGAAGAGTGTGCCCTAATTTTGATGAGAGTCGTCTGATGATTGAGTGCCTCCACCATCAGATCTAACTCAGATCGTGTCTCAGTCGTCCATTTGTGAAGCATTATGTTATAATCTTAATTGTTGACCACTTAAATGGAGCACTGAGGACCGTTGGATCGCGTACGCTATGAGGGTAATATCACCCTCATCCTCCCGCCTTATATATTTTCATTTTCATTCTGTAAATGTTCATTTTTATGTAATAATTTAGAATATTTTACATATGGGACCATAAGTTTGTTATATTTTCACTTTATTCCCCCACCAGATCAACTCACATGGTCCTCCACGTGAGGTGCCTCTTGCACTTTTTCAGGGATTACCCCATATTTTGTGGACTTATTCTTAAATGCATGGAACTTTTTTTTGCATATCAGTCTTTACCATGTGTTTTATAATTTGAGAATATAATTGGAGAAATTGTATGCTTCACCCCTGGACTTGTCTTGAATATTCTGAAATGCATGGAAATTTTATGTAATTGTAAAATAATCCTTCTAGACACATATTGAATTAAAATTTAATTGGGTTTCTTACTTGTTGAGCCCTTGTATTTATTGTTTGTGCTATAAATTGCATGTTAACTTCCTAAAAATTACATATAGGTCCATGTGCTTGCTTATTTAATTTAACTTGCATGTTTTATTTATTTTAATTGCTTTCAATTAACCAAAAATGTAGGAAAATACATTGATTGCTTGGAATTTATATTATATCATATATATTTTTTATGAGGGCCTTTTAATCTATTTTCATATTTATAAAAATACAAAACAAGTTTTTTTTCCCTATTTTGACTTAGAAATGCTTACAAATTAAAATATACATCCAAAACTTCTAGAAAATTATATTAGTTAGATTTATTATATGTTATCACATATCCAAAAATCACTAACAAATACAAAATAGAAACCTTAAAATTTACAAAATAATAAACATCTTATAAACATCATAAAAATTTCTCTAAAAATACAAAATATTGTTTTAAGTTAATTTTTCTTTGTTCTATCTAATTTATATTAAAATTAATTATTGGTCTAATCCAATCTGATAGATATTTCGATCGTCATCAATCCTATAAATTTCTAGTTTGTATTATTTTGTTTTATTTAAAAATTTAAAAATCCATAAAAATTATAAAATACCCTAAAATTCATTAAAAATAAAGAAAATATTTAAAATCGAAAAATATATTATTTTCTTCCTTTTGACTTTATTTGACTTATTTGAAAACAAAAAATACTCTTTATAAATCTATTATCTCTCTCACTTATATTACTATTATTAAAAAGTAATTAAAAACATTTTCAAAATAAAAACAAATAAAATGCAATAGATTTAAAAATCATAAAATAAACATATTAAATAAAAACTCACGAAACAATTAAAAAATTAAAAAAGGATAAAACTAGGATAAAAAATACTAATTTAATTGCCTTATTTAATTTGAAAATATCTACCTCTGTTTTCTCTCATTGAGGATTGATAACTCTACATACTTCACTTATATATATTGAGTAGAGTTAAAAAAATAAATTTTGAACTCTTATTTTTACATTTATTGCTTCATTCATTATATGTGGGTTCAATTGTTGAATCATTAATTTGTCGGCCGCCTTAGCAACGGTGTATTTTAGCCTTGTTAGGATACATCGTGACCATGCATGTCTGCGATTATCAAATGACGTCGTTGTTGGGATTGCAACGGGCGGATAGATTAGATTTCAATTCCTTATCTGGATGCTTGATTGATTTATTTGTTCTTAGTTTTATTTCTCTTTGCTTATATTATTTGTATAACTTGTTCTCACATTTCTCTTATTCAATTTTGTTGCGAGGGCCTGCAGAGCAAGGGAGGCTATCCTAGGAGAGCCGACGTACTTGAGCGAGGCAGAGGTCATCTATTCATACTAACAGGCATGAGAGAGCTTTAAAGGAGAGTGAGAGACGTTGAAAGAAACATTATCTTAGAATAGTTTTTTTAGAGAGAGAGATTTGTCTTGTAACATATTTAGATATTTCAATATTTATATTATTTCAGGGTGTGTTTTGCCAAGTGTCGATGCACTTGAGGGACCTCGCCAGATTTTTATCGGTTTTATCGTGGTTTTATCGCTTCTTTCTTTCCTTCTCCCCATTTTCCTGTTATTTTCATTTATTTCTCGTGATTTGAGTCTTTTGCCTTGTTTCTATTTGATGTCTTTGCTGGTTGAGCCATTAGATTTATGACTTGATTGATCGAGTAATCTAGGTCCAAAGTCCTAATTCACATCATGCATCAATAATTCTCTTACGCTTGGACTTAGATCAAATCAAACTGTGCTTCACGATAATAAAAGTTCATATCTAAGGACGATTCATCATTGCATTGCATCTAGATTAGTTTAAATTTAATGCATGGATCATTTATCATACAGAGTACTGGAAGCAAGGTACGCATCCCTATCTCTAGCATTTGCATTCATTGTTTCTCGCGCATCGGCTTTTTCGACTCCTCCCTCTATTTTCTTGGACTTATAAATAATCAGAAATCATAAAATTTCTTAGCCTTTTCATAAAAACACCAAAAATAAGCGATAACAAAAAAAGGGTCTGTTACAAAAACTCGATTAAATAAATCAATTAAGGAACTTCATTGTCTTGCATTCATAAAAGCCTCATTATTTTCAGATACCTTCCAGACTAAGTGAGGCTCGACCCTGAGGATTAGAGCCAAAATCCCAGTCTGGATATTGCCTTGTTTATCACTTGGGTCCATGAAGTACTGACGCTTCTAATGGTGTGTGGGCATGTAGGGACGAGTCTACTTGTGGATTCGGTCAGAAGTATTTGAGCTTAGGGATCCTGCAATGGTGGGACCCTATCTCATCATGCCACCTCCAAATACCCTCTGAGAGAAGTATTTGATTTGGTATATCAGCTTCCTTTCCCATACTTCTTTGGCTAGGTAATGGGCCCGTAAACGATAACAAGGATCCTTCAAAAAGTATAGGCTAAATGTTACAAAAGAAATAGAAAGTACATGACACTTGTCAGGTAATACTCGGTATCCTATAGGGTTAGCAATAGGGCAACATTAATAAGATTGCTTGAAAACAACAAATAAAAAATCCAAGATAAATCACCGAACTTCTATGACTTCATGAGTTGGTGAATCCATCCTTGTCTTGAGGTATGTTTGTTGGTTTTAATCCAGTCAAGATAAAAAAATATTGTGTACTTATATCCTTCCATCTAAACTTCTATCCTACAATTCTTCTTTTATCTTTCTCGATTCGAGCCTTCTCTTCTTATTCCTTCTCTATTCCTTCTTCACTTCCATGATCCAATTTCATCATCACTTATTTTTTATCATCAAGATGTCTCATCCGGGAGGGTTTTGTTCGAACTTCGCGAACACCCACATCATCTCCCCGATGATGATATCTCTGATTCTTTAGGGTGATTTAGAGAGCTTTGTTACGCTTTTGTGATTCTCTTTATGGACTATGCGATCTTCATTCCACCAAGAGTTCGGGATGACTCTTTTCCACAGTTCTCTTCTTTCAACAATAAAACCATTATTTGATATTGACTCTCATCTTGAACTTTCTTTTCAGACTTCATCATTTCTGAAGACTGGTTTAGGGCTCGTGTCCCAATATAGATTAAAAAGCCCGAAACGGAGTCAGATACTAGGATATATTCTGAGATGGCTCCTAAAAGACCTCAGGGATCATATCGGAATGTGGATTAAAATGAAGTCAACAATCAGATGCTCGCCTCTATCCAGGCAACTCAACAACAAATGACTAATCAAGCCAATTCCCAAGCTGCTTTCTAGGAGATGCTTATGGAGATGAGGATGGATGAAGAAAACTATGTAGGAGAAGGTGAAGAACAACATAAAGGAGGACAAGATCAACCTACAAGAGGAAACCGTGGAGGAGATGATTAGGAGAGAGAGGAGTAGAAGCCAATGCTCAAGGATAACCTTGGAGCAGGGCAGGTTACCAAATGGATCAGTATACCACAAATCAACAGACACTTTGAGCTCAAGCCGTAGCTACTTCTGCTTCTATCGACTTTTCACGGCAATACAATGAAGAACCTTACATCCATATGCAGCAATTTAACCAAATTTGCAGTACCATGCACTACCCCAACATCTCGTTGAGGTGGTTGTTGGACATGTGAGCCCACGACGATCCATTATGCAATAAATGTTATTGCGAATATCATTCCCTGATCTGAAATGAAGAATAAATAATTTGCATAATAGGTCCCTCTGTACAATTAGGGTTATGTACCATGGCTATCTTAATGATCATACAGCTGTTGATTCAATAATTGAATCATAGAGGCTGGTGCTTGGATGAATATCTAAAGGGTTAGATTGAGGACTCATCAAGCACCGTCAAATGATTGTTAAGATGTGATCTCCAGCCTGAGTAGGAGATGGCAATCCTTTCTCACATAGGCTGATATCTGACCGACCTCTTGATGCAGGTCCTCTGCATAGGAATAGAGATTCGGAGGTGTCAGATTAGTTAGGTCAAAGAGTTGATTTAATGAGATCGAGATAACCTAAGTCCTATGTTGAATGCTGTCACAGCATAGGCACGCATCATCTGATCGGAGACAGATGTGTTACTATATGTCTGAGTGTGCACATTTGGCAGACCAATAGGTTGATGACCTAACCAAGGTCTATACACCGGCGCGCTGGTGTGCATGTAAGGGCATATGAGTAATACGATCTCACAAAGGGATCATACAGGTTCACTACTGAACTGGAAGACATGAGCTCACTCATGAGATATTGGGAAGAATCAAATTCCGTGCACGGTCGTCTCGCTTTAGAAGCTTTACTGAATTTGTAGGTTTGATATATACTTTTGGAAAGTATATGATCAAGACCTAGGTATGATATATGCTTTTGGAAAGTATATGATCGATACCAAATCCAAATGATCAAATGAGAAACTTAGCGATCAAACCCTGAAGAAGACAGTGTAAAACTGATCTTGATCTTCGGGTGACCATGGGTCTTCCAGTATGCAGGATGTACAGGTATTGGGAATACCTAAGGGTGATGTGATCATAAACGATTGTATATCCATGACGCTTCCATTCCGAGGGAGTGATGAAACCGGTCTGGATTTTAGTGACTCCTTCTAGTAGAAAAGCAATCTGATCATAGTCCAAGTGTTGGACATTAGTCTGAATGAGATTCAGATTCAATGAGAAGATTAGATTTGCGGTCTTGATTTAATCAAGCATCTGTGGGAGGTCCGTAGGAGCTGGATTTGAGATGAGATCTCAACATCCAAGTCACTATACGTGGAATAATACAATCGCCCTGTCCTTATCTCCAAATATCTGCGGAGAAAGCATATTATTCTTGAAAGGAGTTCGAGAATAATTCATTTGACGAAATTCATATCCAAGCAAGTAGAACTTGATGATTAAATGAGATTTAATGATCAAGCTTAATATGAATATGATTCATATTGTGAGAATGATTATCCAAGATAATTAAATGAGATTTAATTATCAAGAGAATGTGGATATTATTATCCATAATATTTGTGTATTATAAATATGATTTATAATATACATATGTTCAAGAGAGAGAAATTTAGTAAATAACATTTGTTAATTATTAAATGTGGATTGGATTCACATTTGTTAATTAACTGGAAATGTCATTTACAAATTAGTTTGGGATATGAATATGATTCACATAATTTTCAATGGCATGATTGAAATATTCACAAATTAATTTAGAATTAATTTTGTGGATAATTATGTGATAATAGTTATCACAAATTATTAAGAGATAATATGATATAATAAAGGAGATAATAAGCCGCCATGATGAGGTGGCGTCACCCATGAAAAAGTCATGGGTGACTCCCCAATTTTAGGAGGCTACATTATCTCCATTTTATTATCTTGATTAATCTCATAACGAATTTATTTATGTTAAATTAAAATGATTTGATAATGTTGCAACATATATTTAATTATAAATAAATGTTGTTAGTTTTAACCAACAACAATCATAGCCATTGATTTTACATAGACCAAGCCTGGTCGTTGGATCTATGTGTCCCATGGATTGAGATCCATTGGATCCTAAACTAATATAAAAGGAGGGCTAGGGTAGCCTTTCTAAGTACATCATTAAGAGTTGTAAATGACTACACCTCTCTCTCTCTCTCATTATCGCCTACTCTCCCTCTCTCTATTTCAAGATGGTCGTCCATCTTATGTATAGAGAGAGATACCTTCTCGGCTTCGCCTTCGACGATCGAGGATCTCCTTCTTCTTCGGGGCTACTTGCTCTAAAGGAAGACGACGGATTTCGTGTGACGAAATCAGGGGATCCATTGCTTGGATCTTCATCGAGGATTGCGGGGAGGAACGCGACTCATCATCGTGCCCGCAAGTGCGTTCTTCGTGGACCGGACTTAAGACTGGAGAATCTATTGTTTGGGATCTCACGATCGCAACCATGCTTCAAAAGGTATTCCTTATACTTTGTGTTTTGATGAAACGATCCGAGAAGTGTTCTCGTGATCATGTGGTTTCATCTTTAGTTTTAAAATTTTAACTTCCGCCGCATCTAGCATCTAATATGACTAGTTGCTCCGATTGCATACGATGCAATCAACACACTTCCGTGATGCACTTAAGGATACTCAATATCCTTCAAGTGGTATCAGAGCCAAGTTGAATAAGGTTTTGGATATGATCCATAGACCTTAGACGATTTGGTTCTAGAAAGAGTTGCGCAATTTTACTGCATTTCAATTTTCGCACCTCTGTCTAATTGAATTTTTCTGTACTGTTTAAAATGTTTAAACACGAAATTTTCAATTGTATTTTGTTACCCATTAATTAACGAAACCATAGGATTTGAGTTTTTGAAATTTGGACTTCATTTGCTCTAGATATGGCTTTTTGAATATGACTATATTCACTGTTGCGGGAACTGCGGATCTAAACGTGATTAATCAGATAATTACGGTTTTAATCCGCCTTGAAATGCGTGAATTATCACTGGGTTCTTTAATAAATAAAATAGGCAATCTTTGGAAACTGAGTTTGCATTTTTTGGATTTAAATTGATCAAGATAAGTTAATTTTAGTGATTGGGGGTCACTGCTGGAAATTAACATTTTTGATCTTGAACTTTGTGATAAGTCATTCAATTATCATGATGAAAATTAATTGTTAATTTTCTAGAATAATTAGTGATAAATATTTGTGAAATATTTAAAGAGATAATTATTTCATTGAATGACATTTGCCTAAACCACAATGATGAGATGTTAGATCTTGATCATTGGCTTCATCAACAACCATTGATTTCATGAAAACCGTAGTTTATCCTACAATAGTTGTAGGACAACATTTACATGAAAAACCCTCTTGCTTGAATAGGATTGGGGATTTGTTTAGCAAATCTCCTTATAATATAATCAAAATTGTTTTGATGTATATTATATGGTATAATTTCGGTTGAAAAACCGATGATCATCTCAAAGTACATGATGATCTATCTGGCATTATCCTTTCCCGAGGCGGATATGGTGCCTAGTCGGAGAGCATTGGGGTCGCGGGTTGCAATGTATGTGGTCCGTCCCACTCTCGTCGGTACTGGCCATGACAACGGGTAGGGACTATATAATGCCGGAGAAAGTCAATGTGTATTTTTCTAATTATTAAAATTCGAATAATACGTACTTTGAGAATATACCTATTATTCAAGTAAAAGACATGTTTGTTGATTGATGATTGGATTGATGATTAATTTAATATGATTAAATTAATTATATCCAATAAACACTCTATTATGAATAGATGTGTATTTCCCTTGGAAGAATTAATTATGTGAATATGATTCACGATAATTAATTACAATTTGAATATGAGGTGGAGGATCACATAAGTGACATCCATGGTCTCCCGTCAAGGCGAAAGGTTCCGTCACCAGGGATTGTATGTAGGAGACGCCTGTCCGAAGTGACAGATCTTATATGCAAGCGCATCTGGATCGGGCTCTTTGCTTCTCGAAAGAGTAAGGCCGTATGCGTAGTGACCCCAATATCGAGTCCTCATATTATTGGGGTGATATTGGATTGCGCATAGCGAGTTCTAATCCTGTTGACGGTTGGTTCAATTAGCAACGGGTCAACATCATCTTAGGGGTGGTGGGCCTGGGTGTTACAGACCAAATTGAGAATGCAAGTTGGACTTGCAAGGCGGAATGAGTTCCCGCTTCTTTTTATCGGGGTCGTAAGTTCTCATATTATAGGGATGCGACAAAGATAGGAAAGGAGATCCCAGATCTTGCTAGAGATATAATGGTAAGAATATATCTTACATTGAAAGTGATTAAGGGAATGAACTTTCAGTGTTGACAAGGCAAGACAACTTTGATATAAAAATTCCTAAATCAAAGTAAAACATGTAAATATAATATATATATATATATATATATATATATATATACTTATGCAAATTTCTTATTTCAGATAATCCTTCATTAAACCCACTCAATGTTATACTCAATAATAACCAGTAAAATATCTTGGATTGGACTCATGATCCGGATATTGTACTTGCAATTGAACACATAATGTATGCGGTTGCAATGTGCAAGTTTCCTCAACATAATGAGGAATGAAAATTAAATAAGACAATAAGACATCACCTTAGGGTTTATATGTCTCTACGTTCTTGATCTTTCATCGAGTGTACTTTGGAAATGACATGTCGATGGTGATCGTAATTGTCGAATAATCCTTATAAAATAAAAGAAGATATTTTGGCATACATAGGTTCTCTTGACATTTAATCATTAATGACATGGTTCTCTGCATTATGCAGAATGGTAGCTCGACAGAGATGATGTATTCAAAATGTTTGAATACCTACCTGAACCTAAATCTCTAAGAGTTAAGATGTATGTAGATATGGTGAGTGTCATCATTCTATTGTCTATACTCAAGTCATTCATGAAGCTTCATGATATTCATATTGTATGAATTTAATGAAGCATGTATAAATTTTGAAATGCTCTTACATTGAATTCTTTTGAATTTAACATAAGAGATCCTTAGTCTTAAGCAATGGTTGTTTATAGATTAAGAGAGCACAGTGGAAGCGTGGGTCGGACCCATGTGAGAAGGAAAGTCAAAGAGTTGATTGTACTTCTGTGACTTCCATATGACATATAAAGAGTTGGATGAATGCCAATACTGCAATAAGTTGATGTGTTGATAGTATGACTATCAAGTCTGTCTAAAATCCTTAGTGAATGAGTCAGATAGAGCATCCGAATAATCTACATATAATTATTGACTCTGACTTTTTTATTTCATAAGATAAAGTCTTACAATTGTATCCCAATCTTCTAATGTCATTTGCAATTGGTTGCATATATATAAGATTAGAAATTTGATCTTAAGGTTTAGTAGTCATCTACATGGATATTGATGTAATTGTTGCAGCAATCTCTGTTGGATAGATGGACTTCATATTCTCAGTGGGAGAGCCCTTAGTCTTAGAGAATGTCTCTATGACCTAGATATTAGAATACCCTCTTTGTTTGTTTCTAAATGTTGGAAATAAACATGAATTCTGAGATAGAACTATCATAAAGAGTTATGATGGAAATATTTCAGATAGTAATCTAACATCTAGTGGACCACAAAATTAGAAAAATTAATGAATGGTTCATTAAGATTTCTAATACTGAAAATTAAACCTTAATAGATCAATAGGAGGATGAAGATCATTTGACAATGATCTGGCATCGAGTCTTGAACATATGTCTATTGATATGATCAATAGACTAGTCAGAGATGAAACTTTAGAATGTCTAAAATTTCAAATCTTACATACTTGTGAATATTGTATTCAAAGTAAAATGTCCAATACATCCTTCTCTGGGAATGGTGTTATATGTCGAGGTATTCAAGATCTCATACATACTGATGTATGTAGATCATCTATATCATAGTAAACAGTATGGATATGTGATATCTATTGATGATTATGTATGATATGAGATTTCTTCTCTTCACCTGAGAAACCTTTGAAATGTTCAAAGATTTCACAATTTTGGTTTAGAACCAAAGTTTGAAAGAAGATTAAATGAATTTGATCTAACCAAGGTAGCAAGTACCTATTAGATGAATTCAAAGAATACCTTATGAATATATGAATATCATTTCTATCTCACTCCTCCTGATAAACCTGAACTCAATAGAGTTGTGGGGAGATAAAATTGGATAATGTGTGACATGATTTGATCAATACCTACTTTATGACCTTGAGATTCTTAAAAGATCTCATTTCTGAGAATGTGATTCTTGGAGGATTGAGACTCCTGAGAATCAAGATGAAAATGAAGTGAAGGAACTCATTTAATCTTGAGAAGACAATGAGGCTCCTGAAATCAGAAACTAAAAGGATAATTAAAGATGAAACATTAATACCCTCTTCAAATGAGTTTGAGGATGTATTCCATGTGTCAGTTAAGTCTGACAATGATCGGACTTCATGTGATGAAGCTCCTAAGGATCACGGCATGGAAAGATGGAAATTAGCAATAAAGTCTAAAGTAGACTTCATATACAAGTGTTGTATATGGACCCTCGAGGATCCACCTATATGGGTAAGACCCATAAAGGTGTAAATGGATCTTCAAGAGAAGAGGGAACCTGATGAGAAGGTAGAGACCTTCAAAGCTCGGTTCGTAGCCATAAGCTACACACCGGAAGAGAAGACATTGCTTGCAATGAGACTTGCTCTTCGGTAACCATGCTTAAAATCATCAGAATATTGCTAACCTTAGCTACACAACTTGACTATTGCATCTTCAAGATGTAAGTCAAGATTGCATTCCTCTAAGAGTACCTCTCTGAGAATATTCACATGAAGTAGCCCAAGGGCTTCATGGTTGAGGAAAGCAAGGTGTGCAAGCTAAAGAAACTCCATCTATGGACTCAAATAAGCTTCTTGTAGTTGGAACATCAAATCATCATGCTAAATGTAGATAATATCCTAATCATTTGGAATGATATAAGTATGATAATAAGTGTTTTATAGTCTGGCTATTCCATACGTTGAGATATGATCCCAAAGATGCCTCTTGGATCTTAGTTCTGAAGTTGTTCAGAAGCAAAGAAAAGAGGGTATTGGGACTGTCACATTTATAGTACACCTTGGACATATTCCATTCTTGGAAATTTCAAGAAAGGCTTCTTTCCCTTGAGATTTAGTACTGACCTATCTAAAGAGATAGCTCCTCAAAGAGTTGAGGAAGTGAATGCTAGAACTGCTTGCACTTGTGCATCAGTTATGAGAAGCTAAGTGTATGCTAAATGTGTACAAAAGCTAGATATATGCTATGCAGTTGGAGTAGTAAACTGTTACTAATCCTACTATGGAGAGAAAAACACTAGATTACAGAAATAACAAAATCTTCAAAGATGACAAGGCTTTAGAGATAGTGATCTCTAAGTCTTGTCTTCAAAAAGCTTAAGACTTTATAGATAGAGATCTAAAAGGTCTTAACTGTGGATACCTCGAGAGATAGTGATCTCCCAGAATAAGGGTATTCTGATAAGGATTATGGAAATACTGGTTATAATAATTACTGAATAATAGTGTCAAGAACATTATAATTGCTTTATCAAGATTGAGTATTGGTTGCATAAGACGCAACATTCGCATTGGATGCGAGCACTGTTACCTAGGGATATGCAAGTACCGTAAAAGGACTTGGCATAGTCTTTTGGGAACAAAGTGACTGATCATCTTACCTAGCTATTTCTAAATAGCCTATGATTGTCACATGAGTGTGGGTTTAAATGATTAGCCCATTAATGGCTCTTTGGGCTAGTGGGAGATTGTTGGACATGTGAGCCCACGATGAGCCATTATGCAATAAATGTTATTGCGAATATCATTCCCTGATCTGAAATGAAGAACAAATAATTTGCATAATAGGTCCCTCTATACAATTAGGGTTATGTACCATGGCTATCTTAATGATCATACAGCTGCTGATTCAATAATTGAATCATAGAGGCTGGTGCTTGGAAGAATATCTAAAGGGTTAGATTGAGGACTCATCAAGCACCGTCAAATGATTGTTAAGATGTGATCTCCAGCCTGAGTAGGAGATGGCAATCCTTTCTCACATAGGCTGATATCTGACCGACCTCTTGATGAAGGTCCTCTGCATAGGAATAGAGATTCGGAGGTGTCAGATTAGTTAGGTCAAAGAGTTGACTTAACGAGATCGAGATAACCTAAGTCCTATGTTGAATGTTGTCACAACATAGGCACACATCCTCTGACCGGAGACAGATGTGTTACTATATGTCTGAGTGTGTACATTTGGCAGACCAATACGTTGATGACCTAACCAAGGTCTATACACCAGCGCGGGTGTGCATGTAAGGGCATATGAGTAATACGATCTCTCAAAGGGATCATACAGGTTCACTACTGAACCGGAAGACATGAGCTCACTCATGAGATATTGGGAAGAATCAAATTCCGTGCACGGTCGTCTCGCTTTGGAAGCTTGACTGAATTTGTAGGTTTGATATATACTTTTGGAAAGTATATGATCAAGACCTAGGTATGATATATGGTTTTGGAAAGTATATGATCGATACCAAATCCCAATGATCAAATAAGAAACTTAGTGATCAAACCCTGAAGAAGACAGTGTAAAATTGATCTTGATCTTCGGGTTGACCATGGGTTTTCCAGTATGCAGGATGTACAGGTATTGGGAATACCTGAGGGTGATGTGATCATAAACGATTGTATATCCATGACGCTTCCATTCCGAGGGAGTGATGAAACATGTCTGGATTTTAGTGACCCCTTCCAGTAGAGAAGCAATCTGATCTTAGTCCAAGTGTTGGACATTAGTCTGAATGAGATTCAGATTCAATGAGAAGATTAGATTTGCAGTCTTGATTTAATCAAGCATCTGCGGGAGGTCCGTAAGATCTGGATTTGAGATGAGATCTCAACATCCAAGTCACTATACGTGGAATAATACAATCGCCATGTCCTTATCTCCAAGTATCTGCGGAGAAAGCACATTATTCTTGAAAGGAGTTCGAGAATAAATCATTTGATGAAATTCATATCCAAGCAAGTAGTACTTGATGATTAAATGAGATTTAATGATCAAGCTTAATATGAATATGATTCATATTGTGAGAATGATTATCCAAGATAATTAAATGGGATTTATTATCAAGAGAATGTGGATATTATTATCCATAATATTTGTGTATTATAAATATGATTTATAATATACATATATTCAAGAGAGAGAAATTTAGTAAATAACATTTATTAATTATTAAATGTGGATTGGATTCACATTTGTTAATTAACTGGAAATGTCATTTACAAATTAGTTTGGGATGTGAATATGATTCACATAATTTTCAATGGCATGATTGAAATATTCATAAATTAATTTGGAATTAATTTTGTGGATAATTATGTGATAATAGTTATCACAAATTATTAAGAGATAATATGATATAATAAAAGGAAATAATAAGTCACCATGATGAGGTGGCGTCACCCATGAAAAAGTCATGGTTGACTCCCCAATTTTAGGAGGCTATATTATCTCCATTTTATTATCTTGATTAATCTCTTAACTAATTTATTATGTTAAATTAAAATGTGTTGATAATGTTGCAACATATATTTAATTATAAATAAATGTTGTTGGTTTTAACCAACAACAATCATAGCCATTGATTTTACATAGACCAAGCCTGGCCGTTGGATCTATGTGTCCCATGGATTGAGATCCATTGGATCCTAAACTAATATAAAATGAGGGCTAGGGTAGCCTTTCTAAGTACATCATTAAGAGTTGTAAATGACTACAACTCTCTCTCTCTCTCTCATTATCGCCTACTCTCCCTCTCTCTATTTCAAGATGGCCATCCATCTTATGTATAGAGAGAGAGAGAGACCTTCTCGGCTTCGCCTTCGATGATTCGAGGATCTCCTTCTTCTTCGGGGCTACTTGCTCTAAAGGAAGACGACGGATTTCGTGTGACGAAATCAGGGGATCCATTGCTTGGATCTTCATCGAGGATTGCGGGGAGGAACGCGACTCATCATCGTGCCCGCAAGTGCGTTCTTCGTGGATCGGACTTAAGACAGGAGAATCTCTTGTTTGGGATCTCATGATCGCAACCACGCTTCAAGAGGTATTCCTTATACTTTGTATTTTGATGAAACGATCCGAGAAGTATTCTCGAGATCATGTGGTTTCATCTTTAGTTTTAAAATTTTAATTTCCGTTGCATCTAGCATCTAGTACAACTAGTTGCTCCGATTGCATACGATGCGATCAACACGCTTCCGTGATGCGCTTAAGGATACTCAATATCCTTCAGTGGTAAAGATGATTGCCTTCCCATTTAGACCTTGTGTTGGATGGATTAATAATCTCATGAAGGTAGTGACAACCTGGGAAGAGCTCAAGTTAGCCTTCTTGCACAAATATTATCCCTTGGGTCATCTTAATCAGATGAGAGCTCTGATATCAAACTTCTCACAGTTTTCCATGAACCTTTTCATAAGATGTGGGAAAGATTCAGAGATCTACACGAGAAGTGCCCTCACCACAAGATACACCGAATTGGTCCAAAATTTCTTCCGAGGTTTACATCAGGAGAGACAATTTCTAGTAGATGCCGCATGTGGTGGAACTCACTTCAACAAGGACGAAGACTTAGTATGACATATATTTGAGGAGATGGTCGAAGGATCGACCACCTTATCTTTGTCCCATGCATTTCAAAAGATCCCACATATCCTCCATAAGCCCGTCAACATGGCGACATCACAGTATGAAGAAGATAGGAATGAGAGTTCTAATCTCAGCATCATTGGAAGCACCTATTTAAGGTTGATATCATTGAGAAGCGATCACAAGACCTTGAGAAACTTAACGTGAACAAACAAAGAACAAAGCAGATGGACAAGCTCGATAACATCACAAAGCAACTAGAGTTTTCGGTCAGCACCATCAACTCTTGCTAGTCTGCGAGTACATCTCCTGATGAACTGAAAAAACAATCATCACAGTAGAGTTTGGGGCAACCTCAATCCATCCATCATGTGTATTATTGATGAATCTCCATTCCATCACCTTTATTCTTTCATTTTGGCCTTAAATCCTTAGCTAAATGCATGTATATATAATTAATTTGTCAAAATAAACACCCGACAATTTGTACAAAATAATGTATAAAATAATATATATATATTGTATTTAATTCCAAAATTAAAGAATAAGGGAAGAAAAGAAAAATAATGACACATCATAGGTGTTGAGTAACCCTTGACCCCGAGACCCGATCATCATGATAACTTGGTCGACAAGGAATAAAGTATGGGGAGATAAGGTAGAAAAACTGTATAAAGATACACAGAAAACCATACGTAAAACCCTAATTTTAATTCAACTATAATTAATTTTTGGGATCCTTTTGTTCTATATTATTTATACATCAAATAAAGAAATATTGTACATGAATTTGTAGATAAAATAAATAGAAAAATGTAAAATTAATTTCACGCAAGAATAATGCAAATTGTGCATTTTATACTCTGGATAAAATTCCAAAACTCAAACTTCCCCAGACCCATATCTTCTACATATGGACTTCAAATGGACCAAAATCGCCTTTAATTGCATATAACTTTTTATTAGCTATTTAATGAAGGCAGTTTCATTTATTTTGGATAAAGATGAAAAGTTAGGTTTTGGACCCCTACAATATAGCTGAATAAAATATTTATTTTATTTATCTTTATATTTTTATTATTTTATATTTGTATACTTTTGTTGAGATTATTTATAGTATATGTACATAATTAGAATAAAATAAAACCATTAAAAATAGGCTAAAATAAATAAGTGTATAAAATACATAGATGAGTTACCCATATATATAATTATATAATAAATACATCTATTTATTTAAATGTACATATTATATTATAAATTATAATAAATTTTTCTGCAAATTTAAATTATCTACAAACATATAAATTACATAAATAAAACAATAAAATTTAAATAGATAAAGTAAAATAAAATATTCAAAACATAGGTCAATATACATATAGTTATACTTGTAAATATTAACTCCTAATAAATAACCTCATAAAAACAAATAAAAAAGGTAATAAATACTACATAAAATTAGAAATATTTTTTATATTTTAGTAAAATAATTAAATTATATGATATTTTATATTCATTTTTCAAGGCATTTTGCCTTGGAATTTCCTGGTTGGTCCACGTGGATCAACCATGTGCGTTTGCTAGTTGACTGAGTAGTCAACTGCTCGCCCTAAGATCTGACCTGTGTCAGAGCTCATGGGGATCCCTCCTCCGAATTATCATGCTTCACCCCGCACAGCCATCTCGTCGAGCCCTCCACATCTCTGATCCTCCCACGATCGTCCTCCATGCCAGCCACTCCATCTCCACCAACCCTCCTCCCATTGCACAAAAAGTCACCTCGAAACCTCTTCTTCACATGTCTATACATAAACCCCTAAATCTTCATTTTTAGGTTTGACCGTTATTCCTCTGCTCTTAGCCTCTCAATTCTTCCCTAAATGCTTAGACTCCATGATAAGGAGTCGTTGGTTGAAGATTGAAGCGGGGGGGGGGGGGGGGGGCTTTGGAAGAACTGATCCAGCACCTCCCGTGAGCTATCATCGAGGTTTTGCTTCTCGGCCACCCTATCGATCGAGGCCCCATCTTCTTCCATTTTAGGTAACATTTTGAGCGTAGATTTTGATTATGCACTTAGTTCTTAGTGTTAATTAGTAGATTTAATATATTCCCAAGTTTTCTATTCACTTAGAGCGCCACTCAGGACTTGATTCATCGTCAACCCGACTCTATTCGACCCATCCTTCGACACCATCTCGACCTCCTTCCATTTATTCGCTAAACACCTCACTTATCACCTTGATTCCTGTATGGAATCGAGCCATCAGAGCTCCTCTTCCTCCACTTTGCCAAAGCTCACCGTCCCCATCATCCACGAGTTTCAGATCTCCATTTTTAGGTTGAGACGATCATCTGGAGCCAAGTAACATTTTGCGTGTAGGTACGAGCTGAAGTAGCCCACCTGGAGCCACTTCAAGCTTCATCTTTCATTCCAGGTGGAAGACCATCCAGGTCCCCATAGCTAGGACCTGGATCTGATTAGAGCCCACCTATAGCTTCGAGAGGACACTAAGAAGCTGAGGAGCCTGTCGAAGTGAAGAATCGTGCCCAAATGTAGTTGGAATGGGTGATCGAAGCTCACCTTCTTCAGTGTTCTTCCTGTTATTGGAGGCTACCCAATTAGCGTTTGATCGAGGCCCTCATACCAGATCAAACTGTAGTCGTCCACATGAGGCGAAATGGTGCGCACCTCTAGATGCATCATCTTCCACGTAGTAGCACGACAACAACCTGATCCTTCTAAGTTAAAGGGTAAATTATAACAGACCATTCCGCATATTTTGTAATTGTTAATTAGTCATGTAAATATTTTATCACATTCAAAAGAGAGTGAACAAATTGCATGTATGCTCTTGAACAAATCTGAAATTACATTTTTGTTCACTATCACGTCACCTCACGTGGTGACCCATGTGCATGAAAAATTGCATGTAAAACCTTTCGAGTTTTGTAATTATAGTTTAATATTTAAAGTTTAATATTAGGTAAAAACTATTGGGTAATTTGCAGTGCGGTCCCTATATTCTATTTTAATTACAAATATACCCCTGCAAGTTCATTTAATTTTTGCACTTATTTTCTATTTTCCAAAAAATATCATCCATGCTACAAAAATCATGAAAAATTAGGATAATGTGCCTGATGTAGTGTTCTTTCGCGCCATAATTTTTATTTTTCATTTAACACATTTTTCCTATTTATTAAAAATCAAAATGTGAACGGATATTCCCTATTAGCTTTAAAAATCCAAAAAAAGTATAAAATCATATTTAGTAATTCCAAAAAATAGTATTGTTTTATTATGGTATTTATTCCCCTAGACCAAAAATCCATAAAAATAGTTAAAGAAAATCATAAAAAATAAATAAGCTCCAAAATTCTTATAAAAATATAAAAACTCTTCAAAATTTCCAAAAATATTTATTTCTAATTTTTATTTTTATTTATACATATTAACATATATTAAAATTGATTTTGAGAAATATTGACCCTTTTTTCTATTTTTAATCCTTAAACCAATTCAACCTATTTCTTTATTCCCTGTTTTGGTATATTTGGGGATTTAAAAATAACTAAAAAGTTAGAGACAATCTTCATAAAATCAAAAAAACATTAGAAAAACGTAAAAAGCATAAAAATATTTTATTCTACAATTTTTTTTATTTTAGTTGTATTTATAATTATATTACCCTATAATGTATTATACATCTATATATAGTTATATATAAATACATTATTATTAATATTTATAAATATTTTATAATTATTTTAAAAGCAAAAGAGTAGAAAATTTTAAAAATATTTGAATACCCACAAAAACCTTAGTAAATAGTTATTAGATATATATATCTATACCTATATTATTTATTATTTATTCATAGATAATATTTTGTGCTATCACGTAGTGTTCCTTGAGTTTGATCCCTACCTTCGTGTCAAGTATACACATTCATTATAGGGTAAAATAAAATTTGATTCACATCTGCTTATTTATTGCTTGATATTATTGTGTGTGTTACTTGTTGAGTTGCCAATTGGGCCTTAAATTCGGTTACACAACGACAGCTGATTGTGTGAGATTAGCGAGACCGGCCTCATGGTTTCCTCCCAATTGTTTTTCAAATGGCACCATTGTTGGGGAGCAACAGAGTGTAGCACATTTGTTGTATATTTCATGCTTATCATTTCTTTCTTATTATTGCTATTTATTTATGATAATTATTTGACTATTCTAATCCATATTTCTTGTTGATTTATCCTATGAGGGACCACTTGGCGATGACTATCTCTTAGGAGGTGGACGCATCCGAAATGATAGAAGTTGGCCTTCTACTTGTGAGCCAACCACGAGAGAGCAGAAGAGAGGAGTAGGGAAGAAGGAGAAGAGCAACTCGAATTCAGTTTCATTTTTCATTTTTTGTGAGAGAGTGATTTAATTTATTTTGCTAATTAATTTGTAATCAACTTGGACACTACCATAATTAGCAAGGTCTAGTGCCCATGTGTTTGTTCATCTGGGGCCTCGTCGCGGTTTTTCATTTTCTTCACCTTTGTTTTAATTTTGTTTCACATGTTTTGAGCTTTCCGCATTTGTTTCATTTATTTTGTGTAATGAGCCCTTATACATTAGGATTGCTTGCTCGGTAAAATAGGTCCAAACACCTTATAGAAGCATGTTCCTATACGAATCGTGCACGCATCCTCGAGGATATATTTCCTTTTTACCCTTTTTATGTTATTTTTTAGTCAAATAAATGTAACAAATAGTTAAAACATTATACATTAAGGATCATGTAGTTTTATTATATGCATTTTAGTCCAACTGAGTTGCAGTCATGTGTAGCTTCACATGTTTTTTGGGTTATTTGTGGTATCTACCATGAACTTTAATCTAGTTATGAAAGGAATTTAAAGTTTTAAAAATTTCATTCAAGCCCCTACAAGTGCTGATCATGTGTTAGGCATGCATATTTCTGGATTATTTACAACTTGGCCCTTGTATTTTCTGAAGATTTTATCTAGAAGGCTCCAGAACTTAAACTATTTGCATATTGGTCCTCGTGCATTATTTTTAATTATTGTCTTTTATTAATTGCAATAAATAGCCAATTGACTCCAAAAATTGCTTAAAACTCGTCTAGGACTCTTACTTATAAGTTTTATTTATGGTGATTTTTGCTGTTGATTTTATTTTATTTTGCATTATTAAAAATTGAAAAAACCCTAAAAGTCCCTATTTGTTTTAGAAAATTCATAAAAATTTGAAAAATCCTTTGAAAATTCCATAAGAATTTCTATAGTTGTCTTTTACTATCCTTTAACTTATGTATAAATTTTGTTAAAAAATGCCTTATAAAAATCTAAAAATTTACAAAATACTCAAAAATTATAAAAATAATATAAAATCAACAAAAAAATCCAAAATTTGCATTTTAAGTTCCTATATGTAGATATTTCTTCATAGTTTTTGATAAAAATCATTCTAGGTGTTTTGAGCATTTTATCTATTTTTAAATTGGAAAATACCCCTGACTGTGCACTATTTGTTTATTTTTCACTCTTTGGTTTTTTGAAAATTACAAAAACATTTGAAAATCTCCCAAAAATTCTCCAAAACACTACAAATATATAAAATCGAAAAATATTTTTACTTTATTTTTCTCGGTAGTTCTGGCATATTTGAAAAATACAAAAAGAAGACTTATGTATTTTTGCTTTATTTTCCTTATTTGATTAAAAAATTGAAAAATAAAAAACCACTAAAAAGTCAGATAAAAGTCCTTAGATTTTCTAATTGACTACTTAGTTTTTATTTGTGCTCCCTGAGTTCAACCCTGGTCGCTATATCAGTTTAATAAAAGTAGCAAAAATCACTCATCTTCACTGCATGATTTATTAGTGGTTTGAATAATTTTCTCATTTACCGTGAATTTGATTTGACTCACAATGACATGTAATTAATCACTTAACTCAAATTGGATTATTGGCACATCAACCTTCCAAAATCTTCAAATTTGTAGAAAAAGTCCACCCAGGTGCGTACTCACATGCATGCTCACATGCATGCCTCGGTATTTTGTTGAGAAGCCCCGTCAGTTTATGATAACTGCAAATATGTCCCCACATATAAGGAGAAATTATAGGGAGGCCCCTCTAACTTTTGAAAATTACAAATAGGTCCCTTAAAGGCCTATTTGTAATTATTTATACATTTATTTTCACATTTTCACTAAATTTATGCCCTTGCACTATTTTATGTCATATCTTGAGCATCTGTACTTCGATTCAGTTGATTTTGGTCTCATTTTATTGCTAGTTTTATACTCTATCTAATGGCATGGTAATTTCTCATTTTGACACTTAATTAAATGTGCTAATTTTTTATGATATATAGTTTCTTTTTCTCCCTAATTATTTTCCACTAATAGTTGGTTATTTTAAGTTCTAATGCTCAATTTGTCTCTTAAATCAAACTTTATTTTATTACTCAATGATTCGTTTAATTAGGGCATATTCATACATAGTTAATCGCTTGACATGCATGGAATTGTCTTGCATATTCCTTCGCTTTTAAATTGCATAAAGTAAAATTTAAATGGCATCTCTTCCATGCATAGCATTGTACTTGTATTTTGCACACTGTTTGCATGCATGCATATGAAGACCTAGATTCGAGAATTTAATCACTCATTATTTAATCAATAATTTTCAATGAATAGATGAGGAGGCCCGCGTCCCTATGTTCGACCTTGATATCTTACCAAGTAAGAATATTCCACAACATTCAAAGATTGTGATTTTTGATGTATCGAAATATGTCTCCTATACTACAATTATCGATAATTAAAAAGGCATTTTCACGATTCATCAAGCATCACACACACTTCAAATAAGTATGTGTTCAACATGAAACTTGTATATAAAAATGTACATAAATTAATAAAATTACGGGAAAAAATAAACCATGCAAAAGTCAATCAGTACACTAAGTTGAAAAAAATCGTAAAAGAAACTTCATTGATCGATATCTTATCCATATGAACTGAAATCGACCAAACTTACCACTATTATATTTCAAATAAAATTCTCTATTAAATGAAGGTGGGTTCATATGAATTGGAGTTAAGATGCAAAAGCCCAGTAATTGGAGTACATAGGTACTTGTACATTTGTATTTTAGGCCAATTCATTTATTTTCTATATTTTTAATCACCTTGTATTTTTAAATAATTCCAAATATTATATAAAACCTATGAAAATAAAAATTAAAATTAAAACCACTTAAAAATACCAAAATTGATTAATGAATACAAATAAATTGGTATAAGATACCTATTATGCAATATACATGTATTTATTTATACATATAAATAATATCACACAAATCTCAATATATATTTATATTTATTTACCTATCAAATAATTTTAAATATATAATTTATTTAAATAGTGTATTATTTACATAAATACCAAATGAAAATAGAAATACATAATATATATGTATTTATATTATAAGTAATAGTATATAAATAATATACCTAATATATATGACCGAAAAAAATCATCCTAAAATAATTTAGAAAATAATAAAAATTTTATATGTTTTAATTTTATTAAAAAACCATTTTCTATTTTATTTTCTCTTTCTATTTTGTCATGTAGTAGCCTACGTGGTCCAATTAGGGCGCGGGGAGCGTTGACTTGGAGTCAACATCCCCCCTTTTGACGCCTCTGACAACATTGTCTCCCTCCACTTTTTCTCAACGTTTTGCATCCTGATTCTTTTCCCATTTCCCAACTCCTTCATATGAAATGATTGTTGGATCTTCAGATTTTATGCCATCTTTTTGGATCCATCGAATAAGCCATGATCCGATCAAAACTCTAACCGAAAAGCTGCCTCCTATCTCATGCTATATAACTTCTCTCCTGAACTTTTTGAGATCCAATTCCCTTTGGGGGTGTTGTAACCCCTAGGATCTTCTCATAGTTGGAACATCCAACTCAATGAAACCATAAAGAGTTATAATTTTGTGCAAAATCTGGATGAACCATGTGTGTAGAAGAAGCTTTGTGGGAGCACCATTGTGTTCATTATACTTTATGCAGATGACATCCTTATCATTGGGAATGATACATGAATGATGGTTAGTGTTAAGATATGGTTGTCCAATATTTTTGAGAGGAAAGATCTCGGAGAAGTCTTTTATATCTTGGGTCTGAAGTTATTCAGAAACAGAGAAAAGAGGATATTGGGACTATCACAATAATGATACATCAAGAAAATCTTGGAAAGATTCAAAACGGATAATTACAAGAAAGAATCCCCTCTCTTAAGACATGGTATTCACTTATATAAAGGTATGGTTCCTCAAACTATTGAGGAAAAGAAAGTCGTGGCCAGATGCCCTTATACATCAGCTGTAGGAAGCTTGATGTATGCCATGATGTGTACAAGGCCAGACATCTGCCATGCAGTGGGAGTGGTAAATCGTCACCAATCCTGCTATGAAGATAAATACTGGACTGCAATGAATAGCATCTTCAAGTACCTAAGAAGAATTCAAGACTAACTCTTGGTTTATGGAGATAATGATATCCAAGTCTTACATTCATTGAGGCTTCCAATCAGATGTGGATGATAGAAAGTCAACCTTAGGATTCTTATTCCTGTTGAACATCGTGTTGTGAGCTGGTGAAGCAAGAAGCAGGACACCACGACTGACTCAATAGCCCCATCGGATGCTGCTAAAGAGACTATTGGACTTGTAAACCCTTGACGATCCATTAATGCAATAAAAGTTATTGTTTTATCATGTCCATCTAAAACGAATGCTTGAGAATACACTTAATATTAAGGGCCCTTTGTACAATTTGGGTTAATAACCATGGCCATATTGAATACCATGTAGTCGAGAGGACACAACTGAGTTAACATGTGATATTCAATAAAGGCCTCTAGTTTGAGAAAGAGAAGGAAATCTGTCTCTAAAGATTGATTTCCGACTGTCTTCTTGATGTAGGTCCTCTGCATAGGAATTGAGATTCTGAGATGTTGGAATAATCAAGTCAAAGAGTTGACTTGATGAGGTCAAGATAAATTAAGATATGAATCGTGACTGTCACGATCATGCACACATACTTTGTCCGAAGATAGATATACATCTATATGTCTATATACACACATTTGATAGACCAATTTGTTGGTGACCTAATCAAGGTCCATATACTGGCGACTTGGCGTGCATATGAAGACATACAGGAGGTATGATCTCTCAAAGGAATCACAGAGGTTCATAGTTGACTAACCGGGAGATAGAGCTCTCTCATAACCCTGAAATTGGATAGTTATCCACATTTAAAGTTATTATACAAGGATAATATGATCCCCTCGACATTATATCCAAGTATTTACATTTATATCTCATTAGTCCTTATTGGATTAGTACCCATAATATTAAATATTAATAATGAGATAATAATTGTTATTATCATATTTATTATTTGTAAGGTTATCTTTGTGAATATGATTCATAATATAATTAACTAATATGAATAATGATTCATAATAATTAATATTAATATGGATATGATTAGTATAATTATTTCAAGGCATTAATGTTAATGTGAATCAGTTGTAATTTAAATGTAATTTGGATTTACATTTTGATTTGGATTTATGAATATGATTCATAGACTTCAAGGGTCTTTCTCATAAAATCACCAATTATGATAATTGGATTATCATAAATATAATAAAGCAACAAACCAATTGAACAATCACCTTGGGCATGTACCATGAGAGTTTTAATTTGATTTGACTCTCAAGCACATTGATTGATTTGTTGCATTATTTATCAATTGATTTAATTGGTGGTTAAAAGAGATAAATAAATTCATTTATCTTTTTGAATAAGGACTACGTCTTGGCCCTTGATCCATGATCCATGATCCTATGCACCGTATGGTGGACATCCACCATGAGGAGACGGCTTCTCTTGGATGTCCACCTTTGCTATAAGAGGGAAATGCCTCTCTCTCAGCATACTTGTGATTCCCAATATTCTCTTGCCTTAAGAATTTAAAAGAAGACAAGAGTCTTGAGAATTCACTTCTCAATACACACCTACTCTTATAGCCCTACTCGTCCACTTTATCAAGTCTCTCTTCTCTCCATTAGCGTGACTTGTGGATGAAAAGATCATCTCCTTCTCCATGCTCCTCGTACTTGAAGAAGGATCAATTTCGTGCAACGAAATCAGGAGCTTGATCATCCTTTAAGTGGAAAATATCAAGAAGATGACATCGTAGTTTATGGGAAGCTACACGACTCATCACCGTGCCCACGATAGAGACGAACACGAATCGGATTTGATTCGGGTGGTCTCTTACTTTAGATACTCATGCTTCAAGAGGTAACCTTGATCTCCTCTCAATATTCATTAGAATATTAGAAATTGTTTTAGAAAAATGGTTTCCCCAATTTAATAGTTTCGTAAAGTAGAGATTATTATGTTGAAATTTCTAGATCATACGATGAACATACTATGTTTTAAGCAAAAAGTTTGCTAAATATCTCACACTTCTGTGATGCGAAGTTAATAAATTTTTATTCATTTCATTCATATGGAAAAGTGTGAAAGCTAAAGAACCCCATCTATGGGCTTAAACAAACTTCTTGTAATTGGGACATCATATTTGATGAAATCATAAAAGTTATGATTTCAGAGAGAATCTTGACGAACCATGTGGAGCTTAGTGAGAGTGCCATTGTTTTCATCGTGCTAAATGTAGATGAAGTCTTAATAATTTGGAATGGCATAAGGATGGTGATAAGTGTTTTACAATTTGGACATCCCACACCTTTGAGATAAAATATCTTAGGGATGAATCTTAGATTTTCGTTGTGAATTTGTTCAACGTGAAGAAAGGAGGGTCTAGGACCATCTCATTAGGGGTGGACCTTGGACAAAGCCCACGTGGGAAATTTCAAGGAAGGCTTCATTCCCTTGAGATTATAGTATTGACTTAACTAAAGGGATAGCTCCTTAAAGTGTAGAAGATGTGGATGCGATTGTTTAATTCTCTTGCACATCAGATATAGGACGCATGGTATTTTCCATTATATGTACAAAAGTTAGGGGAAGCTAACTACATATACTTCGAGAGCGGGGAGCAATACCTCCTCTGGCATGAATGTCTCAATAACAATCAACACTTCAAGGTTCACTTTCCTCCATTTGGGATCTGGTACTCAGCAAAAGCACCTATATCTCCCAAGCACTAAGCACCCTTCCTACTAGACAAAATTGGCTTAAAGACCTGCCTAGGCATCTTCCCAACCACCTTACTTATGATTTCTTGGCATTCAAGTCCAAGATTGACCTACTAAAGTCCACCTACACCCAAAGCACCAAGGACACTATATGTTTCCCAGGCAAGATGTGTCCTAACTTTCTCAATAAATGAATTTAGCTTACCATTTTTTATGGAGGGATTGAGGCTAAATTACATAAAAATTCTGATCCAAAACTATCCATCCTTATATCTCGTTTTTCATGTTATGATTCATTCACTAAGTTGAAATATGTCTCTTTAAGATCACCACCACAAATGCATGCATCCTATGTCTATCCGATGTAGAAACCCCTACCCATCTATTTATAAAGTTCTCTTTCACAAAAAAAAGTTCTTTTCGTGCTAAATATCTTTGACTTGTAAAAGTATTTGGAGAATGTTTTTCTCAATTTTGAAAACATTGTTCTAATTTATCCTCTTACCGGCATATGAAAACAGTGTGAGTATTTATGTAGGGGTTGACCTAGAAGGAGTGATGTACGAAGATCTCCCTAGATACTACTAATCCTCCCTCAAAATTTGCGAAGGATGTGATGTTTTCAATCGAGCATACAATATAACTTATGTTTTGTTGAGAAATGAGAGATTCATTTCTATTATTTGTTTTATTATGCTTTTTGTGGCTCAACATGCTCGACCTTTCCCAAGCCTTTTTTTCTTATTTTATAAAAACTTGTTCTTTTTTGTGCGTATGTATGTTTTACGCTCCCTGTGGAAGAATTTTTTGATTGTATTAAATATCAGGCTTCCAGGTTCAAGGTTGTTATCTTACTTGCCTAGTACTTTGGTGTCTCACATACCTTTTTTGATGCAACACATTGTTATCGTTTTCCTAGAAAAATGGTTATTTTCTATCCTTATCTGGAAAGATGGACAAACAATTCACGACTTTTATAAGAAGTAATGCTTAAAAATGTTGGGTTGAAACTAGGGATTTCATAGGGCAAATCAATATGGATATTTGTGTTTCCAAGTCTTCATTTATTTAGTAAATGGATTTAGATACATAAGTGAATATATTGATGCTGTTGAAAAATCACAAACCATATCCTTGAAAATGGATATGGTTATGGAAATATATAATCAGATTTGGACACAATAATTTAGTATATGGATATACATTATCCTACACATATGAGTGTCGCTTTATAACATTTAAAAGGAATATTTTATAAACATGAATTTAATGATTTACTAAATAAAAATTATATAAATTTTACCGATACAAAAAATAAAATGGAGATACGAGATGCAGGGATGCATGGTGAAGAAAAATGGGGAGGGGGTCGAGGATTGGGGCGTCGTGGATGAAGATTGAAAAAAGGAGAAGATGGGGCATCAGAGGTTTTGATAAAAGTCAGATTAGGAAGGGATGGAGAATGGACAGTTGGCTCGATTTTATTAGTTATCACTTTTTTTGGTATTTTGAGAAAAGAAAATGTCTAATAAAATTTATGATTCCTTTTGTTTCCTAAGTCAAAGAAAACAGAGAGAGGAGATCAAAAAAGGCGATGCACAAAAAATCAAATGGTTGCATATGCTAGAGATGAGTATGCTTACCTGACTCCAGCAATCTACATGCAAGATGATCTGCACATCAAATAAAATATAACATATGTGCAAGCAGAAATTGGCCTAGTAAAAATTTCTACTCGGGAGGCACAAGTTTATTATTTTGACTAAGTCCAACAATCTATACTTACAAAATTCTTTTAGGTGTGTGGAGCTAAGTCTACTTGGCTCAATCAAATAAAATCCTAAAACTAGGGGCTTCAAGTACACAAAACAAAGTAAAAGAAGGCAAAGAACTCAAAACCTGGGAAACAAAATAAAATAAAGGGAAAATAAGGAGAATAAAATATAGAAGTGAGAAAAACCACGAAAAATATGATGAGGCCCCCAGATGAACAATCATTCGAACAATGGACCTCAGAAAGTTCAAGTGTCTCTGAGTGTCTGTCCCTGTTTATTACAATAATAAATACAAATATAAAGATGTCTCTCTTAAATAAAAGAGACAAATAATTAAGAGGCTCCTCTTCTCCTTCTTATTAGTCTTCTCTTCTGCTCCTCCTACCGACCTGCAAAGAAGAGGTCGGTCTCTATTGTGCTTGGTTGCCTCGGCATCCTAGAAGATCATCCTCACATAGTGGGTCCTTGTAGAAAAGTTGACAAAGAGAGATGATTAGAACAGATAAATAATTATTTGAAATAAAAAGAAATAAAATACTAGAAATAGATAATATGCATAAAAGATACTATCCGACGTTGAACTCCAGCAATGATGCCATTTTATTTAAGAGGGAGATCAAGGATCCTAATGCCCGGTCTTGGAGGCCTGCGGTGCCTAACAAGTTGGGTCCAACAATCGTTGTGTCAACCGCTCTCTCGACAATAGGATCTCAACCACTCAAATAAAACAACAATCAACCCACAATGTATGAATACCGAATGCAAAAGTGTGAACCAAAAACTATTTTCATTTTAATTTTACAAAATATGCGTATAGTGAATAAGTGCAGAGTGTCGAACTATAGAGAGCAAATGTATGGATAGGTATTTATTGTCAACTAATCAAAATTAAATAATAAATATTTTTGTACTTTTTAGATTTTTTAGATTTTTATGGGTTTTTAATTATATTTATTTTTTGGGATTTTAATTGTATATTATGTTTTTTACTTTTACAATTTTTATTTCCTTTTATATATTTTTCTAATTTTCAATTTATTTTTGTTTTTAAGATATAATAAGTACATGTATGTGAATATATATAATATAAATGCGTATAAGTTATATGTATAATAAATATATAAAAATTTAAGATATATATAGATATGGCCCTTTTTATTTTTTAAAGGTATTAAATATATTTGGAAGTATTTATAATAATAATAGTAATATTATTAGGTTTGTAGGTATATATATGTATATATAGTCTATATAGGGTTTTGTATATATAAATATAACTATATATTGTTATAAATTATAAAATACAATGTTTTTATTTTTTAAATGTTTTTCTCTATTTTTCATGATATTTTCTTGTAATTTTTACTAATATTTAGGTATTTTTAATTGATTTCAAAATGTCAAAATAGTGACTAATAATAATAGGTCAGATTGTTTTGAATTTTAAAAATATAAAATAAATATAAAATTACTCAAAACAAATTTTATTATATACTATATAATATAAAAAATTATCCAACCAAAAATTATTATTTTTAGATTTTATAGAATTTTCACAAGTTTTTATAGGCTTAGGAGAGTTTTTCAATTTTAGGGTTTTTTGTTTATATTTTGTTTTGTAATTTTTGGTATGGAGTTATATTATATAGTAATAAATAATATATTATTTTTTGTAATTTTTCAAAGAGTTTTACATTTTATATTTTTAAAGTTAAATAATGAATAAATTGATCTTAAATGATATTTAATAAATGGAAAAATGAGAGGAAATGCTCAAATAAAAACATAGCGTGAACAAGCATGATATTTCATATTACTATAATTTTTCCAAGAAGTTACAACCACATGAGCTATTTAATCCAAAATAAAAAACAAATTATTTCACAACGCTAGCGGGGGTATATCTGTAATGGAAATAAAGTATGAGGGTTTACATGTAATTATATGCAAAAGTTTAATACTAAAATTACAAATTTACATACTAAACTGAAATACAAGAAACGATGGGGAATTTGAAAAGTCAATCGATCATAGGTGGTTGTAAAGTGGTCCACACAGGGCATGACCTATAGTGTTTTTGATGTGGTCGCACTCGACCGACCGACAAATTCAACAATTAATCCACGATCAATAAAAGAATCAAGCAATCAAAGAAGGTGAATTGTGGATAAAAATTTATTAAAACACCACAATAAATGTGTATAGTGACAAGCAGAATAGGGTGCCGAACTCAAGGAACAAGTTGGGTAGCACTATTATTATTTATCAATAAATTATAATATATATGCATAATATTTACTCACTTACTTTCTATTATTGTGGCTTTTTTAGTTATTTATTTTTTTGATTTTTTAATATATGTTTTTTATTTTTTATTTTATTTTTTTATTTTTTGATTTTTAATTTTTTTTTCTTTTTTATTTGTATAATAAGCATATATAAGAGTATATATATGTAATATGTATAATATAAGTAATATATATATATATATATAATGTATATTATAAAAATAGAAAAATCAAAAAATACAATAACGAATTGTCCTATTTATTTTTTCAAGGGATCTAAAAATATTTATAAAGTATTTAAATAAATAATAATCTAAGCAATATATAAATATATATAGGTATATAATACTATATAGGTAAAATAGTTATAAATATAGCTATAACTAGTGAAATATTTAATAAATATTTTTTAATGTTTTTTTATATTTTTCTTCCATTTTTGTGTCTTTGGTATTTTTTCTGCTAATTTTAGATATTTTTAAAATCCAAAATATACAAAATCAGGGACTTAATAAATAAACTGAATTGTTTTGTGATTTAAAAATAATAAATAGATTCAAAATTTCTTAAAACTAATTTTTTAACTAGAAAATAATATATATAAAAATATAGGACAGAAAAGGATTTTTTAGGATTTTAAAAATATTTTGTATTTTTTTATGGTTAACTAGGGTTTGCGATTTTTAGATTTTTCTTTTGTTATTTTTTTATGATTTTTGATCTATAATGATAAGATATAGTAATAAATAGTAAGTTTTGTTTTTGAATTTTTGATAAAGGTTTCATATTTTTGTATTTTTAAAGAAAACATGGAATAAAACACGCTCTTTTGATTTTTAATAAACAGGAAATGCATGAAAATGCAAAATAAAAATATAGTGTGGATGAGCGATTAATCAACATAATCATATTTTTTCATGATTTTTGGAGCACAAGAAGTATTTTTTAGAAAAAATAAAGGCATACACAAAAATAAATTAAGCTATTAACATCATTTATGCAATTAAAAATAAAGATCGGGGGTCGTATGCAAAAACACTACAATTTTTAAATGGCAAATTTATTTTTATATATTAAATTGCAAATATAAAACCTGGAGGGATATACAAGAAATTTTCCCAACTCACGTAGGGGGTCACTTGAGCTGAGATAGCACTGAACTCACATGCAAATCATGGGACTTACAAGGACTTCATTGCAATTCTACCACAAAGTTTTGTACTTCATAATATATTTACAAAACTATTTACTAAATACAAAAGGCATAGGGTTTATGTGCAATTTTTACCACTTAAGCCCGTTGTCTCAAGCCATTCTTCTTGTGCCACGTGGAGGACTAAAGGGTCTTCAATGCACACCATTTCGATGGAAACGAATAGTTCAACGTCTAACAGCTGGAATGAGGCTTGGAAGAACAAGGATGAATTCCACCTCCGACGAGCTTTGTCCTTCGATTCTCTACAATTCCGGTGATGGATCTTCAAGGCAACGATAACAACGGACTCATGCGACTCTTCCGCACGTGGAAGTCTCCTTCAGTTGAATGGAGAAGACTCAGACGATGATCTGGGGCTCTAATTAGATTCAGGTGACCTAGAGTACTTCCAGGTGCTCTTGCATGGTCTAGATGGATCTCCAAGCCACATATCCTACACCAAAAAATCCGGTGGCTCGAGGTCCTTGTCCTCAACCAAGGGTTGAACCTCTAGGCAGCGAGATGGGCAGAATGAGAAGGGCTTCTGGCAGAGGGAGGCAGAGGAAACTCGATTCCCAGATCCATGATAGATCTGGGTTAGCAAATGCAGGAGATCGTGGAGAATCAACTCAAAGGGGAGTAATATGAAATGAAAATGGGGGTGATTAGCAATCATGATTGAAGCAATTTCAACTTGGAGCTCAAGCTCCAAGTTAATTAGGACTTCCTAATTAGAGATAACCTTAGCGATTAAACTTGAAATTAATAGCAAGAAATAAAACCCAGAGCGTAAATTTACCTAGAAATGCACAAGAAAAGGTCTCAACCAGGTCATGGACCTAGGAGGCGGAACTGGTCGAAGCTACTCTAGTAGTGTCTTTGATCTCCTCCAGCGGCCCTTCTTCTTGCTACAAAAACCCACTCGCATGTTCATTTCACCAACTACATGCTTCAACGGTGTTTTGAGGGTCTAAGATGGCTCTAGGAAAGATCGAACTTCAAAATGATGGAGAAGGGTAGACTTTATAAGCTGATGAACTGGGATTTTTGAGGCATGATTGCATACCATGGAGCTGTGGTAGGTGAAGAAGGGATGGCTGGTGTGGGAGCAGGAGGTCTGAGGGCTAGGAATGTGGAAAGATCGAGGCGAAGGAGGTGTGGGACAAAGCGTGTAAATCGGAGAAAAGAGAGGGCCTGTGAGTCTGACACGGGCGACTGTGCGGGACATGATAGTTGACCGGAGGACAATGTCACTACCCCTGGTTGGTCTACATAGACCAACCAGAAAATAAGAAGTCAAAAATATTTTATAAATACGGTAAAAATAGTAAACGAATTAATTAATTTTTGGTTATAAAATAAAAAATGTTTCTAATTTTATGTAGTATTTTATATGTATTTTTATATATTTTTTCAAGGTCATCTTTTATAAGTTATTTTTTAAAGGTACATATATACGTAAATTTACGTGTATATTGAGTATTTGATTTTTAGTTTATATATATTATATTTAAGTGTTTTATATAATATTAATTTATTTAATTTCGTAGTTAAATATTTTTATTATATTTTTATGTGTTAAGTTATGTATTTAAATAATTATATACATTATTTTTAGAGGAAAGGGAGCCTACTTTGTGAAGTAGGTAACCATACCTACTTCACATCCTTTTTTTGCAAATTTTTATATTTTTTTGAAAAATGCCACCGTGGATTTTGATAACTATATCCCTCTAATATGTCATTAAAATTTTGTCAGAAACAGAGACTCCTATGGCATCCATCCAGAACAGGTAAAATACAACAAATCTGTGACCGTTAAAAAATGACCGTCTGGATGGAGGCCGTAGGAGTCTCTGTTTCTGATGAAATTTGAATGACATATTAGACAGATATAGTTACGAAAATCCATGGTGGTATTTTTGAAAAGTAAATAAAAAAATTGCGAAAAATGGATGTGAAGTAAGTAAGGTTACCTACTTCACAAAGTAGGCTCCCTTTCTCTTATTTTTATGTCTACATAAGTATATTTCATCTATATATAAAGTAATTAATTTATTTCAATTTTATTTTAATAATTTTATTTCACTTTAATTACGAATATTTGTTTTAAATAATATTTAAATATTTATAAAAACGAATTTTTTTAAAATATTAAAAAATAAATAGGTTGAATACAATATACATGTATATTGCACACTTGGAGCCCAAAACCTAACTTTTACATCTTAACTCCAAATTGAATGAAACCACCTCTATTAAATAGTTTATTAAATATTATATACAATTAATGTGAGTTTGGTCAATTTTGATGTAGTATGGAGAAGATACATGTCTGCAAAGATTTCTTTACGGCCTTTTATTTTGTATGTCTCAGACACACTACGTATTATTTTTCTGTGAAATCGATTTTGCATTTTTCTTTGTATTTTTATCTACAATATTCATTTTGATGTTTTTATTGTTTGAGGTGTAAAATTAGTAAAATAAGATAGGTGCTAAAAAACAATTTATTGGGTAAAATAGATTAGGATTTTGTGTATGATTTTATATGTATTATTGTACAGTCCTTCTACCCTATCCCTCCTATTTATTCCTTGTCAACTAAGTCATCATGATGACTGGGTCTCAGGGTCTAGGGTCACTTAGTGTCTTTGTCATTTCATCTCTTTTTCTTTTCTTTCCATTATTCTTTTATTCTGGAATTGAATACAATAATTATATGATATTTTATAGACTATTCTGTATAATATATAGAGTATTTATTTTCATAAATTATTGATATATAAATGCATTTAACTTGGTATTTAAGGCTAACAAGAAAGAATAAAGGTGATGAAGTGAGGATACCTCATGTGTGGATGTACGTGAGGTGGGCTAGCATGGATTAATATGTAATATCGATGAATGCGTGGGGGCTCCATGCAATTTTTACATATTTATTTACATGATAAATAATATTTACAGGACTAAAACAAAATATACAAAAAGGTGGGGAAGTGCAATTACCCCCATTAGTGTGCGCAATGGACGGCTCTGGATCCTTCACTTAAATGCATCTGACGGTCTGGAGCTCAACGAGGGTCTGATATCTATTGCTACTCCTGAAGAAAAATCGCCCAAACTTGCTTCCAATCACAAAATCTCCAGTCTTTGACAGTGGTTCCTGCTACTGGGGTGCTCTACATGATAGGCCAGATGATCCGTAGCTGATGGATGCCTTAGATGGGTCTAGGACCCATCGATGGGGGCCAGTAGATTGGTGCTCGAAGAAGGGAACCTGGAGCTTGTTTCCTTACAAAGATACCCCTCAGAGGAGGTATTCAAAATCTGTAAATAGTATAGAAAGTATAACGACACACGAGCGAAGGTTCTAGCTGTTATTGGTAGAAGATCGTGGGGTGAAATGGAGGTGGAGTGGAGAGGTCCGACGAGGCAACAAAGAAGGACCTTGAAACTTCAATTTAGGAGGAATATAAGGGGGCTGGTTGTACGGGAAAGTGAAGAAATAAAAGGGGAGTGTGAGAGATGATCGACGAGTCGAAACAAGGGAGAATACGATGAAACCGTGGTCAAAGCACTAGTGCTTCGACGAATACCACTCTAAAAATACAAGCTATGAACAATGATAAAAGGATAAATAAACCATAGGAATCGAAAGACAAGAAATAATTCAACCTGAAAATGCAATAAAAGGGCAACTCATACCTGGGGTTTAGCTTAAGGAGCAGATGCACGGTGAAGGCAAAGCTCCGGCCATGGGATCGAGCCATCCAAAGCACTTATCCATGTCGACAGGCTGGAGAGTTGGTGTCACCACAAGTCAACCCAGAGGTGATCCTTTGGTGTTATGCACCTAGAAATGGTGATCAAAAAGAGAAGGGGAGATTTGGAATCCTATTTATGCATAGATGAGAGGGCTACAAAGATCGGGGGATCATGGGCGATGGAGTGAATATACAATTGATCTAGGGTCATAGCAATATGGGGATGCAAGGGTAAGAAAAACGAGGAAGGGCTTGAGGATTGGGGTGACATGGATGAAGCGTGAAAAAAAAGAGAAGATGTGGAATCAGAGGTTCTGACAAAAGTCAAAGGGAGAAGGGAACGAGAGCGGATAGTTGATTGGGGGTCAACTGTTTGCAAACCCTTATTGGAGCACCTAAGCTCGCTAAAGGACAAAATAAGGGATAATTTCATTAATACATTGAATAAAAATAATAATTGATGTTACTATTTTTTGTCAAAACATGAAAATATTTATTATTTAATGTATTATTCTAATTTTTATCTTTTAAAAAGTTAATTTATTATGAGTTAATAATTTCATGGATATTATAGGTATAAATACATGTAATTAGCATATTTTATTTTTATTTTGTATTGTAAATTTTATTATTTTATCCAAGTATTTTATATATTTATAACTTGTTTAACTATGTATTTACATATTTTAAATATATTTTGGGTTTATTTAGTTACTTAAATATTTTTGTGCATATATTATATAGGGTTAATATAGGCATGTATTACCTATATATTTTATAACTTTATTTATTTTTATACATTTACAATTTTATTCTGATTTTATTATAGATATGCATTTCAAGTATTATGTGCAAAGTTATAAAAATACAAGAGTGTGAAAAATATAAAGAATGAATATATGAATATTTTATACATGTAGATTGCACAATGAGGCCCAAAATTCAACTTTTGCATCTTAACTTAAAATTGAATTAAACCAACTTCATTATATAGAAAATTTAATGTTATAAATAATAAAGGTGAGGTTGGTGAATTTTGAATATGTATGGAGAAGATACATGTCTATACAGTTTTCTTTATAGCTTTTTATTATGTGTGTCCCATGCACATTGTGCATTATTTTTAAATGAAATAAATTTTATATTTTTCTTTGCAGTTTTATGTACAATTTCATATAAAGAGTTTATTGATTCAAGGAATAAATAATAAAGAATAAAATAGATCTCAAAAACTATTTATTGTCAAATAAAATTAGGGTTTTTGAGTGTTATACGTACAATTTCTCTCCCCTATCTCCCCTAATTTATTCTTTGTCAATCAAGTCATCATGATGATTGGGTCTCAGGGTCTAGGGTCAGTCAGTGTCTATGGCACTTCCCTCGTTTTCTTTTCTTTCCTTTATTCTTTTATTTTGGAATTAAATACAATATTTTATATAGTATTTACACAGTATTTTATATGAATTATTGAGTGTTATTTTGTATAAATTAATGTTATATACATGCATTTAACTATGGATTTAGTTTCAAAACATGAAAGAATAAAGACGATGAAATGGAGATTCATTAGCGCAATAGTGCAAGCGAAGGAACCCCGTGGCTTCAAAGAAGCAAGCTTGTGGAGAGGAAGTACCAAATCATTCGGGAGATCCCAAAATGTAGTAATATCATGATTACCAAGGTCACCTCTACCAATAATATTGTTGATCCGGGACCAAGCTGTTGACTCAAAAGGACTTTGTCCAACTTATAATTAATATGGGGTTAAGAGTTGTACATGAATGGCTCTGAGGGATAGTAGGTAACTCCTTAACTTGTAAGCCCTTGGCAATCCACTAATGCAATAAAAGATATTATTTTATCATGTTCATATGAAATGAATGATTGTGAATATACTTAATAGAAGGTCCCTTTGTACAATTAGTTTTATGTACCATGGTAATATTGAATACCGTGCATTTGGGAAATACACCTAACTCAACATGTGATATTCAATAAAGATCTCCAACATGAGAAAACGAAGGCAATATTTCTCTACATACTGATTCCCGACCGGCTTCTTGATGTAGGTCCTCTACATAGGAATTGAGATTCGGAGGTATCATAATAGTCAAGTCAAAGAGTTGACTTTATGAGGTCAAGATAAACTAAGACCTGACTTGTAACTGTCATGATCAGGCATACATCCTATGTTCGAAGACATATATACATCTATATTTTTAAATATGCACATTTGACAAATCAATAGATTTGTAACCTAATTAAGGTACTATACCGATGAGTTTGTGTGCATATGAAGACATGGGAGAGGTATGATCTCTCAAAGGAACCATACAAGTTCATAATTGATGAACCATGATATAGAGCTCACTTATAACCCTGAATTGGATAGTTATCCACATTTCAAGTCATTATACAAGGATAATATGATGTTCCGGACATTATCTCCAAGTATTTACATTTGTATCTAATGAGTCCTAATTGGATTAGAACTCATACTATTTAATGTCGATATTGAGACAATAATCGTTATTGTCATATTTGTTATTTATAAGGTTATCTTTGTGAATATGATTCACAAATATAATTAGTTAATATGATTAATGATTCTAATAATTAATATTAATATTAATATGATTAATATAATTACTTCAAGGCATAAATGTTAATGTGATTCTCATTAGATTTTACATGTAAATTATATTTACATTTTGATTTGGATTTATGAATATGATTCGTAAAATTAAAGGGTCTTTCTCATAAAATCACCAATTATGATAATTTGATTATTACAATGATAATAAAGCAACAAACCAATCTAACAACCACCTCTGGCATGTACTTCGCTTAGACTCTCAAGTTTGTTGGTTGATTTGTTGCATTATTTTATCAATTGATTTAATTGGCGGTTAAAAGAGATAAATCACGTCTTTTATTTTGTTGAATAAGGACTACTTCTTGGAACTTGATCCATGATTCTATGGATCATATGGCGGATGTCCACCATGAGGAGAAGACTCCTCTTTGACGTCTAGACTTTCTATAAAAGAGAGGGAAATGCCTATCTCTCAAAGCATGCATGTGCCTCCCAATATTCTCTTGCCTTGAGAATTTAAAAGAAGAGAATAGTCTTGAGGATTCACTTCTCAGTACATGCCTACTCTTCTAGCCCTACACACCCACTTTATCAAGCCTCTCTTTTACCACAATCTTTGAATGTTGTGGATTGTTTTAACTGGGAAATTCTACCAAGGTTGATTATAGGGACATGAGCTACCTTAATATATTTATTGTGTTTTGGTCAATTAGAAACATGTGTGAATAAATTCTCATTTGCAGGCCTCAATGCTATACACACAATAAAATGCAAAATAATGCAATTGTATGATGCATATATATTTAGTTGATTTTTAGATGTAATTTTAAGGTGATGCATGAACACAATGTATGCATGAATGCAAAGGAAAAATATGCAAATAATTATTACAAACATACCCTAGAAGATCACAAAATTAAGCATCAGATTTTGGCTTCAATTTCATTGTCACATTGAGCAATAAAATTAACGTGAACAATCATCTATTAGTGGTAGAAACATATAAAGCGAGGACACATTAAAAATTCATCATATTTCATTTGGTGTCAGATGAGAAAATTAAACTGCCATGGTATAAATGATAAAATAAGGAACAAAATAACACTGAAATCATTTAAATTGGACTAAAGATGCTCAAGTTATGCTAAATGGAATGCAAGGGCATGAATGTAATAAAATGTAAAGAAATAAAGGATAAATATCACAAATAGGTCCCTAAAGAGACCTATTTGCAATATGCAAAAAGAATCTGGGCCCTACTATAAATTTTTCAATGCGCATAGGGACATCTTTGTAATTCCGTAACTTTGCGAGGGCCTCCATAAAATTTACCCAGGCACGCACATGAGGCATGCTCCTAGTGACCAAATTGCAAATTCTAAAAGGTCCAGGGTCTTTCTCGCAAATTACCCAGCCCCCACAAGTGGCGCACGTGAGGGAGCCAAGCTCAGGGTATGTCGCAAGTTCGAGGACACGTGGCTGGCATTGGAGGTTCGACGAGAGGCTCAAGCAATCCGAACCTGGAGGTTCGACAGGAGGCTCGACCGTGCCACATGGCGTCATAAGAGCCATCCGTTCAAACAGATCAGGCGGTATTTGTACTTCATTCTCCGTCGCAGACCACCGGAGGAGGCTACGCTCCGACGACCTCTCTGTGGCTCCTCCGTTCTCTGAAAGACAGCATTATGGTTGAGGAAGATAGCCATTGAAGCTCGAACGATTGCAGAGGCACGAGGATGGCTGGAAGCTGCTGGCGATAAAGTATCACCTGAGGAGGAGCTGCAGAGTGGAGTTTCGATGTAACTCCGAAGGTTTTTCGACCTGCAAGTGTTACGTGCAAATAGCCGAAGCAAGTGGTGCATGCGTGCGAGTTGAGTGAGGTGAGATGGAGGCCATGGGGCGATGGGAGGCAGTGGCCAGAAGCTTCATCTCCAGTGGACCGGGGAAGAAGATGGGTCGGAGTGGGGGTGGTTCTGGAGAAGGGAAGGGAGATGGATGCCGGAGCTTAGGGTATGGTTGGTGGCTGGTGAGGGTGAAGATGAATGTCAGGAAAATTAGAAGAAACTAAGGAAATAAGAATGCGAAGGGTACCTCGTCCGAGAGGGGAATCTTGTGGAGGAAGAGGCCTGGGGCAAGCATCGAAGGATGCTCTGGGTCATTGCCCGACATGCGCGGCTGTGTACGGCGCTCAAGCTACCGCCAGTAGTGGCGGAGCTTACATGGAGGAGGCGCCATTGATCTCACCTTAGAAACCGAGTCGTCTTTGCCTCTACACCGCCCTCTTTTGTCACCAAAGGGCAGAGGGAGCTGGGCCACAACCCTTGTGAATGGTGGATGGCGTGAAGTTGTGGTGGGGGTGGAGGTTTTATGGGGGGTCCGGTCATTTCAGATGGTGATGGGGAAGGTTTTGAACGGTTGTAGGATTGATGGAGGAGTGATGGCGGGGGTAGTGAAGGGTGCGCGAGAAAGGTGGAGGAACGGGTAATGTTTTGGAGGTGTTAAGAGAGGAGGAGCGTAGCTGGAGAGAAGGCTAAAAATGTAAGGGGGCACAGAGGTAGGTACATGATAAACGGGAAAAATTAGGCCGAAGTCGTGTCATTCCACAAGGTGGAAGGATAGTCGATGATGTAACCTCAGAAAAAAATTTCTCGATTAATCAACAGATAACCCACAATATGAATCAAGAAATGAAATATCAAAAATATGGAGTTAAAATTTATTATAGCTCTACAACAAAGTGTATAGCGTGTAAGTATGTGTAGAGGTTAAAAACTGGGAGAAACAGGAGGAGGAGGAGGCAAAATGCAATGCTAAAAAATTGTCTTTTATCTCTTGTCCAATTTATTATTTTTGTGGGTTTTTGATTTTATAATTTTCACTTTTTTTGGTTTTATATTTTTTGTAGTTTCTTTTTATATGTTTCAATTTTTATATTTCTTTTTTAAATTTAAATATAATATATATGTACATATGTATATGTAGAAATACAATAAAACATATATAGATACTATAAGAACCTAAATATATAAAAATAGGCAAAATATATTAAATAAGATATTTTTGTGATTTTTATAATTTTTTATTTGTGTGTTATTTTCTGGATTTTTTTCTAATTTTTATGTATTTTAAAGTCAAAAATATCCTTAGTATGGGATTAATAAATAATCCGAAATCGATTTGGGTTTTAAAAATAGAAAATAGTTCCCAAAATTACCCAAATTAATTTTAATATATATAAACATGTATATAAATAAAATTAAAAAAACAGAAAAACATATCCTTGGTATTTTGTAGAATTTTTATATTTTTTGTCAGATTTTGGAGCTTTATGATTTTTATCATTTTCTTTTTTATTTTAGGGGTTTTTGTTTTCTGGACTCAATACATAAATATATAAACCATATATATTTTTTCGGAATTTTTTCAAAATATTTTAATATTTTTTGGTATTTTATATTTTAAACATGGAATATGTATGCTATTTTTCATTTTTAATAAGTAGATTAAAAGTAAAAAATGTAAAATAAAATATGGGCATGAATATGCATGACGTAAAGCATGTAATCCTATTTTAGGAATTTTTCAGAGCATAGTAGGTATTTTTAATAATTAGATTAATAACACAAAAAATACTTGTTCTAACAGAGGCCTATTTGCAATAAAAATAAACTTCAGGGGTCATAGTGTAAATTTTCCAAAAATATACAATGCAATTAAAATTTTATTGGACTTTTTAATGAATACAAAATCGCCATTTGTATACATGTAAAATACCCATCACGTGGGACTACATGTGATGCAAGCTGGGAGGAACCTAAATACAAATAAAATAAGTCCACGAGCCTCTCAACAATTTTTTACAAAAACATACAACATTCATTTCAATTTATTGGACTAAATAATAAATATAAAAACTTACAGGGGTTTCTCTACAATTTCGCCACCTCACGTGGGACGACACATGAGGTGACGTGGACTGGACCCAAGTACAAATAAAATAAATACATGGGACTTTGTGCAAAATGTCCACTTTATTTTAAATGTCTAACTTTATTTACAAGACTAAATAATAAATACAATAAAATCCGGGGCTAGGTTTTTCAATTTACCCCATAATAGGTGCAATCGGACTCTTCAGATCTCTTCACTTAACACATGTCAACACCTCGCGCGTCGATGATGGTTCGCTTTCTACGGCCTGGATTAGATCAGTGAAGGTGATATGATGGTGGAGATGTGGCTCAATCTTATGTCTCTTGCTGCATCTGGAGGCACCTTCATTATCCAACGGAAATGGAGGGGACTAGAAGAACCGGGAGGAACTCACCGCTGGCGAGTTTCCCCCGATGAAATCTCCCTCTCCCGCTGGTCTTCGCTGCTCCAAAGGGCTCCAAAAGGTTGCTGACGAGGTTCTCTGTCTGTTGTGGGTTTCAGAAGGACCGAAGAAGCACCGGAGTGCCACCACGACGCAATAGAAGAGATGGCTCCCCAAGTACCTCCGATGAAGTGCGAAATGTCCCCCATGCCTTCCTGCGATCTGAACCTGCACAGACAATGAGTATGGCTCGAAGCAAAGTGCCTCGACCTCTAGTGAAGCTGGGATGCACAAAAGGGAGGCGGAGCGGAAAGGGTCCATGAGTGACGGTGGAGAACCCTTGAGTCGCAGATCGAGGCCCGATCAGGTGGCAAATGGGTGGTTCAGATAGAGAAATGGAGGGTGATCGAAATGGTATGGATAGCAGGGTCGAGACACATGTGAGGCACAACGGAGGGTTCGTCGGAGCTGAGCTCCGACGAACTTCAAAACAGCCAATCTAGGTTAAATACCTAAGCTAATGACTAATTTAATGACATAATTAAAAAGCGGGAACAAAATTCTATATAAAACAATAAAATATGTGGCTCGTACCTGGCCAGAGGTCAAGGAGCAGGACGGTCGTCGGAGCTGGCTGCCTGGGTGCACTTCCGCCCGCCTTTGACTGCCGCAGACCTGAGGGGTTCTCCCTCTGTCACAGGGAATCTCACTTTGGTCAAGGCTACGGGGTTTCAGGGGTAGAAGATGACCAAAATTGTGAAGAGGAGCAGAGGTATTTATTTATATACATGTATATGCACCCTTATTGTCCGGCCAATAACAAGGAATCGATGATATGTACAAGGTACCTAAGGGTTGGGTGTGTATGTACAATGTTGGAGGAGTATTTCTTGTGAAGGAAGGATTCACTAAAGATGGATGGGATGCCCAGGAAAAATGGCGGAAAATCGGGGAAAAGATGTTTGCATTACGTCAACAAGCTGGAGGTCAAGTTGACCTGAGGTCAACCAACGGAGTGCCTTGATTTGGCCACATCAACCGCTAGAAGACAAAACATGCTGAATTATTAAAAATAGTTAATTTAAAATAGTAAATGATTTTATTAATTTTTATATATAAAATAAAATTTTTTTATTATTTTATATAGTATTTTATTATGATTTTTATTTTTTTGGCATTATTTATTAGGAGTTAATTTTTATTGGTGTATTTATAGGTATATTTACCTATGTTTTGTACATTTTTATTTTTATTTTGTATATTTTGTATATTTTATTATTTTATTTTTTTATTTTATATATTTATAAATTATTTTTATGAGTATAAATATATTTTTATTTTATTTTTATGATGTTATTTGTACACTTAAATAAATATGTACATTATGTAGGTATGTCTATAGGTATTTTACCTATGTTTATATACAAATTTTTATTTTAATGTATTTTTATGAGTTTTATTTTTGTTTTATATTTTTAGTAGAATATGAATCATATTTACAATATATAAAAATATAAAGAATAAAAAAATGAAAGAATATATTTCTCCTTTTATTTATTTACATTCATGATTGTTGGTATTTTATCTATGTTTTCACATAGATTTATTTTATTACACTTCCATTTTAGTTTTATTCTAGTTTTAATATACACATATGTTATAAATAATAATTATAAAATTATAAAATATAAATTTGTAAAAATAATGAATAATGAATAAATTGGATATTTTAATCGATATAATATACGATAGGGGTCAAAAACCTAACTTTCACACAGTTACTCCAAAAAATCCAAAACTACCACATTAAATATCTTGTGAAAAGTTATATACAATTTTGATATGTTTTGAGTTTTTATTTGAAAGATATGGGTCTGTGAAGTTTAGTTTTTGGCTTTTTATTTTGTGTATAAAATGTATACTGTGTATTATTTTTGTACAAACACAATTTTATATTTTTATTTACATTATTATCTACAAGTTTCATGTACAAAGTTTGTTTATTTGATCAATAAATAATAAAGAATAAAATAGGAGTCAAAAATGCATAAATAATGAATGAATAAATGGTATTTTTATTCTATTTTGGCCCTTATCTCCCCCTACTTTATTCCTCGTCGACCAACTCAATTCTTGACTTGGTCTCGGGGTTTAGGGTCATAAAATATTTTCAATATTTTATTCCTTTTTTCCTTCTCTTTATTCTATAATTTTGGCATTAAAAATTTTATGTTACACACAATAAATAATGAATGCTATTTGTACAAATTGATGCCATTTACATGCATTAGCTAGGGTTTTTAAGGCCAAAATGATAGAATAAAGGTTACAAAATGGAGATCCATCAGTACGCTGGAGGTAGGGGACGACTGTCGAGCTGTTGGATCTTACAATCCAATGGCTTGGATGGAGGCGTGGGCTAGGGGTGGAGATCAGATCTTAGGATCTGATCTAAGGGGTAAGGGGTGGGCTCTAAAGAACGATTAATATGGAAAGGTGTGGATCGATCTAAGGGTGATGGGAGAAGGGGCGACATGACATAAGGAGAGGTGTAGGATGGTGAAGCGATCGGGTGGCTGAGAGCTGGGCGGAGGCGAGCAGTGGTGATCTGATATGGGATTAGATCGAAGGGCTGGGAGTGAGTGGAAGAGGAATGGCGGAGATGGAAGGAGGGCCAGGGGAATCAGACGACCAGGAGGAGCGTCGGATGGCGGAGGAAGAAGCGGGCCACATGGGTGGCCCTAGAGAGCGCTGCATGGCCCAATAAAAAATCAGAAATTATAAAAACAAATAACAATAAAAAAGAAATAGCTGGAGGAAAAATTAGGAAAAAAGTCAAAACATGAAAGTTGTATATCTCGATGAGATCTACAAGTTTCATGTTGAACAAAAAGTTAAAGGAGGTCATTTGTACAAAAGGCATTTTTGAGGGTATTTTCAAAGGGTTAAAAACACCGATTTTGGGTTTTGAGATTTTGTTTTTATATTTTTTAGTTCTTTTAAGGGTTAGGAAAATTATAAATAATTATCTTAACCTAATTTTTATGGGTTTTTAATAAGAAAATAATTAAAAGTAAATAATAGTAATTAAATATAATAATTACATGTTTATTATACATAATATTATAATAGATAATAATGAGGAATTATTGGTGATTTTTATTGGATTATTTAAGGTAGGGGATTACGAATTGATTTTTAGCATGATGAATACGAGATTCATCATACCCATATACTTAAACCATGTTCGTCCTCGAGCATTTAAAGAATGAGGGATTAATTCCTCACGGTGCATGCAAATGTTTCAAGGCTCAATTTTTTCGAAGATCCTCAATTTAAGTGATCCTAAAATTATGGGCTCAACCATTCTCTAGTCAGAAGGAATCCAACTTCGCTAATTATCACTCTATCTTTGTACATAAATTATAAGGATATGAAATTTTAGTGTACTGTATTTCATGAGTGTCGAGTTGAGACATCACTTGAAGTTCTAGTCCAGGAGACTCTCCTCTAGACCTAATCCTCAACACTAGAGAATAAGTCCATTCTTTCTTCAGTCAACCATCTCATTAGTCTGTCAGAGTTGAAATGTAGATGGTCTGTCAGATGATGGAGGGACATAGGACTATGTCTATTTTTCTCTCCCTTACATTGGAACAAGGGGCCCTCTCGAGTGCCTTATTACTCAACACAAGTAGATTTTTAGCTTGTTGTTCAATGTGTCGATCTAGAGAATTCGGAGTCGTCTGCTCTTATTTTTCTGGGAGTACACTGGGGTGTGTCTTTTTTGAGTATCTAAGATACCTTCGACACCCATACTTCTATCACTATACGATGCAGAGCCCTTTTATGGTGTTGGACCGACTCCTTTGTCCTAATTAGAGCTTGGTCCAAGTGGACACTTTGAAAATGGTTAGGATCACTCACCATTGGTGGAAGCTCATTTTTGTAATTTAACTTTGGAGAATAGAGCTTTTCTCTGAGAGAACGTCTCTCTATTTTCATTTCATTTGTTTGACTAGCTCCACTACTTTTATCAAAAGTTGACGCACACTGATCAACAATTTAATTATGTTTCATCACACCTTGGCACATATGTAAATATCAAAGAGATAGCATATGAACTTGTTCACATACTGGCTAGGGTTTTGCTGACACCCAGGTTTCTTGAAGCCTTTATTAACTTTATCCCATCCTTGAGAATCATTAGATTGGGTCTAAGCTCAAATCACCAATCCTAGTTCTGCAAGTGATAACTCAACTCATCTCATCAATCATGCAGTTGTGAAAGTGAAGTGCTGATCATATTTTTTTGAAGGTAGAGATGAAGAGTGCAATATAGCGCTTAAATCTTTCAAACTAGGGAATTGTGGATTATTAAGTTCAAAAACCCTAATGACTGAGGCATGTTAACTCAGACTCTCAAGATCATAGAAATCAAGTGTCCTCAAAATCCTCAAGCCTTGAGTGAATGTGAATTTGTCAAGAATACACCAACTCCTTATTTTTTTGTGATTTTTTCTTTTTTTGCAAATTTTATGAATTTTATTTTTCATTTTTTAATCTTTTGAGAGACTATGACTAGCCCAGTCTCATATGAATAGTTGCATCTACTCCCAGCCAGTATGGGTGTAAGTACGAACCACAAGACGGACACGTGTTCCTTAAGGACAGATCCATATACAGTGTCCTCTAAACCACCCACTCTGCTAAGGGAAACCGAAGTTCCCTCACTGAAGAGTAGCTACTCATTTTTAAGCATAGTAGTCAGAGTCTCAATCTAAGTAGAGTTTTTAATTTTTCAAATTTTTATGGAGTTTTTGGAAAAAGGTTTTACTTACACCAAATTAATCCCTCATTTTTTAAGAAAACATTTTTATGGGAATTTTTGCAAAACCCATTTTACAAGCTACTTAAACCAAGCCGAAAAAGAATTTTCAAAAAGTTTAAAAATATACGAGCTATGGCTAAAGTAGATATATTGTAATATATAGTATACCCCCTATACTTAACTTTTGATATGCCCTCACAACACAAGTGATATGAAGCCATGGCTTGGTTAAATATAGGACGATATTTATGTATATGAAGATAGAGCGAGAGATAGATGAATGACTCGGGTCCCCCCATACTTAGGCTAAAAATATCCTAAGTAAAGGATCTGAATTGGGGGGGTATGTTCAGGGTTGGGAGGAGCATTTACACTAAGATACAGGGGGGAAGGGATGAATTTTAATAGATTATAAAGTTTCAGGAGAGGGTGTGTGTGTATGGGCATTGTGTACATATAAGATGTTTGGGGGGGGGGGTGATTGCGTGAAATGTACAGAGAGAGGAGAGGAGGTGGTGGATATGTGCAAATGTGTGTGTGGGGGGGGGGGGGGGAGGTAGATCATCTAGTGATCTACTTTTTTTCTTCTTTTTTACTTTTTTTTACATCACGTGAGCCCTCAAATGAGGATCGCTAAAAATGCATATGCAACATACATTTTTTTTAAAACATGTAAATGCAAGCATGACTGACTAAAATTCCTATACTTTTCCAAATCTTTTGCAACCTTCTCAACGAGAGCTCCCAACTCCAAGCATCCATGGAGATCAAGCGTCCTCGATCTTCATGGATCCTACCACAAAAGAGAAATGCTAGAAAAATAACAACGAAAATAATCAACAGAAAATGATGCAAAAATGCATGAAGAGAAGACCCACAAATTTTGAAAATATTCAACATAAAGACATGATTCAAAATTCAACAAATAATAAAGGTGAGTCCTATCCCTGACAATGACACCATTCGATGAACGTGAAATTCACCTCTTTAATAATCATGGAATGTCGTAGTATAGGAGGTGAAAAACGGTCGATCAAAAACCACAGTGTTTGAATGTTGTGGAAAATTTAGACTTGGCAAGTCTACCAAGGTCAAACAAAAGGACACAAGCTACTTTAATCTATTTATCAAATTTGGTCAGTAAGAATTATGTATGAATAAATCCTCATTTTCAGGTCCTCGTGTAGATGTAGAATAAAATGCAAGCTGAATGATACATGTATTTTTAGTTGATATTTCGATACAATTTTAAGGTGATGCATGAACACAATGTATGCATGAATGCAAAGGAGAAATAAGCAAATAATTATTACAAACATGCCCTAGAAGATCACATAATTAAGCATCAGATTCTGGCTTCAATTTCATTATCAAATTTGGCAATAAAATTAATGTGAACAATCATCTATTAGTGACAGAAACATATAAGGCGAGGAGACATTAAAAATTCATCATATTCCATTTGGTGTCAGATGAGAAAATTAAACATGCCATGAGATAGATGATAAAATACGAAATAAAATGACACTGAAATCATGTAAATTGGACTAAATATGCTCAAGTTATGCTAAATGATTGCAAGGGCATAAATGTGATAAAATGCGAAGAAATAAAGGATGGAGGGACCTATTTTCAATTTCAAAAAATATGGACCCCTCTGTAAATTTTTCAATGCACGTAGGGGAATCTCTGTAATTCCATAACTTTACGAGGGCATCCATGAAATTTACAAATTCCAAAATATCTAGGGTCTTTCTCACAAATTACCCTGCCCCCACACACGATGCATGTGAAGGGGCCAGGCTCGGGGTGCATCACAGGATTGGGGACACATGACTGGCATTGGAGGTTCGACGAGATGCTCGGGAAATCTGAACCTAGAGGTTCGACAGGAGGCTCGACCGTATCACGTGGCATTATAAGAGCCATCCGATCAAATAGATTGGATGGTATTCGTGCTTCATTCTCCGCCGCATACCACTGGAGGAGGTTGCGCTCCGGCGGCCTCCCTATGGCTCCTCCATGCTCTGAAAGACATCCTAATGGTCAAGGAAGATGGCTAAGGTTTTGGCATTGAAGCTCGGACGACGGTAGAGGCACAAGGATGGCTGGAAGCTATTGACGATGAAGGATTACCGAAGGGGGAGCTGCAGAGTGGAGTGTCGATGTAACTCCGACCATTGAGGGTTCTTCGACCTGCAAAGTGTTAGATGTGAATAACCGAAGCAAGTTTTGCATGCATGCAAGTTGAGTGAGATGAGAAGGAGGCCATGGGGCGATGGGAGGTGGTGTCTAAAAGCTTTGTCTCTGGCAGATCGGGGAAGAAGGTGTATCGGAGTGGGGGTGATTCTGGAGAAGGGAAGGGGGTCGGCGTAGATGATTAATGGATGGTGGAGCTCAGGGTATGGTTGGTGGCTTGTGAGGGTGAAGATGAACGTCAAGAAAATTAGAAGAAATAAGGAAATAAGCATGAGAAGGGTACCTCGTCAAAGACGGGAATCCTAAGAAGGAAGAGGCATGGGAAGAGCATCAAAGGATGCTCTGGGTCGTAGCTTGGCGTGCACGGCTGTGCACGGAGCTCGAGCTACCACTGGTGGTGCAGAGCTTACATGGCGGAGGCGCCATGGATCTCACCTAAGAAACCAGGTCGTCTTCACCTCTACACCTCCCTCTGCTGTCACCGGAGGGCAGAGGGAGCTGGGCCACAGCCCTCGTGAATGGTGGATGACGTGAAGGTGTGGCAGGGGTGGAGGTTTTATAGGGGGGTCCAGCCATTTTAGGTGGTGATGGGGGAGGTTTTGAATGGCTGTAGGATTGATGGAGGAGTGATGGCGGGGGTAGTGAAGGGTGTGCGAGAAAAGTGGAGGAACCGGTGATGTTTTGGAGGTGTTAGGAGAGGAGGAGCGTGGATAGAGCAAAGGCTAAAAATGGAAGGGGGCACAGAGGTAGTGAAAAGTAACGGTCGGAGGTAGGTACGCTGGAGGTAGGGGACGACTGGAAAGCCGTTGGATCTTGCGATCCAACGGTTTGGATGGAGGCGTGGGAGAGGGGTGGAGATCAGATCTTATGATCTGATCCAAGGGCTAAGGGCTAGGTGATAAAGAACAGTTACGATGGAAAGGTAGGGCTCGATCCAAGGGTGATGGGAGAAGGGGTGACATAGTGCAAGGAGAGACGTAGGATGGTGAGGCGATCGTGTGGCTGAGATGTGGGCAGAGGCGAGTGGTGGTGATCTGATCTGGGACTAGATCGAGTAGTTGGGAGTGAGTGGAAGAGGAACGATGGAGATGGAAGGAGGGCCAGGGGAATCAGACGGCCAGGAGGAGCACCAGGTGGCTGAGGAAGAAGTGGGCCACGTGGGCGGCCCTAGAGGGTGCTACATGGACCAATAAAAAATCAGAAATTGTAAAAATAAAGAATAATAAAAAAGAAATAGCTGGAGGTAAAATTAGGAAAAATTCAAAAACATGAAAGTTGTAGATCTCGATGAGATCTACAAGTTTTATGTTGGAGAAAAAGTCAAAGGAGGTCATTTGGGGTTTTCAAAGGTATTTTTGATGGTATTTCCTAAGGGTTAAAAACACCAATTTTGGGTTTTGAGGTTTTTTTTGTATTTTTTAGTTCTTTTAAGGGTTAGGAAAATTATAAACAATTAACCTAACCTAAATTTTATGGGTTTTTAATAAGAAAATAATTACAAGGTAAATAGCAGTAATTAAATACAATAATTATAAGTTAATTATACACAATATAATACAAGATAGTAATGATAAGTTATTGGTGATATTTTTAAGATTATTTAAGCTAGGGGATTAAGAATTGATTTTTAGCATGATGAATACGAGATTCATCAATGGCCTTGTGGAGGAGAAGATCGTCTCCTTCTCCATGCTCCTTGTTGATGAGCGATCGAGTGACACAGGTTAGGGAAACAAATAATCAAAGGGTCATTGTGACCCAGATCACAAGGCTTAAGCTCGATCAAGAAAAGTAGAGAACCACACAATCACTCAAAACAATGTTAGCGGTCTTCATTATTTATTTCAACTTGGTATAGCAACCAGGGTCGAACATAAGAGGCATGAGAAATCCTTCAAAGTAGTCAAAATCAGACAATAAAATGCATATTTTTATTAATTCTTAATTTTGCAAAATTTTTTATACTTTTTAATTAAGGGAAAGAAGTAAGGAAACTAAGGGCACAAGCAAGCCTTTGCAATTTTTATTCAAGACTAAAATGCTAAAAAATAAGAAATAAAAACATTTTTGTGTTTTTTGAATATTAAAGAATTTTTGATTATTTTATGAGATTTTTATGATGTTTTTAAGATTCTATAAAATTCAAATAAAATCTAAACAAGGAAACATTGCACAACCGGGACACACATGCAAATTAAAAATAGCTAAAATGTCCTAATTCATGGGGAGCAATTTTATGAGAAAGTTAATAAAAAGAGCTACAAATAGAAACTAAAATTGTATTTTTCTGATTTTTTAGAATATTTTATGATTTTTAGAAGTGTTTGAGTCTTTTGTAATTTAAGATTTTTAAGGGTTTTTGAAATGAAAATGCTATTGAAAGCAAAACACACATAAACAAACACTCACGATTTTTTTTGGAATTTTTAACACATTTTTCTTTTTTTCATGTATTTTATAAAATAGACAATAAGATCTTTATGGTTTTTTATTTTTAAAAATAAAATATAATATAAAATTAATTCAAAATTTACAATAAATATTACATGTTAGCAGGAGATAACAATAATTTTTATAGAATTTTTGAAATTAATTTGGTAATTATTTATTAAAAACAAGACACATAGATTACAGGGACCTCGTTGTTAAAATAAAGTCTAGGGGCCAAATAATAACATGCATGAGAAACTCAGGGCCAACAGTGCAAAATGTCTAAGGAATAAACACACATGCTCATTAAACCACGCACATGGGTTTAAATACAAATATCAGAAAACTTTCATTCAAAACATACCATAGATGAAGTTCAGAGCAGATAATGCAAATACACCAGAATAGCACGTGGTATGCCACGTGAGTTCACACAAACAGGATTGAAATGCAAATACAGAAAATGGCAAATGTCCACATGCAAAATATTCAAAACATTTTAAACTACAACAACTATTTACAAGACTAACTAATAACAGTAAAATAAAGAGCGGCCTAAGAGCAAATTACCCTTTATTAGGCATGATCCAACGACTGATGGTGCTTTACTAAAGATCGGACAGTCAGGATGGGTGGATACCCCTTCGGCGATGAACGACGGAGAAGACATCCTCGGATGGATCTGACTGTCGGAGGCCTCCCGACGGTGAATGGTTGTGATTAGAACTAGAGAGGGCCTCGACAACAGTGTGGGAGATGCCTGGATGAACAAAGATGAACTCGCCTCTAGCGAGTTTCAATCAACTCTAGCATGTTACTCCGACGTCCTCATGAGTAGTTGTGATATGGGAAAGGTCGGCGAAGGGATTCCGCAGCTCCTGGAAGGAGTAGAAGGTCCCAGGACCAAGAGAAGGGTCCTGGGGAGTCATGTTTGACCTGGAGCTTCCTGGGGCTACTCAAGACCTCTAGATGAGGTATGGACGCACATCTACCTTGCAGGAGAAAGGTCTTACTTGTAGGAGTAGCTCCGACGAGGGTTAGAGCGCTATATGTATCAGGAACAACGATGGAGGGTGAATGAGGCAGGTTTCCGATAACGTGAAGGATTCAACATGATTTGAGGCTCCAACCCGATGGTTGGAGTCAGATGGGAAGTTGTAGAGCAAATGTAGAAGTGATAGGAAGTCGGAGTGAGGCGCGCGAGTGCGGCGGAGATGTGGAGAACATGGGATGATCGGAAGTGCTCTCAATGATTGATTCAATGGACAATGGAGGGTATAATGAGTACTTTGAGATGAAGGAGTACGCATGGGGATGCAGATTGAGGTCCACGGGGGTATTGGCCTCGATGGTCCACGCAACCAGAGGCTTGGCTCTTTGCGGTGGAGCTAAGGATGAACCTCACAGGACCTGGGTCTCTCACGCTCCAAAAAGCTCCCTCACCCTACTTCTCGCTTGCTGTCACTCTGGAAAAGGGGAGACGGGTATGCAGGAGGTGATGGCGCAACCAAAGGTGGGAAAAAGGATGGGGGTGCAGGTTATATAAGCATGCATGCCCGATAAGAAGGAGGTATACCCACGAATCAAGGCGCGGATCTAGTAGGAGAATAACGGGCAAGGGTTAGGGATCCGTACTCTTGATTCGGAGCAGAAGTTCAGGTAAGGAGGTCGGATCAGGTGGCTAAAATTGGGAGAAATCGGTGCAAAACCCGATTCGACGAAAAAAGGGATGGCAGGGACCAGTTGAACGGGGCCAACGAATTCTCACTAGCTTAATCAGAGGCAACCTAGGAAGAAGACAAAAAACGCTAAAGGATAAAATAGAGAAGAAAAATAAAGGAAATTAGATTAAAAATAATAAATGAAGTAAATTAAAAAATGAATAAAATGAAAAATGTTTATTATTTTTCAAAGATTTTTCTGTGATTTTTAATTATTTTATGAAAAATAAATTAGTGTACATACAATATATAGTATTATATATACATGTATAATATACCTATGCATTATGCACAATTATTATTATTTTATTATTTTTACACAAATATCCCAATTTTATATTTTATTTATTTTTAACATAATTTTAGGAATATAAATAATTTTTATTTTATTTTTATGAGTTATTTACATGTATAGGATAAATATGGGATATAGTATACATACATGTGTTTTGTACAATTACAAGGCAGATTTTATTTCTATTTTTATCTTATTTTTTTATTTTATTTTCTTTTTATATTACTTCTTGAAAAATATATACAAGGTTGTAAGAATAATAAGTTACTTTTAATTTATTTTTTTATTTATACACATAGATAATATGTACAACACAAAGCTGACCCTATCTCTCTCTACTTGTTTTATTTTGCGACGAGATCAAGGCTTGACCTTCTCTTGGGGTTCAGGTCACTCTATATTTATTCTAAATACCTCCTTCCTTTTTCTTTTTCTTATTCTTTTATTTTTGCACAAAACATGCTAATTATATAATATTAACATATGCATGTTGAATGCTAAGTTATTGTATTTACAAATATTTATATGATGCTTTGCTAAGATAAATAGCTAAAATAAAAGAATAAAGAATGAGAATCAGGGATTCAACACCCCCTATACTTTACCTTTGCTAGTCCCTTAGCTAACACTTATTTGGAAAAAGAAGTGAAAAGAAAAGAAAATAAAAAGAAGGAGAATCAAGGTTTATTATTAAACTTATCCTCATTAAATTGAAGTATGGAGCTCAGTCAAACCTTTGGATTATTAGTTTGTCAGAACCTTATTGAGATCTAGGTTTAAGACTCAACAACATCTAAGTTTCACCATTCTATGGTCGAGACTCCTCAATAATCCAGATCAGAACAAGTCTACATACGCAAACTCTAATGACTATGTATCTTTCCTTGTACTGTGTAAGTCATATATATCTCCCCACCTCAGAAATGACAAAGAAAAAACCTCCCTCAACAAGATAACTCTAATTCCTCAGTCTAACAACTCTTTCCTCGAGGAGCGGGGTATTCCTTTCTAAGTTCAAGTGCAATCGGCTCAAGAAGAGGGGGAAAGAAGAGAATGGACCATGGCCAGTGTAGCCATGTATCCCTAGGAGCCTAACCAGTGCAGCTAAGTCTCCCATTGCAAGCTTCGTGAGATGAGAAGGTGTAACATAAGCTTTGCTTTATTTGGCTATATACATAATCCGGCAGGCATTTTATTTTCAATCAGGTACGACCACTTGTTTAGAGTTTTTCTCGATTTTGCACTTTTTTTATGTGCATATGTACAACATATCTACATGGTGCAACATATACATAAGGAATTTTTCTTCTCGAGCCAGTGGACTATCCCTCTTTTGAAGCATTATTACAACCCACAACTCCTATCTTTAGACCTCAACACCGCCAGACCAAGTTGAGGTGCACATCCCTCCCTAGAGGAAGATGAGAGGTTCCGCCTAGAAGTACTACCCTCATATGCTACCCCATGCCAAAGGATTCTGCCTCCTTACCACCTCATCCGTGTGGAGTTATGTGTAAGGTGCTGGTCCAAGTAAAGCCATTGTCTGTGAGAGTCATGCCTGCATTCTGAAGTGTTCTACTTAGGCTTATCAAGATAAAATGTGAACATAGCCTAGTGTACTCAAAGAATTAGGTCACTAATGGACCTGAAGAGTCCTAACCCCAAATCCTATAAGGTTCCTCTGAGAATTAGGTGGATTAAGGTCTTAACCAAGCTCCATTTTCCAATTTAATTCCAGACTAGTTTAAATGTCAACTATAGTTCAGAAGAATATACAAAAATATACAAAAAATCTTTTTGATGCGATTTTCACATCATGCCAAACTTTTGAAAATGTGCAAATTTTTGGAAATGTTTGAATGCATGGATGCAGAAGTTTTGCAAGCTATTTACAAACATTTACACAAGGGTTTTTGCAAACATTTATTTTTCAAAAATTTTTCAAAAATTTTGTACCATATACATAATTTTGATACAAAAATATTTACAAACATTTTACAATCAACACATTTTTGCAAACATTTTAACATAAATAATGTTTATAAATAGCTATTTACAAACATGTATGTGCAAGGAAGAATTTTATGTACAAGAAAAATTATAAATTTTTGTGATTTTTAGGTTATGGTTTTCAACCATTTTATTTATTAACACACTCACACAAAGTACGAGTTATGGCTGAAGTATATATACATTATATACGACACCCCCTATACTTAGCTCGAACAATGTCTTCAGAGTGATTAAGGAGCAATGAAGAAGACATAACTTGTGCTTAGTATTGGTAAGTGAAAAGAACGGTTCTACTGCAACGATGAATAAAAGAATAGAATGAATAGAGATCGGCGATACCCCTATACTTAAGATCAAGTAATCCTAAGTATAGATAACTATACACAAGGGGAAAATCGAGGGTTAGAATGTACAAGGTCTACCTCCCCTATACTTAGGATAAAATATCCCTAAGTATAGAAAACACAACAGAGGTAAAAAGAATCAAAAGTATAATAAAAAATCTGACACCCCCTATACTTAGGGTAAAGTACACCCTAAGTATAGCATAATCATAAGATGCAAAAAGGGTGTTAGACAAAAGAATGTGCAATACAAACAACTAGATCTATACAAGGGTGGAAGATAGTGATAATCAGGCATGAGATGCAAATGATATGAGTCAAAGACCACATCTCATGCAAAACGAATAGGGAAAACATCAACGATCAGCGGATCATGATCTAGATATGGCTTCAGGCACTGACCGTTAACTCGAAAGGTGGACTCAGATGACATCTCAGATATATCAATACTACCATTGTCATGCACCTTTCAGACCAAGTATTGTCCCTTCCATTTACTCTGCAACATCCCTGGAAATAGTCTCAGCATGGCATCAAACAACCATACTCTCTGGTTCGACTCAAACTATTTATGACTAATATGAGAATCATGACATATCTTCACTCTGTGGATCCAATAATATCTCAGTGACAACCCATAGTGACTTATGCTTTATCCCCACAGGTAAATGGCATGGCTTGCCATAAACGAGACGAAAGGGAGACGTACACAATGGTGTCTTGAAGGAAGTCCGATATGCCCACAAGATCGAGTCCAAAAGCTGTAACCAATCCTTTCGGTCTAGGCGGACTACCTTCTGTAGTATCGTCTTGATCTCCATGTTCCATACTTCAGCAAGACCATTGGTCTGAGGATGATATGGATCAGCTACTTTATGGTCTATGCTGAACTCATTAGCAAGAGCCTTTACCTTACTATTGATAAAGTGAGACCCCCCATTAGATATCAAAAATCTAGGCACCACGAATCGTGAAATGATATTCTTCCTCAAAAATTTGCAAATAGTCTTAGCATATGCGATTCGGGCGGGAATGACCTCAACCCAACGACTCACATAATCAACAACTAACAAAATGTACTCAAATACCTGACTCTTAGGGAATGGACCCATGAAATCGATGCCCCATGCATCAAAGACCTCACATAAGTAAATGGGCTGCATCGACATCATATCACGTTGTCCATAAGTGCCCATCCTCTGACAGTCAGTACACCTATTCATGAATTCATCAGAATCTTTGAAGAGGGTAGGCCACCATAGGTCGGATTGGAGCAGTTTCTGTGTTGTTCTCCTCCAAGAATGATGTCCTTCTGCCTAAAGCTTGTGGCAGTATGTGAGGACACTATGGTGCTCCTCCTGAGGAATGCACCGACACCAGACACTATCACCTCCTTCATGATAAAGCATGTAATCCTCCCATATGTAAGACTTGGCCTTAGCAAGGAAGGTTTCAAGTCGTTGTCTAGGCCAACCTTGTGGAACTTTCTTGGCAATAAGATAGTTCACAATTTTGACGTACCATGGAAGCGAGGCGATAACAAGGATCGCCTCATTTAGGAAGGTCTTAGTGATAGGCTCAATCTGCTCAGATTCTTCAAGATATTCCAAATGGGAGAGATGATCTGCCACCGCGTTCTTAACTCTAGGCTTATCTTTAATCTCTATATCGAACTCCTAGAGTAGAAGGATCCATCTAGTAAATCTTGCTTTGGCATCCTTCTTTGCCATGAGATACCTGATGGCAATATGATCGGTGTAAATAGTCACTTTGGATTAAAGAATATACGATCTGAACTTATCTGACAAATACTACGGCTAGCATCTCTTTATCCATGATAGTGTAGTTTTGTTTGGAGGGATCTAATGTACGACTCGCGTAGTCAATGGCAAATGGTAATTCGTCCCTCCTCTATCCTAGCACAACCCCTACGGCAAAATCAAAGGCATCCATCATGATCTCGAATGGGAGAGACCAATCAAGAGGCTGAAGGACATGAGCCTCAACAACTAGATTCTTGAGAGTCTCTAACGATGTAAGACACTTATCTACAATGAACTTGGTGTCTTTCCATCAGCAAATTAGTAAGCGGTCGGGCAATCATACTGAAGTCTTGAATAAAATGTCAGTAGAAACCGACATGTCCCAAAAAAGACCGCAACTATCTCAAGTTGGACGGTAGATTGAGCTTCTTGATGATATCTGCCTTGGCTCGATCAACCTCCATGCCCCTGTTGGAGATGATATGACCAAGCTCCATCCCTTGAGTCACCATGAAGTGACTCTTTTCCCAAGATAGAGCTAGATGGACCTCTATGCAGCATTGAAGCACTCGGTCTAGGCAATCAAGACCAGCATCAATCCCATCGCCGTAGACCGAGAAATCATCCATGAAGATCACCAAACAATCACCCACCATGTCAAAGAATATGGACAACATGCACCTTTGGAATGTAGTCGAGGCATTACGTAGACCGAAGGGCACCGTCTGAAAGTGTAAGTCCCAAACGGATAGGTGAATGTCGTTTTGTCCTGATCTTCGGGTACTATGGCCAACTGATTGTATTCGGAGTACCTATCAAGGAAATAATAATGACTCTTCCCGGCTAGCCTCTCTATAGTCTAATCAATAAAAGGTAGCGGGAAATGATCCTTCTTGGTGGCATGATTCGATCGTCTGTAGTCCACACAGATGCTCCAAGAAGTAATTACCCAGGTAGCGATCTCCTCTCGAGACTCATTCATAACTATAGTGATGCCCGTCTTCTTGGGCACCACATGTAATGGACTAACCCACTTGGAGTCGGAGTTGGGGTAGATAAAATCGATGCTCTACCATTTTGATATTTCCTTCATGACCACTTCTTAGTTTCGGGTTCAGCCGTCACTGGAACTCACGCGATGGCTTAGCATCCTCTTCATGATAGATATGGTGGGAGCATAGGGCTTAACTTTTCCACTGAAGATCAGCCACACTCCATTCTATTGCCTTGCAGTTTCTTTCAAGAACCTCCATCAAATGAGATTCTTGCTCTCCAGTCAAATCCACTAAGATAATGATTGGATATATATCTGGCTTACTTGTAAGAAATTTATACTTCAACGGCTGGTGCAAAGGCTTCAACTTTGGGCAGCTGGGAGCTGGCAAATCTGACTTCTGGAATGTCTGCGTGAGGGCAACCAGATCTGAATGTAAGAACTCTCGTTGATCATGAATATCTGGTGAAGACGACCCTGTTGGTGTGTCTGTACTCGATGCTGGCTCTGTCTCCACCTTAGCTGCTGGCTCTGTGGGAATCAAACAAGGTAATAATTCATCAAACATAGTTCAGTCTATGTTTGAATCTGAGGGATCTGAATCAGATCACAAGAAATGTGCACTGACTCGCCATCCTGAATGCGATTGTTAGCCTCGAATGTGTCCTCGGCCAAGAGTGTGCTCTCCGAACTCTCCTATATTGGAAGTTGTGAATTTGCAGTATTTGAAGGTGAGAGAAGAGCTCGTGAAATGGGGTCAAACCAAGCGGCTTCATCATCAGTGATCATAAAGTCGCACTCCTGATGGACATCTCGCTCTGCCTCTTTCATCTACTTTGCATCATTAAACTGCTCCGAGCAAGCTGAATCTCGCACTTTGATCTCATCGATTGTCTCTATTTGTATATTCTCGCCCTCTACACGAAAGTACACCTTCCCATTATCATGGTCGGACACTGCCTTGGTTGTGATCAAGAATCGACGTCCTAGTATGATGGGGGTATCTGTCATAGAGTCAAGCATCTCTATGTCCAACAAAAAAAAGTCCAATGGAAATTTCAGGCCCAAAATTGTGACGACCACGTCCTTTAACAACCCATTTGGCCTCTTGATATATCTATCAACAAACTGAAGGACTGTCCTGCTCTGTCGAATAGGGACAAACTAGAATCGGTCGAGTAAGGCTGCCGGAAGAAGGTTGATGGAAGAGTTGCTGTCTAATAGAGTCCGATCGAACCTCTGCTCATGAATGTGGCATCTGACATAGGGAGCTCATGCATCTGGCCTCTTGGCTGGAAGATGGTTCTGGATGGCAAAGCAGGTGGCACGAGTGAGCACATGGATCTCTGCATGATGGTTCCTTCTCTTCCTGCGGATGGTGGTCTTCTCTCTCAGTTCTTTTGGAAGAGAGGGATGTGCTCAAGTGCCTCTTGTAGAGTCAGCTGGATATGGAATCCGTCGATCATCTTCTAGCCGAGCTCTAATTGTTGGGTCTTTTTAGGATTTTTTTATTCCCCTTCGCCAAGTGGAGTACTTTTGGGAAGAGATTCCTGCTGCAATGAAGGAATGGAGCCCGCACAAGGATCATCATGCAACACATATAGACTCGAAGTCGATGAAGAAACCTTTCCTTTTTTAATTTTTTGGTCCTTTTCATGTTATCCTGAGATACAACAGACGGAAACACAACTGGAATCGAAATTGTGGCATCAGTACCACCTACAGCCTTTGTCCTTCTGGTATCAGTACCACACTCTAGCTCATCATCAGGAAGAATGGTGGCATCAGTACCACCAACCGCATATGGAGAAGCGACGGCCTCAATACCATTGACTGGATCGTCATCCTTGGTGGCGTCAGCACCACCGTCGTCATCATCCTTAGCGGCATCATCATCGCTATCCTCCTCATCTGGTGCACCTGGATCATCATGGGGTCGTCGCTCAGATGAGGTACCACCAGATGGCATCCTCCCGCTCCTAAGTGTTACAAAATTAGCATCAAATACGCATGAATAAATATCGCCCAATGAATCACTAGGAGTGGTGGCCTCTGTGAATTGTACATGCTCATATTTCCTCTTCAAGTTGTTCGGATTGGGCTCGATCTGAGTGGATATGGCAGCCTTTCTCTTTATGATTTCCCTTATCTCTTGGTGAAACTCGTCCATCTCTTGCCTAAAGGATGCCTGCTGGTGTAAAAGTAGGTGGGCTAGATCATCCAGGGCTGGGTTCTCATAGATGGGTCCATGAGAACCAGACATGTTGCCTCACTGGAAATGAGGCTGCAGGAACTGGCGAGGGGGAGGCTGAGTGAACTGCTGAGGTTGCTGCTGCTGCCTCCACTGTTGTCCCTACTAGTAGGGATGAGGACCCGACTAATAGTATTGTGGTGGCTGGTGGGAGTACTGGGGTTGTTGCTGCTGCTGGATGCTCTATCCACCTGGAGCTGGAGGCTGCTGCTGGGACGAGGTACCTCTGATAGAACACCTGAATCTTGGATGATCACGATGTATCCTGAGCTATTATCGGTAATACCAAACCCCATTGACTTCCAACTGCTCCTGCTCGTACGGAGAAGGGGGAAGAACTGCTAGTAGCTAATCCAGCTGATACACCAACATACGAGTGTCCTGAGACGGCGGTGGCTGAGAGTAGTGCTGCTACAATGGTTGGACCCACTCTGCCTGGATGTGGTGAACCTATCGGTATTAGGCGGAGAGCTGGGAAGAGATACTGCTGCTAGGATCTGCCCGTGACCTGAGATGGGGCTGAGAAGCCTTCTGTGCCTCCTGGAGACACATGATCTTGGTCTTCAGGTCACTAAGAGTATGTGCTAACTGGTTAATCTGCGTCATGCCTTGGTACTGCTTCTTCTTAATAATTTTTATGCGGTCCAACTTCTTACTAGTGATTCTCATGTCAGCTGTTGAAGACTCTGCTTGTGTTGCACCTGACGAAGAAGTGGATGGTCCCGCATCAACCCCTGCTGCCCTTTGATAGGACACTGTCTGTGGAAGGGGCTTCCCCTGAGTATAGACTTGGGTCTGTGATATCACAATGTAGTTTTTAGCCATCTCCTCATATATGGCCCGGGCATGATCCTCATCCTTGGAAAAAAAGGATCCCCTACAAGAAGCATTCACAAGCCCCTGTAACTCCAATGTCAACCCACAAAAGAAACTCTGTACTATATTGGACTTGGATATGTCATGATGTGGACAACGGATGATGAGCTCATGAAATCGATCCCACGCCTCATGGAACAGCTCATTAGGGATGATGGTGAAATTGTTGATTAGAGCTCTCATTGCATTGGTTTGGTCGAGTGGATAGTACTTGTTCAAGTACTCAGCCTGGAGCTGCTCCTAAGTGGTAACATATCTCCCTAAATGCTTCAGCTAGTAGGTTGCTTTGTCGTAAAGGGAGAAGGGAAATACCGTCATCTTAATGGTGTCCTCATCAATGAACTTTTCATGGACAATGCTGTAGATCCTCTCAAACTCTTGTAAATGCAGATGCGGCTCCTCGGTGGCTAGACCACAGAACTTGAGCAAGAGCTGAATCATTTGAGGGCTGAGTTTGAAGTCACCCATAATTGCCGGAAGCTGGATCCAACGATGGGTGAGGGTTGCACAACTGCCTCATCGTCTTGGTAGGTCGGGTTAGCTCGTACGATTCTTCTGGTTGTCCCCCCTGCTCCTCCTCCAATCGTGGGTATGTCTCCATCGGCTAGTCTCTACGGCTGAGGCTCTCCTCTATCGGCTCACATTTGTGCTAACTCCCGACGCACAGATGAGCCGAAAAATCTCCCAAAATCTGGGTGAAGGTAAAATCAATCAAGGGTCATTGCAACCCGGATCTCAGAGATCGGACTCAATAAGAAAAATAGACCACAAAAATCAAAGTAATCAGTCAAAAACCGAATAGCAGTCTCACTATTTATTTAACCTGATATAGGTACCAGGGTCAGACACAAGGAGCACGGGTTGGCCAAACAGTCCTACGAAGTAGTCGAAAAAGTAAATAAAATAAAGAAAATGTTTTTGATGGATTTTATATTTTTATTTTTTTATAATTTTTAATTATGAAGAAAGTACAGAAAGAAGGCAAAAAGAACACAATCAACAATTTATTCACCACACAAAGACAAACCAGAAAATTAAAATAGAACTATTTTTGGGTTTTATATTTTTATGTATTTTTGGTAATTTTTTAAGATATTTATATTTTTTTATGGATTTTCTAAAAATAGAAAAAGGCAAAAACAGTGAACTAATGTGCAACTAGATTTGAAATGCTATCTAAAAATAGATAAGTAGCTAATAAAATCTGGAGACAAATTTATATCAAAATACAAATGAAAACTAAGCTATAGGAAAAGAAATTGCTTTTTTTGATTTTTTAGATTTTTTAACGATTTTTATAAGGTTTTTATGTTTTTTCAAATTTTAGCGGTTTTATATATCCAAATTATGCAAAAAATTATACTGAAGCAAGAAAACACTACGACAAACAATACCTAATGTTTTTAGAATTTTTGGGGGTTTTTTAATATTTTTAGTTGATTTTATATTTCAAACAGTAGCAGAAATAGATGTTTTTGATTTTTTAAAATAGCAAACAGTAATAAAAATGTACCAAAATTATAGTGAAATTTGTACAAAGTGGCAGGAGCCACGTATCCAAATTTCACAAAATTTGGAGTCTATTTGATATTTTATTCAACCAATAGAAGGCAGACAATACATAAGGACCAAAGTGCAATTACTAAAAACCTTTCAGCCAAGTAATAACATGCACTAGAAATCCGGGGCCAAAGTTGCAAAAGGTCCAGACAGGCACACATATATCACGTGATTCACACACAGAAGGTATAACTGTCATTCCGATTAATAAAAGTGTAGACAATCACAGCTCAAAATTCTAGGATAAAACATGCAAATGTTCCATGAGTCACGTGTCGATGCACACGCTCCACATACATAGGGACTAATTCGCAAATACTAAAAACACTATGGTCCAAAGTGCAAAATTACCCAAAATAAAAACAACTACTCTAAGTATTTACAGGACTAAACTATAAATGTGAAAGAAAGAGGGGCCTAAGTGATATTACCTCTTTATTAAGATCCGACGGCGGCAAGGCGTCCACGTGTGATCTGACGGTTGTGGATAGGGGATGACCCTTCGGCGATGAACGTCTCAGATCCGATCCTCTGATGGATTGTATGGCTACGAGCCTCCCTCTGACTGGCTGCGATCTAATCTGGCACAAGGGGGTTCGATCGACGGCTCTAGAGGATCCTTGAATAACAAGTGTTGGACATGCAAGCCCACGGCGAGCCACTATGCAATAAATGTTATTGCACATATCATTCCCTGATCTGAAATGAAGAATAATTAATTTGCATAATAGGTCCCTTAGTACAATTAGGGTTATATACCATGGCGATCTTAATGATCATACAGCTGTTGATTCTTATTGAATCATAGAGTCTGGTGCTTGGATGAATATCTAAAGAGTTAGATTGAGGACTCATCAAGCACCGACAAATGATTGTTAAGATGTGATCTCCAGCCAGAGTAGGAGATGTCAATCCTTTCTTACATAGGCCGATATCTGACCGACCTCTTGATGCAGGTCCTCTGCATGGGAATAGTGATTCAGAGGTGTCAGATTAGTTAGGTCAATGGGTTGACTTAACGAGATCGAGATAACCTAAGTCCTATGCTGAATACTGTCACAGCATATGCATGCATCCTCTGACCAGAGACAGATGTATTGCTATATGTCTGAGTATGTACATTTGGCAGACCAATAGGTTGATGGCCTAACCAAGGTCTATACACCGGCACGCTGGTGTGCATATAAGGGCATATGAGTAATACGATTTCTCAAAGGGATGATACAGGTTCACTACTGAACCGGAAGAAATGAGCTCACTCATGAGATATTGGGAAGAATCAAATTGCGTGCACTGTCGTCTCGCTTTGGAAGCTTGACTGAATTTGTAGGTTTGAATAATATACTTTTGGAAAGTATATGATCAAGACCTAGGTATGATATATGCTTTTTGAAAGTATATGATCGATACCAAATATCAATGATCAAATGAGAAACTTAGTGATCAAACCCTGAAGAAGACAGTGTAAAATTGATCTTGATCTTCGGGTTGACCATGGGTCTTCCAGTATGCAGGATGTACAAGTATTGGGAATACCTGAGGGTGATGTGATCATAAACGATTGTATATCCATGACGCTTCCATTATGAGGGAGTGATGAAACAGGTCTGGATTTTAGTGACCCCTTTCAGTAGAGAAGCAAACTGATCTTAGTCCAAGTGTTGGACATTGGTCTGAATGAGATTCAGAAGTAATGAGAAGATTAGATTTGCAGTCTTGATTTAATCAAGCATCTACGGGAAGTTCGTAAGATCTAGATTAGAGATAAGATCTCAACATCCAAGTCACTATACGTGGAACAATACAATCGCACTGTCCTTATCTCCAAGTATCTGCGGAGAAAGCACATTATTCTTGAAGGATTCAAGAATAATTTATTTGATGAATTCTGTATCCAAGCATCGAGAACATGGATAATTAAATATGATTTAATTATCATGAATAATATGAATTTGATTCATATTATAAGAAGAAGATATCTAAGATAATTAAATGTGATTTAATTATCAAAGATATGAGTAACGTGAATGTGATTCATGTTATTTGGGCACATGAGAAAAGAGATCCAAGATGATTAAATATGATTTAATTATCATGGATATGAATAATGTGGATAGAACTATCCATATTAATCATATATATTATAAATATGATTTATAATATATTAGAGGGAAAAAATTATGTAAATAGCATTTGTTCATTATTAATGTGAATTAGATTCACATTAAGTAATTAAATTAGAAATGTAATTTACAAATTAGTTTGGGTTGTGAATTTATTCACATATTTTTCAATGGCATGATTGAAATATTCACAAATTAATTTGGAATTAATTTTGTGGATAATTATGTGATAATAGTTATCACAAATTATTAAGAGATAATATGATATAATAAAAAGGAGATAATAAGCCCCCATTGATGATGTGGCGTCACCCATGAAAAAGTCATGGGTGACGCCCCATTTTTAGGAGGGTACATTATCTCCATTTTATTATCTTGATTAATCTCTTAATTAATTAATTTATGTTAAATTAAATTGTGTTGATAATGTTGCAACATATATTTAATTTAAATATAAATTAATGTTGTTGGTTTTAGCCAACAACAATCATAGCCATTGATTATTACATAGAGTCCCATGGCCATTGGATCTATGTGTCCCATGGATTGAGATCCATTGGATCCTAAACTAATATAAAAGGAGGGCTAGCCTAGCCTTTCTTGGTACATCATTAAGAGTTGTAGAAGACTACTACTCTCTCTCTCTCTCATTCTCGACTAGGCTCTCTCTCTCAATTTCAAGTGGCTGTCCACTTTGTGTGTTGAGGAGGAGAGCATCTTGCTTTCGCCTTCGACGACTCGTGGATCTCCTTTTTCTTTGGAGTTGCTTACTCTAAAGGAAGACAACGGATTTCGTTTGATGAAATCAGGGGATTCATTGCTTGGATCTTCACCGAGGATTGCGGGAGGAGCGCGACTCATCATCGTGCCCGCAAGTGCGTTCTTCGTGGATCGGACTAAAGACAGGATGATCTCTTGTTTGGGATCTCACGATTACAACCACGCTCCAAGAGGTATTCCTTATCCTTGTGGTTTGATGAAACTATCCGAGAAGTGTTCTCATGATCATGTGGTTTCATCTTTAGTTTTAAAAATTTTAATTTCCACTGCATCTAACGATTAGTGCGACTAGTCGTCCCGATCGCATACGATGCGATCGACATGCTTCCGTGATGCGCTTAAGGATTCTAAATATCCTTCAAGTGGTATCAGAGCCATAGGTCGAATAACGTTTTGGATATGATCCATAGACCTTGGACGATTTGATTTTGAAAGGGTCGCGAAATTTTTTGTCGCATTTCAATTTTCGCGCCTCTGATTAATTGAATTTTTTGGCACTGTTTAAATTGTTTAAACACGATTTTTTTAATTGGATTTTGTTTCCCATTAATTAAGGAAATCATAGTATCTGAGTTTGTGAAATTTGGACTTCATATGCTCAAGATATGACCTTTTGAATATAGATGTATTAACTGTTGCGGGAACTGCGGATCTAAACGTGATTAATGAGTTAATTACGGTTTTGATCCGTCTCGAAATGCATGAATTATCACTTGGATTCATTAATAAATCAAATTGGCAATCTTAGGAAACTGAGTTTGCATTTTTTGGATTTAAATTGATCAAGATAAGTTAATTTTGTTGATTGGGGGTCACTGCTGGAAATTGACATCTTTTGATCATGAACCATGTGATAAGTCATTCAAATATGTTGATAAAAATTAATTGTTAATTTTCTGAAATAAATAGTGATAAATATTTGTGGAATATTTAAAGAGATAATTATTTCTTTGAATGACATTTGCCTAACCATGATGATAAGATAATTGATCTTGATCATTTGTTGGTTTGAATCCATCAACAAACATTGATTTCATGAAAAAACCATAGTTTATCCTACAATAGTTGTAGGACAACATTTACATGAAAATCCCTCTTGCTTGAATAGGATTGAGGATTTTTTTAGCAAATCTCCTTATAATATAATCAAAATTGTTTTGATGTATATTATATGGTATAATCTCGGTTGAAAAACCGATGAGCATCTCAAAGTACATGACGATCTATCTGGTATTATCCTTTCCTGAGGCAGATATGGTGCCTAGTCGGAGAGCATTGGGGTTGCGGGTTGCAATGTATGTGGTCCGTCCCACTCTCGTCGGTACTGGCCATGACAACAGGTAGGGACTGGATAATGTCGGAGAAGTCGGAGTGTATTTTTCTAATTATTAAAATTCGAATAATACGTACTTTGAGATTATACCTACTATTCAAGTAATAATCAAGTTTGTTGATTGATGATTGGATTAATGATTAATTTAATGTGACTAAATTAATTATATCCAATTAAGACTCCATTATGAATAGATGTGTATTTCCCTTGGAAGAGTTAATTATGTGAATATGATTCACGATAATTAATTATACAATTTGAATATGTGGTGGAGGATCACATAGGTGACATCCATGGTCTCCCATCAAGGCAAAGAATTCCGTCGCCAGTTGTTGTATATAGGAGACGTCTGTCCGAAGTGACAGATCTTATATATGATTTAATTGGATCGGGTTCTTTGCTTCTCGAAAGAGTAAGATCGTATACGTAGTGACCCTAATATTGGGTCCTCATATTATTGGGGCGATATTGGATTGCGTATAGCGAGTATTAAGCCTGTTGACGGTTGGTTCAATTAATGACGGGTCAACATCATCTTAGGGGTGGTGGGCCCGGGTGTTAAAGACCGAATTGGGAAATGCAAGTTGGACTTGCAAGGTGGAAAGTGTTTCCGCTTCTTTTTATCGGAGTCGTAGGTTCTCATATCATTGGGATGTGACAAAGATAGGAAAGGAGATCCCAGATCTTGCTAGAGATATAATAGTAAGAATATCTCTTACATTGAAAGTGATTAAGGGAATGAACTTTCATTGTTGACAAGGCAAGGCAACTTTGATATAAAAATTCCTAAATCAAAGTAAAACATGTATATATATATATATATATGTATAATATATACCCTTATGCAAATTTCTTATTTCAGATAATCCTTCATTAAACCCACTGAATGTTATACTCAATGATAACCAGTAAAATATCATGGATTGGACTCATGATCCAGATATTGTACTTGCAATTGAACACATAATGTATGTGGTTGAATTGTGCAAGTTTCCTCAACATAATGAGGAATGACAATTAAATAAGACAATAAGACATCACCTTAGGGTTTGTATGTCTCTATAGTCTTGATCTTTCATCGCGTGTACTTTGAAAGTGGCATGTCAATGATGATCGCAATTGTGAAATAATCCTTATAAAATCTAAGAAGATGTTCTGGCATACATATGTGCTCTAGACATTTAATTATGAATGGCATGGTTCCCTGCTTTATGCAGAATGGTGGCTCGAAAGAGATGATGTATTCAGAATGTTTGAATACCTACCTGAACCTAAATATCTAAGAGTTAAGATATATGTAGATATGATGAGTGTCATCATTCTATTTTCTATACTCTAGTCATTCATGAAGCTTCATAATAGTCATATTGTATGAATTTATTGAAGCATGTATAAATGTTTAAGTGCTCTTGTATTGAAATCTTTTGAATTCAACATAAGAGATTCTTTGTCTTGAACAATGGTTTGTTTATAGATGAAGAGAGCATAGTGGAAGTGTGGGTCGGACCCACGTGAGAAGGAAAGTCAAAGAGTTGATTGTACTTCTGTGACTTCCATATGACATCCAAAGAGTTGGATGAATGCCAATACTGCAATAAGTTGATGTGTTGATAGTATGACTATCAAGTCTATCTAAAATCCTTAGTGAAGGACTCAGATAGAGCATCAGAATAATCTACATATAATCATTGACTCTAACTTTCTTATTTCATAAGATAAAGTCTGACAATTATATCCCAATCTTCTAATGACATTTGCAATTGGTTGCATATATATATATTAGAAGATTAGAAATTTGATCTTAAGATTTAATAATCATCTACATGGATATTGATGTAAGTGTTGCAGCAATCTCTGTTGGATAGATGGACTTCATATTCTCAGTGGGAGAGTCCTTATCTTAGAGAATGTCTCTATGACCTAAATATTAGAATACCCTCATTGTTTGTTTCTAAATGTTGGAAATAAGCATGAATTCTGAGATAGAATATCATAAAGAGTTATGATGGATATATTTAAGATAGTAATCTAACATCTAGTGGACTCCACAAAATTAGAAAATTAATGAATGATTCATTAAGATTTCTAATACTGAAAATTAAACCTTGATAGATCAATAGGAGGATGAAGATCATTTGACAATGATCTGGGATCAAGTCTTGGACATATATCTGCTGATGAGATCAATAGACTAGTAAGATATGAAACTTTATAATGTCTAAAACTTCAAATCTTACATACTTGTGAATATTGTATTCAAAGTAAAATGTTCAATACACCCTTCTCTGGGAATGGTGCAAGATGTCTAGGTATTCGGGATCTCATACATATTGATGTATGTGGATCATCTATATCATAGTGAAAATTATGGATATGTGATATCTATTGATGATTATGTATGATATGAGATTTCTTCTCTTCACATGAGATACCTTTGAAATGTTCAAAGATTTCATAATTTTGGTTTAGAACCAAAGTTTGAAGGAAGATTAAATGAATTTGATCTAACCAAGGTAGCAAGTACCTATTAAATGAATTCAGAGAATACCTTTTGAAGATATGAATATCATTTCTATGTCAATCCTCCTGACATACCTAAACTCAATGGAGTTGTAGGGAGATACAATTGTATCATATGTGACATGATTTGATCAGTGATGAATTTTAGCATAATTATCCTCTTAGTTTCCTGGTATATATGTGTAGTAGAGACTACAATATATATCCTTAATAAGATTCCATGCATGTAAGATGGAATCTAGCACTTGAGAGTGCTGCTTCATTAGGAAAATAAAGGATGGTATTGGATACCTACTTTATAACCCTGAGATTCTTAAAAGATCTCACCTCTGAGAATGTGATTCTTGGAGGATGACTCTCTTGAGAATCAATACAAAAATGAAGTGTAGGAACTCATCTGATCTTGAGAAGATAATGAGGCTCCTGAAATCGGAAACTAAAAGGGACAATTAAAGATGAAACATTAATACCTCTTCAAATGAGTTTGAGGATGTATTCCATGTGTCAGTTAAGTCTGACAATGATCGGACTTCATGTGATGAAGCTCCTGAGGATCATGACATGGAAAGATGGATATTGGCATGAAAGTCTAAAGTAGACTTCATATACAAATGTTGTATATGGACCCTCGAGGATCCACCTATATGGGTAAGACCCATAAAGGTGTAAATGGATCTTCAAGAGAAGAGGAAACCTGATGAGAAGGTAGAGACCTTCAAAGCTCGGTTCGTAGCCATAAGCTACACATCGGAAGAGAAGACATTGCTTGCGATGAGACTTGCTCTTCAGTAACCATGCTTAAAATCATCAGAATATTGCTAACCTTAGCTACACAACTTGACTATTGCATCTTCAAGATGTAAGTCAAGATTGCATTCCTCTAAAGAATACCTCTCTGAGGATATTCACATGAAGTAGCCCCAGGGCTTCATGTTTGGGGAAAGAAAGGTGTGAAAGCTAAAGAAATCCATCTGTGGACTCAAATAAGCTTCTTGAAATTGGAACATAAGATTTGATGAAATTATAAATGTTATGATTTTAAATAGAATCTTGATGTAGCATGTAAAGCTTAATGGGAGTGCCATTGTGTTCATCATGCTAAATGTAGATAATATATAAATAATTTGGAATGATATAAGGATGATAATAAGTGTTTTATAGACTGGCTATTCCATACCTTGAGATATGATCTCAAAGATGCCTCTTGGATCTTAGTTCTGAAGTTGTTCAGAAGCAAAGAAAAGAGGGTATTGGGACTGTCACATTTGTAGTACACCTTGGACATATTCCATTCTTGGAAATTCCAAGAAAGGATTCCTTCCCTTGAGATTTGGTACTGACCTATCTAAAGGGATAACACCTCAAAGAGTTGAGGAAGTGAATGCTAGAACTGCTTGCACTTGTGCATCAGTTACAAGAAGCTATGTGTATGCTAAATGTGTATAAAAGCCAGATATCTGCCATGCAGTGGGAGTAATAAACTGTTACTAATCCTACTATGGAGAAAGAACACTTGATTGCAGAAATAACGATATCTTCAAAGATGACAAGGCTTTAGAGATGGTGATCTCTAAGTCTTATCTTCAAGAGCTTAAGACTTTATAGATAGAGATCTAAAAGGTTTTAACTGTGAATACCTTAAGAGATAGTGATCTCCAAGAATAAGGGTATTCTGATAAGGATTATGGAAATATTGATTATAACAATTACTGAGCAATAGTGTCAAGGACACTATAATTGCTTTATCAAGATTGAGTATTGGTTACATAAGATGCAACATTCGCATTGGATGTGAGCACTGTTACCTAGGGATATGCAAGTGTTATAAAAGGACTTGGCATAGTCTTTTGGGAACAGAGTGACTGATCAGCTTACCTAGCTATTTCTAAATAGCATATGATTGTCACATGAGTGTGGGTTTAAATGATTAGCCCATTAATGGCTCTTTGGGCTAGTGGGAGATTGTTAGACATGTGAGCCCACGGCGAGCCATTATGCAATAAATGTTATTGCACATATCATTCCCTGATCTGAAATGAAGAATAATTAATTTGCATAATAGGTCCCTTAGTACAATTAGGGTTATGTACCATCGCTATCTTAATGATCATACAACTGTTGATTCAATTATTGAATCATAGAGGCTGGTTCTTGGATGAATATCTAAAGAGTTAGATTGAGGACTCATCAAGCACCGACAAATGATTGTTAAGATGTGATCTCCAGTCTGAGTAGGAGATGGCAATCCATTCTCACATAGGCTGATATCTGACCGACCTCTTGATGCAGGTCCCTTGCATGGGAATAGTGATTCGGAGGTGTCAGATTAGTTAGGTCAATGGGTTGACTTAACGAGATCGAGATAAACTAAGTCCTATGCTGAATACTGTCACAGCATAGGCATGCATCCTCTGACCGGAGACAGATGTATTGCTATATGTCTGAGTATGTACATTTGGCAGACCGATAGGTTGATGGCCTAACCAAGGTCTATACACCGGCGTGCTGGTGTGCATCTAAGGGCATATGAGTAATACGATATCTCAAAGGGATCATACATGTTCACTACTAAACCGGAAGATATGAGCTCACTCATGAGATATTGGGAAGAATCAAATTCTGTGCACGGTCGTCTCGCTTTGGAAGCTTGACTGAATTTGTAGGTTTGATATATCCTTTTGGAAAGTATATGATCAAGACCAAGGTATGATATATGTTTTTGGAAAGTATATGATCGATACAAAATCCCAATGATCAAATGAGAAACTTAGTGATCAAACCCTGAAGAAGACAATGTAAAATTGATCTTGATCTTTGGGTTGAACATGGGTCTTCCAGTATGCAGGATGTATAGGTATTGGGAATACCTGAGGGTGATGTGATCATAAACGATTGTATATCCATGACGGTTCCATTTCGATGGAGTGATGAAACGGGTATGGATTTTAGTGACTCCTTTCAGTAGAGAAGCAATCTGATCTTAGTCCAAGTGTTGGACATTGGTTTGAATGAGATTCAGATGCAATGAGAAGATTAGATTTGCGGTGTTGATTTAATCAAGCATCTATGGGAGGTTCGTAAGATCTGGATTTGAGATAAGATCTCAACATCCAAGTCACTATACGTGGAACGATACAATCTCCCTGTCCTTATCTCCAAGTATCTGTGGAGAAAGCACATTTATCTTGAAGGAGTTCAAGAATAATTCATTTTATGAATTCTGTATCCAAGCATCGAGAGAATGGATAATTAAATATGATTTCATTATCATGAATAATATGAATTTGATTCATATTATAAGAAGAAGATATCTAAGATAATTAAATGTGATTTAATTATCAAAGATATGAATAACGTGAATGTGATTCATGTTATTTGGGCACATGAGAAAAGAGATCCAAGATGATTAAATACAATTTAATTATCATGGATATGAATAATGTGGATAGCACTATCCATATTAATCATATATATTATAGATATGATTTATAATATATTAGAGAGAAAAAATTATGTAAATAACATTTGTTCATTATTAATGTGAATTAGATTCACATTAAGTAATTAAATTGGAAATGTAATTTACAAATTAGTTTGGGTTGTGAATTTGATTCACATATTTTTTCAATGGCATGATTGAAATATTCACAAATTAATTTGGAATTAATTTTGTGGATAATTATGTGATAATAGTTATCACAAATTATTAAGAGATATTATGATATAATAAAAAGGAGATAATAAGACCCCATTGATGAGGTGGCGTCACCCATGACTTTTTCATGGGTGACGCCCCATTTTTAGGAGGCTACATTATCTCCATTTTATTATCTTGATTAATCTCTTAATTAATTAATTTATGTTAAATTAAATTATATTAATGTTGCAACATATATTTTATTTAAATATAAATTAATGTTGTTGGTTTTAGCCAACAACAATCATAGCCATTGATTATTACATAGAGTCCCATGGCCATTGGATCTATGCGTCCCATGGATTAAGATCCGTTGGATCCTAAACTAATATAAAAGGAGGGCTAGCCTAGCCTTTCTTGGTACATCATTAAGAGTTGTAGAAGACTACTACTCTCTCTCTCATTCTCAACTAGGCTCTCTCTCTCAATTTCAAGTGGCCGTCCACTTTGTGTATTGAGGAGGAGAGCATCTTGCTTTCGCCTTCGACGACTCGTGGATCTCCTTCTTCTTTGGAGTTGCTTACTCTAAAGGAAGACGACGGATTTCATTTGACGAAATCAGGGGATTCATTGCTTGGATCTTCATCGAGGATTGCGGGAGGAGCGCGACTCATCATCGTGCCCGCAAGTGCGTTCTTTGTGGATCGGACTTAAGACAGGAGGATCTCTTGTTTGGGATCTCAGGATTACAACCACGCTCCAAGAGGTATTCCTTATCCTTGTGGTTTGATGAAACGATCCGAGAAGTGTTCTCGTGATCATGTGGTTTCGTCTTTAGTTTTAAAAATTTTTATTTCCGCTAAATCTAGCGACTAGTGCAACTAGTCGCCCCGATCGCATACGATGCGATCGACACGCTTCCGTGATGGGCTTAAGAATTCTCAATATCCTTCAACAAGTCACCGATGAGTTTCGTCGACCCAATGTGTACGCGAAGGACCTCCTCCGGTGCTGCGGAGGTGGGCGAATCGAAGAGGAAGATAGTTCGTATCGATGGGTGTGCTCAGATGGGGCCGGGAGGACCTGGAGGGTACCCGACAATAAAGAATGGCTGGAGCTGCTGTGCTTCTATATGAGGATACCCATATGAGGTCCTTAGACCTTCAAAACTGCATAGAAAGAATGTTGGGTCGAGGACAAAGTGCCTCGACCCGGTTATGGGTGGAATAGGTGGCTGGGTGAGTCGGAGCGTGATCCTCCAACGAGCGGCGGCGGAGGAGGACCCAAGTCCTGGTTTCGGTGTAAACCAAGATGATCGGAGGTTTACAGAATGTGCGGAGGAGTCTAATGGAGGTGGTATGATGGTCGGCTGGGAGAAGGAACGGTTGGATGATCGGGAATCGACCGACGAAGGCTGGCGGCGCTAGACCTAAGACTCGGAATCAAAGCTAGTCTACGGGCTATCAAGGTTACCATATGATCAGAATCGTCTGGGCTGGAGGTGGGAGACCTCCTGGGATCCTCGCCTCAATGGAGTGACGCCTCCAGAGGCTCGAGCTCGCCGATGGAAAAGCGCGGCGGCAATAATCACCGGACCTGGGGCTAGGCCGCCTCTATCCTCACTGCAACACCTCCTAGGGCTTGCTGTCACTCAAGCAAAGAAGGTGGAGGTCCTGGGAGTTGAAGATGGTGGCCTACGGTGTAGAGGAATGCGGCTGGTGCGAAGATTATATACAAGTGCAGGTCTGATAAGATGGGAGTGGAGCACGCGGATCGATGCACGGATCCCTAAGAAGATGCCCAGGCGTGAAACTCGGATGTGAGCTTGTCAATCGGAGCCCAGGGTTTGGGTTGATGGCGATCGAATCAAGCCAGGGAAATTGGGCAAAATCGGGTCGGCTCAAGGTCCGCGAAAAGATGTGATCCTGGGGGGAGAGTTGACTGGGGGTCAACATCCCCCGAGGACCAATGGGAAAATTCCGTTGGAAAATTATTTGAAAATTCAAAATAAAATTGAAAAAGGTTTTATTTCAAAGTATTTTCAACATGAAAAATGTTTATTTATTTTCAAAGTATTTTTTAGTGATTTTTATTTATTTTTTTTGAAAAATAAATTATGTATATACATTATATTATATTATACAGGTATATGTACCTCTGCAATTTTTTATTTTTATTTTTAATTATTTTATTTATGTATAATTATCCCAATTTTATATTTTATTTATTTACACCATAAAATTTTGGATATAAAATAATTTTTATTTGATTTTTACAAGGGGAAAACAAATAGGTATATGTATATATTTACATGGTATATACAAGAGTGAGGGAGAGAGAATTTATTTTTGTTTTATTTTTTTCTCATTTTTATTTTATTTTTATAAATATATACACATTATGAGGAACACATAATTATTTTTATTTAATGAAAATAAAATATATACATAATAAGGGGAATATCTGTACATATGTGAATGGCCCTATCTCTCTCTACTTGTTTTATTTTGCGGTCAGGCCGATGATTGGCCCTCCCTTGGGTTCGGGTCACTCAATATTTATTCTAAATATTTCACTCTTTTTCTTTATTTCTTTATTCCTTTATTTTTACACAAAAACATGCTAATTATGGCTATTTACACGAAGCATGCATTTTGACAATTTATTGTATTTACAAGTATTTACCTGGTATTTTGCCAAGATTTCTAGCTAAAATAAAGGAATAAAAAGTGATGAATGGGGATTCATCATCCCCTATACTTTACTTTTGCTAGTCCCTTAGCAAACACTTATTGAAAAAGAAGTGAAAAGAAAAAAAGAAAAAGATGGGAAATTAAGGTTGATTATTAAACTTTCCTTCATTAAATTGAAATATGGAGCTCAGTCAGACCTTCGGATTATTAATTTGTCGGAACCTTATTTGGACTTAAGCTTAAAACTTAATAGCCTCTAAGTTCCACCAATATATGGTCAAGACTCCTTAATTAACCAGATCAGAACAAGTCTACGTACATAAACTCTAATGACCATGAGTCTTTCCTTGTACTGTGTAAGTGATATGTAGCTCCCCACCTCAGAAATGACAAAGAAACAACCTCCCTCAACCTGGTAACTCTAATGCCTCAGTCTAGCAACTCTTTCCTTGAGGAGCGGGGTATTCCCTTCTAAGTACAAGTGCAACCGGCTCAAGAAGAGGGGGAAGAAGAGAATGGACCATGACCAGTGTAGCCATGTATCCCTGGGAGCTCTAACCAGTGTAGCTGAGTCTCCCGCTGCAAGTTTCATGAGATGGTCATGTATAACATAAGCTTTGCTTTATTTGGCTATATACACTCCGGTGGGATTATTAAATTTTCAATCCGACCCACCACCTTTTTGGAGTTTTTCTTTCTTTGCATATTTTTTATGATGTGCATTTGTACAACATATCTACATGGTGCAACATATATACATAAGGAGTTTTCCCTCTTGAGCCAGTAGACTATCCCTCTTTTGAAGCTTTATTGCAACCCACAACTCCTGTCTTTAGCCTCCATAACCACCAGACCAAGTTGAGACACACTTCTTTCACTATAAGAAGAAGAGAGGTTCCTCCTATAAGTACTACCCTCATATGCTACCCCAAGCCAAAGGAAATTGCCTCCTCACCACCTCATCTGTGGAGAGCTATGTGTAAAGTTCTGGTGCAAGTAAAGCCATTGTCTCTGAGAGTCATGTATGTGTTCTAAAGTGCTTTACTTAGGCTCATCAAGATGGCATATGCTCTTGGCCTAGTGGACTTAAAGAATTAAGTCCCAATGAACCTGAAAAGTCTTAATCCTAAGCCCTATAAGGTTCCTCTTAGAATTAGGTGGATTAAGGTCTTAACCAATCTCCATTTTCCAATTTAATTCCAGGTCAGTTTAAATGTCAACTATGATTTGGAAAAACTATACAATTATTTACAAATATGCAGATTTTTACAAGATTTTACAAATGTGCAAATTTTTGAAAAATGTTTGAAAGCATGGATGTATGCATGAATACGAAGTTTGCTAAGTATTTACAAAAATTTACACAAGGTTTTTGCAAACTTTTTATTTTTCAAATATTTTACAAAAATTTTGTACTATATACATAGTTTTGATATCAAAATATTTACAAACTATTTACACAAATCATTTTTACAATCATTTGTACAAAAATAATTTTTATAAATAGATAGGTATGTGCAAGAAGAATTTTATGTACAAGGGAAACATTTTAAATTTTTATGAATTTTTAGCGATTTTATTTATTCACACTCATACAAAGTACGAGTTATGGCTAAAGTATACATGAAATATATACGACACCCCTATACTTAGCTCGAATGATGTCCTTAGAGTGATCAAGAGCGATGAGGAAGACATAATTCATGCTTAGTATAGGGAAGTGAAAAGGAATGGTATATACAAAGCTGAATCAAAGAATAGATTGAAGAGGACTCGGTGTTTCCCCCTATACTTAGGATCATGTAATCCTAAGTATAACAAGTTGTGCATGAAGGGAAATCCGAGTGGAAAGATGTACAGGGTCTACCCTCCCTATACTTAGGGTAAAATATCCCTAAGTATAGGCAACAAAACAGAGGTAGAAAGAATCAATAGAATACCGAGAGTCCTACACCCCCTATACTTAGGGTAAGGTACACCCTAAGTATAGCATAATCATATGATGAGGAAGGGGTGTAGGACTAAAGAATAGAGTGATATGGACAACTGGATCTATACAAGTCAGAAGAACAGTGATAATCAGGCGTGAGATGCAATAGATGTGAGTCAGGAGACCACATCTCACGCAAAGTGAATCGGGGCCCGTGGCTCATGATCTAGATATGGCTTGAGCCGCTGGCCGTTAACACGAAAGGTAGCATCAGAAGACAACTCAGATATATCAATACTCCCATTGTCATGTACCTTTCGAACCGAATAGGGTCCCTTCCATTTGCTCTATAGCTTTCTTGGAAATAGACGAAGCCTAGCATCAAACAAGCATACTCTCTGTCCTGGCTCAAACTGCTTGTGGCTGATATGAGAATCATGCCACTCCTTCACTATCTCCTTATATTGTAGGCTGCTCGAAAAGGATGTATCACGAAGCTCCTCCAGGGATGCTAACTCTACCCTCCTCTAATCTCCTACACTCACTGGATCCTAAAGTATATCAGTAACTGCCCAAAGTGACCTATGTCTCAGCTCAACAAGTAAATGGTAGGGCTTGCCATAAACGAGGCGAAAGGGTGATGTACCCAAAGGAGTCTTGAAGGACGTCTGATATGCCCACAAGAACGAGTCCAAAAGATGTGAGCAATCCTTTCGGTCAGGGTGTATGACCTTATGCAATATAGTCTTGATCTCCCTATTCGACACTTCAGCAAGACCATTCGTCTGAGGGTGCTATGGAGTAGCTACTCGATGGTCTATGCTGAACTCGTTAGCAAGGGCATTTACCTTGTCGTTGATGAAATGAGACCCCCCGTCAGAAATCAACACTCGAGGTACCCCGAACCGTGAAATGATATTCTTCCTTAAAAATCTGCAAACAGTCCTAGCATATGCGATTCAGGCGGGGATGGCCTCAACCTAACGACTCACATAATCCACGGCCAACAGAATGTACTCAAATCCCTGACTCCTAAGGAATGGACCCATGAAATCGATGCCCCATGCATCAAAACCTCACAGAAGTGAATGGGCTGCATCAACAACATATCACGCTGTCCACAAGTGCCCATCCTCTGACAGTCAGTACACCTCTTTACGAACTGATCAGAGTCCTTGAAGAGAGTAGGCCACCATAGGCCGGATTGGAGCACTTTCTATGTCGTTCTCCTCCCAGAGTGATGTCCTCATGCCTCAAGCTTGTGGCAGTAAGTAAGGACGTTGTGGTGCTCCTCTTGAGGAATGCACCGACGCCAGATGTTATCCCCTCCTTCATGATAAAGGACGGGATCCTCCCAATGGTAAAACTTGGCCTTCGCAAGGAAGGTCTCAAGTTTCTGCCTAGGCCAATCTTGTGGAACTTTCTTGGCGACAAGATAGTTCACAATATCGGCATACCATGGGAGAGAGGTGAAAGCAAGAATCGCCTCATCTGGGAAGTTCTCACATATAGGCTCAATCTGCTCAGAATCCTCAAAAACGCCAATCAGGAGAGATGATCCACCACCACATTCTTGACTCCAGGCTTATCCTTAATCTCTATGTCAAACTTCTGTAGTAAAAGAATCCATCTGGTCAATCTGGCTTTGGCATGCTTCTTTGCCATGAGGTACCTGATGGTGGTATGATCAGTATAGATGGTCACTCTCGATCCAATGATGTAAGATATGAACTTATCTAGGGCGAAAATTATGGCTAGCATCTCCTTCTCTGTGACTGTGTAGTTCCGCTGAGTGGCATCTAAAGTACAGCTAGCGTAGTGAACAGCAAAGGGGACTCCATCCCTCCTCTGTCCTAGCACGACCCCCACGGCAAAATCGGATGCATCCGTCATGATCTTGAATGGGAGAGACCAATCAGGCGGCTGGAGAACATGAGCCTCTACAACACGACTCTTGAGAGTCTCAAATGACGCTAGACACTTATCATCAACAAGGAACTCGGTGTCTTTCGTCATCAGATCAGTCAGCGGTCGGGCAATCCTACTGAAATCATGAATGAAGCGTCATTAAAAACCGACGTGCTCCAGAAAAGACCGTAACTGCCGCAAGTTGGACGGTAGATTGAGTTTCATCCACCTTGGCCGGATCAACCTCCATGCCCCTGTTGGAAACGATATGGCCAAGCACCGTCCCCTGAGTCACCACGAAGTGACTCTTCTCCCAAGACAACACAAGGTGAACCTCAATTTTTGCTGAAGGACTCGGTCTAGGCAGTCAAGATAAGAATCGAATCTGTCACCGTAGACCGAGAAATCATCCATGAAGACCTCCAAGAACTCCCCCACCATGTCCAAAAACATGGACATCATGCATCTCTGGAATGTCGTCGGAGCGTTGCACAATCCAAACGGCATGCGTATGAAAGCATATGTCCCGAAGGGATAGGTGAAGGTGGTCTTATCCTGGTCTTCGGGCGCGATGGCCACCTGATTATATCTGGAGTACCTGTCCAAGAAACAATAATGGCTCTTCCCTGCCAGCCTCTCAATAATCTGATCAATAAAATGCAGGGGGAATTGATCCTTCTTGGTGGCCTGGTTCAATATCTGTAGTCCACACAGACCCGACAAGAAGTGGGTACCCGGGTAGCGATCTCCTCTCCAGACTCACTGACAACTGTGGTGATGCTCGTCTTCTTGGGCACCACATGTAACGGACTGACCCATTTGGAGTCGGAGATGGGGTATATAAAATCGGCGCTCCACCATTTCGAGATCTCTTTCGTGACAACATCTCGAAGATTTGGGTTCAGCCGCCGTTGGAACTCACGCGACAGCTTTGCGTCCTCCTTGAGATAGATATGATGGGAGCAGGGGGCCGGACTTATCCCTTGGAGATCGGCTACACTCCATCCTATCGTCTTGCGGTTCTTTTCAAGAACCCCCATCAGACGGGATTCCTGATCTCCAGTCAAATCAACGGAGATAATGACTGGATACATCTCATGCTCACCCATAAGGAACCTATACTTCAGCGATGACGGTAGGGGCTTCAGCTTTGGACAAGTGGGTGTTGGCTGATCTGGCCTCTGAAAAGTCTGAGTGAATGCTGCCAAATCTGCACGGGAGAATGAGAACTCTCGCTCGTAATCTGAATCTGGTGAAGGCTGCTCGGCTGGACTGTCTCTGCTCTGTATGGAATCAGCCTCCTCCCTAGCTGTAGTCTCAGTAGAAGTCAGACACGGTATCAAATCATCAAACTCTGCCCAATCAATATCTGACTCCGAGGGATCTGTATCAGAATCACAAAAATCTGCCTCACCATCGGGAATTGGCTCTGCTGCCTGAGATATATCCTAGTCCAGGAATGCCCTCTCCAAGCTCTCCTCTGCTAGTGTCTCTGCATCAACGAACTCTGAAGGTGAGAGGATGGCATGTGCTACTGGATCTACCCAAACTGCCTCGTCATCTGTGATCACAAAATCGTAGTCCTGGTGGATGTCTCACCCTGCATCTGTCATCTGCTCTGAATCGTAAGTCGGCTCTGAGCAAGCTGAATCTCTGGCTCTAGTCTCCTCGACCGTCTCTATTTGTATACTCTCGCCCTCGACGTGAAAGTACACTTTCTCACTATTATGGTCGGATACTGCCTTGGTTGTGGCCAAAAACGGGTGTCCTAAAATGATGGGGTATCGATCACGGACTCATGGATCTCCATGTCCAACGAAACGAAGTCCACAGGGAATTTCAGGCTTTGAATCATGACGACAACATCCTTCAGTAACCCCTTCGGCCTCTTGACAGATCGATCAGCAAACTGAAGGACCGTCTTGCTCTGTCATAGAGAGCCCAACTCGAAGCAGTCAAGAAGGGCTGCCGGAAGAAGGTTGATCGAAGAACCGCTGTCTAATAGAGTGCGGTCGAACCTCTACTCGTGGATGTGGCATCTGACATACGGGGCTCCTGCATCTGGCCTCTTGGCTGGCAGACGGTTCTGAATCACGAAACAAGTGGCACGAGTGAGCACATGAATCTATGACCGATGGTTCCGCCTCTTCCTCCTAACTGTGGTCATGTCTCTGGGTTATCTCTGGAAGAGAGGTATGTGCTCCAAGGCCTCCTGTAGAGTCAGTTCTATCTGAAATCTGTCCATCATATGCTGGATGAAATCTATCTAATGGTTCTTTTTAAGATTTTTTTTCTGCCCCTTAGCCTAGTGGAGTGCTCGGGGAAAGGGGACTACAGGGTGCTTCTCAGATGAAGGACTAGGAGAGGGTCTGGAATGCTCATGAACAACAGAATCCACACATACATCATCTAGCAAAATAGGTGGATCCGAAAATAATAAACCCTTTCCTTTTATTTGTAGAAATGTCCTGAGATACATGTACGGAAGGAAAAACAACAGGACTAGCAAAACTGAAAATGGTGGCCTCAATACCACCCTCGGCATCTCGAATGGTGGCCTCAGTACCGCGCTCTAGCTCAGCAACTGATATGGTGGCGTCAGTACCACCTCCTCCAACTGGTGAAGCGACGGCCTCAATACCGTCGGCTGGATCAACATCTTTGGTGGCATCAGTACCACCGTCATCATCATGATCATGAGCGGCATCAGCACCGCTCTCCTCCTCGCTTGGCACACCTGAAGTGGCGTGGGATCGTCGCTCAGACGAGGTGCCACCTGCTGGCATCCTACCGCTCTTAAGTATAACAAAATCAGCATCAAACATGTATGCAGTCATATCACCAAGTGAAGCACTAGGAGTGGTAATCGCAACGAACTCTACCTGCTCAGACTTCCTCTTGAGGATGTTCGGATTTGGCTCGATCTGGGCAGGGATGGCGGCCTTCCCTCTCACAATCTCCTTCATCTCCTGGAGGAACTCATCCATCTCCCGTCGAAAGGTAGCCTGCTTCTCAGACATGAGGCGGGCTAGATCATCTAGGGAGGGGTTCTCATAGGTCAGCCCATTAGAACCTGACGGGTAGCCTCGCTGGTAGTGAGGCTGCTCCTGCTGGTGAGGGTGAGAGGGGTACTGCTGATGATACTGCTGCTGAGGCTGCTCACGCCTCCGAGACTGTCCTTGCTGATAGGGATGAGGACCATACTGTTGGTGCTGGGATGGTTGCTGCTGCACTGGAGGTTGGGGCTGCTGGTGAGTCTCTCACTGCTGGGCGTACTGGCCACCCTGAACTGGAGGCTGTTGCTGGGAACTGGTGCCTCTGGCCGACCAGCGGAATCCAGGATGATCTCGTCGAATACCGGGCTAGGGTCGGTCGTACCATATCCCGTTGATGTCCACCAATGGCTTCTGCTCGCAGGTGGGTGGGGCAAGTACTTCCAGGGGCTGATCTGGCTAATACTTCACCATTTGAGTGTCCTGGGATAGTGGTGGCTGGTAAAACTGTTGTGGCTGTTGGTACGATTCCGCCTATACAAGGTGAACCTGCCTAGGCTGACTGGAGTGCTAGGACGAGCTACCACTGCTGCTCGGATCTCCTTGTGACCTGAGACGGGTCTGAGAAGCCATCTGTGCCTCCTGGAGACACATGATCTGTGTCTTCAGGTCACTCGGTGTCTGTGCCATCTGATCCATCTGCGATATGCCCTGGCACTGCTTCTTCTCAATCAACTCGATCCGGTCCATCTTCTCCCTGATGATGCTCATGTCTGCGCCTGTAGACTCTGCCTGTACGGCTGCCGCAGACGAAGTGGAAGGACCGGCATCGACCTGTGCTATCCTCTGAAACTGCACTGTCTGTGGCTTGGGGAGTCCCTGTATGTAGAGGCGGGCCTGGGACATCACGGTGTAGTTCTCGGCCATCTCCTCATTGATGGCCCAGACCTGATCCTCATCCTTGGCAAAGTAGAAACCTCCACAAGAAGCATTCACCTGGCCCTACAACTCTGGTGTCAATCCGCAAAAGAAGCTCTGAACTAGGTTCGGCTTCGAGATATCATGTTGGGGGTATCTGTCGGTAAGCTCTCTAAACCTCTCCCATGCCTCGTGGAACTGCTCGTTGGGGAGCATGGAGAAGTTGCTGATCAGGGCCCTCGCTGCATTGGTCCGCCTGAGTGGATAATACTTGTTCAAGTACTCGGTGCGTAGCTGCTCCCAGGTGTACACAAATCTCCCCAAATGCTTCAGCCAGTTGGCTGCTCTATCAACAAGGGAGAACGGAAAAGCCATCATCCGGATCGTGTCCTCATCCACATGCCAATCATGGACGGTGCTGCAGATCATCTCAAACTCCTGAAGATGAAGATGGGACTCCTCTGTCGTGAGCCCGTGGAAGAGGGGGAGTAGTTGAATCGTCTGCGGGGGGAACTTGAATTTCCCTACGATCGCTGAACGAATGATCCACCAGTGCGTAAGTGTCGATCCGGGGTTGTGTAACTCCCGCATAGGTCTCGGCTGATCTGCTGCTGTCGGCTGGACCGACCCCTCAGGCTGATCTGGAATGTCCCCTGCTCCTGCGGCTCTCGGCTGATCTCGCTCTGTCCTTAGCCTCTCCATCTCTCTCCTCATCTCCACCCATGAAGGCTCCCTGATCATGTATCTGGCGCTGCATTGTCTTGAGGGAAGTCAACAGGGTGTTGTTGATCGCACCCTGGTCCAACACATATGTCGTTGTCTCTGATCTCTGACCCTCGGTGCGCTCCTCACTGCTAGCCATGGTCTCTACAAAGGCAAAAGACCCAAACTCAGGTGCCGATAAATCAACTGACTGCTGCTCTCTCTGATCTGGCACTAGCATCTCAGGACTGGTAGAAGGGTGGTCAAGGGGGAACAGGGTAGAATCGAACTCGGGTTCGGTGAGCGGGTTGTGGCTCTCACGAACCAACCTAGATGAACAGGCCGGAGTGCTGAAGAGCAGTGCAGCCAGAGGTTGCCTAAGAGACCTCCTGCCCATCATCTTGATCTGGAGAGTCAGGTGGATGAGATCTGGAAAACACTAAGATGAGAAAACAAACCCCAGGTTAACCTACACAACACAGAGCTGATGACCGTAAGAGATCGGTCGATTATCTTGTCAATTTTATTTTAGGTGATAATGTCAGTCTATGAGAGCGGCTAAGCGAGCTGATGGGAATCCAATCCTCCCAACATACTGTCCTGTATAAAAGGCCGGTAGTCTGATCGGAGATCGGATATGGCTCTAGCCTAGTGTGCGGGTCGCTCTCTTGCTCATCCAAACCAGACAAGGAGGGGGTTTATCTCCCCAAGACAAATTTTTAGATGAAGTGTCTTTTAGGGTCAAGTGTGTTTAGCAGTCCCCATTTTATAGTTTTTCATTTTAGGTCTTTTTCAATGCAAACAACGCCTAACAAATTTTTCGGTTCTCCTGATTATTTAAGTCCGAAAACAGGGGGAGAAGATGAAAAAGCTGATGCATGATGAAATCAATGATGCATGCAGAGTAAGAGGTGCGTACCTGACTCCAACATTCTACATGTAAAGTGATCCGCGTATAAAAGTAAAGACAGAAAATAAACTACCTATATGATGCACGAGAAACTGATCTTAGACAGAGCAATTTCTACACATGAATCACAGTAGCCGGGTACTCAAACCTAAGTCCGGATTCCTATCTTGGGAGACACTCGGTGTCCGCCACAACAGATCCTGCATGCGCTGTATGTGACTCCTCAAGGCACGTGGACTAGAGTTCAAGTAATCCGGTCTTTTCTTGTGAATTAACTAATTAGGTCCAATTACGATCTAATAGGAGCAGGCATATAATTAGGGATTGGATCCTAATCAATTACGTCACAATTAAGATAAAATCCTAAGCTAAAGAAAAATCGCGTAAATCAGATAGGTAGTTAATGAAAAAGGCAAGAAAACTAAAAATCGACGAAAACACGGTGAGGTCCCCCGAGCACACCGGTGCTCGACGAAACAGACCTTGGTATCACCACAGTCCAAGTCCAAGTCCCTATATTATTACAATAATAGTCTGCTGAAAAGTAAACTAAGCTATCCTACGACTATTCTACGGTTATTTGTGCTCCTGCACTCCTGCTTGGCTCCTCGCGCTCTCCTGCGGCTCTATGCAGAAAAGATCCACCTCCGATTCCCGCGGTTGCGTCAGCTTTCGAAAAAGCCACCTCGGTCCTCGATCCCTCACAAGAAAATAAGACAGAAATGTGTCAGACCAGATTATTATAAAAATATGCAAATAGAACCAGATAAACAATATCTACAAGTATCTACAGAAAAGCCATGAAAAAGAAAACCGCGAAAATAAAAAAAAGACTATTAAACCGTGCTCCCCGGCAACGGTGCCATTCTGATGAGCCGAAAAATACTCCAAAATCCGGGTAAAGGTAAAATCAATCAAGGGTCATTGCGATCCGGATCTCAGAGATCATACTCAACAAGAAAAATAGACCACCAAAATCAAAGTAATCAGTCAAAAATCGAATAACGGTCTCGTTATTTATTTAACCTAGTATAGCGACCAGGGTCGGACACAAGGAGCACGGGTTGGCCAAAGAGGCCTACGAAGTAGTCGAAAAAGTAAATAAAATAAAGAAAATGTTTTTGGTGGATTTTATATTTTTAAATTTTTTCATAATTTTTAATTATGAAGAAAATACAAAAAAGAAGGCAAAAAGAACACAATCAATAATTTATTCTCCCCACAAAGACAAACTAGAAAATAAAAATAAAATTATTTTTGGGTTTTATATTTTTATATGTTTTTTGTAATTTTTTAAGAATTTTATGATTTTTTATGGATTTTCTGAAAATAGAAAAAGGAAAAAACAATGAACTAATGTGCAGCCAGATTTGAAAGGCTATCTAAAAATAGATACATAGCTAATAAAATCTGGAGACAATTTTATATCAAACTACAAATGAAAACTAAGCTACATGAAAAGAAATTGCATTTTTTTAATTTTTCATAATTTTTAACGGTTTTTATAAGGTTTTTATGGTTTTTTTCATTTTTAGGGGTTTTATATATCCAAATTATGCAAAAATTATACTGAAGCAAGAAAACACTACAACAAACAATGCATAATTTTTTTAGAATTTTTGGGGGTTTTTAATATTTTTAATTTATTTTATATTTCAAACAGTAATAGAAGTAGATGTTTTTGATTTTTTTAAAAAGAGCAAAAAGTAATAAAAATGTACCAAAAAATTAGTGAAATTTTTATACAATGGCAGGAGCCACGTGTCCAAATTTCACAATATTTGGAGTTTATTTGATATTTTATTCAACCAATAGAAGGAAGACAACACATAAGGACCAAAGTGAAATTACTAAAAACCTTTCAGCCAAATAATAACATGCACTAGAAATCCGGGGCCAAAGTTCCAAAAGGTCCAGACATGCACGTGGATATCATGTGATTCACATACAGAAGGGTATAACTGTCATTCCGATTAATAAAAGTGTAGACAATCACAACTTAAAATTCTAGGATAAAACATGCAAACGTTCCATGAGTCTCGTGTCGATGCACACACTCCATATACATAGGGACTAATTCACAAATACTAAAAACACTGGGTCGAAAGTGCAAAATTGCCCAAAATAAAAACAATTACTCTAAGTACTTACAGGACTAAACTATAAATGAGAAAGAAAGAGGGGCCTAAGTGATATTACCCCTTTAATAAGATCCGACGGCGGCAAGGCATCCACGTGTGATCTGATGGCTGTGGATAGTGGATGCCCCTTCGGCGATGAATGTCTCGGATCCGATCCTCATATGGATCGTATGGCTACGAGACTCCCTCCGACGACTGACTGCGATCTAATCTGGCGCAAGGGGGCTCGATTGAAGGCTCCAGAGGATCCTGGAGGAACAAGTCACCGGTGATTTTTGCCGGCCAATGTGCACGCGAAGGACCTCCTCTAGTGCTGCGGAGGTGAGCGAATTGAAGAGGAAGATAGTCCGCAGCGATGGGTGTGCTTAGATGGGGCCGGGAGGACCTAGAGGGTCCCCAACGACGAAGAATGGCTGGAGCTGCTGTGCTTCTATATGAGGATCCCCAGATGAGGTCCTTAGACCTTCAAACCTGTACAGAAAGAACGCTGGGTCGAGGGCAAAGTGCCTCGACCCAGTTATGGGTGGAATAGGTGGCTGGGTGAGTTAGAGAGTGATCCTCCGGCGAGCGGCGGAGGAGGACCCTAATCCTGGTTCTGGGGCGAACCAGGATGATTGGAGGTGCGTAGAACGTGCGGAGGAGTCTAATGGAGGCGATACGACGGTCGGCTAGGAGAAGGAACAGTCGGATGATCGGGAATCGACCGGCGAAGGATGGCGGTGCTAGACCTAAGAATCGGAATCAAAGCTAGTCTACGAGCTATCAAGGTTACCTGATGATCGGAATCGTCTGGGCTGGAGGTGGGTGACTTCCTGGGATCCTTGCCTCAATGGAGCGACACCTCCATAGGCTCGAGCTCGCCGATGGCGGAGTGCGGCGGCGATAACCACCGGACCTGGGGCTAGGGCACTTCTATCCTCACTACAACTCCTCCTAGGGCTTGCTGTCACTCAAGGCAAGAAGGTGCAGGTCCTAGGAGTCGAGGACGATGGCCGAAGGTGCTGAGGAATGCGGCTGGAGCGAAGATTATATACAGGTGCATGTCCGATAAGTGGGAGTAGAGCACGCGGATTGATGCACGGATCCCTAAGAAGATGCCCGGGCGTGAATCTCGTATGCGAGCTTGTCAATCGGAGCCTGGGGTTTGGGTAGATGGCGATCGGATCAAGCCAGGGAGATTGGGCGAAATCGGGTCGGCTCAAGGTCCGCAAGAAGATGTGGTCCTGGGGGGAGAGTTGACCGAGGGTCACATCCCCCGTGGACTAATGGGAAAATTCCGTTGGAAAATTATTTGAAAACTCAAAATAAAATCGAAAAAGGTTTTATTTCAAAGTATTTTCAACATGAAAAATGTTTATTTATTTTCAAAGTATTTTTTAGTGATTTCTATTTATTTTTTGGAAAAATAAATTATATATACATTATATTATATTATATACATTTATATGTACCTCTGTAATTTTTTTTATTTTTAATTATTTTATTTATGTATAATTATCCTAATTTTAAATTTTATTTATTTACACCTTAAAATTTGGGATATAAAATAATTTTTATTTGATTTTTGAGATTTTTACTCGGCAAACCCTATAATGTTTGTCAATTACATCTACGACCTTTGAAACATCCTAATTCTTTTCTCGAGCCTGTAAACTTGCTCTGTCTTACCCCGCAGACCCTGCCGTCAATTTTAACTTTACTGGAGTCAATTTCTTGAGTTAATCTTGAGTTAATCTAACCAAAGGACAGATATAGTGCATCTTTCATCTCCCTCCCTACGGGACGGCAAACCACCACCGTAAAGAGGAGCAGCACAACGTGCGAGGCTGCGTGGGAAGCAGTAGCATCACACAGCAATGCCCGCTGTCGTGCCCCCGGTGACCTTGGAGCAGCTGCCTTCACACATGAGTTCCTACAGGAGTGCGGCAAAATTCTCACCAGAAGTTGCCACAGGAGCAGCTTCCTTCACTGAAGCAGTGGAATCCCTGAACATCCCTGACCAAGATCTCGCGGTGCGTGATGGTGGAGATAAGCTTCACGGTGTCATGGCAGTCCCCGCAGATCCGTAGGTTCTTCATCACGAGCAAGGGATCCTCATCTGATGTACTGATCAACCCAACCACCACTGCAAGCTTCTCGTTGTGGTGCCCATGCCTCGCCCGTCCATCCAGCTCATAGTCATGTGTATCCGGCTCGTTCCATCTTTACCGTCTTGCCTTTGAGGAAGATGTAGATCTCTGAGGTGTTGTCTGTGATAAAGACATGAATCTCTCCTCTGTCTCTAATCGTCTTCCTCGCCGTCAGAGCCTCATCTAGACAAGTTGGTCGGCTGCTTTCACGTCAAGGCCGATGTTCTTGTATATTCTGCATGCGTTGAGCAGCACATCCCATCCTACCAGATCAGGATCGAACATCATGGTCTCGATCAACTCCTCCGCCCGTTTGAACTACCCTTCCTGTGCACGGAGGATGAGACCGTGTTACGCTCCGGCATCCTTTCGAAAGCCATCTTGCATCCCCTAGGCTACCGCACTTGGAGTACATCGAAACAAGCACATTGTTCACGGAGACTCGGTTTGTCGGGAGTTCTGATTTGATCGAGAGCATGCATCTGCTTCCCTTTAGATGGCGAGGAGCAAGAATGGATCACACACATGAAGTTGCAAACATCCGGTAAGTGCCCCACACATTTAATCCCACGGAAACAGCGAAGACCCTCTTCAGTGAACTTACGTTGATGGAGTAACCGGAGATCAACGAATTCCAGAGAACCAGATCCGCACATGCAATACGAATGGATGGCCCTGGAAGCCTCTCATACATAATAACACGCAGTACAAATGGATAACAAGGAGCAAGAATGGATCGCGCACGCAAAGTGGAGAGAGCATGGCGAGGACTGGAGGGAGGTCGGGCACCAGAGGGGGGATGTCGTGGAGGAATCCTGGAGGTGTGATGGATAAGGGGGCATTATTTGTAATTTTGAGAAACATAGTGGGTATTATAAAAAAGAAATTCACGGAATCCGATTAGTTTTAACGGGAAATGGATGGGGATTAACCACATGGTATATGGAGTAAGGGTTAGCAAGTTTACGGGGTCGAGAGAGGAATTAGGATGTTTTGAAGGTCGTAAAGGTAACTGATAAAGATTATAGGGTTTGCCGGGTAAAAATCCCTTGATTTTTATTATGTATTTACATGGAGAAAACAAATAGGTATATGTACATATTTAAATGGTATATACAAGAGTGAGGGAGAGAGAATTTATTTTTGTTTTATTTTTATTTTTATTTTTATCATTTTCATTTTATTTTTATAAATATATACACATTATGAGGAACACATAATTATTTTTATTTTATGAAAATAAAATATATACATAATAAGGGGAATATCTATACATAGATTAGTGGATCTATCTTTCTCTACTTGTTTTATTTTGCGGTCAGGCCAATGATTGGCCCTCCCTTGGGTTCGGGTCACTCAATATTTATTCTAAATATTTCCCTCTTTTTCTTTATTTCTTTATTCCTTTATTTTTACACAAAAACATGCTAATTATGGCCATTTACATGAAGCATGCATTTTGATAATTTATTGTATTTACAAGTATTTAGCTGGCATTTTGCCAAGATTTCTAGCTAAAATAAAGGAATAAAGAGTGATGAATGGGGATTCATCATGCACCTCTACCATAAACACTCTCTGATCTCTGATCTGTCTCTACATCATCTCCAGGGAGGCTAGAAGTGTGTTTTTGATGGCACCCTAATCAAGAACATAGGTCGAATCCTGGGGTTGATCATCTGTGCGTCCCTCACTGCTGGCCATCTCGCAGGTCTCCGTAAAGGAAAAAGACCCGAACTCAAGTGATGTTAAATGAACAAATAGCTATGTTGATGGTCTCTGCTTGCTCACCATAGGAATGGAATAAGGTGGTTAGGTTTTTACGAGGGTCTAAATGTGTCTCACACAAGGCGGAGACAAAGTCGCTGTGGCGACCACTCACGAAACCCGGGGTTAGTCAACAATTAACCCACGACAATCAAATCAAGCAATGAAAGTAAATGTGGAGTTAAAATTTATTATAACTCTACAAAGGATGTGTATAGTGTGCAAGCAGTGTAGAGGTCGAACCCAGGGAGAAAACAGGTAGAACGAGGCAAAAACGCTCAAAATGTGAAAGTGATCAAATGCCTACAAGTGCTATTTTTTGTGTGTTTTGAATATTATAATTTTTTATTTAATTTTTGATTTTATATTTTTTATATTTTGATTTTTAATTTCTGATTTTATATTTTATTTTTTATTTTATGTTTGTATTTTCTTTTTCTTTAAATAAAGATATAATATGTATAAGGACTATATATGCACTAGATATAAGAGAGAGGTAAAAATAGGGAAAAATAGTCCAAAATACAGGATTCCTCCAGGGCAAACTTCCTGGACCCCACGGAGGTGTGGTGTATGGCGGAGCGAGCTGGATGGAAGTCGGCCGGAGGTGCGCTCCGACGAGGGGATTCGAGGACACGATCGAGCGAGCGAGAGGCGAAATGGACGATAGGGAAATGCTCCTACGACTACGGTGGACAAGAAAATGCAAAAAGAAACGAGGAAGAAGGGGTACCTCGACGGTCGTAACCAGAGGAAGGGGACCTCGACGTCGATGGTTGGCGGAGATGGTGGAGACCGTCTAGGCCCTTCCTCGACCCGCCTGAAGGCTGGAGAAGGAAGCTGTCACCATCCTCTCGCTCGAGAGCATGCTAGGTGGGGAGAAACAGGATCCAAAGGGGTTCAAACTTGAGCTCGAACATCTCCTTCAAGCAAGGGTCACACGCGAATAATGAAGATATGGAAAGATACGAGTACTCGGCGTGGATCATCAGTGATCAAGGAAGAAGTTCCAAGTAGAAATCAAAGGCCCGAGGGAGAAGGGATTTGTCTTAAAAATTGGGCAAAATCGGGCCAGAATCGGGTTGTGAGTTGGTGGCAGACCTCGGTCAGGCAGATGACCGAGGTCAACCAACGACCGGCGCTGGTTGGTCCACGTGGACCAACCAGAAAAATGCTGGTCAAAAATATTTGAAAATTCGAAATAAAATAATAAATGATTTTATTAATTTTAGGTTATAAAATAAAAAATGTTCCTTATTTCATAAAGAATTTTATGGTGATTTTTATTTATTTTTCTGAGGCATGAAAATACAAGTTACTTTCTTTTAGGCCTATATAGGTACATGTATCTATGTATTTTAATATTTTATTTTTGTCCATTTGATTTTATTAATTTTGTTTATTATTTTATAAGTTTACAAATTATTTTTAGGGATGTAAATATATTTTTTATTTTATTTTTTGATGTGTTTTTGTACACTTAATAAAGTAAGGATATATATAGTATATGTACAAGTATAGGTATTTTACCTATGTGTGAAATATAAGTAATTTCTTTTAATGTTTCCTTTAATGTTTTATTCTTGTTTTAATGTACACAAATACTATGAATAATATATGCAAATTTACAAAAATATAAAATTACGGAAATAATGAATAATCCATAAAATAAATATTTTAATCATTATAGGTATACTTTAGGGTCCAAAACCTAACTTTCAAACTGTAGCTCCGCAAAATATGAAACCACCTCCATTAAATAGCTTATTTAAAATTATATACAATTAAAGGTGAGTTTGATACTTTTTTGAGCTTTTATTTGGGGAATATAGGTCTGAGAAGTTGGGATTTTGGCAATTTATTCAGACCATAACTTAGTATCTATACATTATTTTTGAGTAAAGTAAATTTTACATTTTTCTTTATTTAATTATCTACAACTTTCATGTACAAAGTTTCTTTATCTGAAGTATAAAAAGTGGAATCAAAAATAGATCCCAAAATGAATAAAGAATGAATAAAATAAAAGGCAATATTATTGGCATTGTGGCCCTCATCTCCCCCTACTTTGTTCCTTGTCGACCTATTCATCGAGATGCCTAGGTATCGGCGTTTTGGGTCATAAAATATTTTATTCTTTTCTTTTCTTTATTCTATAATTTTGGCTTGAAAAACTGTATTTTATACACTATTTATACACACATGCATGGATGCTAAAATGTATGAATTAAGGGTATTTACATGCATTTGCCAGGGTTTTTTTGGCCAAAATGATAGAATAAAGATGATGAAATGTGGATTCATCATCCCCCTATACTTTGCCTTTGCTAGTCCCTAGCAAACACTTATGAAATAAGTGCAGAAAATAAAACAGAGAAAAGAAAAAAAAGAAAGATGGATTAATTTCAATTATCAAACTTGTCTTCACAAAATCAAAGTTTGGAGCCTAAATTGAACCTTTGGAATTTTAGTGCGGGCGGAACCTTAGTGAGAACTAGATTTGAAATCCAACAGCCCTCGAGAATCCCAAAACTCTGCTCAAGTCTCCTCAATAGCCAGGTCAGAAATATTCAACTCATACGCAAACCCTTACGACTATGAATCTGACTCGTACAGTGTAAGTGATGGTGGCTCTCCCCAACTGAAATGACAAAGAGACTGACTTCTCCAATATGACAACCCAATGATTCCCCAATCCGACAACTCATTCCTCTAGGAGCAGGGTATTCCCTTCTAAGTTCAAGTGGCAACCATCTCAAGAGGACGGGTGAAGAGAAGAATGGACGATAGCCAGTGTAGCTACCTATCCTAGGATGCAAGACCAGTGTAGTCAAGTCATCCAGCTGTAGGCTCTCATGGTTTGACTTTGAATCTCACACTTTCTTATTTGACCATACACATATGTACACTCCGACAGGCATTTTTATTTTTGTACATGCATGTCCACTTTTTTATGGAATTTTTGCTTTTTGCATTTTCTTGATACTATATACAACAGCATTTACATAGGGAGTTTTTCCTCTTGAGCCAGTAGACTATCCCTCTTTTGAAGCTTTATTGCAACCCACAATCTTCTGTCCTCAAAACTCATCATCACTGGATGGGTTGGGGTGCACTTCCCTCCATAGAGGAGGACAAGTGTTTCCACTTGTGTGCACCTCATACCGGCAAATCCAATCCCCTCACCACTCCAACTGAGTTGAGCCATGTGAAAGGTGCAGGTGTCCAAGTTAGGTCATTATCAACAAGAGTCGTGCGTGTGCTTCGAAATACTCTACTTAGGCAGTCAAGAATCCATTGAACTAAGTCTCGTGATCCTTAAAGAATTAAGTCAACTAGACTTGAAGTACTTCAAATCCAGCTCCTATAAGGTTCCTGCTAATTAGGTAGATTTTAAGGTCCAACCAAGCTCCAATCTTCAGATTTTACTTAGACTTGTTTAACTATCAAACCCAATCCGAAAAATGCTAATGCTATGCAAATGCGATGAAGAAAATATTTTTGTGATGCAATTTTCAAAGATTTTGAACTTTTTATGGATTTTTGAAAAGATGATGCATATGCATTTTTTGGATTTTTAAAAAAGATTTTTCAAATATTTTTGGATTTTAGTTTTACAAATGTTTTTTTTGGGATTTTTGAAAACAAAAAGGTTTTGGCCAAAAACTAGGTGTAAATATTTACACGGGATGCAATTTTTTTTACAAGAAGTGGATTTTAAGAATTTACAAGGGTAAGTGATCAATTTTATACTGGTATATTCATAATGAATTCTGGTGTGGTTTATGTATTCCTCAAACTTATTTGAAAAATGTTTTTCAACCAATTTTGAAAACTACATTCCAAAATAATTTTTACAAACAATTTTACAAACATGTACACACATTTGAAAATCATTTTGCAAAGGGTTTTCAAACAGTATAGATAGATTTTTCAAAATATTTTTGCAACCATTTTCAAACCATTTGCAAATCATTTTTCAAACATTTTATTTCACACAAATAAAATAAATTTTACAAATCAAAATATTTTTACAGAGGTTGAAAACATGTAACAAAACGTTTTCCAAATAGCTTTCAAAAGATTTTTCACAAAGATTTTCAAACTATTTTTCAAACATTTTGCAGCAAATATTTCCACCTGATTTATTAATCAGTAAATACAAAGAGAATTTGAGGAATATAAACATATTTTTGTTAAGGTTTTAATGAATTTTATAAGTAATTATTAGCCATAGTTATTAGTAAAAATACGAAAGTACGAGTTATGGCTAATGTATACATGCAGTATATACGACCCCCCTATACTTAGCTTGAGCTATGTCCTCATAGATCGGAGAGAAAGAGAAGACATAACTCGTACTGAGTATAGAAGAGACTAAAGAATAAATAATGAAGGAATGAATGAATGAGAAGTTGACCGTCCCCCCTATACCTAGGATGAAATAATCCTAAGTAAAGCAGGATGAACACAAAGTAGGGAGGGTCAAGGGTGGGAATGAACAGATTGTACTCAGACTGTCTCCCCCTATACTTAGGGTAAATTATCCCTAAGTATAGAGAGGAAGATTAGACAATGGAGAGGATCAAAGAATAGAATCAACTCGGGGTGCACACCCCCCCTATACTTAGGACAAAGTGCGTCCTAAGTATAGCAAAATCAAGAGATGACAACGAGGTGAAAGACATAACGGATGAAAGAATGAATGACATAGACAAATGGATCTATACAGAGGAAGATAGAAGTGATAATCATGTACGAGATGCAGAAGGTGTGAGTCAAAGAGCACATCTCATACCAGATGAATCGGGGCAACATCAACGGTCAGCGGGTCATGATCTAGATATGGTTTCTAGCGCTGACCAATGACTCTAAAAGTGGAAGATGATGAAGGTTCAGATATATCAATGCTACCATTATCATGCACCTTCCGGACCACATATGGTCCTTCCATTTACTTTGTAATTTCCTTAGAAATAATTTCAGCCTAGAATCAAACAACCATACGTGTTGATCGGGCTCAAACTATTTATGGATGATATGACATGTCTACACTTTTTCCTTATACTGTAGGTTGCCAGCAAAGGTTGTGTCTCTCAGTTCCTCCAGGACTGCCAACTCTGCTTTCCTCTGTTCTCCTACACTCTTAGGATCCAATAACAGCTCTGTAACTGCCCAAAGTGACTTATGCTTTATCTCCACTGATAAATGGCATGGCTTGCCATAGACGATATGAAAGGGAGATGTCCCTAATGGTGTCTTGAAGGAAGTCCGATAGGCCCACAAGACTGAGTCCAAAAGCTGTGACCAATCCTTTCGGTCTGGGCAGACTAACTTTTGTAAAATTATCTTAATCTCCCTATTCAATACTTCAGCATGACCATTAGTGTGAGGGTGATATGGTGTGGCAAACGGTGGTCAATATTGAACTCGTCTGCAAGGCCTTTACCTTGTCGTTAATAAAGTGAGACCCCCCATCTGAAATCAAGACTCTAGGAACCCCGAACCGTGAAATAATATTTTTCCTCAAGAAAAGACATACGGTTTTAGCATCTGAGGCTCGGGCGGGGATGGCCTCAACCCAATGACTAACATAATCCATAACAAGAAGAGTATACTCAAACCCCTGACTTTTAGGAAATGGGCCCATGAAATCAATCCCCCATGCATCAAAAACCTCAATAGTGAATGGGCTGCATGGGCATCATGTCTCTCTGTCTGCAAGTACCCATCTTCTGACAGTCAATACACCTTCTCACGAACTCATCAGAATCCTTGAAAAGGATAGGCCACCAAAGGCCGGATTGGAGCACCTTCTATGTTGTCCGTCTCCCAGAATGATGTCCTCCTGCCTCAAGCTTGTGGCAGTAGGTGAGGATGCTATGTTTCTCATCTTGAGGAATGCACCATTTCCAGATGTTGTCCCCTCCTTCATGATAAAGGATGTGGTCCTTCCAATGGTATGACTTTGCCTTCGCAAGGAAGGTCTCAAGCCGCTGTCTGGGCCAACCTTGTGGAATAGATTTGGCAACAAGGTAATTCACAATGTCGGCATGCCATGGGAGAGAGGTGATAGCAAGGATCGCCTCATCTGGAAAAGTCTCAGTAATAGGTGTTATGGTCTCAGATTCCTCAAGGTTCTCTAAATGGGAGAGGTGATCTGCCACGATATTCTTAACTCCAGGTTTATCCTTAATCTCAATGTCAAATTCCTGGAGGAGAAGGATCCATCTGGTTAATCTGGCTTTGGCATCCTTCTTCGACATCAAGTACTGAATGGCAGTATGATCTGTAAAAATTGTTACTCTAGATTTAGGAATGTAAGATCTGTACTTATCTAAAGCAAAGACTGCCATTATCATCTCTTTCTCAGTCACTGTGTAGTTCCTCTGAGCTGCATCCAAAGTCCGGCTAGCGTAGTGTATGGCATAGGGTAGTCCATCCCTCCTCTATCCAAGCACAACCCCTACAACATAATCAGAAGCATCCTCATGATCTCAAAGGACATGAGCCTCGATAACTAAATTCTTGAGAGTCTCAAAGGACTGCAGACACTTATCATCTACAAGGAACTCGGTGTCTTTAGTCAACAATTCTTATCAGTGCTCAGGCAATACAACTAAAGTCCTGAATGAACCGTCGGTAGAAACCGACATGCCCCAGAAAAGACCGCATCTGTCTCAAATTGGACGGTGGATTGAGTTTTCTAATGATATCCACCTTGGCCGGATCAACGTCCATGCCCCTGTTGGAGATGATGTGACCAAGGACCGTCCCCTGAGTCACCATAAAGTGACTCTTCTCCCAAGATAGTACAAGGTTTACCTCTATGCAGCGCTGAAGCACTCGGTCTAGGCAATTAAGACAAGCATCAAACCCGTCGCCGTAGACTGAGAAATCATCCATGAAGACCTCCAAATAGTCACCTATCATGTCCGAAAAAATGGACAACATGCACCTCTGGAATGTCGTCGGGGCGTTACATAGACCAAAGGGCATCCGTCTGAAAGCATAAGTCCCAAATGGACAGGTGAACGTCGTTTTATCCTGGTCTTCGGGCGCAATGGCCACTTGGTTGTATCCCGGAATACCCGTCAAGAAAACAGTAATGACTCTTCTCAGATATCCTCTCAATATTCTGATCAATAAATGGTAGCGAGAAATGATCCTTCTTGGTGGCCTCATTCAATCGTCTGTAGTATACACAGACCCTCCAAGAAATGGGTACCCGGGTGGCGATCTCTTCTCCAGACTCACTCACAACTGTAGTGATACTCGTCTTCTTAGGCACCACATGTAAAGGACTAACCCACTTGGAGTCGGAGATAGGGTAGATAAAATCGACGCTCCACCATTTAGATATTTCCTTCATTACCACATCTTGAAGGTTCGGGTTCAGCCGTCGTTGGAACTAAATATGTCTCACACAAGGCGGAGACAAAGTCGCTGTGGCGACCGCTCACGAAACCCGTGTTAATCAACAATTAACCCACGACAATCAAATCAAGCAATGAAAGTAAATGTGGAGTTAAAATTTATTATAACTCTACAAAGGATGTGTATAGTGTGCAAGCAGTGTAGAGGTCGAACACAAGGAGCAAACAGGTAGAACGAGGCAAAAATGCTCAAAATGTGAAAGTGATCAAATGCCTACAAGTGCTATTTTTTGTGGGTTTTGAATTTTATAACTTTTATTTAATTTTTTATTTTATATTTTTTTATATTTTGATTTTTAAGTTCTAATTTTATATTTTATATTTTTATGTTATGTTTTTATATTTTCTTTTTCTTTAAATAAAGATATAATATGTATAAGGACTATATATGCACTAGATATAAGAGAGAGGTAAAAATAGGGAAAAATAGTCAAAAATACAAGAAATAAAATATTTGTGTGCTTTTTTATATTTTTCTAATGTTTTTGTGATTTTTTATATTTTTCCTATTTTTATTTGTATTTTTAAAGTAAAAATACTAGTAAATGGTGAGATAAATTGCTGGCCGAAATTAAAAATGAGGATTATCAAGCAGTTTCCAAAATTCCTCAAATTAATTTTACAAAAAGATAATAAAATAGGGAAAATTCGGAAACAAAGATTATGTTTTTAGGATTTTTCTGGAAATTTTAATATTTTTATGAAGATTTTTGGGGTTTTATAATTTTTATGGGTTTTCTTTTGAAATTTTCAATGATTTTTGGATAGAAGTTAAAACATGCTAATACACACAAAATATATTTTTTGGGGAATTTTTCGAGAAATTTTTATAATTTTTATGGATTTTATAATGCAGACAGTAAATAAAATGCTTGTTTTTAATTTTTAATAAATATGCAAATACAATAAAAATGCAAACTAAAAATATGGCACTAAACTACAATCCAACAGGAGCTGAAGGTATTTTTTTGACATTTTTTCGAGTCAAAATGTTGCATGAAATAAATGCAAGCATCCATGTAAAAATACAACACTAGCAAGGTCATAAATGTAAATACACAGAAGTCCAAAGGCCTACTTGCAAATTTTCCAAAAATATATAACGTTAAACACAATTTCCTGGACTAAATATAAATACCCAAACCTGGAGGGGCGTTACCGCAAAATTACCAACTCATGCGCACTAGGCACGTGAGCTGGCAGGGGTATTTTTGCAATATTACAAAGTTCCAGGGGCCAACATGCAAGTTTACCAAAATATTACAACTTAAATATAAAGTTTCTAGACTGAACTGAAATAAACAAACCCCATGGGGTCCTTGCAAAATGCCCACCACCCCACGTGCACGGGACACGTGAGGTGACGTAGACTAGACCTAAATGCAAATAATGAAAGTACGAAGCCTAAATGCAAATCGTACAGAAATATTTAAACTACATATGAAAGTTTGTGGACTAAATAGAAATACAAAAAATAGGTGAGGGTGTAGGTGCAAAATACCCTACGCTCGGCGATCCAACAACTGATATCTTCTTGTGGACACGTGGCGAGTCATGGACGACCGATACCCCTTCGCAGATGAGAGGCCAGGATTAGATCCTGGATCTTGATCGAATGATGGCGAAAGGGTGAGATCCAACGGTGGAGGATCGAACTGGAGCGGCGACCGGATCGGATGGCGGAGAGGCAACGAGGATGAACGGGGAAGAACTCCAGCGCGGCGAACTTCCCCGAGCTGGATCTCGGATCTCCGGCGATGCATCGCGCTCAAATTGGTTGGGGAACTCCTGGGAGGTCGCTCTATGTGCTGGAGGGCTCGACGTCGTCGGAGGGGCACTATGGCACTGGCGCGAAGGCGGCGGAGCTTCGAGCTCCAGGTACCTCCGGCGAAGTACGAGGACGGTCTCCAGGGATCGTTACATGCGATTGACCTGCAAAAATGAATGAAAGGGTCCAGGGAAAACTTCCTGGACCCCACGGAGGTGCGGTGGATGGCAGAGCGAGCTGGATGGAAGTCGGCCGGAGGTGCGCTTTGACGAGGGGATTCGAGGACACGATCGAGCGAGCGAGAGGTGAAATGGACGATAGGGAAATGCTCCTACGACTACGGTGGACAAGAAAATGCAAAAAGAAATGAGGAATAAGGGATACCTCGATGGTCGTAACCAGAGGAAGGGGACCTCGACGCCAGTGGTCAGCGGAGATGGTGGAGACCGTCTAGGCCCTTCCTCGACCCGCCTGAAGGCTGGAGATGGAAGGGGTTCAAACTTGAGCTCGAAGGTGGCAGGTCTGTTATGTACAAGGTGGTGTCTCCTTCAAGCGAGGGTCACGTGCGAATAATGAAGATATGGTAAGATACGAGTACTCGGCGTGTATCATCAATGATCAAGGAAGAAGTTCCAAGAAGAAATTGAGGCCCAAGGGAGAAGGGATTTGGCTCGAAATTAGGCGAAATCGGGCCAGAATTGGGTTGTCAGAAGGTGTCAGACCTCGGTCAAGCAGTTGACGGAGGTCAACCAACGACTGGCGCTGGTTGGTCCACGTGGACCAACCAGAAAAATGCTGGTCAAAATTATTTGAAAATTTGAAATAAAATAGTAAATGATTTTATTAATTTTAGGTTAAAAATAAAAAATGTTTCTTATTTCAGAAAGAATTTTATGTTGATTTTTATTTATTTTTCTGAGGTATGAAAATACAAGTTACTTTTTTTAGGCCTATATAGGTACATGTATCTATGTATTTTAATATTTTATTTTTATTTTTGTTTATTTGATTTTATTAATTTTTTATTATTTTATAAATTTACAACTTATTTTTAGGGATGTAAATATATTTTTATTTTATTTTTTTGATGTGTTTTGTACACTTAATAAATTAAGGATATATATAGCATAGGTACAAGTTTAGGTATTTTACCTATGTGTGAAATATAAGTAATTTATGTTAATGTTTCCTTTAATGTTTTATTCTTGTTTTAATGTACACACATACTATGAATAATATATAAAAATTTACAAAAAAAATATAAAATTATGGAAATAATGAATCATCGATAAAATAAATATTTTAATCTGTATAGGTATACTAAGGGGTCCAAAACCTAACTTTCAAACCGTAGCTCCGCAAAATATGAAACCACCTCCATTAAATAGATTATTTAAAATTATATACAATTAAAGTGAGTTTGATACTTTTTGAGCTTTTATTTGGGAGATATAGGTCTCGGAAGTTGGGATTTCGACAACTTATTCAGATCATAACTTGGTATCTATACATTATTTTTGAGTAAAGTAAATTTTGTATTTTTCTTTATTTAATTATCCACAATTTAATGTACAAAGTTTCTTTATCTGAAGTATAAAAAGTGGAACCAAAAATAGGTCCCAAAATGAATAAAGAATGAATAAAATAAAAGGGAATTTTATTGGTATTGTGGCCCTTATCTCCCCCTACTTTGTTCCTTGTCGACCTATTCATCGAGATGCCTAGGTCTCGGGGTTTCGGGTCATAAAATATTTTATTCTTTTTCTTTTCTTTTCTTTATTCTATAATTTTGGCTTTAAAAACTGTATTTTATACATTATTTATACACGCATGCATGGATGCTAAAATGTATGAATTAAGGGTATTTACATGCATTTGCCAGGGTTTTTGAGGCCAAAATGATAGAATAAAATGATGAAATGTGGATTCATCAGTGGTCGAGAGGTAACATGGCAGAATCAAACTCAGGTTCGGAGAGCAGGTCTAAGCTCCCCGGAACCTCCCTAGATGAATGAGGAAGAGTGCTCGAGAGCGGTGCTACCAAAGGCAACCTAAGGGATCTCTGGTCCATCATCGTGATGTGGGAGTAGTGCGGATGGGATCTGGAAAACAAACAATATCAATAATCAAACCCCCAATTCACCTACTCAACACGAGAGCTGGTGACCGTAAAGGTTCGGTCGTTATTCTTGTCAGTTTTATTTTAGGTGATAAATCAATCTAGCAGAATGATTAAACAAGCTGTTAGGAACCTGATGCTCCCAAGAGACTAGCCCCATCTCAAAGTTAGATCTTTCCCAACTAGTATGAATTGTGGACCATTTATCGGTTACCCGATCAATTCAATCTTTTAAGTCGTGGCCCGTTTACCGGTACCCGAAGAGATCCTCATTGGAGAATGACTAACCCCAAGACCAGTAGTCTAACAGAAGTTCAGGTATTTACATGCATTTGCGGGTCACTCTCTCGCTCAAACAAACCAAGCAATGATGGGGTGACTCTCCCCAAAATAAATGTTTTTAAGTAAAGTGTATTTTAGGGTCGAGTTTGAATTAACATTCCCAAATTTTAATGCTTTCACATTTTTAGGTATTTTTTTCAAAGCAAACAACTCCTAACAAAATTTTCGATTTCATGGGGTTATTTTAAGTCCAAAAAAATAAGGGGAGGAAGTCGAAAAAGCTGATGCACGATCAAACACTATAATGCATGCAAAGTAAGAGATGCGTACCTATCGCCAACACTCTACATGTAGGGTGATCCGCACATAAATTTAAAGAGAGAATTTAAAATAATATAAATTATGCACGAAGAAAATGGCCTTAGACGAGCAATTTCTAATGATCGTGAAGAACGGTAGTTAGCTAATTAAATTGAGTACGAAGTCCGATCTTGGAAACCACTCGATACCCGCCACAACAGGTCCTGCTAGCGCAGTATGTGGTTCCTCACGACACGTGGACTTAGATCTAATTAAACAAATTTTTTATTATGAATTATTAATAAGATCCAATCATGCTCTATAGGTACAAGCAATCTATTAGTTATTGGACCTAAATTTATTACGTCACAATAAATTAGAAAATCCTAAGTCTAGGGGCCAAATTCTACGGGAGATAGAAAATAGCGATAAAAATAAAATCGGTGAAAAACTCGGTGAGTTCCCTAGATCACACAGGTGCTCGGCGAACCGACCCCGATAAGTCAAGAGAGTACAAGGTCCAAAATTATTACAACAATAATAATGCTAAGTCTGCTGAAATGAAAAATAATCTAGTTCTACTCTATCTATGTAACTACTTTCTTCTGCTCCTACTCCTCCTCATCGGTGCGGATACTCCAACGAAAAGCCGAAACGTCCTCAGGCTGTTCCTCGCACAAAAATTGAAATAGAAGGAATGTCATAAAACAATTATAATAAATAGAGATAAAAAATGTATGAAAATCTGAAAATGACTATTAAGCCATGCTCCCCGGCAAAGACGCCATTCTCATGAGTGGTCGAACAACACGGGTCAGGAATCAAATAATCAGATGGTCGTTGTCATCTGGATCACAAGGCCTAATCTCAATCAAGAAAAGTAGAGAACCACACAACCACTCAAAACAATGGTAGCGATCTCCGCTATTAATTTTAACCTAGTATAATAACCAGGGTCGAACAAAAGGAGCATGATAAATCCTTCAAAGTAGTCGAAATCAGACAATAAAATGCATATTTTTTATTAATTTTTAATTTTGCAAATTTTTATACTTTTAAATTAAGGGAAAGAAACAAGGAAATAAGGAAACTAAGCACACAAGCAAGCATTTACAATTTTTATTCAAGAATAAAATGCTAAAAAAGTAATAAAAATAATTTTGTATTTTTCAAATATTAAAGTATTTTTGGTGATTTTCTGAGATTTTTTATGATGTTTTTATGATTTTATAAAATTCAAATAAAAGCTAAATAGGGAAACCATGCACAACTAGGATAATCTTGCAAATTAAAAATAGCTAAAGTGTCCTAATGTCCCGCGGAGCAATTTTTATGAGAAAGTAAATAAAAAGATCTACAAAAAACTGAAATTGTATTTTTCTAATTTTTTTTAGAATTTTTATGACTTTTAGAAGTTTTTGAGTCTTCTATAATTTTTGGTATTTTTATAAGGGTTTTTGAAACAAAACTAAAAGCAAAACACACATAAACAAACACTCACAAATTTGTTTAGATTTTAACACATTTTTTCTATTTTTATTATTTTCTAAATTAGAAAGAAAGATCTTTATAGGTTTTTGATTTTTATAAAATAAAATATGACACGAAATTAATTCCAAAAACTACAATAAATATTACATGTTAGCATGAGCTAACAGTAATTTTATGGAATTTTTGAAAATAATTTGGTAACTGTTTAATTAAAAACAAGACATACACATTGTAGGGATCTCGTTGCGATCAAAATAAAGTCCAAAGGCCAAATAATAACACGCGTGAGAAACTCAGGGCTAATGAGGTAAAATGTCTAGGGAAAAAATGCACATGCTCATTAAACCACGCACAGAGATATAAATGCAAATATCAGAAAACTTTCATTCAAAACATAGCATATATGAAGTTCAGGACAAATAATGCAAATACACCAGAATAACACGTGGTATGCCACGTGAGTTCACACAAACAGGAGTGAAATGCAAATATAGAAAATAGTAACGTTCCATATGCAAAATATTCAAAACATTTTAAACTACGATAACTATTTACAAGACTAACTAATAACAATAAAACAAAGAGGGGCCTAAGAGCATATTAACCCTTATTAGGCGCGATCCAACGGTCGATGGTGCTCCACTAACGATCAATTGGTCGGGATGGATGGATACCCCTTCGACAATGAATGGCGGAGAAAAGATCCTCAGATGGATCCGACGGTTGGAGGCCTCTCGAGGGTGAACGACTATGATTAGAGCTGGAGAGGGCTTCGATCGAACGATGTGGGAGACGCCTGGATGAACAAATATGAACTCACCTCCAGCGAGTTTCAATCAGCTCTAGCGCATGGCTCCGACATCCTCACGAGCTGCTGGGATATGGGAAAGGTCGGCGAAGGTGCTCTGTAGCTACTAGATGATTTAGAAGGTCCCATGACCAAGAGAAGGGTCGTGGGGAGTCGTGGTGGACCTAGAGCTTCCTGGCGCTACTCAAGGCCTCCAAATGAGGTCTGGAAGCGCATCTACCCTGCAAGAGAAAGGTCTTTCTTGGAGGAGTAGCTCCGGCAAGGGTTAGAGCACCATATGTATTGGAAACAGAGATGGAGGGTGAATGAGGTAGGTCTCCAATGGTGTGAAGGATTCGACCTGATTTTGAGGCTCCAACCCGATGGCTGGAGTTAGATGGGAGGTTGCAGAGCAAATGTATAAGTGATAGGAAGTCGGAGTGAGGCGCACGAGAGTTGGAATGTGGCGGAGAATTGGAGAATAGGGGATGATCGAAAGTTCTCTGAATGATTGATTCAATGGACAATGAAGGGTATAGTGAGTACCTGGAGATGAAGGAGTACGCATGAGGATGCATACTGAGGTCCACAGGGATATTGGCCTCAATCGCCGTCGCAGCCGAGGCCTGGCTCCTCACAGCAGAGCTGAGGATTAACCTCGTCGGACCTAGGGATCTCATGCTATAAAAAGATCCCTCGCCCTCCCTCTCGCTTGGTGTCACTCTACAAAAGGGGAGACGGGTATGCAGGAGGTGGTGGCGCAACCAAAGGTAGAGGAAATGGACGAGGGGGTGCATGTTATATAGGCGTGCAGGTCCGACAAGAAAGATGCACAACCCACGAACCGAGGTGCAGATCGAGCAGGAGAATAACGGGTGAGGGTTAGGGATATGTACTTTTGATTTGGAGCAGAAGTTCGGGTAAGAAAGAAGTCGGATCAGGTGGCTAAAATTGGGATAAATCAGTGCGAAATCTGATTTGACGAAAAGGGGGCTGGTGGGGACCAGTTGATCGGGGTCGACGAATCCCTGCTAGCCCAATCAGAGGCTGCTTAGGAAGAAGACAAAAAATGCTAAAGGACAAAATAGAGAAGAAAAATAAAAAAATTAGATTGAAAATAATAAATGAATGTAAATTAAAAAATGAATAAAATGAAAATGTTTATTATTTTTCAAAGAATTATGAAAAATAAATTAGTGTATATACAATATATAGTATTATATACATGTATATATACCTATGTATTATGTACAATTATTTTTATTTTGTTATTTTTACAAAAATATCCCAATTTTATATTTTATTTATTTTCAACATAATTTCAGGAATACAAAATAATTTTTATTTTATTTTTATGAGTTATTTACATGTATAGAATAAATACGAGATGTAGTATATATACATGTGTTTTATACAATTACAAGGAAGATTTTATTTTTATTTTTATTTTTATTTTATTTTCTGATTTTATTTTTTTATATTACTTCTAGAAATATATACAAGGAGGTAAAAATAATAAGTTACTTTTATTTTATCAAAAATATTTATTGATAGACATAGATAATATGTACAACACAAATCATGCATTATCTCTCTCTACTTGTTTTATTTTGCGATCAGGTCAAGGCTTGACAGGGTTCATGTCACTCTGTATTTATTCTAAATACCTCCTTTCTTTTTCTTTATTCTTTTATTTTTACATAAAAATATGCTAATTATACAATATTAACAAATGCATGTTGAATGTTAAGTTATTGTGTCACGACCCGCCCCGCTAGCCGAGACGAGTGCGACATTAAATTGCTTGATGATCTTAATCATATTTAACGTGTCCAAAAAAAATCGACAGCAATTCCTCTATTTTATGGACTCCCAAACGCTATCCTGTACCTGAAAAAAATTCATATAAAACTTTTTCCATAAAATTCTACTTTCAATTCACCATCACATCCCACCAAATCATATTCCATATTCACAACGCCAAACACATTTACATTGTTCCTTATGTACAACCATCATCTAATGTCAAAGTTCATATACAACTCCTTTCACTTTACCAAAAATAACTAGTCTTCCAAGTTACTAATCATTTTACCTGAAGAACCAAAAATTTGTTGTAATGTCACAAGGATGGAGTGAAAGTCCCACTGTCTGCAAAAGGCTTAGTTCGTTCCCTCGCGTCTCCTATGGCTCCTTCTCAGATGTGTCTGTAATAATATTTAATAATAGAGGGTTGAGTCTAAACTCAAAATGAGCCTAGACCCAACGAGTGGGTCTCAAGCACTTAGTAAGAAAATATATTGGCTATTTAAAAATAATTGTGCTGGCTAGTTGGAATAAACTGTAATGCTATAATAGAGCAATTTCATCAAAAAATGAAGCTTTGCAAAATAATAATGTTGTACAAAAATTGAAATATCAAGCTGACAAACTGAAATTAATTTACTATCTGGCTGTTGAAAATCTTGCAGAATGAAAATGTTTGTTTTTCAACTGTTATAACGACACCACTGTGGCTAGCGTACTAAGTATATGAACGCTGAAACAAACTGAGTCATACGCGTAGACAGCCCCAAAGGCTAAAGAACACTCTGCATACGGCCCAAAGCCTATGTGTATACAAAATGTGGACCCAAAGTCCTCTGAATCATATCTGACGATTGCCATATCTGATGGCGTGTTTCAGGGTCATATCTGATGACGTCACCATATCTGATGGCTAGTTCATGATCATAACTGAGAGCTACTGTGGTGTTTACTGTATCTAACATATTTTCCGGTCCATATTCACATAACTGTAAACTGAGAAATTTAAGATATCTAAATCACATTCTGATGCTAAACTTATCTGCAGTTATCCGAAGCTTCTGTAATATTGTCAAAACACAACTCAACATATATCTAACAAAAAAACATCATTTTAGATCTAACATTAACAAGACGCAAACATAAAATTATGGTTTATTTTTTTTCCATACATCAACTTTAATAATAATAATACCAAGTTTATAAGCTGCCATCATCTTGGATAAAACAATCATTATCTGATAATCAAACTATAATTGTATAGTCAAAATGCATCAAAAACTGTAATATTAAAATGTGTATGTGAAAATAATGGTTATATCTTAAAATAGGCTTGAGACCACTCACCTGAGGGTTCATGTGAACTCCAATCTTTACAGTTTTTTATCACCGCACTTCCACTAGTAAACAAATCCTCGAAATCTCAACATTTTCTGTCCATCATTCTGTCTAAGTCATAATTCTATAGTCAATACACTGGAGTGGCACTGAAAATTCATGTAACTACTTACAGACAAAACTTTCCTCCTAAACTATGCAATATTTACTATTATTACTATATTTTTTTATAGATAACAAGTCACATACGAATAAATTTAAATACATATGCTTACAGGTGGTTTCATAACCCAAAATTTATGCTTTTTACTTAATTGAGTAAGGATTTGAATGTTTATAACTAAGTACTTTAGTATCATCTTCTACACATCCGTATAAGCCCTCTAATATTATATCATCTAAAACCTTTCAACCACTACCGAATCTCCTTCTCTCTTTTTTTTTCAAAAAAAAAACAATTGTTGATCTTCAGTGATTTAACTTAAGCCATGTCAATAGATAATAAAACATAATCCACAGAGGGAACTTGAAAATCATAGATAGACAGGACCTGCCCAAACGGTACAGTGTTAAGCTCCCTCCGTTTTCCTCCCTCTCTTCCATTTTTTTATAGAGATTATTAGCTTTTCAAATTTGTACTTTATTATGGGTTTGACGTCAAGTGCAGTGCAATTCTTTGATATCCAAATAACATCAATTAATATATTATGCATACATACTACATAATCTGTGGAACTTAGGCCATTAGATATATCCCATCTTGACATATTATATCAGGTAGGATGAACAACCTATAGAGATAGATTACTCGGCCCGTGATTGGTAATATGAAATAATGCCATGAAAATTTTAAATAGGTAACGAACCTGGAACATAAACGAAGAATTCCCAGTCTGCTCCGAATGGAATATGACTCTCTTTCACTTCTACAGCTATGAGTTCCTCACTATAATATACTTGTGTTAATTTTATGTATGTATATATACTAACCTCTCACGATAGTTGTATCTTCACCGACCTTCACCTTGGCTTCTCAAAGCTAACACATGTATGTACACGTGTTCACTTCCTGATCCCTTTTTTTATAGGCATTATCCACCTCAACATTTTCCCTCCTAATAACAATCCTATTCTATAGCCACACAACTAACGTGCACCATTAAACCTGTATGGATAGTTTATATGTGTATGAATCATGGCACACTTATCTATGTTTATTTAAAAAAAACGGATACTTGAACATACACTTTGTCAATACATATATGTCGACATAATCCTATAGTATTCACACCCGATTGTTGGTATCTCTTCACTTGGTATTACAGATATTTAATTTGAAGTAGATGTTACAACACTCCCCTACTTGAAATGAATTTCGTCCTCGAAATTTACGTACCTTAGTCAACTTTAGAATAAGTGTGGGTATTGAGATCGCATTTCATCTTCTCTCTCCCATGTGGCTTCCTCTATTGCTTGACTTTTCCAAAGAACTTTTACCAGTGGTATCTTCTTCGTCCGAAGTTCTTGAACTTTATAATCTAATATTTGTACTGGAATCTCTTTATAGGAAAGGTCTTCCTTCAACTGTATTTCTTGTGGTTGTATCACATGTGAAGGGTCTGGAATATATTTTCGGAGGGTAGAAACATGAAAAACATCATGTATCCTTGCTAGCTCAGTCGGAAGTCGAAGACGCTACGCTACATTACCAACTCTTTCTATAACTTCATACGGACCAATGTATCGGGGGCTTAATTTTCCCTTCCTTCCGAATCTGATTATACCCTTCCATGGAGATACTCGTAAAAATACTTGATCACCCACTTCAAATTCTAGATCTCTTCTTCTCTTATCCGCATAACTTTTCTGTCTATCTTGTGCAGCCTTCAAGTTTCTTTTGATTTCTTCGACTTTTTCCACTGTCATTTGTACTAATTCAGGTTGGACCAATTTACGCTCTCCTACTTCGGTCCAACAAAGAGGAGTTCTGCATGCTCGACCATACAGGGCTTCATATGGTGTCATCCCAATACTCGCCTGATAGCTATTATTATAAGCAAACTCCATAAGTGATAGATGTTCATCCCAACTGTCTTTAAAACTTAATGCACAAGCTCTGAGCATATCTTCCAAAGTTTGAATAGTTCGCTCAGATTGTCCATCGGTTTGTGGATGAAAAGCAGTACTAAATGCTAACTTTGTACCCATTGCTTTATGTAGACTAGGCCAAAATCTAGAGGTAAAACGAGGATCTCTATCAGACACAATTGATACAGGCGCTCCATGCAACCTTACTATTTCATCCACAAAAATTTTACCCAAGTGATCTAATGTATAAGTCATATTGACTGCTATGAAATGAGAGGATTTGGTCAATCTATCGACAATTACCCAGATCGCATCATGACCTCGACGAGTCTTGGGCAATCCAGTAACAAAATCCATGGTAATATGTTCCCATTTCCACTCTGGTATCGGGAGAGGTTGCAATGTACCAGTTGGTCGCATGTGTTCTGGTTTAGTTTGTTGGCAAATCAGGCATCTAGATATATATTCTGCAATTTCTCGTTTCATTCCCGACCACCAATAACATGATTTCAATGTTCTATACATCTTTGTGCTTCCTGGGTGCATTGCGTACATAGAGTTATGTGCTTCCTCAAGAATTTCTGTTTTAAGTTCTGCAAGTTGGGGGACACAAAGTCTTTGTTTGAAAAATAATACTCCATGTTCGCTTATTGTGAAATCAGGCAATTCTCCTTTCTCCACTTTCTCTCGCATTCTTTTAATGTCTGGATCAGATTCTTGAGCATCTCGTATTTTATCATATGGTATAGGCCTAACTTGTAGAGTAGCTAACAAAACCCCAGAATCATGTACTGTCAGGTTTGCACGTAGTCCCCTTAACTGAGTCAATAATGGGTGTCGGTCAGTCTTTATATATGTCAGTCTCCCACTAGACTTCCGACTAAGAGCATCTGCTACTACATTTGCTTTTCCAGGGTTATACTCAATGGTACAATCATAATCTTTTATCAGTTCCAACCATCTTCTCTGTCTAAGATTCAATTCTTTCTGAGAGAATATATATTTCAAGCTCTTATGGTCGGTAAAAATCTGACATGTTTCGCCATATAAGTAGTGCCTCCATATTTTTAACGCAAATACTACCGCAGCTAATTCCAAATCATGTGCAGGATAATTCAGCTCATGCGGCTTAAGCTGTCTGGAAGCATATGCAATCACCTTCCCATTCTGCATTAAAACGCATCCCAAACCTTGACGTGATGCATCACTATAAATTACAAATCCACCATTCCCAGAAGGAAGGCTAAGAATGGGAGCTGAGGTCAGACGATTCTTAAGTTCCTGAAAACTCTCTTCACATTCATCCTCCCAGACAAATTTTACTTCCTTTCTAGTCAATCTTGTCAATGGCGCTGCAATTCTCGAAAAATTCTCCACAAATCTTCTATAGTATCCTGCTAAGCCAAGAAAACTTCTAATCTCAGATACGCTAGTGGGTTGTCTCCAGTTCAGAATTGCCTCTATTTTACTTGGATCTACAGATATACCTTCTCCTGAGATAACGTGTCCTAGAAATGCAACCTTATGCAACCAAAACTCACATTTATCAAATTTTGCAAATAACTGATGGTCCTTCAACGTCTGTAATACAATCCTCAAATGATCTTTATGTTCTTCCTCTGACTTCGAGTATACCAAAATGTCATCAATAAACACGATCACAAATTTATCCAGGAAAGGACGGAATACTCGATTCATCAAATCCATAAAGGCAGCAGGGGCATTTGTCAACCCAAAAGGCATTACAAAGAATTCATAATGTCCGTACCGAGTCCGAAAAGCTATTTTAGGGACATCTTCGGCTTTAATCTTCAATTGATGATAGCCTGATCGTAGGTCTATCTTCGAGAATACAGAAGCCTCTTGTAATTGATCAAATAAATCATCTATCCGAGGAAGAGGATAATTATTGCGCACGGTCACTCGATTCAATCTTCGATTATCAATACAAAGTCTCAAAGAACCGTCTTTCTTTTTGACAAAAAGAACAGGAGCCCCCCATGGAGAAATACTAGACTGGATAAATCCCTTATCCGTTAACTCTTGCAATTGGATCTTAAGTTCCCTGAGTTCAGCTGGAGCCATTCTATAAGGAGTCAAGGCAATTGGCGCAGTACCGGGTACTAAATCAATGGTGAATTCAATTTCTCTATCTGGCGGAAGTCCCGGTAGTTCATCAGGAAATACTTCAGGAAATTCTCTCACTATAGGGATATTTTCTAAGCATTTGGTTTCGGCTTTTGTATTGTATACTAGGGCAACAAAAGATGAATATCCCTTCCTGAGTAATTTATGTGTCACTATGCTAGAAATAATACGGGTAGGATATATACTCCTTTCTCCATAGAATACAAACTCTGTCTCGCCTGGCATTCGAAAAATAACTTGCTTCTTAAAGCAATCTAGTAAGGCATGGTATGATGTCAAACAATCCATCCCTATAATGGCATCAAATTCTTTAATTTCCATAGGGATCAGGTTCACGATAACTCTACCTCCTCCTATCTCTATTAAACAGTCTCTAAAAACATTCCAAACAATTTCCGGCTCTCCCTTAGGCAAAGAGATCGATAAGGCATGATCAAGTGTACCCATTTCTTTATCCGCAAATACTGAGAATCTTCGAGAAATAAATGAATGACTGGCACCAGAATCAATAAGAGTATGGGCATTTTTGCCAAAAATAACAGTGGTACCTGACACCACATCCTCAGCAGAGATGGCTTCTTGAAGTGTCATTGCAAAAGCTTTTCCCTGATTTTGTGCCTTTTTATTTCCTTTCCTTATAATATCATTTCTCCTTTCTTCATTCTTTGGTTGGGGTTCTTGAGTTATTGCCCTAGCATGGATATTCTGTTGAACTGTTGTCCTTGCATTTCCCCAGTTTGATATAAGATTTGGGCAATTTCGGCGTACATGGCCTGTTTGTCCACAATTATAGCAACCTGACGATCCACTGCGACATTCTCCCGGATGACGCTTCCCACAGATGGTACATTGAGGATAAGAAAATCCTGCATTTCTAGAATTTTCTGGAGCAAATCTACCCATTTGATTTCCCCTATATCTTTGAGCAGATAAGTTGTATTGCCTTGGGTTTTCAAAATTTCTTCTAACTTTGTTCTCGGGTCCTCTCCATGGTGGTCTTTCCCCAAATCTTTTCCTACTATGATCATTACACCTTTGCCTTTCCCGCACCACACGTTCAGATCTACGGGCAGCTTCCACTAATTTACCATACTCCGTAAATCCATTGGCTGAGATCATTGACTTAATATCTATATGAAGTCCATCTTCGAAACGTCGACATTTATCTTCTTCGGTTTTCACCAAAGAGGCTGCAAACTTTAATAATTCTGTAAAGCGTTTCTCGTATTCATCCACAGAAAAACTCCCCTGAGTAAGAAATAAGAATTCTTTGCATCGATCTTCTTGATATACTCTCGGATAATATTTTTCATTGAATTCTTTTTCAAATATCTGCCAAGTAATCTCGGATGGATCGGTGTATTTCATCTTCACTGATTTCCACCAGTCATCAGCATTTTCTTTTAACAGAAATATTGCATATCTCAACTTTTGTACTTCAGTACACTCCATCAATTCAAATATCTTCTCCATGTGTTCAAACCAGTCTCTTGCCACCTTCGGATCCGTCGTGCCTATAAAATCCTTTGCACCTAATTTCCGAACATGCTCAAATGGCAACTGATTTTCAAATTCATGCGGTCTCACGGATCGAGCAGCCATGCTTCCCAAGGTCTGTGCTATTAGTGCCAAAGTCTCCTGCATATTGTTATTATTACTCCCATCATGTCCACCACTTGGTCCTTGTGAGGTCTGAGAAGGTTGCTCTGCCGCCATTGTGCCCTACATAAATAAAATTCCTTAATTAGCTCTTCCAAAATTATAAATCCTCAAATCTCATATCAAAACTTAGATAAATCCTCAATATCAAAAATATCATTATTCCAATATCATTTCCATTTCATATCCAAGTCCAAGGCATAAATCATAACCATCAAGAGATTCATATATCAACCTCGAATATCACTTTTGATTGAATTTCATAAACCAATGCTCTGATACCATCAGAATTTGTCACGACCCGCCCCGCTAGCCGAGACGAGTGCGACATTAAATTGCTTGATGATCTTAATCATATTTAACGTGTCCAAAAAAATCGACAGCAATTCCTCTATTTTATGGACTCCCAAACGCTATCCTGTACCTGAAAAAAATTCATATAAAACTTTTTCCATAAAATTCTACTTTCAATTCACCATCACATCCCACCAAATCATATTCCATATTCACAACGCCAAACACATTTACATTGTTCCTTATGTACAACCATCATCTAATGTCAAAGTTCATATACAACTCCTTTCACTTTACCAAAAATAACTAGTCTTCCAAGTTACTAATCATTTTACCTGAAGAACCAAAAATTTGTTGTAATGTCACAAGGATGGAGTGAAAGTCCCACTGTCTGCAAAAGGCTTAGTTCGTTCCCTCGCGTCTCCTATGGCTCCTTCTCAGATGTGTCTGTAATAATATTTAATAATAGAGGGTTGAGTCTAAACTCAAAATGAGCCTAGACCCAGCGAGTGGGTCTCAAGCACTTAGTAAGAAAATATATTGGCTATTTAAAAATAATTGTGCTGGCTAGTTGGAATAAACTGTAATGCTATAATAGAGCAATTTCATCAAAAAAATGAAGCTTTGCAAAATAATAATGTTGTACAAAAATTGAAATATCAAGCTGACAAACTGAAATTAATTTACTATCTGGCTGTTGAAAATCTTGCAGAATGAAAATGTTTGTTTTTCAACTGTTATAACGACACCACTGTGGCTAGCGTACTAAGTACATGAACGCTGAAACAAACTGAGTCATACGCGTAGACAGCCCCAAAGGCTAAAGAACACTCTGCATACGGCCCAAAGCCTATGTGTATACAAAATGTGGACCCAAAGTCCTCTGAATCATATCTGACGATTGCCATATCTGATGGCGTGTTTCAGGGTCATATCTGATGACGTCACCATATCTGATGGCTAGTTCATGACCATAACTGAGAGCTACTGTGGTGTTTACTGTATCTAACATATTTTCCGGTCCATATTCACATAACTGTAAACTGAGAAATTTAAGATATCTAAATCACATTCTGATGCTAAACTTATCTGCAGTTATCCGAAGCTTCTGTAATATTGTCAAAACACAACTCAACATATATCTAACAAAAAATCATTTTAGATCTAACATTAACAAGACGCAAACATAAAATTATGGTTTATTTTTTTTCCATACATCAACTTTAATAATAATACCAAGTTTATAAGCTGCCATCATCTTGGATAAAACAATCATTATCTGATAATCAAACTATAATTGTATAGTCAAAATGCATCAAAAACTGTAATATTAAAATGTGTATGTGAAAATAATGGTTATATCTTAAAATAGGCTTGAGACCACTCACCTGAGGGTTCATGTGAACTCCAATCTTTACAGTTAATTTATCACCGCACTTCCACTAGTAAACAAATCCTCGAAATCTCAACATTTTCTGTCCATCATTTTGTCTAAGTCATAATTCTATAGTCAATACACTGGAGTGGCACTGAAAATTCATGTAACTACTTACAGACAAAACTTTCCTCCTAAACTATGCAATATTTACTATTATTACTATATTTTTTTATAGATAACAAGTCACATACGAATAAATTTAAATACATATGCTTACAGGTGGTTTCATAACCCAAAATTTATGCTTTTTACTTAATTGAGTAAGGATTTGAATGTTTATAACTAAGTACTTTAGTATCATCTTCTACACATCCGTATAAGCCCTCTAATATTATATCATCTAAAACCTTTCAACCACTACCGAATCTCCTTCTCTCTTTTTTTTTCAAAAAAAAACAATTGTTGATCTTCAGTGATTTAACTTAAGCCATGTCAATAGATAATAAAACATAATCCACAGAGGGAACTTGAAAATCATAGATAGACAGGACCTGCCCAAACGGTACAGTGTTAAGCTCCCTCCGTTTTCCTCCCTCTCTTCCATTTTTTATAGAGATTATTAGCTTTTCAAATTTGTACTTTATTATGGGTTTGACGTCAAGTGCAGTGCAATTCTTTGATATCCAAATAACATCAATTAATATATTATGCATACATACTACATAATCTGTGGAACTTAGGCCATTAGATATATCCCATCTTGACATATTATATCAGGTAGGATGAACAACCTATAGAGATAGATTACTCGGCCCGTGATTGGTAATATGAAATAATGCCATAAAAATTTTAAATAGGTAACGAACCTGGAACATAAACGAAGAATTCCCAGTCTGCTCCGAATGGAATATGACTCTCTTTCACTTCTACAGCTATGAGTTCCTCACTATAATATACTTGTGTTAATTTTATGTATGTATATATACTAACCTCTCACGATAGTTGTATCTTCACCGACCTTCACCTTGGCTTCTCAAAGCTAACACATGTATGTACACGTGTTCACTTCCTGATCCCTTTTTTTATAGGCATTATCCACCTCAACATTTTCCCTCCTAATAACAATCCTATTCTATAGCCACACAACTAACGTGCACCATTAAACCTGTATGGATAGTTTATATGTGTATGAATCATGGCACACTTATCTATGTTTATTTAAAAAAAACGGATACTTGAACATACACTTTGTCAATACATATATGTCGACATAATCCTATAGTATTCACACCCGATTGTTGGTATCTCTTCACTTGGTATTACAGATATTTAATTTGAAGTAGATGTTACATATTGTATTTACACATATTTACATGATGCTTTGTTAAGATAAATAGCTAAAATAAAAGAATAAAGAGTGAGAATAAGGGATTCATCACTTTTGCATGAATAAGGATCAATTTCATGTGACGAAATCACGAGCTTGATCATTCTTTATGTGGACAAGATCAAGAAGATGACATCAAAATTTGTGGGAAGCCATGTGACTCATCATCATGCCCATGAGATAGACAAACACAAATCGGACTTGATTCGGGAGGTCTCTTGCTTTATAGACTCACGTTTCATGAGGTCCCTAATCTTCTCTCAACATTTATTAGAATATTATAAACCATACTATGAAAATAGTTTCCCTAATTTAATGGTTTAGTAAAGTACAAATTATTATGCTGAACTTTCTAGTTCATACAATGAACATACTATGTTCTAGGAAAAATATTTTGCTAAATATTTTTCATTTCCATGATGTGAAGTTAATAAAAGTTTATTCATTTCATGCAGACGGTAAAGAACCCCATCTATGGGCTTAAGCAAACTTCTTATGATTGGGACATCATATTTATTGAAATCATAAAAGGTTATGATTTCATAGAGAAACTGGATGAACCATGTGGAGCTTAGTGGGAGTATCATTATTTTCATCGTGTTAAATATCGAAGAAATCTTAATCATTTGGAATGGTATAAGGATGATGATAAGTGTTTTATAATTAGAACATTCCATACCTTTGAGATAAAAGATCTAAAGGATGCCTCTTAGATCTTTATTCTGAATTTGCTTAAAGTAAAGAACGGAGGGTCTAGGACCATCTCATTAGGGGTAGACCTTGGACAGAGCCCACATGGGAAATTTCAGAGAAAGCTTCATTCCCTTGAGATATAGTATTGACCTAACTAAAGGGATAGCTCCTCAAAATATTGAAGATGTGGATGCGATTGCTGAATTTACTTGTGCATAAGCTATAGGAATTGGAGAGCGAGGAGCAATACCTCCTTTGGCATGAATGTCTCCATAACAATCAACCCTTCAAGGTTTACTCTCCTCACATTTGAGATGAGCAAAAACATCTCTATTTCCCAAGTATTAAGTACCCTTCCCACTAGACAAAATTGGCTTAAAGCCCTGCCTAGACATCTTCCCGACCACCTTACTTATGATTTCTTGGCATTCAAATCTGAGATGACCTGCTACAGTGCACCTGCACCCAAAGCATCGACAAGACTATATGCCTCCCTGGCAAGATGGGACCTAACTTTCTCAATAAACAAATTTACCTTACCATTTCTCATGGAGGGATTGTTGCTAAATTATAAAAAAAGTCTGATCCAAACCTTTTCATCATTGTATCCTTCTTCATTTTAATATTCATTCACTCTATAGTCATTACTAAAGATGAACTACGTCCCTTTAAGATCATCACAGCAAATGCATGCCTCCTATGTCTATCCGATGTAGAAAACCTTACCCATCTATTTATAAAGTGCTCTTCCACAAAAAAGTTCCGTTCTTGCTTAATATCTTTGACTAGGAAAAATATCTGGTTTTCTCCATTCCAAAAACATTGTTCTAATTTGTCCTCTTATTGGTAGATGAAAACCGCACGAGCATCTGTAGTGGTTGACCTAGAAGGAGTGATGTATGAAGATCTCCCTAGATACTACTAATCCACTCTCGAAAATCGCAAAGGATGCGATCTTTCTAATCGAACATACAATATAACTTATGTTTTACTGAGAATTATGACATTCATTTCTAAAAGTCCTTTTATTATGCTTTTTGTGGCTCAACGTGGCTCGACCTTTCCCAAGTATTTATTTTCTTATTTTACCAAAAAATTATCCCTTTTTTGTGTATGTATGTTTCAATCTCCTCCTAGAAGACTTTCTCTATTGTACTAAATACCATGTTTCCAGGTTCGAGGTTGTTATCTTAGCTGCCTAGCACTTTGGTGTCTCACATACCTTTTTTATGCAACGAATTGTGATCATTTTCATAGAACAATGGCACTTTTCTATCCTTATCAAGAAAGATGGATAATCAGTTCATGACTTTTATAAAAAGTAATATTTAAAAATGCTGGGTCGAAACTAGGAATTTCGGCAAATCGATATGGATATATGTGTTTCCAAGTCTTCATTTATTTAGTAAATGAATTCAGATGCATACGTGAATATATTGATGATGTTGAAAAATCACAAACCATATCTTTGAAAACGGATACGGTTTTGGAAATAGATAATCATGATTTAGATACAATAATTTAATATATGGATGCAGATTATCCTACGCATAATGAATATCGCTTAATACTAACATATAAATGAAATATTTTATAAAGTTGAATTTAATAATTTACTAAATCAAAATTACATAAATTCTACGTATACAAAAATAAAAGAGAAAAATACGTGTTAAATGAGACGTATATAACAAATAATTAAATAAAAAATTATATATATATATATATATTCTTGCATTTATAAATGACACCAAAATTCAATTTATTGCATGTAAGCATGTAGTGTGTGTGTGTGTGTGTGTGTGTGTGTGTGTGTGTGTGTGTGTGTGTGTGTGTGTGTGTGTGTGTGTGTGTGTGTGTGTGTGTGTGTGTGTGTGTGTGTGTGTGTGTGTGTGTGTGTGTGTGTGTGTGTGTGTGTGTGTGTGTGTGTGTGTGTGTGTGTGTGTGTGTGTGTGTGTGTGTGTGTGTGTGTGTGTGTGTGTGTGTGTGTGTGTGTGTGTGTGTGTGTGTGTGTGTGTGTGTGTGTGTGTGTGTGTGTGTGTGTGTGTGTGTGTGTGTGTGTGTGTGTGTGTGTGTGTGTGTGTGTGTGTGTGTGTGTGTGTGTGTGTGTGTGTGTGTGTGTGTGTGTGTGTGTGTGTGTGTGTGTGTGTGTGTGTGTGTGTGTGTGTGTGTGTGTGTGTGTGTGTGTGTGTGTGTGTGTGTGTGTGTGTGTGTGTGTGTGTGTGTGTGTGTGTGTGTGTGTGTGTGTGTGTGTGTGTGTGTGTGTGTGTGTGTGTGTGTGTGTGTGTGTGTGTGTGTGTGTGTGTGTGTGTGTGTGTGTGTGTGTGTGTGTGTGTGTGTGTGTGTGTGTGTGTGTGTGTGTGTGTGTGTGTGTGTGTGTGTGTGTGTGTGTGTGTGTGTGTGTGTGTGTGTGTGTGTGTGTGTGTGTGTGTGTGACATATTAGAGGGATATAGTTATGAAAATCTACACTGGCACTTTTCAAAAAAAATTACGAAAAATGGATGTGAAGTAGGTAAGGTTACCTACTTCACAAAGTAGACTCCCTCTGTATATATGTATACATGTTGGATTTTGTGTCTAAATAATATATAATTATAAGCTCAGCATACATAATTCTACAACTGTATCCACAAAAAATTACATAACCATATTCCTTTTAAAAATTTGAAAAATAGAAATGATAGCATTATGTATATCCTTATTGGCAAAAGGAAAGCTCGTGTCCTGATCAGCTAGTATCCATATCCGCCAAAATTAAATATACATATCAGTATTTGTTTAAAAATAGATACGACAACATATTGTTGCATATATATCTGTAGACCTTTGCATCTCTAATAAATGCAACTGCCATAGAAGCACATGGAGAACAAGACACATGATATAATGTTAGACAAAATACTGAGAAAAAGATACGACAACATATTGTTGCATATATATCAGTATTTTTTGGCTTTTTTGATGTTTGGTCTTCAATTTGGTTGTCACCCAAACTTGTATACCTTTTTTTATTGAAATATATTCAAATACTTACTTACCAAAAAAAAAAATACTGAGAAAAAGATTATGTATAACCCCCTCCGATACCTTGCTTTCTTCTTTTTTTTCGCTCCCTCTCTCTCCTGCTGGTCTTGTGTCGTGGTGAATGACATGCATCGTCTCTCTTTTTTATTTTTTTTATAAATTCAAATACAACCTTAAAATTTATTATAACAATCAATTTGCAATGATGAGATTTGATCAGATCTAATTTTATCTCCGTCCATGACTGCATGACATCCAACTCTTGCATATTAAAAGTATAATTTCCATGATATATTAATCCTACTAAAAACACCTCTCTTCTAAATGATGAAATTGTATAAGTAATAAAAGCTTATATTTCATCATACGCATCAAAGAAACACCATTCACAAGTTCAAAAAATATGTTAAATTTCTGTTTTAAACGTTAGTTTTCTATATAAAAAATAAGGATTATTATATTGTGTCCTAATTTTTGCAATATCAGTTATGCCTCTCACTTTTTTGTAATATCAATTGTGCCTTTACATTCCTACAAAACTCTCACTTCTATCTTTTTTAACATCAATTATGCCCCTATTTTACCTTTACATAAAGGTGGAATTGTGAATTTTGTAAGAATGCAAGGATACACTGGTATTGGGAAAAAAAGAGGTATAACTGATATTGCAGAAGTTGGGAAGAACATAAGTGAGAAAAATAAAAAAATAAAATCAAAGTCGAATGTTATATTAATCAATCCCCAAACTCGTCGCTTGATCATTAACATCGCTACTTAGCCCACCTCCGATTACATGGGAACCATCTAACTCGATTCGTCGGAACCAATAGTGAGTGAAACTTCTCTAAGCGGCTATCAAATCCACATGCAAAGGACTCCTCACATCATACTCTCCAGAAACCCACCTCAGGTTCCCCTCAACAAACGCCCGAGCTCCGATCGTCTCACCCGTACGCTCAAACGTAACAGTAAAGCTCTTGCTTTCCTTCACCTCCGCAAACTCCAAGGTCCCCGGCGTCACCGTTATGGCGATGCCGGGCAACTTGTCGACCACAGAGATGTAGCTTATCTTCCCCAAGGGACCAACATTCGTCACCGTCCTGTTCACGCTCACGGAGGTTCTACCGAGGGGCAAGAGCACGGATATAGACGGGTAATTAAGATCCCACTGGGAGATCTTACCAACGACCGTGCAATCGACGTCACGGCGCGCAATGACGCTGACTTGCTTGTTGGTGTAGCCCAATCCGCATAGGAAAGGAATGTAGGACGCCGGCGCCGTCTCGTAGACGAGACCAGGGTCGGCCACACGCCGGGGATTCACGTGGCCGGCACCCATCTCGTAGAAGCCGGCGGGCTGGAACTTTTCGTTCCTTATAGGCCTCTTCTCGTTGTCGAATATATCGGAGGTTGTCATGATCGTGGATTTGATTGCGGAGGGAGACCACTCTGGATGCGCGGCCTTTACTAGCGCTGCGACGCCGGAGAGATGCGGGGTCGACATGGACGTCCCGGTTGCCATGTTAAACAATAGATCAGGAGAGGACCAAGCCGCGAGGATGCTAACGCCGGGGCCAGTGATATCCGGCTTCAACACATGGTGTCTCTGGAAGCTGGGCCCTCTGGAAGAGAAGCCAGCCACAACAGGAGCAGGGAAAGCTCCCAGCACTGTTCCATTAAACAATAGGGTTGCCGTGGGAGCTCCCTTTGCGGATTCCACATAACCGCGAAGTCGCATTCCCGCGGCGAAGGAGAGGCGTGCGAAGGGGATGCTGGCGTTGGCGTCACGCTCGGTGAACTCGACCGTAGCGCCCATTACCTCCAAGCCTATGAGGGCGGCGCCCGCGGCACGGGCTCTCTTGAGCCTGTCAAAAATCTGCGGGTAATCATCCAGGCAAACTACATATTTGCCTTTCACACCGGTCAGATTTCCGAACATACATGAATCTTTGTATGTTAGTTCAACCAGCGAACCATTTGATGAGTGTTTGGGATCTGTGAGCGTCTCTCCGATGACATCCTCTCCGTTGGAGAGCCGCAGAATTGCCATGATGGAACGATCGTGAGAGCTCGCACCCACAGTGAGCATCCACGGCGCCTCGTTGGAAAGAGTGGCCTTATAAGGGCCAAAATTGCCCGCTGCAAGGCAGACCGTGATTCCCTTCTCGACAGCGGCCAGCACGCCGACAGCAACAGGATCATTATAGTAAGGAATCGACCCCGCACCGATGGACATCGAAATGACATCGACTCCGTCCTTCACGGCGGCGTCGAGCGCCGCGGCCAAGCTACTCCATGGGCACTGAGTAGCGTTGCAGACTCTATAGATTGCAAGGTGGGCACGGGGGGCCATCCCCGCGGCAGTGCCGTTGGCGTTGCCCCTGACATTGACGCCTGCTACGAATGCGCCGGCTGCGGTGCTGGAGGTGTGGGTGCCGTGACCGGTAGGATCTACCGGTTCCTTGTCTCCCTCCATGAACGAAATCGCGCCGATTACCTTGTTGTTGCACAGCGTCTTCTTCTCTGGGCAGCCACCCTTCCACTTGGGTGGCGGTGGGGGCATGCCGTTATCGGATAACGACGGATGCCCGGGCGTAAAGCCAGTGTCTACCACGCCGATGACGACTCCTCGCCCGAGGTTGCTGCCTCCTCTCTTACCCCATAGGCCCTGGCCGAGGCGCAGACCCATGAAATCCGGTGTGTGCGTGGTGAGGAGAGGGACCATGCGGTCGGGGTATGCGTGGAGGAAGCCTTCCTTGGTGGCCACCTGATCCTCGAGCTCCTTCGGCGTAAGCCGAGCGGCGAATCCGCTGAAGACATGCTCGTAAGAAAAAACGAGGCGGTTGCCTTGGACTGCGGCATCAGTTGTTCCGGGAAGGAAGGAGGTGTAGTAATCCTTCAGAGATTCGGCGTTGTTTGCTGTGCTTGCGTTCTCCGGACGGCGCACGGCCACGATGTAGGTTTGGACGTCGCCGGAGAAGTCCGATGATGCTCTGCACAGGAACAGCAAGAGGAGGACGAGAGATATACCCATGTTTTGGCGACGAAGGGTGTAGGGTTTAGGCAATTGGCATATATAGAACGCGAGCAGATCGTCTGCAGCACTGTAGAGTCATTAAAATCGTGGATCACCGGGGCCGCTCGAGCTTATATTGTGAAAATTTGTACGAACCACTTGATGAAGATCGAGCAGCAACGATCCACTGATTTTACAACGGACTCTGCAATAGTTTAGAGGATATGCTCTCTGTATAGATCAGGAACAGCTCTCTGTACAGAATAGGAACAGCTGCATGTAGGTACATGCGAATTCAAGAGTAAATGGTTATATCATTAGGTATTTATATGATCTATCTCATAACATTAAACAATTATAAGATATTATGAAGCAGTCGAATAATGCGAACCATTTTGAACTACTCGAATGTTTTACAGATTTTCAAAAATCTGATAGGATCTTAGTCTTGAATGATAATAATTACGTAAAACCTTCTGTAGAAATTTAGATCGTATTGGTGATGCTATTTGGAATTGATATCCTTTTGATAATTTCATATTTCACAGTTAAGTTCTTTCAAAAAAAAAATATTCCACAGTTAAGGAATGAATATCCGTTATGGAAACATAATTAAGAAGAATAACGGCGAGGAGATGCCAGCATTTGTTTCAGCTTCCTAAGGAAGAATTGCAAATCCTGATAAAGAGGGCAATGAAAAAATAAGGAAAAATGCAAATCAGGCACAGCTGGTGATTATGGGAAAAAAAGGAAAAGAAATTAGGTGGATGTACCACAGTTAGGTTTGATGATTACCCATGGTACTGGTCGTCAAACGCCACTTATATTGCTGATCAAGGAAAATGCAATTTTGAGAATTGGGATAGACTTACTATGATTGGTAGATTTTTGACTTAATTTATCATTTTACATATAGAACATTCCAAACATTCTATCAAATAGAATATTTACAGAACGTGAGAACGTAATAAAATGACGGGAATTACAAAATTTGATCTTAGACATTTTAAGTGGTTAACTAGCTCATTTGTGACCATACAAAAGTTATTATAGTTGTAAATGTCCCGAGCTTAGGTACTTACATTGTTGTCGAGGAAAATAGGTCTTGACAACTTATAGGATTTAGGTTAAGTGGATATTGCAACGACCCATATTCTACTATTTGAGCATTAGAAAAAGGATAAAATGAGATAGAGATAGGCGGTTATTTCATGAATTAAAATAATTAATTGATTTATAAATAAAGGAGGGAGAGGGGCGATTATGGAGGATCATTTCAATCCTCTTAACCATGCAAGTGGGCTCTATTTTTGGAATGAGATATTCTCTCCTTCCTTAAGATAGAGAAAGAGAGAAATAGGTAGAGGGAGAAACGAGAGAAGAGAGTGAATGAGAGAAGAGAGTCGGAGAGAAGGGAAGAGAAGAGAGAGAGAGAGAGAGTGATCGAGAGAGAGAGAGAGGGAGGGAGAAATATTAGAGAGAGAGTGGAGAGAAGAGAGAAGAAGGTGAGAGCGAGAGAGTGAACGCGAGCATGTACAAAAGAGGCCCAAATCCGCTAAAATACAAAATGTACAAAAGAGGCTCAAAATTCAACTTTCACATATGAGCTCCGAATCACTTGAACTTGATCTTGTTTTGAAGGTAATTAAATGTACATTAGTTCAAAAATGAGTAGGATCAAAACGGACACTGGATGGGGGAAGATATGGGGTTTTTAGTCCGGAAATCCTGAAACTAGGGTTTGGGTTTTTGGTCCACTTATTTGGGTTAGTTATTTTTTTGTATTTTTCATTTATTCTTGTGAATGATATGTACATAGTGGAGGTGGTTTTGGGTTATTCGGAATTAGCATGTATGAGTTAAAAATCAGGGAAGTTAGGCTATTTACATGTTAATTTTGGCTGAGATTTTTGGCTTCTTATTTTATGCGGAAATTAGTGCTAAAATGCAATTCTTATGAAAACATGCATGAATGCTAATTGTGCAAAATAAATACAGAAATGCTGATGATTTTGAGGGATCTGATCTTAATTAATGAGATTTAGAGTAATGAATATGAGATTCATTATCCCCCTACTTAAACCATGCTCGTCCCTGAGCATCAGAAAAGAAATGCCATGAGGTGAAATGAGATTTGGTTCCATACCAAGACCATGAGCTGAAGGTGAAAATGAAACTAGACTCGACCTTTGGATTAATAGTTTGGTGGAACTTCTGTGAGACTTAGAATTTCAAAATCAACAACCTTCAAGTTCTACACATCATTGCTACAGTTTCGGCTCAGAAGTCATCTTAGATCAATCCTCTTTCCAAAGTATACCCTATGAACATTGAACAATCGACTCATGTGTGTGAAAGGTTTTAGCTCTTCCCATTCAAAATGCCGGACTACCATGCTCCTCTCCTCTCCAGTAACTCGTCCTCAGGGAGTCAGGTATTTCCTTCTAAGATCTGTCGCGCTGTGTTCACAATCGAATTGGGGGAAAAGTTAGAAGAAGGGGAAAAGAACTGGAGGGTGACGAGTGTAGTCACCTCTCCTTGTGAATATGGCTAGTGCATCCAAGTCTCCACCAAGATATGTAGGTTTTCTTTGAAGCTTGGACCTTTTTGGTTAGATATTTATTTGGTAGAATGCTTCTTTGTATTTGAAATTTTTGGTGGTTCTGCTTGGATCTTGTTGTGCCCCTACGGATATAGAATCTTTTTGTTTCCGTACATTTTTTTGGGGTCTTAGAAAAAATTGTGCCCAGTCGTCCATCCCTTTTCCAAAGCTTTATTTCAACTTGTACTTTGGTCTTTAGATTTCCACGCTACCAGAAAAGAAACTCACACAGTCTTCCAACATCCCTTCTGAGTTGAGCTAAGTGCATAGTACGGGAGTACAAATTAATTCCCTATTCCAGAGTTGTACCCAGAATGAAGAGACCGGATTAGACACTAAGAGTCAAATGCTGCACATTGTCATGTGGAACTCAAAGAACTAAGTCAAAGACCTGAAGCTTCTAAAATCCTATTTCTCAGTGAAGTTCCTCTGAAAATTAGGTGGATTAAGGTCAAATCCAGACCACTCTCGGTTTCTGCTCACAACTCGGTTCAGAACCCAATGACTTTTCATGGGAATGAATGCGATGCTAGATGAAGTGCATGTGTGTGAAATGCAGACGCATTTATTTTTGAATTTTTTTTATGTAAGGGATTTTTGATTATTTTAATGCAAAATGAATAAGAAGCCATTTTTTTCAAAAAGTTTGGGCACAGTCAGTGCTTGTAGCAAAACTCTTTTTCTTTTCTTTTGTGTTATTTTTTTCAAATTATTTACCCACACCGTAAATACATATAGACTTACGCAAAAGTACGAGATATGAGTAAAATATATACGGAGTATATATACAGACCCCCTATACTTAGCGAGTGATGTGTCCTCAGAGCACAAGAAGCATAAAGAAGATATAGGTCGGGCTAAGTGCAAGAGAGTGAAAAAGGAAAAGAGAAAGAAAAAGAAAGAGATACAGGTCTGCCCCCCTATACATAGGCTGTGAACAGTCTGAGTATAGAAGAAGGGCGGAAAAAATGAAGCGGTCGGGATATGTGAATGAGGAGAGTATATATGGGTGGGCGTCGGTTCCCCCTATACTTAGGCTCTGGTCAGCCTATGTATAGGAGAAGGGTGGAAATGAAGCGATCGTGAGAAGGAGTGTGATGAAGAAGATGGTATATACAAATGGCATCGGTCCCCCCTATACTTAGCCCTTGGCCTAAGTAGAGGAAGAAGCTGTATAAGGAGCCGATGTGGTCGGGAGGGAGGGTGGGTAGCCGATGATTAAGACGGTTTTCGGATGATCTTTTTGTGAGCCTGTGGTGGGAGATCGTAATGACGAGATGGAGATGAAGTATATGATTCCCAACTATAATCTGTGTCATCCTCAGAAAAGTCACGTTGGATAGTGGATGAAATGTTTGAGTCAGATGAAAGATATCCATCATCGGAATTATCCTCAGAGGAATAGTATTTGAAAGTTGACACACTCCAGATATTCATGTCTTTTTGTTTCTTCAGTTGTTTTCTCAAATTTCGTTACTTCTTGGGGTTAAGCGGTTTGTCCTCGAATGAATACTCAGAAGCACCAGTCTCAGTCAGCTCATACGAAATAATTCCAGTGTACTTGAAGAGGGCGGGAGCATCAGCTTTGGATGAATAGTAATTAGGAACGGGAGTTGTCCAACGAGAATTGAATTTTGGATCCTTGCGAAGATATGGCTTCAGAGCTGCCGAATAGACTTCACTCATGTAGATTACCTTTTTCGGATCCGATGAGGGATCATCAGCTGATTCCTCTTCTGAAAGGTCAAAGGTGACTTTCTTTTTCTTGTTTCATGAAGGTGTCGGTTCACTCGAGTATCCAGATGAATAGCCATTGGAATTCTTCTCCTTGATCGGTGTTCGGGCTGCGTGTTTGTTCTTAGTCTTCTTAATGTTGGTGTACTCTCGATTAGGGATGATTTGGTCAAGGTATTCAGAAAAAGTTGCTCCAGGGTGCGACCATGCATATGTCTCAGGATCATAGAAGAAGGATTTGTCTATTTTGAGATCCGCGGGAATTGAAAAACTGAGAAGAGTCTCTGCATGTTCATTCCCTATTGATTTGTTATTGGAGCATTCCTGTGTCAAGTTGATGTGATCCATGTAGTCAGAATAGGATGACTCAGGGTGTGCCCATGCATAAGTCTCCGGATCATATGATTCATATACTCAATTTTCCCTGGTGAGTGCAACTGGGAATGAAGCAGGGGGGAGATTCTCTAAACCAATAGTCTCATCAACAACCTCTATCTCATGTGTAGCAACGGGGTAGGGCTCTTCTACCGCTTCATGGTTACGATTGTCGGGGACTTTGTGGGTAGCCTCAGAAAATCGTGGCTCCTCAAAGACTAGGACATATCGTAGTGGTTCCAATGATGTGAAATTGATTTCCCGAGTCTCACAATCAATAACTGCCTTAGCCAATGCTAAGAATGGCTTTCCGAGAATAATTGGAGATTGGGTGAATTCTCCTTGATGCTCAATATCAATGATCGTTAATTCTACTTTGAGCGGAACACCTTGGAATATCGTGATGACAGAAATGATCCCTCTCGGCCGCTTTATCGATCGGTCTGCTAATTGAACAATCTCTCGTACCTTCTTGATCGGATCGAGTTTAAGTTCGTAAAATACAGAGGTCAGGAGGATATTGATTGGTGAATCGTCATCAATCCGAGCATGGGTAAAAATTATGTCTTTGATTATGCAGTCAAATCTGGGCAACCACTTCACTATGCGGCTCTTGGTTTTTCTCCTAAACACCAAGGAGGAGGCCATTGATAAGATATGTCTTTCAGTGTTTGTTCTAATCCTTCCTGACTTTTTGATCATTAATTTATCCATTACAAATCCTTTAAGGTCGGAGAAGTGTTCAATAACCTTTATAAAGGGAAGTTCAAACATCAATGTTTTTTTCAGTACTTCCCGTTCAGAAGGATCCAAATTCTTAAGATTTTCTTCAGTCTCTATTTTTATGAAATTTTCTGGATTTTCAATTTTTTGGTGTTTTTGAATATTCCAATTTTTTTAGTATTTTATGTGTGGTGTGGTGCTGTTGTGTGTTCCTCAGATGAGAAGGGGCTTTGATGTTCAGAGTACGAGTCAGAAGCATAATCATTTCTAGGGGAATAATATGCAGAAGTGCTATTGTCAGAATCGTCTCCATATTTCTGAATATCCTCAAAATTTTCAATCTTGGGCCCAATCATTTCCTAATTCATTTTAATTTCCGAGATACCAGAGATTGAAATTAATCGATCGGCAAATTCTCGAAATCTATCCTCCATTAAATCAAATTTCTTATTCATCCTCGAAATATCCTCCAAAATCTTTTCATGACCAAGGGAGCAGTCGAGGTGTGTTTTTGTATTTGAGATTCAATAATTTTCTCTTATATTTTCCTATATGTGCTAGGAGAGGAGTCTCTTGAAATATCCAGTATATTATCATTATCTTCTGAACATCTCCTCAATAATTATGGAAGGTGGCTGCTCATATGGTCCATGTATGTGGAGTTGGTCCGAGTAGAGTTCAATCTTTTGACGTGGTCCAAGTATGCAAGCGGTCGCGAGTTTGATTCTTGATCATGAGTGGTCGGACCTTGATATTGTGGAGTCAGCATACATGGTTGATGTGTTTCTATGTGATCAGTCCAATCCTCTGTATGAGTATCATATCTGAAGAGAGGGTTGTCATGGTCAATCCAAAAAGATGATTGTTCATTCATGTTCAATGGTGGGGAAGATGAGAGATGCGAAGAAGTGTTGAGTTTGATCATGTGGTTATAATCTCCCATGAATGATGGATTGACATTTACCGAATATGAAGGATGAATTGTATGATCAGAGTAGAGTGGATTGATGTATGAAGAAGTAGATACCTCAGTCGGTTGTTGGTTTATCTGGTCCGGAAATAAAGGGTTGTCATTCATAAAGCAGATCGGATTTGTAGAGAGTTTTGGTGGTTGAGAGTCTCTTGTTGAAGTTGGAGGATGTGTTTTGTGTCTAACCGATACGAATTCGTTTTCATAGTATAGTACTGATGGATTCTCGGATAAATGTTCGGCCATTTTTGAAAGAGCTAAAATGAATGACGGATCAGGTTTCTCCGAGACGAACTGATTTTTATGATATGGATCTAGAGAGTTTTTGGATAAAAGTTCCATGATGAGGTTTAAATCAAGAAAGGAGAGAATTGCATGGGATAGTCAAAAGAAATTTCATCAAATGTGCGATTTTTGATCTTCGATACTGGTTCACGTACACCAATGCAAACACAAATCATACCCCGGGTTCACCAACTCACACAATGAAGCCATAAGAGTTCGGCTATTATCTTTTCAATTTTAGTTGGTGATAAGAAAATCTTGGAAAATAATTAAGCGAGTTGTTAGGTGCCAGAAATTTTCCTAATACTGGCTCGAATTCTTACGACTAGTTGTACCTACTTTCAGCCTGTATGGGAGTAAGTACGGATCGTAGAACGGCTACCCGTGTTACTTGAGGACGGAGCCTTACGCAGTGTCCTCTAAACCACCCACTCTGCTAAGAAAATCCGGACCGTTCACCGGCTACCCGTTAGATCCTCACTGCGAAGTAGCTAATCGTTTTTGGTAGAATCAGTAGTCAATATGAAAATCTGGATTTGGGCTCTAGCATTAAGTGTCGTCTCTCGCTCACTCAGAAAAATAAAAACATCCAAGTTCGGGGTTGCTCTCTCGTAAAAAAAATTCTAGATGTTATGGGTTATTTGAAGTCTGTTATATTTTGCAGTCCCAATTTTGATTAGGTGATCATTGAAGAAGTTAAATGAGCACAAATACACATCTACCGTCCAGTCCCAATTTCCTTTAAAATTATGTGATAAAACAAGAGGGAGAAACTCGGGAAAAGCTGATGTACGTGAAAAATGATGATGTATGCTCAGTTAGAAGACTTACAGTGAATCCTCGCTATCTCCATGTGGGATGCAATACAAGAATTGAAAATTTAGTCTATATGGATGCAAGCCGATGAAAAACCGCACCTAGCAGAAAGTTCTATTAGCGGGGAAGAATTGAGTTGAATTTGGATAAGTTGAACGATTTATGTGCGTCTCGATTAATAGTAAAGTGTGTCCTTAGATCCTACGAGCACAATCAAAAATATAAATTGCTCTAAGAGCCATATGTGCAGATCTATCCTAATCGCCACTCAAGTCGGGCCCCACCCTCACCGGAGAGTGAAACAGACCACGATACACCACATAAGAAAGTTTAAGATCTTTTTACACACGCGAGAGTCCAAACGGACACCGTTGTAAATGAGAAATTAACTAAAGAAATTTAAAATTTGTAGAAATTAAAAAACTAAACTCTACGCTCTCTCACGACTCGACTCAATCTTAAATTAATTGTGGCTTTTTCGAAAGTCGGTGAAGATGCTCCGGTTTCTTGAAAAACCGCTCCACGTACGTCGTGTACCTCGCAAGAAAAATAAGAGAGATAATGTAAGAGAGTGACTCAAAAATAATAAAATAGATAAGAAAAATAATGGCTGAAAATAAATGAAGGAAAACAAATGGAATTTACAGTGGAAAACTCGGGGGTCAGACTACCCGAATGTGGAAAACCGAACGAAAATTTTTAAAACACAAAACTAAGTCGTTTGCCTCCCAAGCAACGGCGCCATCGGAGAAGTCTGATATTTGCTGTGTTAAAAGGATGTTTTGTTCGTGCTAAGAAAATAATGTGATTTTGTCGTTTCGTTGTAGGCGGCAATCAGAATCGGTCAAGAAAAATAACCACACAATAAGTTAATCAATTTTTAATCTCGTGGTTTTATGTTTATTTTACTTGAGAAAGTCCCAAGGTCGAACATAAGGAGGTAAAGGAACAACATAGAATTATGTCTATCAAAATTCGTACGTAGTTTTCGAGGCGATCCTTTTTTAGAATTTTTAATGCAATAAAGGATGTAATATGCAATTTTAGCCTATTTTAGGGACTAAAATGTCAATTACATTTAATGATGTCCGAAAAATATGAAACTTGGCCGAGATGATCATTATGACAAAATGAATGCACTGTAACTTTTTGGAATTTTTGGATGCAATATGAATTTTTTACGAATTTTTAAATGCAAACAAAATGAATTTCAATATTTAATTATAATAAATATTAAGCTTATTTATTTTCAAGGAATAAAATTATCTAAGATTTATCATTAGGTGATGGACCTCAGAAAAATCCTAAACCTCGAAAATGTGAGATCTAATACCTATTAAAAATCAAACACCGAAATATGCAAAATATTTTTACAGGGCAATCTATGCATGCAAATGCAATTCTTTTTGGGCTTAATGTCAAGCACAATTATTTCTACAATATGTGATTTTCGGGAATTTTTAGAGCAACGGTTATTCAATGATAAATTTAAGAGCACAAACTGGGCAACAAATATCCACAAAACAATTAATTATTAATTAACCAATGATCATAAAAATGTCCATAATATGTCAAAATGTAGAGAATTAAATGAGGAACATAGTTCTATTTTTGGATAAATAAAATAATGTCATGTAGAGGTCTAAACTTAATGTGGAATATAGGGGTATTTCTTCAATAAGAATAATTAAACTAAATATAACAATGCAATAGAGGGGTTTTGATGCAATTACCGATAACTAGGGGGTATTTATGAAATTTTCCCAATGGGTCACGTGCCAGGAACGTGACCCTTAGTCGGTGAGGGCCTTTGCGTAATTAAGCGATCTACTAGGGGCTCCTCAGCAATTTGCTCCGTGATCACGTGCGGAGCACGTGACCCGGGGGCTGACGTGGACGTCCCCCCACGTACGTGCCTCGCATGTGCAGGGGGCCTCGGGGCAGAACCTGTGGTGGAAGGGTTGTGCTCCGGCTGTGAGCGTGGCGTTGACGATAGGTTGGCTTGGTGAGGCTCCGGCCGTTGACTCGTGAAGGGCGGAGATAAGGCCGGAGCCGAGAGAAGATGGACTGATGCTGAAGACGAGCGAGGAGTGGTTGACGAAGGAGAAGCTCTTGGTGGTGGAGCATCGAACGTCCTCCGGTCGACATACGGCCGAGGGGACGGTGGAGTGGAGGCGAAGGTGGCTGTCGGAAGGCAGAGCAGATGATCGTGGATGTTGTTGGCGATGTAGTTGACCAGAGGCATCGGTGAAGGCGAGGTCGAAGGCGGTGGTTGTCGATGGAGAGTCGTTGGCTCTACAATGGATCACCGGAGCTGGGCAGCAAGGCCTGGCGGCATTGCGACGAAGCTCGAAGGCCTTCGGATCTTGCCGTGGTAGTATGGCGGCTCTGTCACCGCTGCCATTTCGTTGAAGAATGGAGTTATCGGTGGATGGGGGCCTCTGGCATTGGAGTTGTTCTTTAAATAGGGGCATCGACGGGGGTCTCGGAGATGGAAGGTCGCCGACTATGGAAAGGGGGCGGCGAGATCTGAGGGGATGACGAGGGATTCGAGTGAAGATTCGACGTGGGGGGGGGGATCACGGGTGGATGGAGATGAGACGAGATTTGATTCGAGGAGACCTGGGGAAGATCATGGTGACGGAGATCAGAGATTTGCGGCCACGAGATACGCGGCGATTGCGGGGGATAGGCGGCGCTAGAGCTCCCAATTGGGACCTGGGACCGTTCAATCGAGCGCGATCGGACGGTTCCTGTGGTGCCACGTGGTGGAATTCTGGGAGGCGGATGGCACACGTACGTCTATTTTAATTTTTATTTTAAAAAAACGATATTAAAATGCCAAAAATGGCTGACACGTGGCAGCTCCAGGAGCTGCCACGTGTTAGCTCCACAAAAATCAGAATTTAAATCCTTTGTAAAATATAAAATAAATAGTAAACAACCTCAGATCGAAAAAGTTTATTTACAAAAATTGCTCGTCTAGATGAGATCTACAACTTTCATGAAGACATCAAAACCAAATTCAATCTAATGTACAAAGTGAATTGTTGGGGTATCCCATGTACATAGATACCTTGATTTTTGGATTTTATAATTTTTATGTCATTTTTAAATCAGATAAAAATCCTGAAAAATATGATAAAATCAAAGATAAATATTTACTCATTTATCTATTTTTTTGGATTTTTATTAGTTGAGAAAAAGAAGAGAATAAATAAAATACGAAAAAGACCGATTTTGTACAGATGGTTAGTGAAGACTCGGACTCCATTTGTTTCTTTGATTTCAAGCTCTATTTGGGTTTGGATTTTTACGCATTTTAATAAAACTTTCATCAAAGAAGACAAATGAATAAGAAATGAACTAAAATAGGTTAATTATATACATAAAATAATAGGTCAAAAACCGCTAAATTACAAAATGTACAAAAGAGGCCCAAAATCCAACTTTCACATATGAGCTCCGAATCACTTGAACTTAGTCTTGTTTTGAAGGTAATTGAATGTACATTAGTTCAAAAGTGAGTAGGATAAAAATGGACACTGGATGGGGAAGATATGGGGTTTTTAGTCCTGAAATCTTGAAATTAGAGTTTGGGTTTTTGGTACACTTATTTGGATTAGTTATTTTTTTGTATTTTTCATTTATTCTTGTGAATGATATGTCCACAGTGGAGGTTGTTTTGGGTTATTTTTAGTTAGCATGAATGAGTTAAAAATCAGGGAAGTTAGGCTATTTATTGGTCAATTTTGGCTGAGATTTTTGGCTTCTTATTTTGTGCACAAATTAGTGCTAAAATGCAATTCTTACGAAAACATGCATGAATGCTAATTATGCAAAGTAAATGCAGAAATGCTGATGATTTTGAGGGATCTGAGCTTAATTAATGAGATTTAGAGTGATGAATCCGAGATTCATCAAATCTCTTGCTCTAGAACTCGAGGGAGTGAAGGAGATGAATAATGGTGGATACAGACAACGTAGGGGGTGTGGACCCTATTTATAAGCGAGGTAGTTTGGCAAGAAAATGGACGAGGTCACCGTTGATGGAGTCCGCTGACCAACAGTTTGTTAGTGAAACAACCAATGGCTGGTTGGTTGGAGCGGTTGGCGGCTGATGAGAGAGGAGGAGAAGAGGTGAATGTGGGTTGGTGCGATGGGGAAGAAGGAAATGGGAGGAAGAATAAGGGAAAAGGAGAAAGTGAGAGAGAGAGAGAGAGAGGAAGAAAGGGTAAATAATTGCATTAATTAAATTAATAATTAATAATTGGTTAAATTAAGTAATATATTAAATAATTTAATTAAGATATCTTTGAATAGATAATTACGTAATTAAATAAGTAATTAAATAATTAATATAATAAACTAACTACTTAATATAATATTTATTTATTTATTTTAATTTAAGGATAGAATATTAATATAATAACACAAATTACAAAACATTGTATAATTATACCAATACGGTCCCGAAACCCACATTTTTCATACTAACTCTGATTTAGTGAAATCAATGTCATTTGATAGATAATCAAATAGTTTTAACTTTAAGACTGAGTTTGCCCAATTCAGAGTCTGTACGACCAAGTTACAAGGTCCAAAAAAATTAGGTAACAACTTCGTGGCCTCGTGATTTATTGGCATTTTAACTCAAGTTATGTATATATATATATATATATATAATAATTTTAGAAAAAAATCAAGTTAAATGTATTTATGGATAATTATACATCTATACAACTGGGCCCAAACACCAAAACTCGCCCATTTTATTCTAATATTTTTTTGATATTTTATAAATAGTATTATGTATAAAATGAAGTTTAAAAGTATTTTGGTCCATTTGGAACTTTTTATAATTAGTTATGAACCTCGGAAGTCGGCTTTTACAGCCTTTTCGATTCATAATAATTATTTAATTTTATGTTGAATATTTTTCCTATATTTTTATAAATTAATATATATTTTTATAAAAACTTTTATAAAGAAAATAATTTGATTTGATATTTTCTCTATGTTTATTAAATTCGGTGAAATATTTACAAAGTGGAAAATGAATAAATATATTTTTATTATCTCAATTTTCTGATATTTTTATACATTATGATCCTTATTTCCTCCTAATATTTATTTTATCAACCAAGTCAATATTGACCCGATCTCAGGATTATGATCAGTATGTATATATTTTATATCTACAGCCTTTTATTCTTTTATATATTTTTCTTTTTCTCTTTATTATTTTATTTTCGATAAAATAAGTGTTTAATATATAATATTAAAAATTTTGGTTAGAATGTTAATTAGTTGGAATTAATGATTATTTACATGTATTTACTAAGGATTTTAGTCAAAATGAAAGAATAAAGGTAATAAATCATAGATTCATCAAAAAGCCACCAAAGCTACTTAACAACTTATGTAATAAGGCAAATCCATAATGGGTAAGCTAACTGCTTATGAGGAAGCTAAGCACTTATATGAAATGCCAAGTGTATATGTGCAATTATGTGAAATGCCAAGTGTATATGTGCAATTATGTGAAATGTTAAGTGCGTATGCAGAATTATGTGAAATGCTAAGTGCATATATATATGCAAATATGTGAAATGCCAAGTGTATGTGTAATTATGTGAAATGTCAAGTGTATGCGTGCAATTATGTGAAAGGTTAAGTATATATATGCAATTATATTATTGTTATGAGAATTTGCGTATTTATGTTATTGTTATGGACATTTAGGCAATTATGGTTAACCTTAAGGGCATATATGGAAGTATGGTGTGCAATGCACAAATACAAAAAGAACACCCTTAGTATGCATAATTAAGTCCACTAAAAATTTATATGATGATACCGCATGTGACAAGTGAAATATTAATTCTACATTGTAAGGGTGAGTAAACAAAAAGTATAAGTTTTCTTGTTGGAATAATTATCCTTATGTTGTAGATGAAATAGTTAGTTGTGACTTGATTTCTGTGCTAGTCGGTTTGACCTTATCTCGACACATACTGCGTGTTAGGCTCATACCATATGTTTTTTTATTGCAGTTCCATGTGAAAATAAATTTAGTTGTAGTTGGAGACTTGATGCGAGGTCTGAAGGAATGATATCAGTATGCCCATGAAATAAGGGATCTTGGTTATGTATTAGTGATATATATATATTTTTATGAATAAATGGAAGTTAAGATGGTTCCTATATGCTATTTGTGATATCGTTGACGATCAGGAGTAACACTCGGATCTGACGTGGCTTTTATTATATTTCCGCTGGCCACCGAGGATCTAGGTCGTTACAGATATGTTGACAACCATATAAAACATTTGAGCCACAATTATCAAGTAGTAATCCCATGCTCTTGCTACCCATTCTCGTGCTTTGCGAGTTTTAGATCTGAGACTATGTTTAGAGTGTTACAATCTTCCACACTTATCTTTGCAATCCCCATATGACCAATCACTTATTTCCAATAATAATGGTGGTTGCATTTGCACACTCTAGGCTTAGATCCCTTTGGGTAGCCATTTCCACTATCAGATGGAATCAATGATATCTGAGTGGGTTCCCTTTATTAGGATAGGGTTATTTGAGAGATGAAGCCAACCTATAAAGAGAGAAGAGAAAAAAACTACCTGGAGCATATAACCACTACTATTACTCGGAATAAGTGATAGAACATACCACAACAAGGATGTGACGAACACAAGTGAGGAAGATTGTAGCACCCCCAAATATCGTCCATCATAAAGTGTGAAGGTGAGTTACAAGTGGTGAAGATTAATACTTCACAACTTTGGCTTAAGCATTTTGAGTGATTGTCAACATGTTCATTTGAGCTTGAGCCCAACAAGTTGTCAGGACTGGTCTTCCGCGACAACGGTTTGATTATCTAAGCTTGAGATGCTACAATCAGTTTTTTTCCTATATACACTAAAAAATGGATATGTAGTGACATTTTATTAAGATTCATCAATATATTATTTGTTCTTAAATATATAATGATGATATTATTTATTACTCAAAATTATTTTTATGCTTGAAATTAGTGGCAAATGCCACATATGTTATATATAATTAATGACGATCCATATAACAATGCTTATTCATTGCCATTTTTTCAAAACTTTAATGAATCATTTATAAATTTTGAACTAACAAACTAGGGCAATGATTAGCTAAAATTTTGAAAAAAAAACTTATAAATATTATTAAAATAAAATACACCATCACTAATGGTATAACAACGGGTATGATGCTCATCACTAGTTAAAATATAAAAAATAAGTTTGTAATGAATAATGTATTTATCTCAAGACTACTGATGATGCTCCACATAGTTGGACACATTATTAACCACCTACATTTGTTTGTCTTTTATCGACATCTCAAAAGATAGTGATCAAATGTTGCTCTTAGTCAACGATGTTAAGCCCAAAGTCGACGGTTGTTGAACATCAATGCGAATTTCTTATACGGAAGAGGATCCTCTATTGTAATACACATTACAACAGAGATGTTGTATCTGCCTCCAAAAAATTAAGATTTTGATTTTGAAATTTGAATCTTATGGATTACATCTTCGACTAATGTTCCATAAATCCTCTAAATTTCTCTCAAATTTGAGGTCATTCGCTATTATATTTTGATGATCAAAGATCCCGTCACTATTCAAGAAACTTAAATATCATCTCAAAAAGAATCGAACTTTGTATCATCAAGATGAAATAGCAAATGACTTCAGATTTGAGTAAAATTTGGAGGATTTATGGAACAATAGTCGAAGATGTAATCCATGAGACTTTCGAAATCAAAATCTCAATTTTTTGGGGACATTACAACACCTCTGTTGTAATGTGTATTATAGCAGAGGGCCCTCTTCCTTCTTCTACTCGATGGTCTACAATATTATCCTTGGTGGCTGGTAGATCGTCCCCACACATCTTTACTCATTCCTTGCACACATTTACTAACAAATGTTTACTAGCTGCCGATAATAAATATGTTAAATTTTTAAATAAAAATCATATACAAACTGTTGCTGGTTTGGACTTGTTTAATATATAATTAATTTCAAAATTACAATTATATTACAATAAATAAATAAATTTATAATAAAAAATATATTTATGACATAAAACCACCATTTTCTAGAGGAGGTTCATCTAGAGGATCAAAGGGTGACAAGATGAATTCAAGAGGTGATTGTTGTCTCATTTGAATCACTATAAGTTGAGTTGGTAAAGCATTGGTTTTGATCATCAACTCATTATTTTTTTGATGTCTGGCATCGTATTGTAATATTGTATCTTTCGTCGTGAGCAACTCGATCTGTAATCGTTCATTTTTCCTGGATTAGTCCATGCCCCTTCCCTCATTCCAATTGGTGATAAATAATCAATGCACCACCACGATGAATGTGTCATGATTCTCCTTAGAGTAAACATAATAAAATGTATCATCAGATACTGTCGATAGTGTCAGATCACTTGTACCATTAGACAATTGTGTAGACTACATCCATTGAGTCTTCTCCTCTGATTCTAAATTAAATGTAATAATAAATAATATTATATTTAAATATTATAAACTTACCTTACATGGTCTTTTCTATAATTCTTTTGACACCAAACAAGAGAATCATCGATCCCACTCTTTTTCTTCAAGAGCTCAAATGTATGCATCCAATCAAAAATAATACCCTAATTTCTCAACTCCTTAAAAAATAATTGTTAAAATTTTAATTATAATTTTATAACTAGAAGAATTTAATTACTCAATTGAGCTTTCTAGTCGGCACTCTCTCCCTTGTCCATTTATGGCATTGAGTTATTTCTCCTTATTGGATTTATTTTTCGAGGAACTGACCTATAATGTTAATTTTTATTTTAATATTTAAATAACAAAATTAAAATTTGAATTTAAATGATTACTTGAAATACTTTAACCAAAACTTACATGCTTGAACCCAATCCTTCGGGGGAATGTTAGGAGTATTGGACATGCGAGCCCACGATGATGCATTATGCAATAAATGTTATTGCAAATCATTCTTGACATGCAATGAAGAATAACTAATTCGAATTATAGGTCCCTTAATACAATTAGGATTATGTACGATGGCCATCTTAATGATCATATAATTGTTGATTCAATTGAATCATAGAGGCCGGTGCTTGATGATATCTGAAGAGTTAGATTGAGGATTCATTAAACACCATCAAGTGATTATTTAGAGAGGATCTACATCTTGATAGGAAGATGGAAATTCTTCTCTATAGGTTGAAATCTAACCGACCTATTGATGTATGCCCTCTACATAGGAATAGAGATTCGGATGTGCCGGATAAGTTATGTTAAAGACTTCGAGATCGAGATAATTAAGTCCTATGTCATATACTATCATAATATAGGCACACATCCTCTAACTAGAGACAGATGTGTTACTATATTTTTGACTATGTACATTTGGCAGATCGATAGGTTGTTGATCTAATTAATGTCTATATACCGACGAGCTGGTGTGCATACAAGGGCATATGACTAATACGATCTCACAAAGGGATCATACATGTTCATTTACTGAACTAGTAGACATGAGCTCGCTCATGAGATATTCAGATCAAACTCCATACACGGTCGTCTCGCTTTGGAAGCTTGACAGAATTTGTAGGTTTGATACATGCTTTTGGAGAGTATATGAGTAATACCTAAGTATGACATATAATTTGGAAAGTATATGATCGATACCAACTCCCAATGATCGAATTAGAAACTTAGTAATAAAACCCTGAAGAAGATAGTGTAAATTGATCTAAAATTTGGGGTTTATAATAGGTCTTCTAGTATGGAAGATGTACATGTATTAGGAATACCTGATGGTGATGTGATCATAAATGATTGTATAACCATGACGCTTCCATTCCGATGGAGTGATGAAAAAGATCTGTATTTTAGTGACTCCTCTCAATAAACAAGTAATCTAATCTTAGTCCAAATGTTGGACATTGTTCTCAATGCGATTCAGATGCAATGAGAAGATTAGATTTATAGATTTGACTCAATCAAACATCTTTGAGAGGTCTCCTTGATCTGGATTTGAGATATGATCTCAATATCCAAGTCACTATACATGGAGCATACAATCTACATGTTCTTATCTCCAAGTGTCCGCGGAGAAAGTATATTATTCTTGAAAGAGTTCAAGAATAATTTTATTGTTGATAATGTATATGAGAATTGAGAAAATTTGATAATTAAATATGATTTAATTATCATGAATAATAGTAATATGATTCATGTTATTTGATGCATGTGAATGGTGATCTAAGATAATTAAATATAATTTAATTATCATGGATATGAATAACGTGGATAGTACTATCCATAATAATCATATATATTATAAATGTAACTTATAATATATTAAAGAGAGCTATTTGTAAATAACATTTACAATTTTAGTGTTGATGTAAATTAGATTCACATTGGACAACTAATTGAAAATATAATTACATTTTTATTTAAGGTTGTGAATATGATTCACAAATTTCCATTGGTATGATTATAATTGTCACAAAATAATTTGGAATTATATTTGTGAAATAATTTGCAACAAAAATTATTGCAAATATTGAAGGATTATATGAGATACAATATCTCACATAATTGGAAAAGGAAAGCACCATCCTCATGAGGAGAGTGGACAGCCACCTTTGAGTCCTAATTCAAGTGTGGTCGTCCACTCCTCATTAGGATTGAGCTTTGCCTCTTTTCTATTCCTTCCTTTCTTATTTATTTGATTGACTTAATTTATATTGATATTTATTCAATATAATTTTAATTTTAAATTAATTGTTATTATGTTTTTACAACAAAATCATGGTCATTGAAGGAAACACAAATCAATCTCAACCATTGGATTTGTGTTGTCCATGGATTGGGATCCATTGACTCCCAAAATATTATGAAAGGAGAGGTAACCCTATATCTTCTTTTAGACAATAGAGTTTAAATATCTCTCTCATACCCATGTCCTCTCTCTCTCTCTCCTTAGAGTGGCTGTCCACTCAAAATCCTAGCATGGATCACCATCGTCGCCACGTTGTTGTGCCACCGCTTCGACCCTCGTGGATCTCTGTCTCCTTCAGTGCAACTCGCTCGTGAAGAAGACATCAGATCTTATGAAATGAGATCATGAGATTCACCGCTTAGAACATAAACTTGGATTGCAAGGAGCAAGCGTTTCATCAACGCGCTGACAAGTGTCTCCTCCGTTGGATCAGACTTGAGAACGGAGGTCTCTTGATTTAGAGACGCGATCGCAACCACGCTTCAAGAGGTATTCCTATATCTTGTTTGTGATTTAGATGAAATGATATGAGAAGTATTCTTGGATCATGTGGTTTCACCGCTTTAATTTTTTTAAAATTCCGTTGCTGCAAGTGACTAGTGTGACTAGTCGCACCCAGTCGCACATGATGCAATATTCATGCTTCCATTATGTGCTTAAGATTTTTTCCTATAATCTTCAAGTGATATCAGAGTCAGGTTAGGTTTTAGATGATATCCAAAACCCTTGATGAGCAAGGTTCATGTTTCAGATGCGCAAGACTAATTGTTTTTGCATTGGACGCAGGATTCGATTTGGTTTTTTGCTTAATTTAAAATGTACTATTTGTTCATTGTTTGGGTGTATATTTTGGTTATTAAATATATTTAAAATGTCTAAATATTTATAAAAAATAGTAGCTTAATATTGGTACCAAAAGTGCATGAAAATGATTTGAAGAGTTCCCGCCATGAAAATTGTTTTGCATGTATTCGTAGATATGTAAAAAAATTACTTTTGCTTACTATTTTCTCATCATTAAACATGAAGTAAATACTTGTATTATTTAGTGAATCAAACCAACAAACCGATCAAATTTATTTCGAATGATTTTGACTCTGTTTGCCCTAAATATTCCATATTTAGTGGAGATGAGTCAGAAGATGATAAGATCTTTAAACCTCTTTGCTTAATGTTTTTGTTATTCAATGAAAATTATGAATTTGTCTTGATTAATTATGATGCGTAACAATTATGAGAATAATTTATGACACATCATTGACCATTGAATGAATATTTCATGAAAATCTTAATTTATCCTACAATAGTTGTAAGACAACTTTACATGCAAAATCAAGAACATATTTTCTTAATATGACTATAAATTTAGTATCCTTAAAGTTGTTTTAAAGATGACTAAATCTCTAAGTTATTACTATACATAGTATATTACCGGTCATCAAAGTTGATCAATAAATGCAAGTACATTGGCATTATTTTTTATTGTTCTCAATCAGAATGGTGAAGGTGTCTAGTCTGGGTATGCTGGCTTTATTTTCCATAATTAGCACTGATAATCAGACTTTAGCTAATTCAGGTGGATTTGCATAATCAAGTGTCGTTGCCCCAAATCAACCAATTCGATTACTCAAGAAAATTATTTAAACTAATAATACATCAAGCACTGAAAGGTATAGAGACCAAGGTCAAACTCATGGAGCACAATTAAGAAATCAGTAGGAAATTCAAAAATTAAAGGAATTTTATTTGTCTTTTTAGTGTTTTTCTATTTTACAATTTTTTATTTTTCAAATAAGGTAAATAAGGCACAAATGCGCAAGTATTCTTTTTGTATTTTTCAAATATATCAAAAATACTCAGAAAAATAAAGTATAAATAATTTTGGATTTTGTATATTTTTCGGTATTTTTGAGCATTTTTGGGAATTTTTCATATATTTGTGATTTTCTAAAAATTAAACAGTGATAAAATAAACAAATAGTGCACAACCAGGGGTATTTTCTAAATTAAAAATAGATAAATATCTAAAACTCTTGGAAATGATTTTTATGGGAAACTATAAATAAATATATACATATAGGAACATAAAATGTAATTTTTGGATTTTTTTTGGTTTTATATGATTTTTATAAGTTTTTGGGTATCTTACAAATGTTTAGGTTTTTATGAGGTATTTTTGACAAAAATGATACGGAAGCGACAAGATGATAAAAGACAACTATAAAATTTTTTATAGAATTTCTGAAGGATTTTTCGATTTTTAATGAATTTTCTAAGATAAATAGGGACTTTTATAGGGTTCTTGATGTTTTAATTATAGAAAATAAAACAAATCAATAAGAAAAACATCATAAATAGAACATTCAATCAGGAGCTACAAGTAATTTTTAAGCAAATTTTGAAGTTAATTAGGTATTCATTGCAATTAATAAAAAGAGCAAATTTTAAAATAGTTCAAAGAGGATCAATTTGCAAATAATTTAAGTTTTGGGGCCTATTGGATAAAAAATCAGAAAGTACAAGGGACACTATCTAATAATCCATATAAAAGCATGTGTAACACGCGATCAATATTCACAAGGGCAAAAATGTAATTTGTCAAAACTTGTTCTATTTCAGTAACCAGTTCAAAGCTTGGGATAAAAAATGCAAATACACCAAATAGCATGTCAAGCTACACGTGACTGCAACTCAACTGGACTAAAATTCAAATAAAGAAAACATAAGGTCCTTAATGCAAAAAGGTTTTAACTATATATTACATTTATTGTACTGAATTGAAATAGCGTAAAGTGTAGGGTAAAAAGGAAATATACCCTAAAGGACACATGTGTGGCACGAGACATATCTGACGGACTTGATGTTGCGTCGAAAAGGATCTTATGACTGGTGTACGTGGCGTAGGTGTATGGTCTAGATCGACCGTTATTGGCATGATTTGACGGTCCTGGAAAAGGCTCTGACGTATGGTCAGATCTATCCAGAGATCTTATCTGAGCGTTCAAAGTGGGGTGCCATCGTGTGGCTCAGATGTAATCTGGAGGAGGCCTCCTTCATCTGATGGACAAGGAGGTACCTAGAAGAACCATGAAGAAGGACATGCTGGGCGAACTTCAATTGTGTGGGTGTGCTGATATGATGCTCTGATCGACTCCATGATGGGTCCAATACACTCTTGGGAGTAGTCTGCTCAGATGATGGCTCGGATGGATCTAGGAACACGCGGATGAGATCTACGATGGTGGTTCTCCTAACGTAGCTCCACCTAGCTAACTAGAGGTCCAGATCGGGTCTGCACGTGCTTCGTGGCCTGCAAAGGGTACCCTGACTCGAAGGCATAGCCTCGGTCTGGTTATTGTATGTAAAAGTAGAGGGAAGTAGTTGGGGAGTGGTAGTGACCTCCAGAGAATATGGGAGATGGAGGTCCAGCCTTAAATCCTACCCTATGGTCGAAGCTAAGTGTGATCAAAGTATGTTGAGAGATGAAGGATGATCGGAAGGTGCGATCAGAGCGGTTGTATGAGTTATACGGGTCTCCGACCAGATGGTGGGAGCAAATAAAGTGGCATCGGATATGATGGATGAATCTAGTGAAAAGAGAAGATGGAGGGAACTAGAGGGTATCTGAATAGTCTACAGTAAACGACAAAGTATGGTGGAGGTGGAGGCAGGGTCATAGCCTCGATTCTGCGGCGTAAAGCGGAAGAGGCTAGTCACGGCGGAGTGTTCTGACCACGAGGTGAGCTATGTCGATCAAGCACCTAATCGGGCTCTAAACATGGTCCAAAGTATGTTGTCACTACCTAGACACTCAAATGGAAGAGAGGAGACATGAGGGATGAGCTACCCTACAATGGAGGCATAGGAAATGATTTATACAACATTCTAGGGTTCTAGAAGGATCGGAGGATAGCGCGAAACCCTAGAATGATTTGGACCAACTTAGGGGTCCGCGCAAATCATGGATCTTCGAGGATTCTGTGGTTCGAATCTCAAGTTAATTGGTGGCCGGAGTCGAATGGGAAAATACTGAGAAGTGGCTCCGGCGAGCCAAATCGGATCGAGACCTGACTTGAGGAATGGGTTGACCCATGTCAATAGACCCGAGTTGACCAATCAGAATTCAAGGATCTACAAAAATCAATAAAAAATAGCAAATGGTTTCAAAATAAAAAATGAATGCAAATAGAAAATGTTTGTTATTTTTCAAACTATTTTTCTATGATTTTTAATTATTTTTAAAAAATCACATATACAATATATATACAGTATATGGTATTATGTACAGGTATAGTATACCAATATGTTTTATTCTTTTATTTTTATATTATTATTTTTACACAAATATATTTATTTTATATTTTATTTATTTACAAAATAATTTAAAGAGCATAAAAGAATTTTTATTTGATTTGTACAAATTAAATAAAGGTGTTAAATAAATAAATATTATGTACAATATATAAAAGTGTGGCTAGTATGCAATGAACTTTTGATTTTATTTTTATTTTTTTTCTATTTTATAATTTTATTTTATTTTTATTTTATTGTTAGGAGTATGTACAAGTATTTAAAATACAATATTCACAAATTATGTGTTAAATATATGCACACACACACATATATACAGGTATAAGTACTATCTGACTGTACAATACACACAAAAAGTCAACTTTCACATCATAAGTCCAAAATTTATGAACCACTCTCATTTTAAAGGTAAGTTAATTCAGAGTCTAATAAATGTGATTTTTGAAGAATTTGAGTTTATATGGAGTCCGAATTGATCTTTTAAATTCTTATTTTACAGCCTTTTATGAGTGATATTATTTGTATTATATATATTAAATCTTGTTGTAACTATTTTTATTATTTAGAAAACATTTTATTTACAAGTTATAGAAAGAAAATAATTTATTTTGAAGTCTTTTTATTTATGAATAAAATATAAGAAGTGATGTGTACATAGAATGCATAATAAACATAAAAAGGCACTATCTCCCCCTGCTTTATTCCTTGTCGATCAGGTCAATAATTGACCTTTTCTCGGGGTTTGGGTCAGTCTATACTTATTACATAATTACATCCTTCTTTCCTTTTTATTTTAATCTTTATTTTTTTATTTGTGGAAAAAGGTGTTAATTATGCAATATTAACAATAGTACGTACAATGGTAATTTATTGCATTTAAACATATTTACAGGAGTTTTTGCCAAAATACATGGCTAAAATAAAAGAATAAAGAATGAGAATCATATATTCATCATCCCCTTATACTTTACCTTTGCTAGTCCCTTAGCAAACACTTATTTGAAAAAGAAGTGGAACAAAAAGAAAAGAGAAAGGAAGAATCAAAGTTGATTATTAAACTTATCTTCATAAATTTGGAGTACGGAGCTAGGTCAGACCTTTGGATTATTAATTTGGTGGAACCTTATTGGAAAATATGTTTAAGACCTAACCACCTTCAAATTGCACAATTTTATGGTCAGGTATGCTTAACAACTAAGTCAGAACAAGTCTACATACACAAACTCTAAAAATGGCAAAGAAACAACCTCTCTCAACAAGGTAACTCTAATCTGCCCATCTAGCAACTCTTTCCTCGAGGAGCATGGTATTCCCTACAAAGTTCAAGTACAACTAGCTCAAGGAGAGGGGAAAAGAACATAATGGATTGTGACCAGTGTAGCAACGTATCCATCGGAGCTTAACCAGTGTAGCTAAGTCTTCAGCTGCAAGCTTCCATGAGATGAGACGATGGAATACATAAGCTTTGCTTATTCAACTATATACACTCTGATAGACATTTTATTTTCAATTAGGCATGTCCCTTTTTTGGAGTTTCTGTAATTTTGCATTTTTTTTATCATATATGCAACATATCTACAAAGTTCAGCATGTACATAGGGAGTTTTTCTTCTTGAGCCAGTAGACTATCCCTCTTTTGAAGCTTTATTACAACCCATAACATCCAGTCTTTAGACCTCAATGCTACTAGACCAGATTGAGGTGCACATCCCTCCCCTAGAGGATGACGACTGGTTTCTGCTAGCTATACTACACCTGTATGATACTCCAAGCCAAAGGATTCTGCCTCATCACCACCTCATCCTCATTGAGCTACGTATAAGGTGCATGTCCAAGTCAAGCCATTATCTCAAAGAGTCTTGCATGCATTGTTAAGTATTCTACTTAGGCTAATCAAGATGACATGTGAACATAACCTACTGGACTCAAAGAATCAAGTCGCTATGGATATGAGAAGTCTTAACCCCATATCCTGTAAGGATCCTCTGAAGTTAAGTAGATTAAGATTTAACCAAGCACCATTCTTCAATTTTATTCCAGACTAGTTTAAATGTCAACCATGATTCTGAAGAATGTACGTGCAAGTATTTACAAAAAACTCTTTTTGGTAGGAATTTTTCAAATTATGTGAGTTTTATGGTATTTTTTATTTTCAAATTTCTAGGTATTTTTGAAAATCTAAAAGAAATAAAAGTTTCACAAAGATGTATACATATTTACAATAGGGTTTGTGTTACAAGTTTTATATACAAATGAATTTTAATTACAGGATCTCCAACATGCCTTATTAAAGATACTTATGTACAAAGAATAGGGGGTAAATTTTTATATCCCATAAGTTATTTCCACTGCGACAAAACAGTTTAGAAAATATTTTACAAACTTTTTTAAAATAATTTCAAAACTATTTTTACAAACATTTACAAACAATTTTACAAAATGTTTTTGCAAACATTTTCTTTTCACACAATTTTCAAAAATTTTGTATAGTATACCTAATTTTTATACAGAAAATAATTTACAAATCTTTTACAAACAAAACATTTTTTCAAATATTTTTACAAAATTTGTACAAAAATAATTTTTCAAGATTTTTACAAATAGTTTTCACAAAGCATTTTTGAAAACAATTTTCAAAACATTTTTATTCCGATTTTGTAAATAGTAGCTATGTTTAACATAAACAAAGTACGAGTTATGGTTAAAGTATATGTACAATATATACAACACCCCCTATTTATCTCGAACGATGTCCTAAAAGTGATCAGAGAGCGATGAAGGAAGACATAATGCATCTTGAGCATAGAGAAGTGAAAAGAATCTTATACTACCATGAATCAAAAGAATGGAAGAATAAATCAAATAGAAGTCGGTGATCCCCCCTATACTTAGGATAAGTAATCTTAAGTGTAGAAGACTGTACATAAGGGGGGAAATCGAGGAGTAGAATGTACATATATTACCTCCGCTATACTTAGGGTAAAATATCCCTAAGTATAGGCAACAAAAATAGAGGTAATGGACAAATAAATAGTCACAGGTTTAATACTCCCCTATACGTAGGATAAAGTTCATCATAAGTATAGCAAAATCATAAGATGGATCTGGGGTATTAAACAAAATGAATGAATGATATAAACAATATGGATTTATTCAAAGGAGGAGTAGAAGTGAAAATCAGGTATGAGATATAGGTGATGTGAATCAAGGAACACCCCTCATACAAAATGAATGGGGGCAACATCAACGGTCGCTGGATCTTGATCAAGATATGGCTTAAGGTGCTAACTATTAACTCGAAAGATGGACTCATAAGACAACACGGATATATCAATACTACCATTGTCGTGCACCTTTCTGACCAAGTATGGCCCCTTCCAATACTCTGTAATTTCCCTAGAAATAATCTCAACCTTGCATCAAATAAGCATACTCTCTGGTTCGGCTCAAACTGCTTATGGCTGATGTGAGAATCATGCCATATCTTTACTCTATCCTTATATTACAGGCTACTTGAGAAGGTTGTGTCTCTCGACTCCTCCGAGGCTGCCCATTCTTCTCTCCTTTGATCTCCTACACCATCAGGATCCAATAATATCTCAGTAACTACCCAAAGTTACATATGCTTGATATCCATAGGTAAGTGGAATGTCTTGCCATAAATGAGTCAGAAAGGAGATGTTCCCAAATGCATCTTGAAGGAAGTCCTATAGGCCCAAAGACCGAGTTCAAAAGCTAAGACCAATCCTTTCGGTTTGGGCAGACAACCTTATGCAAAATAGTCTTAATCTACCTATTTGAAACCACAACAAGACATTCGTCTGTGGATGATATGGCGTGGAAACTCTATGGTCAATGATTAACTCGTTAGCAAGGGCCCTTACCTTGTCTTTGATAAAGTGATTCTCATAGTAAGAAATCAAGACTCTTGTTACTCTGAACTGTGATATGATATTTTTCCTCAAAAATTTGCAAACGATCTTTACATCTTCGGCTCAGGCGGGGATGGCCTCAACCTAATGACTCACGTAATACACAGCTAATAAAATGTACTCAAATCCTTGACTCTTAGGGAATGGACCCATGAAATCGGTGCCCCATCATCAAAAACCTCACAGAAGTGAATAGGTTACATCGACATCATATCTCTCTTTCCACAAGTGCCCATCCTCTAACAGTTAGTACATCTCTTCACAAATTCATCCGAATCCTTGAAGAGGGAAGGCTACCAAAGGCATGATTAGAAAACCTTCTGCATTGTTCGTCTCCCATAGTGATGTCCTCCTGCATCAAGCTTGTGGTGATAGGTGAGGATGTTTTAATGCTCCTCCTGAGGAATACACTGACGCCAGACATTGTCCTCCACCCCTTTGTAGTAAAGGGTGGAATCCTCCCATGATACTACTTGACCTTCATAAGGAAGGTCTCAAGTCGATGCTTGGGCCAACCTTGTGGAACTTTCTTCACAACAAGATAGTTCACAATGCTAATGTATCATGGGAGCGAGCTAGTAGAAAGAATCACCTCATCTGGGAATGTCTCAGTGATAGGTCTGGTCATATAAGAATCCTCAAGATGCTCTAATCGGGAGAGGTGATCCGCCACCTCATTCTTGACTCTAAGTTTATCCTTAATCTCAATATCGAACTCCTGGAGTAGAAGGATCCATCTAGTCAATATGGATTTGGCATCCTTCCTGACCATTAGGTATCGGATGGCGGTGTGGTTTGTATAGATAGTAACTCTAGATTCGAGAGTATAAGATCGAAACTTATCTAGAGCAAATACTACTGCTAGCATCTCCTTCTCAGTCATAGTGTATTCCATTGACCGGCATCCAAAGTCCAGCTAGCTTAGTGTATGGAAAATGGCACATTATCCCTCCCCTGTCCAATCATGCCCCTTATGGTAAAATTAAAAGAATCTGTCGTGATCTCGGATGGGAGAGACCAATCGACTGGCTGAAGGAAAGGAGCCTTCACAACCAAATTCTTGAGAGTTTCAAAAGAGTAAAGACACTTATCATCTAAATGGAACTCGGTGTATTTCGTGAGAAAATCAGTTAGCGATCGGGCAATCCGACTGAAGTCATGTATGAACCGTTGGTAGAAACCATGCCCCAAAAAAGACCGCAATTGTTTCACATTGGACGATGAACTGAGCTTCTTGATGATATACACCTTGGATCAACCTCCATACCCTTGTTGGAGATGATGTGACCAATGATCGTCTCTTGGGTCATCATGAAATGACTCTTCTCCCAAGATAAGACTAGGTGGACCTCAATGCAGCGCTGAAGTACTCGATCTAGTCAAGCAAGACAAGCATCAAATCCATCGACGTAGACCGAAAAGTCATCTATGAATACATTTAAACAGTTGCCCACCATGTTCGAGAAATAAAAAGCATGCACCTTTGGAATGTAGCCGGGGCATTACATAATCCAAAGGGCATTTGTTTAAAACCATACGTTCCAAGTGGACAGGTGAACACCATTTTCTCATAGTCTTCGAGCACTATGGCCACCTAATTGTATCCTAAGTACCCATCAAGAAAGCAATAATGACTCTTCCCAGCTAACCTCTCGATGATCTGATCAATAAATAGAAGTGGGAAGTGATCCTTCTTGGTGGACTGATTCAATCATCTCTAGTCCACATAGACTCTCCAAGAAGTAGGTACTCATGTAGCTATCTCCTCTCCAGACTCATTCATGACTGTAGTGATACCCATATTCTTGGGTACCACATATAATGGACTAACCCATTTGTAGTCGAAGATGAGTTAGATAAAATCGTCGCTCTACCACTTAGATATTTCCTTCACAACTACATCTTGAATATTCAGGTTCAGCCTACGTTGAAACTCACACGATGGCTTGGCGTCATCCTTGAGATAATGTGGTGAGAGCATAGGGCCGGACTTACCCCTGGATATCAACTACAGTCCATCCAATTGCCTTGTAGTTTCTTTGAATAACCTTCATCAAACGAGATTCTTGGTCATCATTCAAATCTACTGAGATAATGATAGGGAACATTTCTGGCCCATCCATAAGGAATCTATACTTCATGCCATGTGGCAAGGTTTTCAGTTTCAGGCATGTGGGATTTGGCAGATTTGGTCTCTCAAAAGTCTGAGTGAAGGCTACCAAATCTGTTTGAGAGAACTCTCGCTACATCAGTGAATCTCATGAAGATGGCCATGGTGGTATGTCTGTCAACTGTGCTGGCTCAATATCCGCCTGAGTTGTGGTCTCTTTGGACATCAGACATGGTAAATAATCATTGAAATCCTGCCAATCAAAATCGGTGTCTAAGCCTGAGGGATCTGAATCGGAATCACATGAAATATACTCTGCTCCGCTAGCCAAATCATAATAATCAATCTCTAAGGTTTCCCGTGTCATGAGTGTGCTCTTCGAACTCTCATCTGCTGGCATCTGTAACTCTGCAAATGAGAGTTCTTGAAATTGGATCTGTCCAAATAGCTTCATCTTTATTGTTAGAAATGGATTTTTCCATTTTTTTCTATTGATTTAACAAAAAATTGTACATTGACCCTGAGGATGTTAATAATATATAGAAAGATATCAATGTATATTCTTTCAATGAAGGATTTTATAAAATAATGTAATTTACATATTAATCAGGTCTTTCTTATATTGAATATTAGCCAAATATCTTTCCACAATTTGGATTTTTTATCATTAAAATTTGTCTTGTGTATCCACCGTAAGCCTTTCCTCATTTGAACCTCGCCATTTAATAAGGCTATGCCATCCTAAGGTGCTGCTAAATGGAAGGATCTTATCAACGTCCATGAATGATAAATTATAGATCGAACTGCCGAATCGGAAACATTGGGTGCTATCATAGTCATAGTATCGGCTAAGTTCGCGGGCTGGAGATGGAGATAAGCGGACTCGAACCGCTGACATCCGTGATGGCCTTCGACCATAATACCCGAAACTCTCTTTTTTTGAACAAGCCAGAGGAAGAGGCGTGTTCCAGGTCGAGTTCTGATCTAGAGAAAAGAGCCCTAGTTAGTAGGCCAAAGCATCAAGAATCCGTGAAAGGAAATCCCTCCTTCCCCTATAGCGAGGAGTCAAATCCAATCCTCCCTGGACCTTTATCAACCTCCGGGTTATGTGGGAGGGGGGTTTGCGATTCAAAGAGCCATTCCTTAAAGACCCACGAGGGGTGATTCACTTCCACTTCTCCCCAAAGCCCACAGGAAAGAGCATCCAATTCCTAAAAGCCCTAGGGGTGCATAGCGGGGTGGTCATTCCTAGCATTTTGCCCGTAGACACTCGACAGAACCGTAGGGAAAAATCCCGAGTTTAGGGATTCCCCTCGTCTTTACTAAAAAAGCGAAAAGTCGGTCACGTATATAGAATGGAGATCGAAGTCAACCTTCCAATGAAAAAAGGGGTGGGCCCGAAATGGTAACCTGGACTCCCTAAGATGCAACTGAGACTTCGCTCTCCTTTCAGAGTACGAGTAAGGCTTTTGTCAGGGGGGATACAGAACCTAGTCAGTTGTCTAATATAGCCCTAGATAGATATATTCTCAAAAGTCCGGAAGATGGGGGAAAGAGGACTAGATCCCGGCTTTCTTTAAGGGCTAGGGTGCAAAAGAAAGGATGGAGCTGATTCTTTCTAAGGCACGGTCTTTGCTCACTTTTCCGGCGTCTTGTTTCTGCCAAGACCTGACCTGCTAAGCTAGGCCTTCTCTATAATCACAAAATCACACTCATGGTGGATGTCTAGCTCTTAATACATCATATCCTATGAACTTTGCTCGGAGTGGCTCTCAATTCCTCAATCATCTCTATTTGTATACTCTTTCCCTTGATGCGAAATTATACCTTCCCGCTATCATGATCGGATAATGCCTTAGCTATGGTCAAGAAAGGTCGTCCTAAAAAGATGGGGGGGGGTCAGTCACACATTCAGGCATTTCCATGTCCAACACAACAAAGTCCATGTGGAATTTCAGGCCTTGAATTGTGACGGCAATGTCTTTTATTAACCCCTTTGGCCTCTTGACAGATATATCTACAAATTGAAGAACTATCCCGCTCTATCTAAGAGGGCCAAACTCGAATCGATCAAGTAAGACAGCCGGAAGGAGGTTAATCAAGATCCTCTATCCAATAGAGTTCGATCGAACCGTTGGTCATGACTGTGGCATCTGACATAAGGAGCTCGTGCATCATGTGTCTTCGCTGGCAATCGGCTCTGGATGGCGAAGAAAGTGGCACGAGTGAGCACATGAATTTCTGCATTGTGTTTACACTTCTTCTTCCTATGGATGGTGGTCTTCTCTTTCAGGTTCTTTTGGAAAAGAGGGATATACTCAAGTGTCTCTTGAAGAGTTAGCTAGATATGAAATTGATCTATCATCTTCCTGTTGACCTCTATCTACTGTCTCTTTTTGGAGTTTTTTTGTTTTTTGACACTTCCCTAAGCAGAGAGCTTAAGGAAAGGGGATAGAGAGATCCTCCTCAGAAGAATGAGGGCCATGAGTGGGTTTCTAAGCATTCATAATGCTTGAATCCATGCAAACATCATCAACCACAATAGATGGATCCAAAGGAGATACATAAATCTTTCCTTTATTCACATTTTTTAAGTTTTTCCATTTTTTATGTTTTTTGATAACATCTTCAGGTAAAGTAAAAGAGGATGGCAACACAACTTATCGACTCTTGGGTGGCATCAGTACCACCTACAACATCTGAACTGGCCGCAACAGTACTACGCTCTGGCCTGGTGATGAATCCACGATTCATCATCTCAATATATTATTCTTAAAAAAATCTCTGAGTAAAATCTCAAATAAATGTTCATAAAATCAATAAATTGATAAAATGACTCTTGTAAATAAAATATACTAATTATTGTATATTATATTGTACAAAATAAATTAATAAAAAAACCCACATAAAATATAGGAGTTTTTCACCTATAAATAGCCCAAACTTAAAATATTTTTAATAAATTCATTTCAACTCTTTTTTAGCTTATTTTTTCTCTGACCTGTTTACCAAAATGTAATAAAAATAGATTATAAAAAATAAATTTCACCTCAAATAATCACTCCTAGATCCCAAAGAGAAAAAGATGTAAAGTCTAATTTCTTGGCTGAATTCTTGCTCCGTATGAACTCCAAATTCACCAAACTCACTTTTAAAGTTTAAGTTAGAAAATTACCTATCCATTGAAAAGTGGTTTCATTAAATCGAAGGTCGTTTGCAAAATTTGAGTTTTGGGACCTCGTTGTATATTGTACGTAACATAATAAATGTGAATTTGATTTTTTTTCTTGTACAAATCTAACCCTTTTTTATTTTTTTATTTTTATATCAATTTTGTTATTATATATTATAATAAATTACATAATTTAAAAAATCTCAAAAAAAGTGTTGTCGTTGAAAATAAGGTAAAGTGACTTTGTATATAATACACATATGTTTCTTTTCTCATTTTTTTAATTTATTTTTCTTAATTACTAAAAATAAAAAAATTGTGTTTTATTTGTTTATAGTATTTTATTTTATTTTTATGTTATAAATATATTTTATTAAAAATATAAAAAAATAAAATTAAAAAAATGTACATATTGTTTGTGGACTTACTTTTATTAATTCTCCACTATCTCTTATCTTAATGTATTTTAGTAGCCTGCTGTATTTTATTTTCTTTTCCTTTATTTAATTTGCATTCTCTGCACTAACTTCCATATTCTTCTATTATCCACCAAGTCTCCATATAACCTCCCATTCAACTCCATAATTCCACCATCTTTTTTAACCTTCATAGTTGCTCTCTTTTTATACATTTCATTCTCCTCATTTTTGCCTTTGATCCACCTTTATGCGAGAGAGAATTGAGTGATTCGATCACTCGTCTTAGTGACAGCGAACGACGAAGTAGAGTGATGACCGCCTCCTCTACGATGAGATCCATTTGCATTCCGGCTAACATCACAGCCGCCTCCGCGTGCTGCTCGAGCTCATCGCTCATTGACGGCTCGAGCGAGGATTGTTCTTCTCGTGAGCACACCATAGGCACATGCTTCCATCGTAGGTAATTTTCCTTTTTATCATTCATCATCGTCTTTTATTTTCCCAATTTTTTATAACCTCACCACCTACATACCTTCATTTATCTATTTTTTAACATATCACCATCACCACATCATCATATTTGTATTCCCGATTTAAGAAAAAAATAAATTTAAAAAATCAATAAAAACATAACAACAAAAAATAAAAAAAACAAGTAAGTGGTCGATCCCCTCCTCCACTGCCGGCTACCACATCTTGCAGTCCTCCACCGCACGCGACCCCCAGCCACTCCTCCACCGTCATAGCACGCTTCCAGCCGCTCCTCCAAAACCGTAGCGCGCCGCCTACCCTCCACCGCGCTCTTCATCACCTCTAATATATGCCTCCCGCGGCCTACCACCCGCTATTCTTCTCCGCCATTCCGTGCGTCCCCCCATTCGTCCTCGTCCCTGGCAACGATGTAATTTAACAAATCAGTCCTGAATGGGTATATTATGTACTCGTTGTAGCATGGAACTCAACCAAATAATTAGAATCGAGAAAAGATCTCCGTGAGGAGTATCTCAGCTGAAATTTGTATCCTGGGCAAGTTCGGGGTCAAACATAGAGAGGCAAAGGAACAACTTTGGGTTAATTCAGGAAACTTAGGTCTAGGTTTCTCAATGCGGATTTTTTTATTTTTAAATTCAAAAATAATGTGAATGCAAAATACAGGTGAATTAAGTTATTGAGAAAAAATAAATTAGCCAAATTAAATTTTAATATGAAATTAATTCTATTTAGCCAAATTATATTTTTTTTCCTTGAAACTTAATCTAGTGATGAATGCAAAACATATTTTTTGTAATTTTAAAGTTTACGATGCAACAATGAAAAATGTAAACCTTTTAGGGGGTTGTATGCAATTTCTCACACAAATAGATTGCAAAAAAAACTTAAACATGATGAAATGAGACTACAATAATTTTTTGGAATTTTCTGATAATATATGAACTTGTTATGAATTTTTAATGAAAAAGAGTGATGGTAAATATTTAATTACTAATAAAACCACAATATCAATTCATCTAGAGAGTGAATTATCTCAATAAGGTATTTTAATATGCAATCTAGGAAAGTTGGAATTTCTCAAAAATAATGTGTGTGGATTTAATAAAAAATCATTTACTAAAATCACTCTACAATTTATTTAAGGTACATGACAACTTTAATTAAGATGAAATTTTGAAACTAATTAAAGCACACTTCATCGCATGATATCTAATTTTTGAGGAATTTTTGGAACAACCGTGAGTGAAGTATGAATTTAAGACCTTGCAGTGGGTAAAATATATAAATTTTCATTAAAATAATTTTAATTAATTACCCAAAGCTCACAAAAATATAAATAAATAGCCAAATGATAAATAATTAGTTTCTCAACAATATGACATTTCTTCATTAAAAAATGTTGCTAAAAAGATGTTATTTATCTTGATTTTACACGAGCTATATTAATTAGTCATTTTATGCTATGGAGGCATCAGATACCTGCACTAGTTTTATATAAGCATAATTCGTAGTTTAACTACCAATAGATGTATATTTATTCCTTTATTTCCATTTGTCACACAAATTCAGTGGAATACGAGATATATATGTAGTATATTATTATTGGGATTTTATCACTTGTGCCCCTCCGAGATATCGCAATATCAGTTATGTCCCTATCTTTTTAGTAATATCAGTTGTGCCCCTCAATTCTTGCAAATCTATCACTTGTACCCCTCGGGTTAGTTTCCGTTCATCCCAAAGGCAAACAGACGTTAACTTTAGGGACACATCAGGAATTAAATAAAAACAAAGGAATTGAAAAGTCCAACCACTACTGTTCATCTTCCTCCTCCCCTCATCTTCATCTTCCTCATCCCCTGCCCATGTCTCCTCCCCCGCCCCTGCTACACCCGCAAGCCCTCGCAACCCCGCGCCTCCCCCCTTGCCCCGCCAACTCGCCCCGGCGCCGCCGCCCCAGATCTCCCCTCTGCCCCCCGCACCCCTCCCCCGGTCTCCTCCGCCCCCCGCAGCCCCTGCCCCCCTCCGCCCACCCTCCGCCCCCTGCCCTCGCCGCCCCCCTGCCCCTCACAGCCCCTCCCCCCTCCACCCCCACACCCCCTTCCCCCGTCCCCCTTGCCCCCACAGCCGACAGTGACTGCCATCATAGACGGTACGGGATCCGTAGGCGCTGCAATCGGTCCGCTTCTCACTGGATACATCTCGGCGAATAGCTGGAACGACGTGTTCACCATGCTGATGGTGGCCGCGCTCATCGCGGGGCTGCTACTGACCAAGCTTGTCATGGCCGAGGTGGCCGCTAAGATTAGATTGTCGAGATTAAGGATCAACGCCTCATTGATGGGCCCTCATCCGGTGGCCTCGGAGGTATGAACTGCGGACTACACAGGTGGGAGATCGTCGTCGGTCGGTCTCCGCCGCGGATCGGCAGCGGGTTCCTCCGGTTTTTTGATCTGAGGAGGGGCCTTTTCGGTGCTCCCCGACCACCATGATGTTCGAATTGGGGTATTGCAAAGCGCGAGAACATCTGTAGAGATTGCTGCTTCTGTTGTCGTGTGGTTCACAAGAGTTACATGTACATTTGCTTTGTGGTGTGTATTATACGTGGAGTTGGCATAATCTTTCGGATATGATTGCCGATTGCTGCCCATTTTGTTTAAAAATCGCGAAGATGAGGAGCAGGTGGCAGTAGGAGGAAGGATTGGACGGTGATGAAGGAGATGGGGGATTTTTTCCGAATTTGCCCCTCTTAACTATATGACGGTTTGGTTAAAACATGGTTAAGTTTAACTTATTGACGGTTAAAGTAACGGAGGGGCACAATTGATAAAACGGCAAGAAGTTGAGGGTACAACTGATATTACCAAAAAGATAGGGGCATAACTGATATTGCGATATCTCGGAGGGGCACAAGTGATAAAATCCCATTATTATTTTAAAGGAATTTGCAGTTATTTCTTCTTATATTTCTAATAACACCAAGTGTATTTTTTGCATTGATATTCTATGGGTATCATGGGTTCCCAGGATCCATTCACGTAGTTCACTTCCATTGAAATCGAGTACCTGTTTGAACGGATTGTGTTGACTTGTGATCTGGTAATGGTGGATCGAGACGGATCATGATCGAAAAGCTTGGGAACTCATCCCGTGCATACCCATACCCCTAACTGATTAGCTTCCAATTACTGCCAATGAAGTTTTTACATGTACTTACAGTAGGTGACTAATGTAAACCTAATTACCATCTTTCTATCACCAAATCTTTAACGTTAACGCCAAAACTTTCGGCAGATCTTTGCCACATGTTCCCACAGACTCCTAACCATTTGCTTGGCTATTTGTTTCCAGATTGAAGGAACCATTTGCATGGCTATTTATTTCCACCAACATCTAGGTTTATAGTTAAGTGCTCTAGCGAAAGAACAAGCACGAGGAGATTCGCATATCTCAGACCGCGGAAAAAGATGGGTCGATTTTCTTCAACCTCTATCGTTGAATGAAGGGATATTTACATCAATAATTTTATATACTTTCAATATTATGTACATAACCTTTCATAATTGAGAATTGCATTAACTTATTTGAGAACTGCATTGAATGAAAGAATATTTACACCAATAGTACTTAACTCTTACATGATATAATCCTATATTAACTTCCATCAGTTGTTTAGTCAACGAAAAATTCAAATATTTTAATATTTCACCCTATAAGTTCACCTTTTTTTATAAATGATGTCACTCCTCCCTGCCCATGCCTCCCCATGCACCCCACCTCCAACACCGTTTACAGTGGCACCGCGGAGCGTTTCCACAAGGCGAGCCGCCTCTGATGCCTCTTCCTGTCTTCGGGGGCCCATTATCCAAGTCCGAACATCGTCTTTTGCAGGTCTGATCCTGGTGGTCGATTATCGACACTGTATTAGATATAGAGTATAGCAGCACGGGCGGAGACCCATGGCTTCTGGCCAAACCACATCGACCATTCGTAAGGGCATTATCTCCATCTAGCCCAAGACTGTGGAGGTGGATCATGGATGGAGGGGGGAAACACAACAGCTGCAACAACCATTATTACTTGCTCTCCTCGCAGAAGAACAACCCTAAGCATCATCAAAATGCATGAATTTAGAAAACAGTGTCTATTGGGTGGACGTCTCCTCAACACATATATTTTTTCCTTTCCCAAAAAAATAAAAAACAATGTCTACCATTAATCTGTTTCATTTTTAGATGAGACATGTTAAGAGCATCCATCATAGTGAAACAGCTGGATGCCTGAGCTTTATCAACCGGATGTAACTGCTAGGGGAGCACGTGGATTGGATTGGATCGGATTTTAGTTTAATTCATGTCCAATCCAATATTAACGGATTTTTATTTTTTGAATACATGTCAATGCATCAAATACTTCAATCCAATCCGATCCAATCCATCGGATTATGATTAAATCAGATTGGATCGGATTTTTACACTTACATTTTCCCGCTCAACAGTCTACTCTCTCATATATGTATTTTATAGCATGCCATCTATCTACATTTGAATAATATCATAAAAATTGATAATTTCAATAGATATAAAAAAGATCACATAATCAAATGAAAGCTTAATGATTCCAGCATACTATTACAAAAAACTTGAAGACCACAAAATCAAACTAAAGGAATATATTGAATTAGAAATTCAAGTTTTTTTATAAATGATGCATTAATGTATTTTTTCAATTAATTTCCAACAAATGATTAAAATAAAAATAATACAACTTGTCAAATAAAGAGTATAATGACATGTTAGATAAATAGAAAAAGTGATTTCTGTAGTCGGATATTAAAGAAGTTCGTAGTTAATTTAGAGTGTTAAGGTAAGCCAAAGCCCAACAACTTCCAAGAACATCCTTCAAATCTCTATAATATATTAGTAACAAATGATAGTCAAATAACATTCACACTCTATTTAATATCCAATACAAAACTAGCTTAATTATAGCTCACCAATTTAACAACACGCCTCTAATTTAAAATGGACTTAAAATGGAATTTATTTGTAAGATTATACATATACTAAAAATATATAAATTTTATTAAAAAAATATAAATCAAAATCATATATCAATTTTTAAAAATGAAATGAAATGAAGTAATCCTTATTTGCTCTTAGATAGACAGATTAGTTGATTCAGTTTCAACCATACAGTTAGGTTACAAGTTAGAGCAAGTAAAAGATGCGAAGTAAAGAGGTCAAGAATAACTCACAAATGTACTAGAAAACTATCACAAACTTTCTTTTAACAAAGATCAAAAGAGTAGTAACATATTGAGTTCAAATGATACCGTATGAGAAGGGGGATGTAGTATTAAAGAAGTTACTAAATCTTCTCTAACTTTGTATGGTTATTTGTGCATACTTTCGTCATTTCTAATCACTCGATGTTTAACCAGACATTTAACAACACAAGTATCCAGCTATTTTAGAAACTGGATTGACTCCAGTCATGATCCTTATCTGGTTTTTTGTGGTTTCCTCAACATAGAGTTTGCATTCAGAATCAAACTTTCGCAGCAAGTATTGTACACTTGCAGGAATTAAATCAAGAATCAATACGTCGACCACCGCCGATCTGAAGCCACACACTGTCGATCCGAAGCCACACCATAGATATTCAACCACCCGCACATTCTTGGGGTCTGATCAAGTCACAACCGCTGGAACAACATCTTCCACGATTGAGAGCCAAGTTAAGACCGTCATCTGGAAGCTAACGCCTCTCTGAACCCAAATTGGAGCACAATCATCATTTGAGGGCGAAACCGAAACCCGAGCCTTGAGTATTGTAACATTTGTAGGACAGTCACTGGAGGAGCATGTGGTTGCTGAAGTCGCACCGTCGATGGAATAAAAGCTCCTCTGTCATGGTCCAACGAAGAAGGGCAAGAAGGCGGGTACCCTCGATCATCCACCATAGATCTGGCGGATAGCATTCTATCCGAATCGTTAAAAGAGCAAAAGGGAGGTGGTTGGAGGGGCTGGAAGGGGTTGGGGGCGGAGCGGAGAGGGGGCTACGGGGAAGGGCTAGAAGAGGTGATGGAGAGGAAATGGACGGAGGGGGAGGTAGTCGGAGAGGCTGGATGGGAAGGGGGAGCAGAGGGGGAAGTGGTCGCAGGGGCTGGGGGAGGAGGTTGAGGAAGATATAGGGGAGGAGGAGGAGGAGGAAGACGGTCGGAGGAGTAGGCGTTTTTTTCTTTTTCTTTTCTTTTACTTCTTTGATAGTCCTTAGATTCGAGGCAATCATGTTAACTCAATAGTCTGCTTGAGTTATAAGATCAAAGGATATTTACCCAGCAGAACCTGAAATCTTTCGAAATTACCTCTACGACCTTTGAAACATCATAATTCCTCCCACGACCCTGTAATCTTGCTCCGTCTTACCTTATAGACCCTACCGTTAATTTGAGACATTCTGAGTTAACTAGTTTGGGTTTAAGATGAGTTAATCTAACCCTAGCAAATTTCCCTAGCAAATTTAAGATGCCCGGCAAACATCGACAGTGGCGATGGTTACAGCAACGAGGCGGCGGAGCTCGTGCCTGATCGATCACGGGCTGTGCCTGCCGGAGTTACTGCCGGATGATGACGCGTGGCCGACATCGGGGAGAGCGGAGCGTGTACGTGCTGGATGAGGAGGAAGGAGAGAGGGAGCGACGACGACGGACCGAGACGTGGGTGGGGAGCCTGGGGAGGAGCGCGAGCTTCACAGTGGTGGAGCGGAGGCACGGGGACGGCGGCGGACCGAGGACGTGGGTGGGGAGCCTGGGGAGGAGCGCGAGCTTCACAGTGGTGGAGCGGAGGCACGGGGACGGCGACGGACCGAGGACGTGGGTGGGGAGCCTGGGGAGGAGCGCGAGCTTCACAGTGATGGAGCGGAGGCACGAGCGGAGAAGAATGGGCATGTCGTTCAAGAGGATGGGGGAGAAGGAGTGGGCGGCGTTCCTGGAGAGGTCGAGGGGCTGCGGAGGCGATGGAGAGAGGAGGAGCTGGGGTGGAGAGGAGGAGCTTGGGGATGGCAGGAGGCGATGGAGGGGAGGAGGAGCTTCTACGGCGGCGCCGGGGGGGATTCGACAACGGAGGGGGGAAGGTACAGGAGGCGGGCGGGGGGGGAAGCAGGGGAGGCGGCGCTCTTGGGGGGGAGCAGAACAGAGGCGGCGCCGGGAGGGCTTCAACGCGGGGGGGGGGGGGGGGGGGGGGGGGGGAAGCAGGGGAGGCGGCGCCGGGAGAGGGGGATGGAGTAGGTCAAAATGGCATTGAATGTAATTTTTACAAATAAAATGGGTATAATTTAAAAAGAAAATAACGGAATCCGGTTAGTTTTAACAGACAAATGGATGGGGTTAACCACAGGGTCTGTAGGGTAAGGGGTTAGCAAGATTACGGGGTCGTGGAGGAATTATGATGTTTCAAAGGTCGTAGAGGTAATTTCGAAAGATTTCAGGGTCTACATGGGTAAATATCCCTAAGATCAAACTAACGTAAGGTTATCAATGCAAGACGGAGCAATTATTCATGATTTTAGCTGTAATTCAATTATAGAGGGTTATGTACATAATACTGAAAGTATACATGATTATATGTATAAATATTTCTTGAATGAAAGAAGCCATCGGTCTCTAGTGAGCTATTGCACTCTATTAAGCAAAGAATATTAGGATTTTACACCATGGAGGAGGTTGTCGTGCTGCAGGAGGGGAGGCGGAAGAAGTTTTACTTTTGTTTCCTATAGGAATGAGGGTACGCATTTGTAAATTTGATAAATAAAAAGTATAAAATTGACTATTTTTTACGGTGTGAGATTCATTTTAACAGTCAAATGGATGTGAGTTGACCACATGGACCATTGTGTAAGAGTTAATAGGATAAATATGAAGTGTACATGAATGAGCGAGTAATTTGCAACTATATAGGATCGTTTGTGTTAAAATCCCAAATAGAAAAGAAGTATAGAAGAATTGTAGCAGAAATGAAGCGTGGGTTTATGGCATTTGATAATGATTTGTTACAATAATTCTCTACTTTTCTGTTATATTTTTTTAATAAGATTAGAAGTGTGGTCAAACCGTGTTATTTCATTTTACAAGTGGCATTATAGGACGTGATTTCTAAAATTTTAAATTACCTGCCTTAGAATTGGTTTAAACGGTGAACTATGTTCCTAGTTCAAAAGGTTGCACCAAATTATGTATTTCTGTTCAAAGATAAAGATAAGAACAACTGACAAACACTCACAAATAATACACATTGTCATGATCATTCAGGCTTATATCTGTCCAATCCAATTTCCTAAATCGTTATGTTTTACATTATCCATGCTTCCATAATAAGATAACGGACTACTGAGCAATTTAAAAGTAGGAAATAAATACAAATAAATCTAGGAAGGTAATACAATATATGCAGTTTACTGAAAAACTTGGCATTTGCTTGCCTAAAAAATATCGAACCGTTTGCGATTCAGGAACAAAATTGACTAATTTTTTTCTAGTAATTTCTTAAGAAATAATAAATATGAAGCAAAACCGTCATATATAGTATAACCCAATGTAGTTAAGAATAACAAAAGGGAAACTATTTTCTCATAAAAACACAAAATGGGAGTACCAATCAAAATTCATGGCTGAAAGCTTAAACTACATTCTCGTTGTCCAACCTATGTTTTTTTTATTTAAAGTCAATTACAATTTGGGTCCCCATCTATTGGTCCGATCTCAGAATAGGTCCCGATCTTTAAATTGTAACGATTCGGGTCCCAGGATCATTAATGTAAGTAACTTTTTGGGGCTAATGACCAGTATGACCTTGTTTAAAAGTTGGAACCCAACCCTCATTTCCTTCCCAACAAGGGCATATTCGTCACGAACCCCAAAATTTCCATTTCCTAAATAATCCTGGGATCCGAATCGTTACAATTTAAAGATCGGGACTCATTCTGGGATCGGACCTATAGATGAGGACCCAAATTGTAATTTACCCTTTTATTTATTAGTGAACTAAGAAAATAAAGCTGCAACTTCTCTTCTATAAAGTGGCATCCCAATTGTTCTCACATAATCTCCATCATCCAGAGATGGGAAATCCTCTCCTTGCCACTCTTCTCTTGCTTTCCTTCTCTACGATATCGTCAGCGCTCTCTGGCGACGTCCAGAAATACACTGTTGCCGTGCGTCACCTCGGGAGTGCAAACACAACATACGATGCCAATGCTCTCAAGGACTACTACAATTCCTTCCTCCCGCAGAGTACGTCTGCGAATTCTACCTCCGTCGGATCTCGGCTGGTCCACGCTTACGAGCATGTGTTCAGCGGATTCGCGGCTCGCCTTACTCCCGAGGAGCTCCAGAATCACGCCGCAACCAAGGAAGGCTTTCTGCAGGCATACCCTGACCGTACCATCCCTCTCCGTACCACGCGTACTCCCGACTTCTTGGGTCTTCACGCTGGGAGAGGCTTGTGGAGCAAAGCTGGAGGAAACCAAGGCCAAGGCATCATCACCGGTATGATCGACACCGGCTTCACACCGGGTCACCCTTCCTTTGATGATAGAGGCATGCCCCCACCGCCACCCAAGTGGAGAGGTAACTGTCCCAAGGATATGTGTAACAACAAGGTCATCGGAGCAATGCCATTCAATGAAACAGGTGGTACGCCAGTTAACGACGACGGACACGGCACCCACACCGCAAGCACTGTAGCGGGTTCCTCCGTCGCAGGCCAAACGTTATGGGCCATGCCAATGGTATAGCTTCAGGAATCGCTCCGCGAGCCCACCTTGCCATATATAAAGTCTGTAGTTCAGACGGATGCTCGGAAACTGATATAATCGCAGCGATGGACGCTGCCGTGAAGGACGGTGTGGATGTCCTCTCCATGTCCATCGGTGGCCCGTCAGCTCCCTTCTACACCGATGCCTTGGCCATCGGAGCGTTGGCCACCGCCGAGAAGGGAATCCTGGTCAGCCTTGCAGCGGGAAACTTTGGTCCTTATGAGTCCAGTATCTCCAATGAGGCACCGTGGGTGCTCACGGTTGGTGCGAGCTCCCATGACCGATCTGTAACAGTGACAGTGAAGCTTCCCAACGATCATTAAGTGCTTGGGGAGTCTCTCCTCCAAACCAAGGACTTCCCACAGACACCTGTGCAACTTGTTTCGGGAGAAGATTATGTGGACATAATGGATCTAACCGATGTACGTGGAAAATTCGTGGTTTGGGAAGAAAGTGGTAGAGATTTACTTTCCAGTCTCAAGGGGGCTGGTGCCGCGGGGGCGATTCTCTTTGCTCATGAGGAATACGGCGCTACCGTCATTGAAAGATTAGATCTCGGCTTTCACACAGTACGTACCACCTTCGCCGCAGGGGGGACATTTCTTGATTGCATCAATTCTTCCAGAAGCGATCCCACAACGTCTCTTTTCTTCAACGGGACAGTGCTGGGAATCTCTCCTGCTCCTACTGTGTCGGGATTCTCGTCCAGAGGACCCATCATTCAAAGCCATTATATCTTGAAACCGGATATCTTGGGTCCAGGATTGAACGTCCTCGCTGCTTGGCCTCCAAATATCTACAAGAAATTGCAAAAGCGCCTCTTGTTCAACATTGACAGTGGGACATCCATGGCGACTCCGCATCTCGCTGGAGTCATTGCACTCTTAAAGGCAGCCCATCCGGACTGGTCTCCTTCGGCTATCAAGTCAGCGATCATGACCACTGCCGATGAGACCGACCACGAGAAGAAACCGCTAATGAATCAGCTGTTCCAGCCTGCCAGCTTCTATGAGATGGGAGCTGGTCATGTCAACCCCACACGTGCAGCGAATCCCAGTCTTGTTTACGAGACCAATCCTGACATATACATTCCGTTCCTTTGCGGCCTCAACTACACCAACGAGCAGGTGAGTGTTATCGCCCGCCACAATGTCGGCTGCGCTCTTGCAGGGAAAATCTCGCAATGGGATCTGAATTACCCGTCGATATCCATTTTATTACCGCCTCAAGGATCGATAACGGTGAATAGGACGGTTAGAAATGTGAGCCCGGTGGGAAAGATAAGCTACACGGCGGTGGTCGACAAGATGGAAGATGTCAAGATCACGGTGACGCCTGGTATACTGGAGTTCACCGATGCCAAGCAGGACAGGAGCTTTACTGTTGTGTTTGAGTGTGCAGGTGACGACGGGAGGGGAAATACTCCCAACTTCATGGAAGGAAATCTAAGATGGGTCTCGGGAGAGTACTTGGTGAGGAGTCCCATTCACGTAGATTTGGTTGATAGTGCCTCAATGGGATAAGTTGGGTATTCTTGTTCAACCTTATGTCGTTGGACCTTTTCATCTATTCTTTATAGAAATAATAATATTTTCCTCATGGTACTAAAAGTTCTCCGTTTCCATTTCGCACTTGTTTCTACAAAGCAAGTTTTTATTTTTAGTTAGACACCTCTAGGGTTGTCTAGGTATCGGATTTGAGATGTGTATCAATATCTTAAGCTGCACTCATTTATAAAACCACTACCCATACATGTTCATTTACTAAATGAGTAATTCTAATGGGTACTTATATTTTCGACATAGTAAAATCGCAAGCTATTTATATATGTATATAAGATTTTCACACATATATTGAACAGAGGGAAATCATATAATATGGTGGTACACAAAGGTGCAATGGGAAGGGATGTTAAAGGTTTAAATATATTAGGTACTTAACTCCTTTGAGTTGATAATTTTTATTTATTGAATATACAAAATTTATTGAGTATGAATAAATGAATGGACATGAGAAAATTGAGTTGGATTTGTATATACGTAGATTGATAGCTATTAGATATGAAATGTATTTGATGAGTTCGACTAAAATGTAATACACGTATCTAGATTCATATTTATATTTTATTCAGGTATGGAGTGGGTTCGGGTTCGTGCACCCACAAGGCAATCTTAAAACTTTATCCATATCCATACCCCCATGAGTGGTAAACTCAAAATCCAAACTCGTCCAAAAGTAAATGAGATAAAATTTAAGTCATTAAGTGGAGATGGTTTGGTTGAGACTCAATAAGTATAATCTTGATTAGCATCCCAAGACTCCTCAAACAGTTCCATAATTTATTAGTGCATAACCTTTCTTTACAGGGTTGTACCCCACTACAACAAAAAATCTTAGGCGGCACTTAAATAGCAACGATTATCGATATTCATCACTAAACCTTAACATGGCAATAATTGAAGATATTCGTTGTTAATTTTTCAGAGATAGCAACGATTATTGTAAATTATTCTGAACTTTTTATTATGACGAATAAAATGTTGATAAATCACTGCATGAGAAGAGGAATTGGGAAGGGAATTGTCATGCCAAAATATATGATAATGATTTGTAACGTGGCAATGGGATTTTGGTCCCACAAATATTTAGTTATAAAAATTTAATTACGATAATGGTTTGGCTATATTTTGAAAAATACCCTTCTAAAAAAGGTCCAATCCGATGGTCTAGATTCAACAACTCCTTCTCGAGTAAAAAAATCTAAAATCCTATTTAAATAGGTATCCTCAAGAGAAAGGTGAAAAATTAATTTTTGTACAATTATGATATAAGTTTCTTAAATTTTATACGTTAGAATCCTTATCTCCCCTACTTATTTATTTTGTTGACCAAGTCAATATTGACCTGGTCTCGAGGTTAGGACCCGTCTATATAATTTATATACATCCTTCTTTTTTATTTTATTTTTCATTTTCTCTTTATTTTTTATTTTGGATAAAATAAGTGTTAAATATATAATATTAATATTTTTGTTAGAATGTTAAATAATAGGAATTAGTGAGTATTTACATGTATTTTACCAAAGATTTTAGTCAAAATGAAAGAACAAAGGCGATGAATTATAGATTCATTATATGTACAATGGTAATTTATTATATTTACACATATTTGCAGGTGTTTTTTCAAAATATATAGCTAAAAAAGAATAAAGAATGAGAATCGTAGATTCATGAAGCACCTTGCATGTCAAGAAATGCTCCCTCCCAGCATAACTCGAGTGTACTGACCGGATCTATTTTTTAGGACAGATAATATGAGTAAGTCAAGTTATACTCTATTTATTAAAATACAAAGTTAATGCGTACTTGCAAGGGTGTATAATATATAGTAAAATCAAGAAAATCCTAATTATTTGTTGGTTGCATTGGATTGATAATTGATTTAATATGATTAAATGAATTAGATCCAATTAAAGTAAGCACTCTATTACGAATAGAGATGTAATTTTCCTTGAAAGAATTAATTATGTGAATATGATTTATAATAATTAATTAAAATTTGAACATGATATGGAGAATCACATAAGTGACATCCATGATCTCCCATCAAGACGAAGGGTTCTGTCACCATGGATTGTATGTAGGAGATATCTGTCTGAAATGACAGCTCTTGCATACAAGCACACATGGATCGGGCTTTTTTCTTCTCAAAAGAGTAAGATCATATGCGTAGTGACCCCAATACCGAGTCCTCATATTATTGGGGCGACAGTTCTAATCTTGTTGACGATTGGTTCAATTAACGATGGGTCAACATTGCCTTAGGGGTGGTGAGCCTTTGTGTTGAAGATTGAATTGGGAAATGCAAGTTGGGCTTGCAAGTCGACTGCGGCCTATCTTCGATTGTGTATGGCTCCCTCTTCCAGCGGTATTTGGAACTGCAAAATGGCACTAAAGCTTCTTGGAAACATCCCAAAGCTGCTGAAGGGCTCATGCAAGGTCCAAAGCTAGGTGATGGATCTCTAGAGATCAGAAAAGGTACGAGGCTTCAGGAACTTTGACTTTCGCATAAATCGCTACAGTTGAGGCTATTAGTCATTCAGACTTGCATGATTAGCTCTAGCATACAAAAAGCAAGGTCCAAGGGTCTTTGTTAGGGTGGAATGAAGTAGAATGGAGTCAGGCAGATGGTCTATGGTGAGTGACGAAGCGGATACATTGATCTCTCGATTCTGAAGTGAATCGAGGGGGGTGAAATGCTTGAGGCATATAAGAATCGATGGGGAGAAACATGAGGGTGAACGGCAAGGTGGAGGACAAGTTGTTCACATTGAAAATGATGGCCGGAGTTGAGCTCCAGCAAACTGAGATCCTTAGATTTTATGAATAAAGTGAAAAATAATGAAAAGCAAATGATTAACTACACTAACGTAAAACCTAGGAATGAAAAAGAACAAAAATCTAAGGCTCAACCTCAAGAATGAAGGAGGCGGTCGGAGCTGTGCCCAGGATGGCTGGCGATGCTCCGATCACTGCCTTCACTCCTCTGCATCCACATCAACAAGTCTGACGAGTCTCTTGCTGTCACCAGAAGGCCAAAGCACACAAGAAGTCGGAGATTTCGAGGGTAAAGGGGATCAAATTCAAATGTAAGAGGTGGATGTATATTTGCACATGGTGACTTTTAGTTGGGAAGAATGCATGATTCAGTGACCCGTTGATCGAGGAGTGAGGTTGGCGTGAAAGGGCTTCGATCGAGGATTTAAAAGTTAAACATGAGTCGAGCGAATTTGGTGAAATAATTAGAGTGGAAAAATCGAGGGATGAGGGCGGTTGACAAGGTCTGACAGACCTTGGCAGCGGGTCGGTCAGTTGACTGAAGGCCAACTAAAAACTGGTCCTAATTGGGACACATCCCACTACAAGACAAACTAGAAATTAAATTCAATAATAAATTAAAATAAAATAATAAATCATTTATTCAATTTTTGGTTAAAATATGGAAATTATTTTTATTTTATGTAGTATTTTAATATATTTTTTTATTTTTATAAGTTAATTTAACTCAGCCATGGCCGGTCCCAAGCCCGGGTAAATGAGGAGGGTTGCGCGTTAGGTAGCCGACAGCCAGTGCAAGATAGATAAATTCTTAAATAGTGTTCTTAAAGTTCTTCTAAGAACACTATTTATGAATTTGTCTCGAAATCGTTCGGATCTTTTAAACATGGATTTAAGCAAACATACAGATTTCGTTGGGGCGTTCCCTACTTGCGACGTGTTGCATCGCCCGAATGCAATGAAAAATTGGCACGGGCCGCTACATCGCAGCCTGGATGTAGTTCAATTGCAAGGGTTCTCGCATGAGGAACGCATGCGGGTAAATAAGCTAGTTCCGCTGCATCACCGCCCGGATGCAGTCCAAAATTTGCAAGGGATCTCGCATAATGGACGCATGCGAGTAAAGAAGTTAGTCCAAAAGAGATTGCAAAGGAAGTTACGGATTGGTAGTTGGAATATCGGTACTTTAACTGGAAAATTGATGGAGATAGTGGATACGATGGAAAGAAGGAAGATTCATATATTATGTCTTCAAGAGACTAAATGGGTTGGAGAGAAAGCAAGGGAGATCGAGAAGACATGCTTTAAACTTTGGTATTCAGGTAAAGATAAGGGCAGAAACGATGTTGGAGTGGTTGTTCATAAAGATTTGAAGGATTGTGTGGTTGAGATGCAAAGATTTGGGGATCGGATTATCTTGCTAAAGTTGGTGCTTGAAGAAGAAATTCTGAATATCATCTCAGTTTATGCACCGCAAATTGGTTTAGACGAAAGGACTAAACAAGTTTTTGGGAGGATCTGGATAAGATTTTACAAGGAATCCCACAAAGAGAGATGGTTTGCATAGGTGGAGATCTTAACGGACATGTGGGAAAAGATGTGTCAGGGTATGCAAGTGTGCATGGAGGACATGGTTTTGGGGATAGAAACGAAGAGGGAAAAGTCATTCTGGATTTTGTAACTGCATATGATCTTTTCATAGCAAACACTCTTTTCAAGAAGAGGGAGGAGCATTTAATTACTTACAAGAGTGGCTCAACTAGAACACCAATAAATTACTTTACGTTGAGGAGAAGAGATCGGTTCTGTTGCAAAGATTGCAAAGTAATCCCTGGAGAGAGTTTGACAACCCAACATCGCTTGTTAGTCTTGGATTTGCAAATAAAAGGGCTGGTAAAGAAAAGGAGGGTTCCTATGATCACTAGAACTAGGTGGTGGAATCTTCCGCTGAAGCAATCAAGCTTCAGGGAGAAGGTTTTAGAAGACTTATCTTGGAATTGTAGCGGTAGTGCCAACGAGATGTGGGAGGCAGTAGCATCTTGTATCCGAAAGGCAACCAAAGAGATGCTAGGCGAGTCAAAAGGAGGGGCTCCGAGTCAAAAGGAGGCTAGATGGTGGAGTGAAGGGGTGCAAGAGAAACTAAAAATTAAAAGAGCTTGCTTTAAACCTATGTCTAAGGATAGAATAGAGGAAACTGTCACAGACTATAAAATAGCGAAGAAGGAAGCAAAGAAGGCTGTAAGCAAAGCTAAGTCAAAAGCTTATGAAGTTTTGTATAAAAATCTCGACTCTAAGGAGGGCCAGAAGGATATATTCAGGTTGGCCAAAGCAAGAGAAAGAAAGACCAAAGACCTTTCTCAAGTGAGATGCATTAAGGACGAGGAAGGTCGTGTGCTTGTTACTCAAAAGGATATAGAGACTAGATGGGAGCAGCACTTCCATAAACTTTTCATTGGGGAAGGAAATAGAGAGATCACTTTTGGTGATCTAGCTAGTAGTGAAAGTTACTTGAATCGTGCATGCTATAGATGAATACAAAGAAAGGAAGTAGAGGAGGCTTTGAAGGTTATGAGACCTGGGAAAGGTGTAGGACCGGATGACATCCCTGTAGAAGTATGGAAAGTTTTAGGTGAGCGTGGTTTGACTTGGCTTACGAATTTATTCAATGTTATTTGGCGAAGCAAGAAAATGCCTGAAGATTGGAGGAGGAGTATCATGGTGCCTCTTTATAAGAACAAAGGAGACATTCAAAATTGTTCAAATTACAGAGGTATCAAGCTGATGAGTCACACTATGAAAATTTGAGAACGTGTGATCGAAAGAAGGTTGAGGCAAGTTTCCCAAGTAAAAGAAAACCAATTCGGATTCATGCCAGGTCGCTCAACTATTGAAGCCATCCATTTGCTGAGAAGAACAATGGAGATTTATAGAGATAAAAGGAAGAATCTCCATATAATCTTTATTGATTTGGAGAAGGCTTATGATTCCGTCCCACGAGAGATACTGTGGAGAGTTTTGGAGAAGCGACAAGTACCCGTCCTATACATTAATCTCATAAAGGATATGTATGATAGGGCTTTATCTTGTGTAAGGACCCCGACGGGGAAGACTGACTATTTTGATATCAACATTGGTTTACATCAAGGTTCAGCTTTGAGTCCATTTCTTTTTACTTTGATTATGGACGAGTTGACAAGTCACATTCAGGATGAGTTATCTTGGTGTATGTTATTTGCTAATGATATTGTGTTGATTGACGAGACTAGAGATGGAGTAAATGAGAAACTTGAGGTTTGGAGACATGCATTGGAGACTAAAGGTTTTCGTATAAGTAGGGCTAAGACGGAATATTTGGAATGCACCCTTGATGGAAGAAATGGTGAAGGAATCGAGGTGAAGATTAGTGATGATAACATTCAGAAGAGAGATTCTTTTAGATATCTGGGATGCAACAGGATGGGGAAATTGATGGAAATGTTACTAATAGAATAAATGCAGGCTGGCTAAAGTGGAGAGGAGCCTCTGCTGTTTTCTGTGATAAGAAAATTCCTTTAAAAATTAAAGGAAAGTTTTACAAAGCAGTCGTGAGACCTGCTATGCTGTACGGATCTGAATGTTGGCCTGTTAACCATAAACATGTGCAGAGAATGGATGTAGCAGAAATGAAAATGCTAATATGGATGTGTGGACATACACGTAAAGATCGGATTCGGAATGATGCAATCAGAAAGAAAGTTAATGTAGCTTCGATCGAGGATAAGATACGAGAAAACCACTTAAGATGGTTTGGTCATTTGCAAAGAAGGTCAGCTGATGCACCAGTTAGGAGATGCGAGTGTTGGGATGTTGAGCCGGCTAAGAGAGGGCGAGGACGACCCAAGAAGTGTTGGAAAGAGACTATACGAAGGGATCTTAGTTTTTTGGATATAAGCCGATTGACCCAAGATAGATCTGAATGGAGGCGAAGAATCCATGTAGCCGACCCTACTTAATTGTGGGAAAAGGCTTTGTTGTTGTTGTTGTTATAAGTTAATTTATTATGAGTTACTTTTACAAGTATAAATATAGGTATAATTACCTATATAGTGTGTATTTTATTTTTATTTTATATTTTAGATTTTATTATTTTATATACATAATTTATATATTTATTATAAATATATTTTTATTGTATTTTTCTAAAGTTTTGTGTATATTTAAACAAATATGTGTATTTATTATGTATGTGTTTCTATGTATAATTCATCTATATATTTTAGAATGTGTTTTTAATTATTTTATTCTATTTTAATTATGTACATGTATTAAAAATTATATTTGCAAAATTATAAAAATATAATAAAAAATATGAAGAACAAATAAATAGATTATTTTATTCAAGTAAATTACACAATAAGGGCCTAAAACCTGACTTTTGCATCTTAACTTCAAATTGAATGAAACTACCTTCATTAAATATATAATTTTATTTCAAGAACAATAAAGGTGAGGTTGGTGAATTGTGATGGGAATTTTTTATTTTGACTTTTTATTGTGGGTGGCTAGAGCACAACTATGCATTATTTTTTGATGAAATAAATTTTGTATTTTTCTATATATTTTTATCTGCAACTTTCATGTACAAAGTTCATTGATTTGAGGTATAAATAATAAATAATAAAATAGATCCTAAATTGAATTATTGGGGAATAAAAATTAGGCTTTTATTGGTTATTTTTGGCTCTTATATCCCCTTATTTTTTTCCTTGTCAATCCAACCATCATAATGCCTAAGTCTCAAGGTTTAGGGTCAATCAATACCTATTGTATTTCATTCTTTTTCTTTTCTTTTCCTTATTCTTTTATTTTGAATTCGAATACAATATTTTACACAATATTTACACTACAAATAAGTGATTGTGTTTTACTGCAAAATAATGTGATATGCATGTATTTAGCTAGGGTCTAAAGGCCAAAATGAAAGAATAAAGGTGATGAAATGGAGATTCATTATAGCCATGACTTGAAACTTCTTTGGAAGTTTTATTTTGACATATTTAAATCTATGGAGAAGAAGCTTGACATCATATGGCTTTTTAGAAACTAATTTCCTCTTGAACATAGAAGCCTTCAAGAACTTCGCGACCGAGCATTTCTCAATATCGAGGTCTTCAGTATTATATTCCTTTTTAAATTCTTCACATAGCCCCTTCACAGTCTTTACAGATGAGTAGTATACATTTCCGTACATATTATGCCTTTTGGATATCATATGTGGGATTCTTGAATTCCACCATGGGACACTCTGTTTCAAGTATTGAAATTACTCCAAGGTGGTTAACCTGATTTTTTACACTATCACCAATGCTTGAATTTCTGTTCACTAAAATTTTCAAGCATACAATCATATTAACCCTCGATTTAAACATCATATTTGACATGTTTTAATTAAAAATCCTAATATGTTTCTAAGGTAGTTGTGAAAAATCTTCATTTATAATACTAAACATCAATATTGGAGATTCAAATGATTTATTTCAACAACATCGCAGATTAAAATGAGCATATTCAACCATTTACAAACCATAATCTCATTATAGGGGTTAGTGAACCGACAATAATCATTATATACAATAAATTAAGGCATAATCTGGATTGATCAAATAAATATATATTTTGAAATGTGACAAATAAGAATTGAAATAGATTACTTCAGAGACCCTGATGCATCTATCGTTGATCTGTCTTCATAAAAGATATCTCCCCCACAACATCGGTGCATAAGATTTCTGGTGTTTTGCTCTCAAGATATGATGACGTCAAGATTGTCATCAACGCACTCTGATGGGGTCGTCCTCAAAAGTACCTCATAGAACAAGAGAGGTTGGGAGAGAAGAAAAGAAAAGTTTACGGTTGAAGAACATAGAGTCAGAGCAGGTGAGTCCAAAGTCATGTCTGGGGATATTATGTATAGCCTGCATGACTCGTTAAACCCATAATCTCTCGAGCTCGAGTTCAATGGAACAAAGTATGCACACACATGTGTGGTCTTCCATACCTCCTCTCTATTATTGCTACAAAAGCTTGTTGTGAAAACTTATACAAGTCCATCAAATTATTATAACCATTGTGGCACTAAAAGCCACACTCAAAGTCCTCCCTTTTTCAAATTAAGAATTCCAATCTTGTCCTTGACGAGGGGTGTGCATGACATGTACCCAACCCGCTCCGTTTGGGCTAACCCTAAACCCATTGATATCCAATACAATATTCGGTCCAGGTACTCCAGTATGATGTAAATCATGAAATCATGTGTTCCAACCCATAGACTTTGGATACCCAAACAGTGACTCGTGAATGCCCCGGATTGTTAACCCACCATCTACCTTTTGCTTCACTCCAGCGAGACATTGACCATCGAAACCCAATATCCCTATCTTCCTACCTAGATGACTACCTCCCTCATCTCCTCATAGCTGCTCCTTCCTCACCCTCGCCACCACCACCAAAGCTCTAACCGCCATCTTCCCATTGTCACTGTCGAACCCTCTGTTGGGGATAATGAGGCAACAACCCAGGATATATCCCCCCTAAAACTGTCCTGCAACAAAGATGGCATAACAATAGAATATATGTTCCCCACACGGGAACTCAATGGCAACAATCACAATCAAGCACGCAAGCAATCACAAGAGACAAGAATTTTTACGTGGAAACCCTTACTTGATGTGAGCAAGGGAAAAACCATGGGGCAAGACCGGCAACGATTCCACTACAGTCAAATGGAGCCAAAGTTCTTCCCGGTTTTGTTGCTCACAAAACCAAGGTACAAGCCACACACACAATGATAGTTCTTCTACAAGGAACTAACTATCTATGGGTATCCAAAATACCAAAGGTGTGTTCAAAACAAGATAGATGGATTGACTCCCCTTGTGGGCTCCCGGATGGAGACCCAAACTCGGCTTCGGCTCCTTGAGGTCGTCCGCAACGACCTCCCCGATGCTCCTCTTGAACTCGTCCAAAGAAACCAGCCTCCCTCTCCGCCCTAGTTGCAGGCCGCGTCAACGGGGGAAGGGGAAAGCCCTGTTGTGACCTCCTCCCTCTCGACCTCTCTCTTCCTCTCACGTGTGGAGGAGAATGGCTTTCGACGAAGCCCTAGCCACTGCTCTCTCCCTCTTGGTGTAACAGGATTGAAATCGTGGTAGGGACGAATGTGTTTTTAACCCCTGCGATGTGCATCACTGGAAATGAGAATAGAGCTGAGAATATTTCAGAAATGCCCCTTGCCAATGGGTAAATTGTTGCTGCCCCCAGTTGGGGCTGGACATTGCAAGTATACCCAACAACCTCCCCCTCCAACCCCAACGGGGAGGTGTTGTCCTGTGATGGAGATCAAGAGGAAGTGACACCACTCAACTCTCTACAGAGCTGAAGCTTGTCATGAATGACTGCCTTGGTCAAAATGTCTGAGGGGTTCTCATCTGTGTGTATCTTCTTCAACATGAGCTGCTTCTGTTCAATTGCATCCCTCAACCAATGGTATCTCACATCAATGTGCTTTGTGCGAGCATGGTACATGGTACTCTTTCTCAAGTATATAGCGCTCTAGCTATCACAAAACACAACCGGCTCACTGTCATCCAATCCAAACTCACCAAGAAAGCGTTGTAGCCACAACACTTCTTTCCCAGCCTCTGCTGTTATAATATATTCTTCCTCTGTAGTCGAAAGAGCAACACATTTTTGTAGCTTGGATTGCCATGATATGGCTCTCCCTGCAAAAGTAAAAATGTAGCCTAAGGTAGACTTTCTCTGGTCCATGTCTCCTGCCATATCTGCATCAGTGTAACCACAAAGTTTGGAATCTGACCTCCCAAACATAAGACACATACTTGATGTCCCTCTCAAGTATCTCAAGATCCACTTCACAACCTCCCAATGGTCCTTGTCTGGATTTGACATGAATCTGCTCACCACGCCCACTGCACGGGCTATGTCGGGTCTAGTGCAAATCATTGCATACATGAGGCTCCTAACTGCGGACTGGTATGGGATCTTGGCCATCTCTGCTTTCTCCTCAAAAGTAGAAGGGCATGACTCTTTGGTTAGCTTGAAATGAGAGGCTAAAGGCGTGCTGACAGGATTTGCATTCTTCATGTTGAACCACTCCAACACGCGTTCAACATAGCTTTCTTGTGACAACCACAACATGTGTTTTTTCCTATCCCTTGTATTCTGCATCCCAAGGATGTGACTAGCCTTGCCCAAATCTTTCATCTCAAACTCTTTGGATAGTTCTTTCTTGAGCTTTGCAATGAGATTGGATCATGACCTACAATCAACATGTCATCCACATATATCAAAAGAATGACGAACCTGTCATTGGGAAGACGAAGAACATATACACATGGATCAACTGTAGTCCTCTTGAAGCCTTGCTTTCCCATGAAAGCATCAAACTTCAAGTACCATTGTCTCGGGGCTTGCTTCAAGCCATAGAGACTCTTCCTCAACCTGCAAACCATGTGTTCTTTCCCTTTCTCTTGAAAACCATGTTTGTTGCTCCATGTACATCTCTTCTTTTTAATCACCGTGAAGAAACGTCGTCTTCACATCCATCTGCTCCAGCTCAAGGTCCATGCTAGCAACAAGTCCTAGTACCATTCTCACTGAATTCATCTTCACCACTGGGGAGAAGATCTCATCATAGTCCACTCCTTCCTTCTGGCTGAATCCTTTCACTACCAAACTGGCCTTGTACTTCACCTGCTTGCTACTGTCATCTGACTTCAGCTTGTAAACCCACTTGTTCTTCAAGGCTCTCTTTCCCTTAGGAAGCTCAACAAGGTCAAAAGTGTGACTTTTTCTGAGAGATAGCATCTCTTCATTCATTGCATTTCGCCAATGACCCTTATCCTTGTGCTTCTGTGCCTCCTCAAAGGTGTACGGTTCACCTGCATCTGTGAGCATCACATACCTGGAAGTGGGGTAACGGGATGATGGCTGGCGTACCCTCTTAGATCTCCTGACCCGAGGCTCTGGTGCATCTGCATGTGGATGAGGTTGCTCCCCCTGCCCTAGGTCCCCTAGACCTGCATCAATGGGGTCTGCATCTGGCTCATGCTGCTCTAGGTGCCCATCCTCTCCACCTGTACCATGTACTAGAGAGGGACCTGCATCCTCATCACTGTCATCATCCATGGAAAACTCATCTGCATCACCACTCTCAGTGGTATCCTCAGCCAACGTCTGATTCTCATAAAAGATCACATCCTTGTGTCTGGTAACAGTCTTCTTTCTTGGATCCCAAAGGCAGTATCCAAACTCCTTATCTCCATAGCCAAGAAAAATACAAGGCACTGCCTTGTCATCCAACTTCTTCCGCCACTCCTTGGGTACCAATACATACGTCTTGCATCCAAACACCCTCAAATGAGCATATGAGGGGTCTTTCCCTGTCCAAACACACTTTGGAATCTTGAAGCCCAAAGGAACTGATGGAGATCGGTTGATCAAGTAACATGCGGTGCGAACCGCCTCAGCCTAAAAAGTCTTGGGCAACTTCGTTGTCTTCAGCATACAACGGACTCTCTCAACAATGGTCCTGTTCATCCTCTCAGCTAGACCATTGTATTGGGGTGTACCTGGCTCTGTCCTCTCATGCATGATGCCGTGCTCCGCACAATAGCCCTGAAAGCTATGGGAGGTGTACTCTCCCCCATTGTTTGTGCGTAGACACTTCAAAAATTTTCCTATCTCGTGCTCAACCATGGCATGGAACTTCTTGAAGCAATCAAACACCTGATCCTTCGATCTCAGCATATACACCCACACCTTCCTAGATGCCGTGTTGAAATACCTGTTGCCTCCCAAAGAGGCCGTGTCCACAGGACCACAAACATCAGAATGGACCAACTATAGAAGGTCTCCCTTCACCTTGGATCTAGATCTGTATGGTGCACTTCTGCTCTTCCCAACCTCACATGCATCACAAGGAGACAAAGTGATGTCATTGTGGTAGGGTATCAACTCTTTCTTGCTAAGAAGCTGCAAGCCCTTCTGGCTCATGTGACCAAGCTGACGGTGCCACAAATCTGAATTATCTTCCTCACTAGCATGCAAACTGCCATCCATGACCTTCACTCTAGTCATGTAAAGCGTGTGACACAACCTGCCTCTCGCCATGATGAGAGAACCCTTGCTAATCTTGCATTTGTTGTCACCGAACTTCAGATGGTAGCCTTCACTATCTAGCTGTGAGCCAGATATAAGGCTAAGCCGCACATCAGGAATATGCCTCACATTCTGAAGAGTCAATGAGCACCCAATATCCATCTGAATCGAGATGGTGCCCATACCAATGATCTTTGAGTAACTTTCGTTACCCATCAAGACTCTCCCATAATCACCACATGTGTAGGTGGTGAAGAACTCCTTGTGTGGAGTCACATGATAGGAGGCGGCCGTGTCAACGACCCACTCCAAATCACTCCCTGCATGCAAGCACTGGTCCTGGATAGTGAGAATCACCTCTTCTGCACTGTCATCTGCCACAACTGCAGCTACATTTCCATCTTCTTTTTTCTGATCTTTCTTGACTTCAGCTTGTTCTCTCTTCCAAACCCTGCAATCTCTCTTCCAATGACCGGGTTTCTGGCAATGGTGACACTTTCCTCCGCCCTTGGACTTGTCTCTGGATTTCTGCCTCTCCTATGACGCTCCTCTGCTGCTGGATCTTCCTCTCCTCTCAACTACATACACATGTGAAGAGGAGGATGCCTCTCCCGAAGAGCGACGTCTGATCTCCTCATTGAGGAGACTGCCCTTGACCATAGCCATGGTCAACTTGCTATCCTTCGCAGAGTTACTCACAGTGACAACTAAGGTCTCCCAACTATCTGGCAAAGTACCCAATAGGAGAAGTGCTTGCAACTCGTCATTAAGTACCAACCCCATGGAGGTCAACTGGTTGATAATACTTTGGAAGTCATTCAAGTGCTCCGCCACATTGGTCCCATCTTTGTATTTCAGGTTCACAAGCTTTCTAATCAAGAAAGCTTTGTTGGTTGCGGTCTTTTGATCATAGAACTCGGACAACTTGTCCCACAGCTCCTTTGCATTTGTCTCCTCGGCCACATGATGAAAGATCGACATGTCAAGACACTTCCGAATGGTCCCAATGGCCTTTCGATTCAACTTTGTCCACTCACTTGCGGACATATTCTCCGGCATGGCACTCTCTCCCTCCACCGGATCATGGAGGTCCTTGCAATACAAGATGTCTTCCATCTTCGCCTTCCAAATCTGCCAGTTGCTACTTGTGAGCTTAATCATTGTGCCTTCATCATCTTTGCCCATTTTGCACAACCTGTGCTCTGATACCGCTTGTTGGGGATAATGAGGCAACAACCCAGGATATATCCCCCCTAAAACTGTCCTGCAGCAAAGATGGCACAACAATAGAATATATATTCCCCACACGGGAACTCAATGGCAACAATCACAATCAAGCACACAAGCAACCACAAGAGACAAGAATTTTTACGTGGAAACCCTTACTCGATGTGAGCAAGGGAAAAACCACGAGGCAAGACCGGTAATGATTCCACTATGGTCAAATGGAGCAAAAGTTCTTCCTGGTTTTGTTGCCCACAAAACTGAGGTACAAGCCACACACACAACGATAGTTCTTCTACAAGGAACTAACTATCTATGGGTATCCAAAATACCAAAGGAGTGCTCAAAACAAGATAGATGGATTGACTCCCCTTGTGGGCTCCCGGATGGAGACCCAAACTCAGCTTCGGCTCCTTGAGGTCGTCCGCAACGACCTCCCCGATGCTCCTCTCGAACTCGTCCAAAGAAACCGGGCTCCCTCTCAGCCTTAGTTGCAGCCCGCGTCGACGGGAGAAGGGGAAAGCCCTGCTGTGACCTCCTTCCCTCTCGACCTCTCTCTTCCTCTCACGTGTGGAGAAGAATGGCTTCCGACGAAGTCCTAGCCACTGCTCTCTCCCTCTTGGTGTAACGGGGCTGAAATCGTGGTAGGGACGAATGGGTTTTTAACCCCTGCGATGTGCGTCACTGGAAATGAGAATAGGGCTGAGAATATTTCAGAAATGCCCCTTGCCAAAGGATAAATTGTTGCTGCCCCCAGTTGGGGCTAGACATTGCAAGTATACCCAACACCCTCACCTTCACATTTGGTTTCCTGGGTCGAGTCCTTAGTTGTGAGGTCGAGGAATCCATCGTCAACTCGGGGCATCCGGAGCCGTGAGGTCAAGGGTTCCATTACCTCCATGTAGTTAAAGATACTAGAATAGAGTAAATATGCAGCCATAATTTGGTGAAGTAAATGCTATCAAATTTTTTTGAAAGAAAAAAAGGCATCCACCATATAGGTGTATGTCCAAAAACTTCACCATTTATTCACCAAAATATGTACAGACATAGTCTCAGATTCAACACTAGCAAGAAAAAGAGAAAGTTCTACATGGAGCAAAACTCAGCTAACGCCTTTGCATGCGCCACAATACTCTCACCATAACATCGTTCCTGTCTAAAAATCACTCCATTTCTGGCCACCCGTATGGCCCAGATCATTGCAATTCGATTCACCCTCTCCCTCTCTGTTCCATTCCAATTCACGCCAATGGAGCCCCATAATCCAGTAACACCATCCACAGCCAACGTTGGGTTCCCAAATATGTCCCAAGCATCCATCGAGCTTCTGCATCTGAAGAACAAGTGATTTGCATCCTCACTATCCACATGGCATCGAAGACAGGTCGGATCCACCGTCTGCATGAACAGCGACAATCTGGCCCCTGTTAACAACCTCCCCCTTCTAAACAACCATAAGAAAACCTTCACACGAATCGGGATATTTCATTTCCATAACCTTCTACAGTCAGCCACACAACCCTCTGGATCAAAAGTCATGGGACCCTTTAGGTGTCTGTACACCTTCCTCACCGAGAAGATTCCGTCGCACCAGGACCAACAGTCACGCCCCACTGTGGGTCTTTCCACTATCCAATTCCTCAAGCATTACTAGCAACTCGTCCAAGCGTTGATCTGAAAGCTCACCTTTGAACTGCGGTAGAAAAGATTGACCATCCCAAACACTCATCACGGAACAGTTCGTGTCAACAGCCAAAGCCCATAGATGTGAGAACCTCGTGCCAAGAGCACCATTCTCACTCCAGTCATCTACCCAAAATTTGAAGCTAGCACCATTTCCAACCACCGGCCTCATGAGTGATCGTATATCCTACACCACAGAACAAATAATGTTATCAGATTTTGGAGTCATCTACCCAAAATTTGAAGCTAGCACCATTTCCAACCACCAGCCTCATGAGTGATCGTATATCCTGCACCACAGAACAAATAATATTATCAGATTTTGGTGCAGATAATATATTTTTCGTGTACTAGTGTTTGATAACAGAATCAATAAATCATGTCTTTATTATATTGTAGATTTTGGTGCGGTTAAAAAATCCCATCTAGGATATCTTCGTTTTATATGAGTTAGAGTAATTGCTCGTTTTCCTTTTCTTTAATTTTTTTCATGCACTGCCCTCGATGCGTCAGATCTCGATTTAAAGTTTATAAGAGCGTTTTAACTACCATCAGATTCTTTTAATTGGAAATGAATAAATGAATGGTTATCTTGATTTTACATGAGCTATATTAATTAGTCATTTTATGCTATGGAGGCAATCAGATACCTGCACTCGCTTTATATAAGCATAATTCATAGTTTTATCTATCAATAGATGTATATCCATTCCTTTATTTCCATTTTTCACACAAATTCAGTGGAATACGATATATATATATATATATATATATATATATATATATATATATGCAGTGGATTATTATTTTAACGGAATTTGCAGCTATTTCTTCTTATATTTCAAATAACATCAAATGTATTTTTTGTATTGATATTCTATGGGTATCATGGGTCCCCAGGACTCATTCACATAGTTCACGTACTCATTGAAATCGAGTACCCGTTTGAACAGGTCGGGTTGACTTGTGATCCGGTAATGATGGATCTAGACGGATCATGATCGAAAAGGTTGGGAACTCATCCCATGCATACCCATACCCCAAACTAATTAGCTTCCCAATTAAAGCCAATGAAGTTTTCACATGTACTTACAGTAGGTGACTAATGTAGACCTAATTACCATCTTTCTACCACCAAATCTTTAACGTCAACGCCAAAACTTTCGGCAGATCTTTGCCACATGTTCCCACAGACTCCTAACCATTTGCTTGGCTATTTGTTTCCAGATTGAAGGAACCATTTGCATGGCTATTTATTTCCACCATCATCTAGGTTTATAGTTAAGTGCTCCAGCGAAAGAACAAGCACGAGGAGATTCATATATATATATATATATATATATATATATATATATATATATATATATATATATATATATATATCAGACTGCGGAAGAAAACGAGTCAATTTTCATCTACCTCTATCATTGAATGATGGGATATTTACAATAATTTTATATGCTTTCAATATTATGTTCATAATCTTCCATAATTGAGAACTGCGTCAACTTAATCGAGAACTGCATTGAATGAAGGGATATTTAAACCAATAGTACTTAACTTTTACATGATATAATCCTATGTTAACTTCCATCCATTTTTTAGTCAACGAAAATGTCAAATATTCGAATATTTCACTCTATAAGTTCACCTTTTTTTATAAATGATGTCACTCCTCCCTACCCATGCCTCCCCACCCCCACCTCCAATACTGTTTACCAACACCGTTTACAGCGGCACGGTGGTCCTCGAGTGTCGCCACAAGGGCGAGCCGCCTCCGATGCATCTTCATGTTTTTGGGGGCCCACGTGTGAGCATGTTCATCTCCATTTCCATGTCCCAACATCTAATTTTGCAGGTCCGATCCTGGTGGTCGATTGTCGGCATCGTATGAGATATAGAGTATAGCTGCACGGGCGGAGACCCATGGCTTTTGGCCAAACCCCATCGACTATTCGTAAGGGCATTATCTCCATCTTGCACAAGACAGTGGAGGATGGCATGGGGAAAATTGTAACACCCATACTCCCGAATATAGTCCCACATCTAAAATTCACAAGTGTGAGAGTGAGTTATAAGTTGTGGGAACTACTACTTAACAACTTGGGCTTAAGCATTTTGGGTGGTAGTCAATGAATCCATTTGGATTCGAACCCAACAAGTTGTCAGGGTCAGTTTTCCTCGATAATGGACCGGGGACCTAAACTCGGGATGTTACAAATGGTATCAGTGGAGGAGGTTGTAACACCCATATCACAAATATAGTCCCACATCTAAAACTCACAAAGTGTAACAGTTAGTTATAAGTAGTGGGAATTACTAATTGACAACTTGAACTTAAGTATTTTGGATGGTTGTTGACATGTGCAATTGGATCCGAACCCAATAAGTTATCAAGGGCAGTTATCCTTGATAACGAACCGAAGACCTATGCTCAAGACATTACAAAAACACACATCAGCACTACAAGGAAAACAAGTTGTGGCTACAGAATTATGGCCACAGATATAGAGTTTGTGGCCACAAAATTGGGCTCTGGCCACGACACATCGTGGCCAGTAGCCGTAGCTACAAGTTTCGTCGCGAGAGTTCTCTAACCACGAATATGTCGTGGCCACTACAAGTGGCCATAGAACTTATCGTGGCCACAACTCTTATATGAAGACTCTGGCCACGGATTGTGGCTACGAGAAACTAGTGGCCACGAGATTATCGTGACCACAAGTTTCCGTAGCCACATTCCGTGGCTACAACTCATTTTTCTTGTAGTGCAGCAACAACAATCACTATTGCTTGCCCTCCTCGCCGAAGAACAACCCCGAGCATCATCAAAACTGCATGAATTTCGAAAATAGTGTCTATTGGGTGGACGTCTCCTAACGCATCATATTTTTTTCCTTTCAAAAAAAATAAAAAACAATGTCTACCATTAATCGGTTTCATTATCAGGAGGGGAGGAGGAGGGGAGGCGGAAGAGGTTTTACTTTTGTTGCCTAGAGGAATGAGGGTACACATTTGTAAATTTGATAAATAAAAAGGATAAAATCAACTACTTTTTATGGAGTGCGATTCATTTAAACAGTCAAATAGATGTGAGTTGACCACATGGACCATTGCGTAAGAGTTAATATGGTCATAGTCATATGATAAATATGAAGTGTACATGAATGAGCGAGTAATTTGCAAAAATGTATAGGATTGTTTGTGTTAAAATCCAAAAGAAGTACAAAAGAATTGAAGCAGAAATGAAGCATGGGTTTATGGCATTGGATAATGATTTGTTACAGTAATGCTCTACTTTTCTGTTATAATTTTTTTATAAGATTAGAAGTGTGGTCAAACCGTGTTATTTCATTTTACAAGTGGCATTATAGGACGTGATTTCTAAAATTTTTAATCACCTGCCTTAGAACTGGTTTAAACGGTGAACTATGTTTCCTAATTCAAAAAGTTGCACCAAATTATGTATTTCTGTTCAAAGATAAAGATAAGAACAACTGACAGCACTCACAAATAATGCACATTGTCATGGTCATCCAGCTTATATCTGTCCAATCCATTTCCTAAATCGTTATGTTTTACATTATCCATGCTTCCATAATAAGATAACAGACTATTGAGCACTTTTAAAATTAGGAAATAAATACAAATAAATCTAGGAAGGTAATAAAATGTATGCAGTTTACTGAAAAACTTGGCATTTGCTTGCCTAAAAAATATCGAGCCGTTTGTGACTCAGGAACAAAATTGACTAATTTTTTTCTAGTATTTTCTTAAGAAATAATAAATATGTATATAAACAGTCATATATAGTATAACCCAATGTAGTTAAGAATAACAAAAGGGAAACTATTTTTTCATGAAAACACAAAATGGGAGTGCCAAAAAAAATTCATGGCGTTCAAAGTTTAAACTACATTCCCGTTGTCCAGCCTATGGTTTTTTTATTACCGAACTAAGAAAAAACAGCTGCAACTTCTCTTCTATAAAGTGGCGTCCCAATTGTTCCCACATAATCTCCATCTTCCAGACTAGACATGGGAGATCCTCTCCTTGCCAGTCTTCTCTTGCTTTCCTTCTCTACGATATCGTCAGTGCTCTCCGGCGACGTCCAGAGATACATTGTTGCTGTGCGTCGCCTCGAGAATGCAAATGCCGCGTACGATGCCAATGCTCTCAAGGATTACTACAATTCCTTCCTCCCGCAGAGTACGTCTGCGGATTCTACCTCCATTGGATCTCGGCTGGTCCACGCTTACGAGCATGTATTCAGCGGATTCGCGGCTCGCCTTACTCCCGAGGAGCTCCAGAATCACGTCGCAACCAAGGAAGGCTTTCTGCAGGCGTACCCTGACCGTACCATCCCTCTCCGTACCACGCGTACTCCCGACTTCTTGGGTCTTCACGCTGGGAGAGGCCTGTGGAGCAAAGCTGGAGGAAACCAAGGCCAAGGCGTCATCATCGGTGTGATCGACACCGGCTTCACGCCGGGTCACCCTTCCTTCGACGATAGAGGCATGCCCCCACCGCCACCCAAGTGGAGAGGTAACTGCCCCAAGGATATGTGTAACAACAAGGTCATTGGAGCAATGTCATTCAACAAAACAGGTGGTACGCCAGTTGACAACGACGGACACGGCACCCACACTGCAAGCACTGCAGGGGGTTCCTCCGTCGCAGGCGCAAACGTTATGGGCCATGCCAACGGTACCGCTTCAGGAATCGCTCCGCGAGCCCACCTTGCCATCTATAAAGTCTGCAATTCCGACGGATGCCCGGAAACTGATATAATCGCAGCGATGGACGCTGCCGTGAAGGACGGTGTGGATGTCCTCTCCATGTCCATCGGTGGCCCGTCAATTCCCTTATTCGCCGATGTCATGGCCATCGGAGCGTTGGCCGCCGTCGAGAAGGGAATCCTGGTCAGCCTTGCAGGGGGAAACGATGGTCCTTATCAGTTCAGTGTCTCCAACGAGGCACCGTGGATGCTCACAGTTGGTGCGAGCTCCCATGACCGGTCTGTAACAGTGACCATGAAGCTTCCCAACGGTCAAGAAGTGCTTGGGGAGTCTCTCCTCCAAACCAAGGACTTCCCACAGACACCTGTGCAACTTGTTCCAGGAGAAGATTATGATGACATAATGGATCTAACCGATGTACGGGGAAAATTCGCGGTTTGCCAAGAAAGTTATAAAGATCTACTTGCCAAGCTCAAGGGGGCTGGTGCTGCCGGGGCGATTCTCTTTGCTTACAAGGAATACGGTGCTACCGTCATTGAAAGATTAGATCTCGGCTTTCACACAGTACGTACCACCTTCGCCGCAGGGGGGACCATTCTTGATTGCATCAATTCTTCCAGAAGCGATCCCACGGCGTCTCTTTTCTTCAACGGGACAGTGTTGGGAATCTCTCCTGCTCCTACTGTGTCGGGCTTCTCGTCCAGAGGCCCCAGCCCTCAGAACCATTATATCTTGAAACCGGATATCTTGGGTCCAGGACTGAACGTCCTCGCTGCTTCGCCTCCAAATCTCTACAAGGAATTGCAAGAACCCCTCTTGTTCAACATTAAAAGTGGGACGTCCATGGCGACCCCGCATCTCGCTGGAGTCATTGCACTCCTAAAGGCAGCCCATCCGGACTGGTCTCCTTCAGCTATCAAGTCAGCGATCATGACCACTGCCGATGAGACCGACCACGAGAAGAAACCGCTAATGAATCAGCTGTTCCAGCCTGCCAGCTTCTATGAGATGGGAGCTGGTCATGTCAACCCCACGCGTGCAGCGAATCCCGGTCTTGTTTACGAGACCAATCCTGACACATACATTCCGTTCCTTTGCGGCCTCAACTACACTGACAAGCAGGTGAGTGTTATCGCCCGCCACAATGTCCACTGCGCTCTTGCAGGGAAAATTTCGCAATGGGATCTGAATTATCCGTCGATATCCATTTTGTTACCGCCTCGAGGATCGGTAACGGTGAATAGGACGGTTAGAAATGTGAGCCCGGAGGGAAAGATAAGCTACAGGGCGGTGATCGACAAGATGGAAGACGTCAAGATCACGGTGACGCCTGACATGCTGGAGTTTAGTGATGTCAAGCAGGAGAAGAGCTTCACTGTTGTGTTTGAGCGTGCCGATGACGACGGAAGGGGAGATACTCCCGACTTCGTGGAAGGAAACCTAAGATGGGTCTCGGGAGATTACTTGGTGAGGAGTCCCATTCATGTAGATTTGGTTGATAGTGCCTTAATGGGATAAGTTGGGTAGTCTTGTTCAACCTTATGTCACTGGACCTTTTCATCTATTCTTTACCGAAATAATAATATTTTCCTCATGAAACTAAAAGCTCTCCGTTTCCATTTCCCATATGTTTCTACAAAGCAAGTTTTTATTTTTAGTTATACACCTCTAGGGTTGTCTAGGTGTCAGATTTGAGATGCGTATCAATATCTTACGCATTACTCATTTATAAAACCACTACTCATACTTGCTCATTTACTAAATAAGTAATTTCTATAACGGGTACCTATATATTCGACATAGTAAAATCACAAGTTATTTATATATGTATATAAGATTTTCACACATATTAAACAGAGGAAAATCATGTAATATGGTAGTACACAAAGGTGCAATGAGAAGGGAATGTTAAAGGTTTAAATATATTAGGGCTTAACTCTTTTGAGTTGATAATGTTTATTTATTCAATATACAAAATTTATTGAATATCAGGAGAAAATTAAGTTGGATTTGTATATATGTAGATCAATACTATTAGATATGAAATGTATTTGATGAGTTCACTAAAATGTTGCACGCATAACTACATTGACATTTATAATTTATTCAGATTTGGGGTAGGTTCGAGTTCATGTACCCACAAGGCAATCCCCAATACGTACCCATATCCATAGCCGCATGAGTAGTAAACTCAATATCTAAACTCATCCAAAAGTAAATGCGATAGATTTGAAGTCCTTAATATCCACTGCAAAAAAAGTATCTTAGACGACACTTAAATAGCAACGATTATTAATATCCGTCACCAAACCTTAACATGTCAACAATTAAAGATATTCGTTGTTAACTTTTTAGATATTCGTTGTTGACTTTTTAGAGATAGCGACGATTATTGTAACTCGTCTCGAATTTTTTATTATGACGAATAAAGTGTTGATAAATCACTGCATGAGAAGAGGAATTCGGCCATCGAGTTGTCATGCCAAAATATGTGACAACGAATTGTAACGTGGCAAAGTGATTTTGGTTCCATAAAAATTTATTTATAACAATTTAATAATGATTTGGCTATATTTTGAGAAATATCCTTAAAAAAAGGTCCAATCTGATGGTCGAGATTCAACAACTCCTTCTCGAGTAAAAAAATCTAAAATCCTATTTAAATGGGTATCTTCAAAGGATGGTCGCTCGTCATTTACTTTTCACCTAAACCCAACGAAATTCGATGAGAGAGGAGAAACCGTGAAGGACAATGTTGTGAGGATGAAGTATGGTGAGCGATCGTCCACGGCTGATGGCAGTGGGCTATGATCTACGATGACTGCTGTGTACATGCACCGGAATTTATATCTTCACGTTTTTTTGCTTTTTTGGAAAATATCATTATATATATTCATCATTATATCTATCCTATATGACATTCGAATTTCATGAGAAACAAAATGGAGCTACGGAGGTATGTGGTGTCATGTGTGGCTGTGGAGGGTGGAGAAGGAGTGGCGATCTATGGACGGAGGGAGGGTGCACCAACAACTGACGGAGCTAGCCATTGGTAGGGTAGGGTGCAGTGCAGCATTACCCATTTCCCGCTCCGGTGGGGCCCGATCCGGATCTCTTGTGGGTCTATATCCGGGTCGGCCCACATGCTTGGGGTTCGGACCCGTCGTATCCCGAACCTATTGCGAATTTGCAATTGAGACAAAATTAAGACACGAGATCACCTTTCTGTTGTTTGGGCTCAGACCTGACCCATGCCGAGCCGACCCTACCTTCTGTTGTTTGGGCTCAGACCTGACCCATGCCGAGCCGACCCTACCAATGCTTAGCTCTAATCATAACCGATGTATCAACATAAAATAATACGTGTAACTTTGTAAATCCAAATGAAAATAAAAATAGAAAACTAAAGCTTCCGGAGGTTTGAACTAAATTCCTACAAATGACAAACAATTGATACTTGTGTCAATAGCGTTAGTGCCAATTTTATCATGTGTATTACTAACAGTTAAAAAATACACATTTTATAAAATAGACATTGTAGCAAGGTAGGTAATTCGGTATAGTATCAATATTGATTATTTGTCGATACGATATACCGTCGATATATCGACGTTGTATCATCCAAATCGGCCTGATTTTACGAAGGAAATGACCTTGAAAGAAAAATATAGGTCACATCAGATATATATCGATCACCAACCAATCGATATCAATATATCATCGATATATCACGACATGACCTACGGTAATTATATTGCATTAAAAGTCTTCTGGAAAATCCTCACTTCGTCCTTTTCGGTATTAGAAAATGGCAATTGCATTCATTAGGAAATTTTATCCGTTCACCACCCACCGGCATCTCCCAGCCCTCCCATCTGCTGCCGCCGCCGCCGGCCCGCCGTTGCCACTCTGCCGTGTGCGCCGGGACAAACCTCCTACCGTTCGGGAACTTCTTTCAGGGATTTGTACAGGGAGATCCATGGCGGCGTCGAGGTCATATGAGATGTAAACACTGAACGGAGGCAAATCTCAGCATCCCCTGACCCAAATCTCAGCATCTCCCGAGAAAAACTAAACCCTTTTTCGTCATCCGTTCGCATCCTCCTTGACGGTAATGTGAGATCGAAATTCTTATGGAATCCTCGACTGATCTTGGCTTTCCCTCGAGCACCTTCTGGTAGCATCGAGTGATAAGCTCTTAATTACTGTGGCATCCTATAGGAAGTGCATGTACTTACTGTGGGATCCCATACTAAGTGCGTGTCAGACCTTTGATAATGCAAGAGCGCGAGTTAATCCCCATTGGGGTATTAACTTTGAAAATTGTTCTCTAAAATAGGGGTGACTTGAAAATAATTCTCATAGTAGACATATATCGGCAAACCGTTTGTCGCTTCGTGTTTCGCGCACGATAAACGGTTTGCCGCGTCACATAGATGGCAAACCCTAGATCCCCCACCCCCTCCTGTCCGTCCAGTTTTCCGCGCGCGGAACACGAAGCGACAAACAGTTTGTCGATATATGTTTGAGAATTAGTTTCAAGCCGTTCCCATTTTGAGTATGTTTTTTCCCCCTCCCCATTTTGGTAAACCTCCCCAAGAGCGCGATTTAAACATCGAGATCAGAGTCAAGTGTGAGAGGCAACTCGAATCTCGATACCGCAGTACTATGGATAGTGGCTGTTAATTGCAACGATTGTTGCTATTGCAATTAATTTAGTTCAAATTATTGTGAATGCCCCGAGTCATTCTCATGGTGCTACAAATTCTCGAGTAGCTGAACCGGATGCCTATCGAAACGGTCGTGTTGGTACTCTGATAATGATGAGTCAAGACAAGTCGTGACAAATGCTTCGGGTATCTCTACACGAACACCATTATTCATTAGATGTCCTATTCTATAATCATATGATACATTTGTGTACATTGGTCAATTTCGAGAGTTGTGGCTTCCAATCGTCACCTTGATAATTTCCTTTAGGTACCATGACTAACTCATTCGTCTTTAACGATAAAAAAGGAAGGTTACAGTAAAAAGAAAAGGACACAATTAATCAAGGAAGAAAGCACGATTATACAACACATAAGATTTCAATTTTTTTTGAAAAAGTTCAATGAGTTCAATCATCATTAGTCAAACGTTTAGGGTTGCATGTGAAGAGTAAAAGAGTACCATAAAGTAATATTCACTACAACAAAATATACCTATAATGACGGTTAAATAACAACACGTGTTTATATTCGTGACAATGTTTTTAACGGTGTTAATATAACGACGCTTGTTCCTCTTCGTCAATTACAAATAGTGACGGTTTTGTGTATTCGTCATTAATTTCATGGATCAACGAATAAATTGTTGCTGATTTTCATGTAAACCCTTTGCAACTAAAACGTTGTTACCAAAAAACCCCAATTCGATCTTTCTGCACCCTCCCCTATCCAATCTCCTCCACGGCACACTGCTTCCCTCCCCTCTCCTCGGCTCTACACAATGATCTTCGTCGTTGTTTTCCTCCCTCGTCTCTCCTCTCCATCAATCTCCATCGACGCAAGGTATATACAACCCTCCATTGACGTGGTCTCATTTCAAACATTTTTATTACTTCTCAATTGGTCGTCCTTCTCCTCTCGATTTAGGGTTTGGGGGAGAGATTTGCAAAGGTAATCCTATTCCTCACAATTGCCACGACGATCTCTTCCAGTTCATATGTTCGTGTTCTGGTGATTAGCAGTGTGCATAGGTTCAAATCTGTTGGGGGCATTGCTATGTGACTTTGATGTATGTTTTTTGTTGCGATCGATCGCACTGAGTGATCGGTCATTGTCTTGTTGAGATCGGATTGTGTCCCCATTCATGATCATTGTTTAGGCTATGTGAATGGGATTTGGATATGAAGGATCTCAGTAGTAAAAACGAGCGAGGGTAGAAGTTGTAGGGATTACTGTTTGTGAGGAGATCCGTTTTTTTAAATTTATGTTTGTCATGTTGGATTTTTGTGGATATCCGTGGGAATTCAAGATTTGAAGCGTGTATGTTGATTTGTCATCTCAAAGGGATCCAAACAATGTCCACGGAAGCGTCGAGTGGATCGATGGTGAACGCCGACTTTGTGAAATATCGAGTTTTCCTTTATTTAATTTAGCACATGCATTATGTTTGCAGTTGTATAGTGATTGTCATTATATCGTATGTTACTCAATATATTACGATATTTCCTTGTCACTTTCTTATATTTAGCTCACCATTCATGTTTGTTATTTATACGCACATGATTTGATCATTTGTGTGGTGAATGAGTCTTGTCTGCCCATGGTAGTGATAAGGTTGGCTAATATTGAAAGATGACTCATTTGTGAATGGGCGAGCATTTTGGGGGTGTCACCGTGATGCTTATCAACTCATGGATTGTTCAAAATCTAACATAATTTTTAGCTAGTTTTTCTATTTTATGGGACCTGATTTTTTTTTACCTTTTTAGAATAAAGTGTATTGCTTTACCATGAATAGGTGATGCGGAGTTGACAAGTATGCAACTGAAGCCAGAAGCACTAATTGTTAAACTTTTAATGTAAATTCCGTATTTAACACAATTACCTGTTTTAAATCTTCTATTGATCTAATGAATCTCTAACCCTATATCAGTTTTAAAATGATTTCTTGCATATATTTAGGACTCATGGGTGTATTCCTACCCGCAACATGGATGTATTGCACAAATACAGTAAAACATAATGGAAAGAGGATGAGTAATCAGAATGATGCCCAACCCAAAAACTTATATCAACCTGATATAACGTTCATATTATCAAAACCATGAATCTGGTTGTTTATGGAATATGTAGTTCGACGAGAGGACATTGAGGAGGTGATGTTTGTGGACTTGCTTATTTGAAGATCATCTATTAGATCCTCTAGTCAATCAGCGAGTTCAAGTATAAACTCTCAATCGAATGGGTTGGCCGGTGGGCAATATAAGTTATGGGAAGCATTCTTTATCTTCTTTTTCAATATTTGGAATGAATATCTACTCGATTTGATAAGCATCTTCGTGCGCATTGATTAACAATTTTGATATTAATAGTTTTCAAAGTGGCGCTTGCTCATATGTTATTTTAGTCTCGTTGATTTATCTAATGGTAGAATGCATACCTGACTTTGTTTTTTTTTACAGATGATTGGTGTTGCTTATGCTATGGTAGGGTCATCCTTAGCAAAGGTAGTGCAGTCGTGGACACCTTGTGGCAGCATCGCTATGTTTCAGTGTGCTCTGTGTGTATTTAATGGTGTGCTTTATGACTACTATTTTAACTCCTAAAGTTTCCGATTTTATTTTTTAAAATTGTCTTTATTTTTAAGCATATGTTGAGGGTTTAACACAAATGGGCATGATGAGTAGAATTTTGTACTTAAAGTTTATATTGTTTGGATCAGATATAATCTAGTAAAGTTGTGTAAACTTCACACATTTTAAAGATTCTAGGTATCTAGGTTAGAGAAAGCTTTGCCTTAAGGCAGAAGAGTACATGAGTTGAGAAGATGGTTGGTCCTGACTAATGCTTACTTCTATTAATGTTATCTCTACCTATGTCTCAGCAAAAGGTATGTAATGTGATTCATTTATTACTTTATTTGGGGGGAGGAATATAAGTCATCCAAGCATAAAATTGGATGACAAACAATGAACATAACTTCTTTCATTATGCAATTGATGTCATCCAAACAAAGTTTCTCAGGATAATGCTAAGAGTCTTCCATTGATGTATGATTTTTTGGCTTGATTTTATAGCTTTAAGATCATGTTATAATTTTGTGGCTTAGATTTCATGGTTTCAAGATAAGAGACCATATCCATGTAACCTGGTCCAATGCAAGTTTAAATAACAAAAAAAAGCTTACTATTATTTTGTAAAATATGTGGCAAGGTAATTAAAGGAAATTTATATGGAATCTCAGCTCCTACAACATGTTAGGTCTGTAAGGTCTCGCAAAGCCTAATGCTATTCTTGATGATGGAGCGAGTTATGTTATATCAAACGATCAAGCATCAAGCATTATTTACTATACTCTTGTTATTTGTCATAATATGCAACCATATCTCGCAAAGCTTTTGATGTTGTATTGGCATTAATAAGTTGTAGATATCATTGGGAAGAAGGTCTGGCCAATAATTTGTGTTTTAACAAAATCTTTTACATGTCACTTGCTAATTTGGTAAAATGACTAACGCAATGCTTGTGCTTGCATCAGGGACTCAACACTTGGAGAAAATGAAATGGATATTTTTTTCTATTCATACCACGCCACGCCCATTGATATTAATAGTTGATATTTGTCCTATTTGCATAACCTCTGGTGCAGTTTCCCTTCTGATATCATTTTTTGATATTACTCTTGAGCAACTAATTTAAAGTGGTAATCTATGAGAAGAGATTTAACTTGTTTCTTGATAGACGACTCTCTCCCTGCTATATGTCTCTTGAAAATCCTCAAATGTGATAAGTAGTATCTTGTCTATACCATGATACATATCCTTCTTATGTGACTCTCAAAGAAGTTCTGAGCCAAAGTCTCTTGAGGCCTGCTTTTCAGGATTCATGTGATCAGAAATCAGTCACTACTTCGATGATGGCGCATGCTATGTTATATCAATCTATTAGGAATATCTACTATACTCTTGTTCTTTATTCTAGCTGGGCATATTTTCAAAAATCACAATTCATCTATTTACATCGCCATGGCTTAATATCTTCTTTCAACTCTCAAATAATAGGAAGAAAGTCTTTGAGTATATAACTATGATCTGTATGCACAGTATATTCTCGCATCTTAAAGAATGATTTATCCCTCAAATAATACGAAGATAGTCTCCAGGTATGTACCTACAACTTGTATAAAGTATATTCTTGCATCACCTTTTTATATATTCCTCGCCTTTTTATTAGCTTGTCACAACATAGGTTATATGCATCTCACAATCTCTAGTTAGTCTTCTCCAAGTTGAAAATGTCACAGCTTTGGCTCATTTACTCTAGGTAGTATTCTACAAGTAGTGCTTCTTTTATAGTTTTTTAAAATTGCAATGCTCCTTTTTTAGCTTTTTTAAAAAGGTTTTAAACTAACTTTATTATCTAGATAGTAACATTCCAACCGAGAAGCATCACTGGTACGAGAATCAAACTAGAAAGTTTTAAATTACTATATGTACTTACAAAAGGTTAGATGATCCTATTTTGTTTTTGACTTGTTCCTCTTCTTATTGTCATTTGTAGTGCATCCTTGGAAAGTCACAACTATCTATTGGAAGAATTTGATCCAAGAATAAATACTTTGATTTTAAGAAGTTGGTAGAGGTTTGATCATTGTCTTTCTAGAGTAAGTAATTTTACTTATTATGAACTTTTGTTTTACCAATATTCTAATGTACATCCTTGGAGAGTTTTTATTACTGGGTCGAAGTAGATTATGGTGTTGTGATCCCAAATTTAGCATATGAGTTGTCAATATACTTGATGATTTATTTTTAAATATTGCCATTATGTAGATTTTTGAATTACTATATTTACATTAGGATGCTGGATTTTCAAACTTGCTAGGATCAAATGGTGATCACACTCATCAAGCTCATTTTCAAGTAAGTATATTTGATTAGTTTTGTTCCACCATGTCATCTTGATTTCTTGTCATGTTTTCAAGTATATATACCATGTGAAAGATTGTGCTGCAATTCTTTTAATATTGTTAAGGACTTTTAGATTTTTTTGCATTAGCTTAGGATGAGATTTTATCCCGGTCAAATGTTAAGGAGTTTTAAATCCAAACCCATTCCAATTGTATTATAATCGAGTAATGTGCATTTTGCTCAAAGGAATGTAATTGAAGTCCCAGAAATTTCAGTCAGTGCTGATGGTGAAAGCAACACTAACTTGTGATGGGAATATATTCCAACCCACAAAGATTATATATAATGGACATGAAGTTATGATATTACAATCTAAATTGAACTATTTTTTGGAATATTATCGTCAGTAGTATTGCAGTTTTACATGTTTAGATGAAATTTTGGGAATGTTGAACATCTAAAGCAGATTAAAGGGCTCTCTCCTTAATCTGATTAAATCTTTCCCAGGCTGAAACCAATAAGAGTCTTTGGTTAATCTTTTATAAGATATATAATATATATAGGAACGATGGCGAAAAGTCAGAGCTTCCTTCTTACATGTTTGAAGCATTATATTTCATTAAAGTGGTAATTTCAAGAATATATTGAGAGTTGTAATGTTACTTCCAAGTAGATTTTGTATTATACATCTTTTTTCTTAGGTGCACATTTTTTCCATTGGTAATTTCCAAAGTTTATTTGTGTTTGAACAAGAGAACAATATATGTAGGTACATTGGAGGACTAATCTCATATTTGTTACAAAAAAACTATGAAAGAGGAGGGGTGTTTTTTTACTAATCTATGTATAATGTATCTGTTCTTTTTAATTTTGTAGGAATGAATGAGCTGAGTCATGAGAGATGGTTCCAGTTTACCACCTAATTTTAGAGGAAGACTTTTCTACGATCAAGATGCTTATATCCTTTAAATCGTTATAGAAAGTTAATTTCTAGCGAACTTATATCATCATATTAATACTTGTGAACTTATGCTTTTGGAAATGCTTATATGATTTTACTCTAATTGTCCTTCTTTTAAAATTTATAGGTTCCTGATCAATCAAACGGAGCATCTGCAAGCTATTACGACAAATGAGCATTGGAATTGTTTAAGATACATTAGAGTTTAGCAGTTGTCATTGATGGCATTTATAGCCACACCATTCCTCAATGTTCTATGCCTTTGTTTTCATTCTTCCAAACAAAACATTTAGTTAATATTTGACCAACTATTATTGTTTGGTGATTTCATAATTAATGATCATTCTTGGAAGATTTATGAGTGATGTCAGAATGAAATAGTTCGTTGATACTTGTCTACTAGATAATATATGAAATTATATTCGGAAAGTAAAAATATATTGACTTATATGAAAATAAATAAATAAATAATGGTTAGATCAATCGTTGTTTTTTATGACAAATTATTCATTGGCATTGTCTTAAATAGCGATGAAAAAAATGTTGATATGCATAGAAGACTCAAATAATAAGGTCCATATGACGGAAAAAAGTGTTAGCATATCCAAATGGTGACGGTTATTAATTGTTGTAAAAATTTAAATTTAATGACGATTTTTATTTGTTGCTATTTGACCTTTCTCAACGGTTAGTAATCGTTGCTAAAAATTTAACAATGGCTTATGTAGCAATGATTCTTATGACGAATCATGAATTCGTTACGATAGTATTTGGACGTTTTATTTGTCGCGCTCTTAACAAAAAATCATCACTATAGATCCCTTTTGTTGTAGTGATTGCAGGCTAGCATCAAAATAAATCCCACTCAGATCACGAGTTCTAGAAATTTTTAGAAAACATCACAGACATCACTAGTACCCGATTATCAAGATTAAGTTGACAGACCCTCTTATGGGTGGGGATGAGAATCGGGTCGGGTCGGGTCGGGCACAACCTAGCCCAGCCCGAGCCCGGTTCTAATTTACGGGCTTGCGGGCCGGGCCTAAGCCCATTGAATTTCTGAAATTGCAGCCCAAGCCCGAGCAAACCCGCAAGTACATGGGTCGGGCCGAGTCGGGCCAGTCTGCTATATTAAAAAAATATTTTATATATGAATACAATACACATTTAATATGCAAATATACATATTAAATATGCATTTCTTCAAACATGAACATAGTTGATGTCTAAACAACATAGAATAACGGTAATTTAAAAAGGAAGATCCACTGTGATATTAAAAATCAGAAATTACATATGAAAAAATCCTGAGCCTATATATAGACCTACACTCTGATCTATACTTAGACCGGCCCACAGGCTTACTGGATCGAGCCAAAAATCAAGCTCCAACCCATCCGATTATCATTCGTGCTCGGGCCGGACTCGTGCTTTATCAGGTCGGACATCGGACTGAGCCAGACCGGCCCAAAAATATCCCATCCCTACTTATGGGCCACCAACCAAAAAGAAACACAAAATTACACCCCAAAAATGATTCATACCTTTCCTGAACGTCATTTATTCTGGCATCCTCCAACTTGTTGCTTGGTTGCACCACTGGAGAACTCTTCCTTTTCTTTCCTTCATCCTTAATGGCGGTCGAGTGCGAGCCACCTATAAAAGATGGATAGTATATTTCACCCATAACAACATTGTCGAAGTGAACTCCATGACAAATAATATAAAGCTCAGAATAGTAAATCCCATAATCAACCTTAATAATCCCAAACACACCATGCAAATCAAAGGAGGCTTCTAGTAAAATTTTCTTCTAAGTTAGAGGTATGTTGTGGAAGGCGAGATTGCATCGAGCTTTCCAAATCAAACGTCAAAGAAATGCCTTGATAGTACTAGGGATGCAAACGGATACAGATATATCTGTATCCGATCCGTCACCGTATCCGTTTTATACAGATTTTGACATTCGTATCCGTATCCGTTTAAAATGGATACTGATATGGATATCGTTTTGAAATCCGCAAACATCTGTATCCGTATCCGTATATCCGTTTTCATATATAAATATAGTCGTAGATTTATTTTTAACTATATATAACATAATTCTCTACCTCCTTTTACCATATATATAATTTTTATGATATAAACACACTTAATAAATTAATATCATGTGTTTTCCATCCAATTCTTATATATTTAAGTCAATTCTATAGAGTATTTCTAACATTACTCATGTACGATCGGTATCCGTTTTACATCCGTATCCGTTTTTTAAGGATATGGTAAGACGGTTTTAATATCCGTCAATATCCGCATCCGCATCCGTATTCGTATTAGAAAATGGATAAGGATATGGTAATACCTATATCCGTATCTGTATCCGACCGTTTGCATCCCTAGATAGTACTCATATGTCATGATAGCGAGTCACTGTAGTTAGCCGAAGGAGAAAGTGGAAGATATGGAAAGATCCTTAAGCACATCATGCAAGCATGGACATCGTATCATATGCGATCGGAAGCGCCTAGTCATACTAGTTGCTCCGAGCAGCGGAATTTTGAAAAAATTAAAATGATGAAATCACATGATCCAAGAACACTTCTCGGATCGTTTCATCTAAACCACAAATGGGTATTAAGGTTACCTCTTGAAGCGTGGTTGCGATCGAGTCTCTAAACGAAGAGACCTCCTGTCCCAAGTCTGATCCAACGGAGGAGACGCTTGCGAGCGCGTTGATGAAACACGTACTCATCGCAATCCATGTTGATGATCCAAGCAGTGAAACTCCTAATATCGTCACACGAGATCCGATGTCTTCTTTACGAGTGAGGTGCACTGAAGGAGACGGAGATCCATGAGTAGTTGAAGCGGCAACACGACGGAGTAGCAATGACGATGACCCTCTCCAAGGTTTAGGGTGGACGGCCACTCTAAGGAGGAGAGATAGAGGGTTGGTGTGGTAGAGAGAGAGAGAGAGGGAGAGAGCATATAATTTTGTGTGTTTGAGAAGAGCTAGGCTTGCCTCTTCTTTTATAGTATTTCGAGAGTCTATGGATTCCAATCCATGTGAAATACAAAATTAATGGTTAAGATTGATTTGTGCTTCTATTCAATAACCATGATTTTGTTGTAAAAACATAACAACAATTAATTTATATTAAATTAAATATATTGAAGAACGAAGCCTTCTCCCACTATAAGCAGGGACAGCTGCATGGATTCTTGCTCAAATCCATGTTGAAAGATTCGACTATTTTTTACGCTAGTTGTCGACTACCTAACACAACCCACACAATGATAGGATTTGAACCCTAGTCATTTGAGTGGTAGGTACACTGCACTACACCAGATCATTTAAATATATTAAATAATCAACATAATTTAATTTGAACTAAATCAATTAGGATAGAAGGATTAGGAAGGAGGTCACCCACCCTCTTAAAAAGGAGGGATGACCACCCTTGAGAATAAGTCAAAGGGTGGCCATCCACCATCCATTAAATGGATGGTGTTGGCTCCTCTAATACTGCATATATTTTTACAACAACTTTTTTTGTAAATTAGTTCACAAAAAATAATTCCAAATTAATTTTATGAATATTATAATCATGCCACTAAATAATTGTGAATCGTATTCACAGCCCAAAATAAATTGTGGATTGTATTTCCAATTAATTTCCAATGTGAATCTAATTCACATCAACAATCAATTTGAAGATAATATTTATAATAAACTCTCTCTAATATATTATAAATCACATTTATAATATATATATATATATATATATATAATATGGATAGTACTATCATCATAATTCATATTATTTATAATTAAATCACATTTTATTTTATATCTCTATTCTCATGTGCCCAGATAACATGAATCGCATTCAAATTATTAACATCTTTGATAATTAAATCACCTTTAATTATCTTAGATAACTCTCCTTATATGGACAAATAAAATGAATCAAAATTCATATTATTTATGATAATTAAATAACATTTAACTATCAATTTTCTTAAATGCTCAGAAGCATTATAAACAACGAAATTATCCTTGAATTCTTTCAAGGATAATGCACTTATTTCGCAGATACTTGGAGATAAGGACAAGGCGTTTGTACGTTCCATGTACAGTGACTTGGATATTGAGATCACGTCTCAAATCCAGATCTTTGGGACCTCCTACAGATGTTTGATTAAATCAAAGCCTTAAATCTAATCTTCTCATTGCATCTGAATCACATTCAATTCAATGTCCAACATTTAGATCAAGATTAGATTACTTCTCTATTAAGAGGAGTCACTAAAATCCAGACATGTTTTCATTACTCCATCGGAATGGAAGCGTCATGGTTATACAATCGTTTATGATCACATCACCCTCGTGTATTCCTAATACATGTGCATCTTGCATACTAGAAGACCTGGAATAAACCTGAAGTTTTAGATCTTTTAGATTGTCTTCTTCAAGGTTTTGTCATTAAGTTTCTCACTTGATCATTGGGATTTGGTATCGATCATATACTTTCCAAAAGCATATATCATACTCAGGTATCGGTCATATACTTTCCAAAAACATATATCAAACCTACAAATTCAGTCAAACTTCCAAAGCGAGATGGTCGTACACGGAATTTGATCCCAATATCTTATGAGTGAGCTCATGTCTTCCGGTTCAGTAATGAACATGTATGGTCCCTTTGAGAGATCGTATTGCCCATATGCCCTTGTATGCACACCAGCACGCCAGTATATAGACCTTGATTAGGCCATCAAACTATCGGTCTGCCAAATGTACATACTCAGACATATATAGTAACACATTTGTCTCCAGTCAGAGGAAGAGTGCCTATATCGTGAACCATACGACATAGATCTTGGTCATCTCGATCTCGTTAAGTCAACTCTTTGACATAACTTATCTAACACCTCCAAATCTATATTCCTATGAAGAGGAGATGCATTAAGAGATCGGTTAGATACCATCCTTTAGAGAAAGGATCGGCATCGCCTTCTCAGGTTGGAGATCCTCTCTTAACAATCACTTGATGGTGCTTAATGAGTCCTCGATCTAACTCTTTAGATATCATCCAAGAACCAACCTCTATGATTCAACTATTGAATCAATAGATGTATGATCATTAAAATGGTCATAGTACACCCTTATTGTACTAAGAGACTGAAGAATCTGTGATTCATCACTCTAGAAGATGAAAATAAAGCTTTGTTACCAAGTAATTAGTTGCATTTCATCACTTATATTTTCATAATTAGCATTCATGCATGTGTAAATAATATTTGCATTTTAGCATTCATATTTACATTAAATAAGGAGCCAAATTCACTGGTAAATATTCACCTGTGTATTAGCTAAATCCACATATTTGTATCTATTGTATACTCACTCCAAATCCAATAAAATTAACTCTATAGTGTATATTACCAACACTAATAAAGAAGAAATATTAAAAAAAAATGCTAACTTGTAAAATTGACCAATAAAACCCAAATCCAAGTTTGAGACTAAGAACATTAAAATATGCATATCTTCCTCATACATTATCTGATTTAGGTCTACTCACTTTTAAAGTAATACACATTCAAAGACCTTCAAAATACGACTAATTTCATAGAAATCGGAGAACGTATGTGAAACTGGGTTTTTGGCCCCTATTGTATATTAAACATATTGACCAAATTACCCTCCCTTTTTATTCTTTTATTTTCATTATTATTAAAAATCTAAAAAATAGATTAAGTTGTAAATATCTCTTTTATATTTTTCTAATTTTATTTTGATTTTTATCTTATTTAAAAATGACAAAAAATGTAAAAGACAAAAATGTCATATTTTATACCTATAAGATACCACCCAAAAATACTTTTTGCACAGATGACTTCTTTTGATTTTTTGGTCTTTCATGAAAATTTTAGATATCCTCAATACGAGTTTCATGTTGACCACTTTTTTATTTGACCATTCATGTTATTTATTTTTTAATTTTAATTACATTTTATTTATGATTTTTCTGGAGCGACACGTGGTAGCTCCTAGAGCTACCATGTGTCACCCTTTTTTAACTTATTCATTTATTTTATTTTTTATTTTAATTATTTTATATAATTTAAAATAACTCGCCACATGGCCGCTCCCTTCATATGCCTGGTCACGTGCCTAGCACGTGACGACGTTTCTGCTTCCTCTCCCGCGGCCCGCGCAACCGCCCGCGTCGCACGGTGATGCTCAACCACTCACCCTGCTTCGCGTAGTGACTCCGCCTGTGACCTGATCCTCCCTCCACGATCCCCATCTCTCCCTCTCTTCCCCACGCCAACCACCTCCATCTCCTACGCAACTACCCAGCGTGCAAACACTGTCCACTTCCTCGGCAGCGCCCTCCTCTCATGCCATTCATTCCCTTTCTCCACCTTCTCTCTCCCCACGATATCCTACGATCTCGGTTCTCCAACTGCCCATAAATGGGACCACGCTGCCCCACATGCAGAGCATCCGCCAACAGGAGAGAGAGGAAGCTTCACCAGCTCGGCAACCTCATTGGTGACAGCGACAAGCCTTCAGCCTTGAGCGACGACGACGTCTCCCGTTCCATGAGAGATCCAAGGAGGGATCGATCACCTTGCTGCGACGCTACACCAGCCTTGCTCAACTCGGCTCACGCCAAAGCCTTGAGCAACGACCGGCCAGAGCTAGAAGCTCCAGTCACATCTCCTAGGCATGCCCATCCACCCTTCCAGGTACGTTCTTTCTTCTCTTTCTAACCTCCCAGATCCTCTGTTTCTATGATATTCCTATGTTTCGCTCTTCTTCACCATTCACCGTGCACCCATTCTATCTTCCTCTCCTTGCTCGCTACACCTTAACACATCGCTATGCACCACACCTTTGACCTCGCCATGAGGACCATATCTACTACCTACCCGTACTCCATCCTCCATCTTCACCACGTCACCCACCTCATCGCTACGCACTCCATCGCCTTGGATGCATACGCCAAGCTGCCATCACCAGCAGGCCTTCGCACCCTGCACCCAACACTTCACGTCATTGGTGTACCATCCACCTCGGGGCATATACCATCGTCATCACCGTTAGACACCCCCCATGCTTCATTTTCACGTACAGGTCCACCACACCCGCTCCAACCTTCTCCTTCTGCAAGGCTCAGCCGTCAGCACCACGCAGCAGCACCGTGTTGCTTCTTCGTCGTTCTCCAACCCTCGACGACCACCAATGCCTCTTCCCGTAGGCGCCTTCGCCTGTTGCCCATCCTTCGATGCCGACTTCAGGCCTTCCTCCACCTCATGCAGTGTGTCGACGGAGGTGGAGATCGCCTCTTTGATACAAGGATGACCTTCGCCACCAGCCACCAATGCACGGAGCACCACCAACCTCCCATTGTCATCAGCGCCAACAACTTCGCCCTGCGAGCTCGCAACCAACGCCCTCGTGTTCGGCCGACTTCACCCTCGGTCCGTGTGTAAGTACCTCCCAAACCTTTCCTCACGTATGACACATGAGGCAGGAGGGATAGTTGCACTAGAGGCCCTCCAATTCCATCAAATTCCAAGGTCGTCCTTGGTAGCGTGACTTAGGGTCTGTTTGGTTGCAGGGTTGGACAGGGTTGGCTTGGGCAGGGGTACCCCTGTGAATAGTAAACTGTGAGGAGGAGAACCCTGTTTGGTTGGAGGGGTAACCCGGGTTGGGCCAAGCCAACCCTGCCCAACCCTGCAACCAAACAGACCCTTACAGGAGCAAGAGGCACAAATTGCAGAACGGCGAGACTTCAGGATAATTACATTACGATCCCCTGCTCCAGAGGCACGTGCGACGCATGCCTCCCACTGGGAATTTCGTATAAATGCCCTCTGTCATATAGGTAATTTCATCATAGTTCCTGTGCATGTTTCTTTAATCGATTTTGTTTTCATGATTGTATTTAGGCCCATGTATTGGGAATTTAATTTAAACTGTCATATATCATCATATTGTCATTTTAAAAATTGCATATTGTAGAACACTTAACACTTCATCATTTTGAATGTTGATTTCATTTTTGAGAGCTAAGGATAATTTATTATAATTATTTTTTATGGAAAATTATACATTTTGCCTAATGCTTGCCATTAATTCAATAGCAAATTCATCCTTGCTTTAAAAAGTATGAAAAAATCAAAGTAGATAAAGTTTAAGTAGTTTTACTTTGTACCCAAAATTCATCTTATTTATGCGTATATCGAGGTCACAGTAAATTAATTGGTGATTCGTCTAATTAATTTTTAAAAAAAGTCATACATTAATTATTTTTTAGATATAGTAACTTTTCTGGATTCCGCTCACATAGAAGTAGCTAGGATAATTTTAGTTTCTGAAAATAATTTAAATTTGTTTTTATTAAAATTAATTTTATGTAAATCACTTTGCATTCATATTTAATTTGTAATTAATTCATATGAGTCGAAAAATTCCAAAAAATTGCATTAGCTTAATTTCATTATTTGTCACATTCTGGCCAAATTTGAGAATTTTTGGACATTATTTGAACATGATTGACAATTTAGTCCATCAACTTAGCCCGAAATTGCATTGCATTTTTAACTTCATTTAAAAAATGCCAAAAAAATTGATTCTTTGAAAAATTAGAATCTAGATCGACTTTAAATAAATCTAAGGAAAACGTTGCCTCCCTGAGTTCGACGTTGGACTTGTCCAAGTAAAAAAATACTGCTTGCTATTAATTGATATATTAATTAAGTGGTTTTTGATTGATTTGAATTTATTCGACTACAATGCATTTAATTCAACATAATTAAAAGGGTAGATTTGTGGTTTTCCAAATGGTGCCATTGTCGAGGAGGCAGGCTTAGGTTAATTTTTAGATCGTCTAGAATTTAGGTTTTCCATCCCCGACTAGTCTGATCTCCGATTTTCTTGTGAATAACTCTCTATTTATTTTCAGTATTTGTTTATTTCGTGCCATTCTCTCTGACCATTGTATATTTTTTGTGCGAGGAACATGAGGCATCGAAGGTGATTTGTCAAGAGAGCCGAAGAACATGCATTGATTTGAACTTGGTGGCTTTGAGAGAACCTGTAAAAAAAGTATGCATTTAAAGCGATTCTCGTTTGGGTTCTCGCATGTGTAACTGAATAATAAAAAGACTCTCTGTACTATGTGGTTGCTTGACATAGGATAGAAAGTGCACTCGCAGCTCTTAGAGCTTCTTAGGTCTGTTTGTGTTCGTAATATCTAAGACCACACTTCACCAATTAAAAGACACTTAGACTGCATAACTTTAGCCAATTTAAACGCGTTCTTCACTCGCTAATAGAACTGTATGTCTAGGAGCGGCTTTTCATCGCTTGCATTCATTTACTGTAAAATTTTCAATTTTTTTTCATCCCACATGTAGAGTGCGAGGATCACTGTAAGTCTTCTGAACTTGGTATACATCATCATTTTATCATGCATCAGCTTTTCTTGACTCCCTCCCCCTTGGTTTTACAACTTAGGATTACAGGGAATTGGGACTGGACGATAAGTGTGCCTTGTGTGTTGGACTAATCAAGTAGTCATCTAACTTAAAATCATGACTACTAATTGGATTGACCAAAAAAATCAACTTAAAATTGGAAATTTTATTTGCGAGAGAGTAACCCCGACCTTGATTTCAGGCTAAAAGAGGGTACAGAATGTGTGTGCACGCCCTAAGAGAGAGCCCAAATCCTTGCTTTCCATATCAACGTACCCCGCTCCTAGTAAATATCACAGGCTGAACTACTCAAAGTTCAACTGACCAGCACTAAGTGGCCTCATCTTGATTCGGCAAGTAGATATGGGTAAGTTCAACTGACCAGCACTAAGTAGCCTCAGCTTGATTTGACAAGTTGCTTAGTGACCCTTCGGGGTGAAGTGACAAGCCTTGTCATCCTCCACCTACTTCAGTAGGTGGATAGGGGAAGGTCCCTGAACTTCATCAGTATTAACCGAGTAAGCTGGTGATAGGAGTGATAAATTCGTGATTCGTCATCTCAATATCTTGACCTTAGTAAAATCCTTGAGTAAAATCTCAAATAAATGTACATAAAATCAATAAATTAACAAAACGACTCTTGTAAATAAAACACACTAATTATTGTATATTAGATTGTACAAAATAAATTACCCATAAAAAGACGTAAAAATAAAGGAGTTTCATACATGTAAATAGCCCACAACTTCATGTATTTTTAATAATTTCATTTCAAATCCTTTTTGGCTAATTCTTTCTCTAACTTGTTCATAACAATGAATATAAATAAAAAAATACAAAACAAATTTTACCTCAAATAAATGCTCCTAAATCCCAAAGAGAAAAAGACATAAAGTCCAACTTCCAAGCCAAATTCCCGCTCCATATGAACTCTGAATTCACCAAACTCACTTTTAAAGTTCAAGTTAGAAAATTATCTATTCAATGGATCATTAAAATCGGATCTCATTTGCGAAAGTTGGATTTTGGGACCTAGATGTACATTGTATATTATGTATATATTCATTCATTCATTCTTTATTTTATTTTATCTTTCTTAATTACTAAAAATATAAAAAAAATCATGCTTGTGTTGTATTTTGATTGCATTATTTTATTGTATTTTTTCGTGTAAATATCTCTTATTAAAAAGATAAAAAATACATATTAGAAAAGCAAACAAAAAAATTGTACATGTTGTATGTATTCCCTTGTAAATTCTCCACTATTTTTCATTCTTTATATTTTTTGTTGTATGTAAAGTATCCTACTCTATTTCATTTTATTTATTTAATTACTTTACATTCTCTACAATAACCACCATTCAACTCCATTATACCACCAACCTCCATTCAACCCCACCATTTTTTAAAGCTCTCATTCAACTCCATTAATAATATAACCTCCCACCACCTTAATAACCTCTCATTTCATCCTCTTTATATACATCTCATCCTCCTCAATTTGCACTTAATCCATCTTTATGTGAGGAGAGTCTAGTTCCTAGAGTTGAATCGGTGATAGCGATGCAACCGCGGTCGAGCGACGACAGCCCTCCCTCCGGTGAGATCCGTTGTCTTTTTCGCCAACATCGCAGCCGCATCCGTGCGCTACTCGAGCTCATCGCTCGTCGAAGATTTGAGCGAGGACCGTGCTTCTCATGAGCACACCCCATAGTCGACCGTCTCTATCGTAGGTAATTTTTCTTCTCATTTTATCATCTTGTTAATTTTGCAATTTTTTTATCACACCATATAACCATCCACATGTCCCCATTTGTTTAGTTCATATCATCTTCACACTACCATTTTCCCCCCTCTTTTTTGTGTACATATTTCCTGTTTAAAGAAAATTAATATATATATATATATATAATTTAAAACAAAAAATTATTACAAAATAAAATAAAATAAAAAAAATAAAAAATCACGGAGGGAGCAGCGGCTACTGCCGCCTCCCCCTCCCTTTTCGGCCGCTGAGAGCATCACACCGGCCTCCCTCTCCTCCTCATCGTCGCCCACTCCGCCCCTCCGCACGGCTGCCGAGCGCGACGTCGCCCCTTCCTTCCTCCATGTGGCCGCCGCTACCAGCAGCTACCTCCACCGCGCGTCCCTCCGCCTTGAGCTGCCCCTGCCGCTCAATCCACTCCAGCGACCTTCGCACCTTCCCGTGTTGTCCTCCGCCGGCCTTTACGTCACTCCGCCCCTCCGCACGGCCGCGATGTCGTCCCTTTTGGGTTCCTCCTCCTGTGCCCAACGAGGAAGAAGATGAAGGTCTACTTTTCTTTCAAAATTTTTAATGTAAAAATTGCATTGTGTATATTTCATGTTTTCGTTATTGCAAACAGGTCCCTATACATAGTTATTTGTAAGTTTTCAATTTCTAAAATTGCATGCATACCCCTGCGTTCATCTTTTAATTTGGACATTATTTTTGCATCATTTATTTAAATGAAAAATGTCATTTTGTTGAGCAACTATCTGTCTACATTCTGAATATTTATTTATATTTTTTATGATATTTGGGCAATTAAGTAAAATTGTTTAACTGAAATTCTGCATATTTTACCCATTCTGTGCCATTAAATTCACATCTGCCACATAGTTCCTCTAAATATTCCACAAAAATTTAAGATGATGTCTTGAAGTGAGCTTTAATTACTATCCAAATTTCATCCAAAGTGGAGTTGTCTTGTGCCCAAAATAAATTATAGAGTGATCTGATTATTTGATTTTTAATTAAACCGCATACATTCTTTTCACAAAATTTCTAGTCTCCTGGATTCAGTGTGAAAATACCTATATGAGATAATTCGCTCTCTCCTAATTTGATAACAGATTTATTAAGAATTAATTACTTACTCACTCTATTTCCACTAAAAAATCCATTAAAATCATATTTTTCAAAAAAATCCAAAAAAATTACTGTAGTATCCTTGCACCATGTTTTCGTTCCAGTAAATGTTTCGTAATTTTTACTTACTGTTTGTGAGAAAAATTGTGAAAAAACCCATAAAAGTGTGCATTTTTACTTGTTGCATGTTAACCCCTAAAATTCTAAAAAAATATGGTTTGCATTCATCTCTGGATTAGGATTATAGAAAAAATATAATTTGGCTGAATTGAACTGATTTTACATTAAAATTAATTTGGCCTTGTCTGTTTTCTTAGAGTATTAATTCAGCCGCATTTGCATTTGCATTTGTTTTTTGCATAGAAAAAATATAAAAAAATATACGCATTGGAAACCTAAATCTTCATTTTCGAATTAACCCTAAAGTTGTTCCTTTGCCTCCCTGTGTTCGACCTCGGACTTGCCCGGGATATAAATTAAGCCGAGACACTCTTCACGGAGATCTTCCCTCGGTTCTGACTGATTCGCTAAGTACACGTACTACAACGTGCCTAAATTAAATATCGTATTTAGCGACTCGTCAGATGGTGCCGTTGCCGGGGAGGCAAACGGTTTAGGGATTAATTTAAAAATTCGGATTTAGATTTTCACTTACTCGGGTAGTCTGACCCCCGAGCCACTTTGTAATTAATCCATTTTTCCTCTCAATTATTTCTCTTCATATTTTTGTACATATTTTGTTTTTATCTCTCTAATATAAATCTTATTTTCCTTGCGAGGGCCTGGTGGACTTGGAGTGCATCGGAGGTCGACACAGGCAACGCATGCCGACTGTTAAAGAGCGAGGAGAACTAATTTATCTTCGAGAGAAATTTTGTAAATTCTTGTAATTATTTAGCTTGCTCCTTTATAGCGGCTCTTGTTTGAGAGATCGTGCGCGTAAAAAGATTTGGACATTATTGGTGGTGTGTCGAGACCTGTTTCACTCTCCGGTGAGGGTGGGACTCGACTTGAGTGGTGATATTAAGGATTAGGCACACGGTAGTATAGAATCAAATTTGTTTGTGCCCATCGTAATTTAGACCACACATATCTTAGAAGATTCACACATATGATAAGATTCATAATGAGACGCACATAGACACATACTACTTAACTAAAAATTAAATCAAATCTTCCCCGCTAATAGTATACTGTTTAGGTGCGGTTTTCTCGATCTGCGTGCATTTAGTGTAATATTTACAAATTCAGTTTTCCATAACGCATAAAGAGTGCTGGGATTCACTGTAAGTATACCTTCTTCTGAGCATGCATCATAGTTTCACGTTTGCATTCTGATTTCCGATTCCCCTCTCGTTTTATAACTTAAGGTCAAAAAGCAAATTGGCACTGAACGATAGACATATTTTTGTGCTCAGATTAAATTCCAAGTGATAACCTAACTCTAAAATTGGAACTGAATTGAGCAGGTCGATTAAATAATTGGAATAAAAAGAACCCCTGTTCTCGGGTGCATAAAGCCCTCATTGTTTGTTTTACTTGCAAGTGAGAGAGAGACGACCCTAGGATAGAGCCAAGGCAGGATTTCTTACTTACTACTGGTTCTGTATTTTCAGGCGATTAGCTACTTTTCAATGAGGAATACGGGTAGTCGTATTTATACGGTCCAGACTTCCTTAGCAAAGTGGGAGGTTTAGAGGGCGCTTTAGTCCTCAAGGAACGGTCTTCGGCCTGTACTTACCCCTATATTGGCTGAAAGTAGGTCAAACTAGTCGTAAGAACCGGGCCAGTCTATAGGAAAATACGGGCACCTAACAGCTCGTTAATCTTTCCAATATTGTATTTATCACCAACTAAAGTTGACAAGATAATTCGGCCGAACTCTTACAGCCATCACGTGTTGAGTTGGTGAAATCGAGGGTTTGAATTGTGTTTGTATTGCGTGAGTTCACTCCGCACATTTATGTGCACTGTAAAACTAGTGCCTCATTGAATATCGTGTTCAAATCGGTTCTTTTTGACATCAAAGATGACTAATTGGGGGGGGGTATTTACTTGGACTTTGCGAATCTCTCATTGAACCCTCAAGAAGTACATCTTCATTGATCCATGCGCAACTTGGACCAACCTGGACTCATGATCCTCTTAAGCCCATGATCACCCACTCTCGGGATGGTTACTCTCAAACCATTCCATTTCTCTTTTCCCACCTCACCGAGGAAGACCTTTGCCTCGATGAGAATATCATGATTCATAAAACTTCTTCTAATCAAGAACACCTTGGTGATTCAGGACCTAAAGAAGACACAAGAAAAATGCCTCCAAAGAAGAAAGAAGAGGAAGAAGAGAACCATGAAGACCCAATGAGAATGATACTTGCCAAATTAGCTACATCTGAGCAGCAACACGTACTACTCCGAGCTCAGTTAGGACAGCTCAATGTTGGGGTCGAACCACCAATGGATGCGGCATACAACCCTGGACAATATCAAATTCGGAACTACTTAAGTCCAGCAGAACCCACTGTTGATTTTGAGTTGAAGCCGCATTCTCTGAACCTGCTACCACACTTTGATGGAATGCTTCTGAGGATCCAGGTACCCGTTAATCACACATTTCGCGTTACAACAATCATTACTATCGCATTAAGTAACTGAAAGTACGAGGAAAAATTTTTCACGAATGAAATGATTTCATCTGACATTCATATCAACATTTATAACCACAAACTCATAGAACAATGGTCACCAAAATTTCATTTCATTAACTTCCATATATTTTACATGTACAAAGTCTGACTGTACATACAGTATATCCCAAAATCTGATTGAAGAGAAAGAAACATAATACATTATAAATTGAACAAAAACTGGCACAAAATAAACCATACCGTTGGGTATAAAATTTATCTCCTGGACCCATGTATAGCTACTGAACTGCAGGCTGTTTGCCTGCCAAACATGTTAGGAAAGAAGAGGAGTCAGCGGTTGCTGGTACCTCCCAAAAACTTATATAAAATAACAGGCATTTATTGTGACCAAAAGCAGGCAAGTAGAGAGGCAAGATCAACTCAAATTAAAATTTATTCCTACTTGCAATTGAAAAAGGTTTCCAAATTCTAGTAAGCACCTCTTATGATTAGCTATTATCCCAACATTCCCCACATAAGCATATTTCTATCGTAAGTGATTGTATATTTTATTCTCATAGTACTCAGAGATCATATTTATGGATTTTTGATGATGGGAAAGGTGAGATGAGAAGATATAAAGATTTATTAAAGTTGAGTAAATGGAAAAGACTATAATCTAATTCGAAATCTCATTAAGCTAGTGGACGTGTTGGGAACTTAGTTAGGATGCATTATACAACACCGCATGCCTACGGAGGCACCCCAACCCTAAGACATTCCCCAAGTCTTAGAGTCATAGTGTGAGGTTTCAAAAGAACCAAGACCACAGACTATCCATTAGACTTAAGATGGGACTTTGAGCTCATCTGTGCTAACCTCAAACATAATAATGTTAGCCAGGATTATATTAGGCTCAAAGCCCTTCCATTTGCCTTGGGTGGAATCACCGGCACCACTTATGCCCAGTTCAAGGACCTATTCCTAAAGAAGTTCAACCCGTTGAGTAGAACTAACATGATGAGTACGCGTATTACGAGTTTTTCCCAATTACCCCATGAAGCCTTTTGTGATGCTTGGGAAAGATTCAAGGACATCCTCCAGAAGTGAACCCTGTCATGGATTAGATGACAACATCTTGGTCCAGTCATTTTTCAGTGGTCTCAACCCTGAGATGCAGGGTTTAGTGAGCGTTGCCTGTGGAGGCAGCTATACATCACGAGGAGCGGATACCGTCTGGAGTTCGAGCAGATGGTTGAAACTAGATGCTAGATGGCTAGCAGGGCCTATACACCATCCCCCAGTTCACTCCCATCTGGAGGGGGAAAATCATCTGTAGTCGATCTCTCTTAGGACGTGATCCCTAGCATGGGACTCCTTGCTGACAAGCTTACTGTAGTCAAGAGGATTGACAGGAGAATTGATGAATTGGACCGGAGCGTCTCCAAAATTCCAAAACAAATGGAGGATCTGACTGATAGGGTATCTAAGATAAAGATACCAGCCGTGACTGCACCCTCTGCTCCCGTATACCGAGTTCACAATATTGAGGAGTAGTTGGTATCAGGGTAACCCCAACCGTGGGAGAAGGACCAATCCTACACCCATTATTTCCAGCAGCCACCTCCATTAGCAGAGACAGTTCAGGAGGAGCCTCCACCGGTTTGGGAGGTGAATGGAGTATGGTATACTCAGGACCCTGCCAGGCAGGGAAGTACGGAAGACCGACAAACCTACCACATTCACCTCTGCACCACCTCCTTCACAGCAGAGCCTTGGATTCCAGCCACCCCAGCAGTAGAGGCAGCAATATCAGCAGTATGGCCGACAGGGCCATTGCCAGGCAGGTCAGCAAGGCCCGCAACCCTAGTAGCGGCAGCAGAGGCAATACTCTGGCCAGCATGTTCACTCTTCCCATTCTTCTTCCCAATCTTATCCCCTTTCCTTCATTGTCTAGTCCCGTGGATATTCAACAGCAGATACTCGTCGAGCTACGTTCCTGCAAGAACGAGATTCATGACTTACGGGTGGATGTCAACCGCCTGTCCAGATGGCGAGACGAGCAGACTGCACCCTCTACCTCTATCCCAGCCCAAATTCAGGCTAACCCCAATAGCCTAAATCGATCTAGTTCTCAGCAGCACTTTGGTTAGGTATACTATTCAGCATCTCCTAGATCTGAACATGAGATTCTTTCGCGTGACGAGGCTAAACACATGTCACTCAGGAGCGGAAGGACCGTGACCGTACCTGACCAGGCGAGGGACACGAGGAGGGGCATCTCTGGAGCTCTACCTGAGGAGTCTTCAGAGGACAAGGAGGAGAGGCATCATATTTCGGATCCCCATAAGCACCATTCGAGGATATCTACTCAGGGAACCAAGAGGAGGAGGATAGCACGTATGCAGCATCGACAGCATGGATACACTTCTGATTCTATGGAGGACCTTGCATCTCCGGTTGTGGCGGATACCACTCCAGCTTCTATTCCACAACCTGTAGTAGATAGTTTTGATTTCAATCCCATGTTGCATCAAAAAGATTCATGTATGAAGAACTCTGTTTCCGTTAATGCAAAGAATGATCTTTCAGTTCATGATTCAGACTTTTCATCCTTTGTTTCCCTAACTTCAATCCCTTTCCCTTGTGCTCTTACGGTAGGAAAGCACATCAAAAAGATTCAGAAAGATGACCCAGATATGGCATGGTTTTGTAAAGAAAATATCATTGTAAAGGTGCCGTTTGATGAATATGTGGCTAACCATTCTGCATTCCAAAAATACCTTAAGGTGAGATGCACACCTACAAGGGTTAGCAGGAAGAAAGATAACCGAAATATAAAGAAACATGTCTTGTCAGTAGCCACAACCTAGTCTCAAGAATCAGACTTTGCCAAGGAAAAAGAGAGACATGGGTACTCACTATGTGGAGAGTCATATTGACAACATTGCATTTGCATGCACACTCTTAGATAACGGTTCTTCAATCAACTTACTTCCCTTAGCATTATATCAGAAATTGGAGTTGGGACCACTTCGCAAATCTAGAGCTTTACTCCAATTCGCAGATCGCTCAGTAAAGAGACCTAAGGGAGAAGTGAAGAACGCAGTTATCTCGATTGAGGGGCAGAATTATCAGGTTGACTTCACAGTCTTGGACATGGATACCCCCACTCATTGGAGAGAATCTCAGATCATTCTCGGATGACCCTTCCTTAGGACTGCAGGCACATCTTTCAATTATGGTATGGGAATGATGAAGTTCTGTTCTCCAGGCGGAGAAGTGAACCTTGAGATGAAGCAAACCAAGTGTCAGCGACCTGATTCAGAGAGTAGTACAGAGTACTCATCTTCAGAGGTAGATTGCAGTATGATTAGCACAATTGGGATTTTAGGACAGATTCCTTCAGGACAGAGCGAGTCCCTTTCATCTGGAAAGGGTATAGTGGATGATGCAGTTTGCCAGATGTTGTCTGATCTTGTGAGAGATGCATCTAGTTATCCCCACGATGACATAGAGATCCATCCGGATCTCTCGGTTCCATCCTCTTCAGAACGATCACGGGACATAGATGATGAGTCGTACGTGGCTTTGGACGAACTACCGCATTTCTTTGGCGATCCGATTCCCCATATTTCTGAGTTGGTGGCGAGTACTACTCAACTTATCCCACCTTCATGCAGCACGAAACCAGATTCAGATTCAGTTCAACCAGATTTGATTGATGATACCACATTGCCAGAACTGAAATCACTACCTCCTACGCTCAAGTACGCCTTTCTTGCGGGACCCAAAGAGAGATATCATGTCATCATTAGCTCAGACTTGACTTTAGAGCATGAGTCTAGGTTGTTAGAAGTCTTAGAGAGGAACCGCAAAGCAATAGGCTGGACAATATCGAATCTCGTAGGCATCAACCCTGCTCTCTGCTCCCACCACATCTTTACTGAGGATAATGTGAGACCTTCCCGTGAGTTCCAAAGGAGACTTAACCCCAATCTACAGGAAGTAGTGAAGAAAGAGATTGAGAGATGGTGCAGAGCATGGTTTATATACCCTATTTCTGACTCCAAGTGGATGGTCTCGCTTCATGTTGTCCTAAAGAAGTCGGGAATTCAGATGGTCACCAATGAGGAGGGGGTAGATATTGCGACACGAGTACCCACGTCATGGCATGTCTGTATTGACTACAGGCGTCGGAATGTTACGACTAAGAAAGACCACTTCCCTTGCCTTTTATTGATCGGATCTTGGAGAGACTAGCAGGGAAAGAGTTGTTCTGTTTTCTTGATGGGTACTCAGGCTACAACCAGGTGGCCATAGCCCCTGAGGACCAGGAAAAGACCACATTCACATGTCTATTCAATACTTATGCTTTCAGGTGCATGCCATTCGGGCTCTGCAATGCCCTAGGCACATTCCAGCGGTGCATGATAGCCATATTTGCCGAGATGGTGGGCGATTTCCTGGAAGTGTTTATGGATGACTTCTCGGTTCACGGCGATTCTTTTGATACATGTTTAGTGTGCACTTGGACCGAGTCTTCATGAGGTGTAGAGAGGTGAATCTGGTACTCTCATGGGAGAAGAGTCACTTTATGGTGACGGAGGGTATCGTATTGGGACATGTCATCTCTAAAAGGGGAATGGAGGTTGACCCTTCCAAGGTGGAGGTGATCAATAAACTCGATCCACCTACCAACGTGAAGTCAGTGCGGTCATTCTTAGGGCATGTTGGATTCTATAGGAGATTCATTCAGGATTTTTCAAAGATCGCCCGCTCACTGACTGAGCTCTTAGGAAAAGACACAAAGTTCATTGTTGATCACATGTGTCTAGAGGCCTTTGAGCTCTTAAAGAAGAATATTTGTGCCTCGCCTATCCTACAAGCTCCTGACTGGTCTCTCCCCTTTGAGATCATGAATGATGCTTCAGGTTTCGCTATAGGAGCTGTGTTAGGACAACGACGAGAGGGGATCCCGTTTGCGATCCACTGCGCGAGCAAAGTATTAGATCCTACACAGAAGAATTATACAGTAACTGAAAAGGAAATGCTCGCAGTAGTATGGGCCCTCGAGAAATTCAGATCGTATATTTTGGGCTCTAAGGTGACAATATATACTGATCACACAACCATTCGATATTTAATGGAAAAGAAGGACGCGAAGGCACGTATTCTTAGGTGGATTTTACTCCTCCAGGAATTTGATTTGGAGATAAAAGATAAACCTGAAGTGAAGAATGTTGTGGCTGATCACCTTTCTCGGATTGAAATTAAGGATTCTCCTGATTATGAGTGGATTAGAGAGACCTTCCCAGATGAGTCAATTTGTGTCATTGACTCACTCCCGTGGTATGCCAACATGGTGAACTATCTTGTCTCCAAGCAGGTTCCCCATGGTTGGGCTAGGAGCAGCATTGATCGATTGAAGTCAGATTTGAGGAGATACCACCGGGACGATCCTTTCCTTTTCTTCGAAGGACCGGATTGTGTTTGGAGAAGGTGTATTCCTCAGGAGGAATACCAGAGTGTCCTCGCATATTGTCATTCACTTGAGGTTGGAGGACACCATTCGGGAAAGAGAATCGCTCACAAAGTACTTCAATGTGGATTGTATTGGCCGACCTTATTTAGAGATGCTATTGATTTTGTACGATCGTGCCCGATCTGTCAAAGGATGGGAGGGATAGTTGGACAGAGAGATGAGATGCCCATGCAACCGATGATTATTTGTGATGTTTTTGATGCACAGGGCATTGATTTTATGGGTCCCTTTCCTAACAGCCAAGGACATGAGTACATTTTGTTGGCGGTTGATTATTTATCCAGGTGGGTGGAGGCTATCCCAACCCGAACCGTAGACAGCAAGATTGTCTGCAAGTTTGTGAGAGACCATATTATTGCTAGGTTCGGGGTGCCAAAAGTTTTGATATCTGATGGGGGTATCCACTGTGTGAATCGAGATATGATATCTTTAGCTAAGGACTACGGATTTGAGCACAGAGTTAATAGTCCTTACCACCCACAGTCCAACGGCATGGCAGAGGTTTCGAACAGAGAGGTGAAGAGTATTTTGCAGAAATCGGTTCGTCCCGATAGGAAGAACTGGTCTCAGCTCTTGGACCAAGTTCTGTGGGCCTATAGGACAACCTATAAGACACCATTGGGTACTTCACCATTTAGAATGATCTATGGCTCTTTGTTGTTAAGAAAGTGCTCGAGAATGGAAGTGTAGAGATAGCTGATCTCACAAATGGTGCACAATCTCATGTGGTGAATGGCCAACTGTTGAAGCATTTTGTTGATTCGAAAGAGCAGTTAGTCCAAGTCGAGGTCATCAACTTCATGTAGAGTGAGCACAGAGCAGATACATCATATTACTTTTCATGAAGATCAGCATCAAGATTCAACATCTTAGAAGATTCAATCACTCGTGTACATTCTCCCTTCCTTGTAAATTCTCCAGATTACATCGGTTCTTACACTTACTCTTGTCCTATACTTAGTCTTACCAAGAGCCTAAGTATAGGGGGAACCGATGCCCGCCGTATGTATATACTCATCCATTTCTCCTCTTGACCTCGTCCGCCCCATTTTTTCTCTTCTTCTACACTTAGGCTGACCAGAGCCTAAGTATAGGGGGCGGATCGACTTCTATACTATTTATTATTTTAGCCATCCTACGCTTAGCACGAGCTCTGTCTTTTTCTCGCTTCTTGTTCTCTGAGGACATAGCACATGCTAAGTATAGGGGGCGTGTATATATTACATATATACTTTACCCATAGCTCGTACTTTCACGTATTTTTGTATATATTATACAATAATTATGGGGTGGGTAAAAAACTTTTCAAAAAAAACTCCCTTAAAAAAGACTTTTCAAAAATTATATATTTTTCCTTATTTGCTTAAAAAAACCTTTTAAAAAATGTCCTTTCTTATCTACCAATCTTTTTCAAAAAAAAAACATCAAAACTTTTTCTTAAAAAAGGCTTTCTTCTTTTCCTTTGTTTTTTTAAAAAAAAACTCTCTGAAAAATCACAAAAAAACACTAACTAATAAGTTGGTTTAATCCTTAACAATTCACTTTCACACAAGACTAGTGATGTGCAAGAACACTTGGTTTATGAGGTCTTGAGATTTTGAGTTAACTAGCCTTAGTCATTAAGGTCTTGACTTAATTATTCACATTTCCCTAGTTTGAAAGATTTGTGTGCTATATTGCATGCTTAGTCTCTACCTTAAGAATATGATCAACACCTCACATACACGACTGCATTTATGATCACTTGAGGAAGTGGGATGAGGGATTTGAGTTTGCACTTGATTTGATGATGCTCAAGGATGGGATAAAATCAATGAAGGTTTCATGAAACCTGAGTGTCAGCATCTTTAACCAGTATGAGAACATGGTTCTTGTACTATCTATTGATATTTACCTATGTGCCAGGGTGTGATAAAATAAAAAACATTGATCGATGTGCGCCAACTCTTGGTAAAAGCAGTGAAGCTAGCCAAAATACTACAAAGCAATGAAATGTTAAAGAAAAGCTCTCATTCCACAAAGTCAATTATCAAAAGAGCTTCCACCAAAGGCGAGCGCTCCCAACCATTTCAAAGTATCCACTTGGACCACCGCTATTAGGACCATGAGTCGGGCTTGCACCAAAAAAGGGCTCTACATCGTAAATGCTACAAGTCTGGGTGTAGAAGGTATAATATATACTCAAAAAAGGCACACCTCGGTGTATTCCCAGAAAAACAAGTGCAGACGACTCCAACTTCTCTTAACAGACGCACTAATCAACACCAAAAATATGCGTTGAGTAATAAGGCACTCGAGAGGATCCTTGTTCCAATGAGAGGGAGAGAAGAAATGACACAATCCCATGCCCTCCATCAATTGGCCTTCCATCTACACTTTTAAGTCTTACAACTAAAGAGACGGTGAATTGGATGCAAGAAATGATTTATTCCCTAGTGTTGAGGATCGGGTTCTTAGGAGAGTCTCTTGGACTGGATCCTTGGGTGACGTTGCTACTCTAATCTTGTAACTGCGGTCAACACTTGTCATATCCTTACTATATAAGTATATAAAAAGTCTGATGATTAGGGAAATTGGATACCTTTTGACTAGAGCTTGGTTCAGCTTAGAATTTTAGGATCTCTAAAACCGACAGTTCTTGAACGGATCAAGTCTTGTATTCACATGCACAGTCAAGGGTTAATCCAACTTATTAATTCTTTATTTGCTCGAGGACTAGCTAAGTTTACGTATAGGGGGTGATGAATCCGCGATTCATCATCTCAATATCTTGACCTTAGCAAAATCCCTGAGTAAAATCTCAAATAAATGTACATAAAATCAGTAAATTAACAAAATGACTCTTGCAAATAAAACACACTAATTATTGTATATGAGATTATACAAAATAAATTACCCATAAAAAGTCGCAAAAAAGGAGTTTCATACATGTAAATAGCCCAAAATTTCATGTATTTTTAATAATTTCATGTCAACTCCTTTTTGGCTAATTCTTTCTATAACTTGTTCATAACAATGTACATAAAAATACAAAAATACAAAACAAATTTTACTTAAAATAAATGCTCTTAAATCCCAAAGAGAAAAAGCCGTAAAGTCCAATTTCCAAGCCAAATTCCCGCTCCATATGAACTCTGAATTCACCAACTCACTTTTAAAGTTCAAGTTAGAAAATTATCTATCTAACAGAATGGTTTCATTAAAATCGGAGCTCATTTGGGTTTGGGACCTAGATGTACATCGTATATTATGTATATATTCATTCATTCTTCATTTTATTTTATCTTTCTTAATTACTAAAAATACAAAAAAAAATCATGCTTGTGTTGTATTTTGATTGTATTATTTTATTGTATTTTTCTGTTAAATATCTCTTATTAAATAGATAAAAAATACATATTAGAAAAGCAAACAAAAAAATTGAACATGTTGTATGTATTCCCTTGTAAATTCTCCACTATTTTTCATTCTTTATATTTTTTTTATATTTATGGTAGCCTACTCCATTTCATTTCATTTATTTAATTATTTTACATTCTCTACAATAACCACCATTCAACTCCATTCTACCACCAACCTCCATTCAACCCCACCATTTTTTAAACCTCTCATTCAACTCCATTAATAATATAACCTCCCACCACTTTAATAACCTCTCATTTCATCCTCTTTATATACATCCCATCCTCCTCAATTTGCACTTGATCCATCTTTATGTGAGGAGAGCCTAGATCACAGAGTTGAATCAGTGACAGCGACACAACCGTGATCGAGCGACGATAGCCCTCTCTCCAGTGAGATCAGTTGGCTTTTTGGCCAATATCGCAGCCGCATCCGTGCATTGCTCTAGCTCATCGCTCGCCGGCGATTCGAGCGAGGACCGTGCTTCTTGTGAGCACACCCCATAGGCGACCATCTCCATCGTAGGTATTTTTTCTTCTCATTTTATCATCTTGTAATTTTTGCAATTTTTTATCACACCATATAACCATCCACATGTCCCCATTTGTTTAGTTCATATCATCTTCACACTACCATTTTCCCCCTCCTTTTGTGTACATATTTCTTGTTTAAAGAAAATTAAAAAATATATAAAAAAATTTAAAACAAAAAAATTATTACAAAAAAATAAAATAAAAAACAAAAAAATCACGGAAGGAGCGCCGGCTACTGCTGTCTCCCCCTCCCTTTTCGCCGTTGAGAGCATCACGTCGGTCGCCCGCTCTGCCCCTCCGCGCGGCCGCCGAGAGTGGTGTCGCCCCCTTCCCTCCTCCGCGTGGCCGCCGTTTCCAGCAGCTACCTCCACAGCGCATCCCTCTGCCTTGAACGACCCTTGCCGCCCAAGCCACTCCAGCGACCTTCGCACCTCCCCGCGCCGTCCTCTGCCCGCCATCATGCCGTTCTGCCCCTCCGTGCGGCCGTGATCGGTGCCGCCAGCCGCCGACCCTTTTGGGTTCCTCCTCCTGCGCCCAAAAAGGAAGGAGATGAAGGTCTACTTTTCTTTCTAAATTTTTAATGTAAAAATTGCATTGTGTATATTTCATGTTTCTGTTATTGCAAGCATGTCGATGTACATAGTTGTTTGTAAGTTTTCAATTTTTGAAATTGCATGCATACCCCTGTGTTCATCTTTTAATTTGGACTTTATTTTCACATCATTTATTTAAATGAAAAATTTCATTTTGTTGAGCAATTAATTGTCTACATTCTAATATTTATTTATATTTTTCTGATATTTGGGTAATTAATTAAATTGTTTAACTGAAATTTTGCATATTTTACCCATTCTGTGCTTTTAAATTCATATCTGCCACATAGTTGATCTTAAAATTCCACAAAAATTTCAGATGATGTACGGAAGTGAGCTTTAATTACCCAAATTTCATCCAAAGTGGAGTTGTCTTGTGCCCAAAATAAATTATAGAGTGATCTGACTATTTGATTTTTAATTAAATCCACATACATTCTTTTCACAAAATTTCAAGTCTCCTGGATTCAATATGAAAATACCTATATGAGATAATTCGCTTTCTGCCTAATTGGATAATGTGGATTTATTAAGAATTAATTACTTACTGTCACTCTGTTTCCACTAAAAAATCCATAAAAAATCCATATTTTGTCAAAAAATTTCCAAAAAATTATGGTAGTATCCTTGCATCATGTTTTCATTCCAGTAAAGTTTTCATAATTTTTACTTACTATTTGTGTGAAAAATTGCGAAAAATCCCATAAAAAGTGTGCATTTTTACTTGTTGCATGTTAACCCCTAAAATTCTAAAAAAATATGTTTTACATTCATCTCTGGATTAGGATTATAGAAAAAATATAATTTGGCTGAATTGAACTGATTTGAAATTAAAATTAATTTGGCCTTGTTGTGTTTTTTCTTAGAGTCTTAGTTCATCCGCATTTGCATTTGCATTTGTTTTTTCTATAGAAAAAATATAAAAAATATCCGCATTGGAAATCTAAATCTTTGTTTTTGAATTAACCCCAAAGTTGTTCCTTTGCCTCCCTGTGTTCGACCCCGGACTTGCCCGGGATATAAATTAAGCCAAGACACTCTTCACGGAGATCTTCTCTCGGTTCTGACCGATTCGCTAAGTACACATACTATAACGTGCCCAAATTAAATATCTTATTTAGCGACTCGTCAAGGAGAGAAGAGAGGAAGCGTTGGTATCTTAGGCGACATGTTAAACAGGGGATACGCATCCGGTATTGAGCCAATTTCCCTTTAGGCCATCATGTAATCCTTGATATTTGCTTTAAAATCACGCTTAAAATCAACTAGATTAATCGGACCCAGGTTTGGGTCCTTCACCATGTTGATTGTGAACTCATGGTTTTTGATTCAATTGCATGCTTTAGGTAGATGTCAAATCCTATCTTTACACACTTGTGCTCCTGATTCTTTTTGCCATTGAAGATGACTGATTGGGGGGATATTTACTCAAGCTTCACAAATCTCTCATTGAACCCCTCACGAAGTATGTCTTCATCGTCCCAAGCACAACTTGGGCCAACTCGAGCTGATGCCCCTCTTAAGTTTGGGATCTCTCACTCTTCGGATGGTCACCCTCAAGCCATCCCTTTTCTCTCCTCTCATCTCACCAAGGAAGACCTTCACCTCAGTGTGAATATCTTCATTCCTAAATCTTTTTTCTAATCTAGACCACATTGTTGTACCAAGTGAAGAAGATAAACCCAAAATCAAGATGTCTCCTAAAAGAAACCCTGATGAAGAGGGGCACAGAGATGACCCCATGCATCAAATCCTTGCATGTTTAGCTAGAGTTGAGTAGCTGAATGCAGATCTTGTGGCTAGGATGGGATAGTTCATTGAGGTGGGTGGAATAGACATACCTATTGTAGATGCCTACAACTTAGCTGAAAATGAGATACATAGTTGGCTCGTACATGAGGTACCACCAGAAGCATTTGAGCTGAAGCCCCATTGCCTTAGGCTGCTATCGAAGTTTAATGGAAATGCCACAGAAGAACCATATGCTTTCCTGAGAGACTTCGAGTTGGTGTGTAACAACCTTAGTCGTCCTGGGGTTGGACAAGATTACATCAGGCTGAAGGCTACCCCGTTTGCCTTAGGAGATAAGGCTGACCATTAGCTGAAGAATCTCGGGGTTAGATGTACGACCTGGATGCAATTCAAAGATTTATTTTTGAAGAATTTCTACCCACTCTATAGGACTAACTAGATAAGGACAAATATCATTAGTTTCTCCCAGGATCCCTACGGGCCATTCCATGAACCCTGGATAGATTCAATGATTTGATATAAAAATGCCCTTGCCATGGCATTACCAAGGCGGTCTTAGTCCAGACCTTGTTCTGTGGTATGACCCCTGAAATGTAGATATTAGTGAGTGCAGCTTGTGGAGGTAGCTATCTGAATAAAAACGAAGTTGTTGTATGGAAGATCCTAGAGCAGATGGCAGAAACATGCAGATCTCAGACCACGAGGGCATATTAGGCGTCTCCCTCAAGCCTATCCCATGAGACACCTAGGAGTACTATAGCGATCTGATAGATGACCTAATCCCTAGCATGGGGATAATAACTGATAATCTTACCATGGTAGAACAAATCCACAAGCGGGTCACTGACCTTGAGGCGCTTTCACAATTACTGAAAGAAGTGGAGGAATTGACTGAAAAGCTAGCCAAGATACAACTACATTCCCCTTCTGCACCACATGCACATGTACATAGAGTTCACCTAGTACATGAGCAGGTATAAGGGCCTCAGAGCAGTTGGGTTGAGGAGCAGTAGTACACTCAAAAGGAGCAGCACACACTCCTACAGGTGGAGTCAGTCTGCGAGGAGCCTCCGCTGGTGTTTGAGATCAACAAGTTGTGGTACAAACATGACCTCATTGGTAGATAAATGGGGATAGGGAGTGGTCAGCAACACCTACCCCCTAGCTTACCAGGAAACTAGCTCCGTCAACACACCACGCTTCGTGCAGTCTCGGCTAGGACAAGGATACCAGCCTCAGAAGCACCAACAACAACGCACATTCCACTCGAGCCAGCAGGGCCCCACATCACCTTACACCTCATAGTCCCACCCACAGCAGTACCAACAAGGCCAGCAGGGCCAAAATAAACAGCAGAATCACTCATCCTCTAGTTAGCAGCAACAGACCCCTCCCACTAGTGATTCGGGGTCTCTCACCTTGGCCATCCAGACTTTGACTGATAGGGTTCAGCAGATGCAGAATGATTACCATGACATAAGAACAGATCTGAATTGTATCTCATGCCATCAGGATTAGAAAATGATACCAAATAACCCGATTCCTGCCCAGGTTCAGGCCAAAAACCAATAGATTGAATAAGGGTCAGCATCGACCACGAGATCAGGCATATTATTCAAAGCATTCTCTATCCGAACATGAGATCCTTTTGTACAATAATGTTAATCATATGTCCCTCAGGAATGGAAGGATCGTGACCATACCTGATCGGGCACGGGAATATGAGGAAGATATCACCAAGTCTCTACCTGCGGAGAACTTGGATGCAGAGGAGCAGCATCACCGCCACCATCACCTTCAGTAGTGGAATAAGAGGATTTCAAAGTCCTCAAAACAGAAAGACAAAAAGAACAAAAAGACAGAGAGGAGCACCAGCAATGAATCAAGCGAGCCTGATGAAGAGCTCACACCTCCATCTGAGGAGGATGCACCAGGAGTAGAAGTAGACGCACCACCAATTTCGTTACATGAATTTCTTTCCAGTCCAAGTCACAGTCAGAGTCCCAATCCTGTACAGAACTCAGTTTTCCGTTTGAATGAAAATATTTTAGTTTCAGAATCTAAGTTGTCTTCAATAATCCCTTTCCCCCAATCCCTTAAGGGTGGAAAGAAGAAATCTAAAAAAGTCCAAAAAGATGAACATGAGATGGCTGAGTTTTGCAACAAATATATCAAGGTCACAATCCCCTTTGATAAGTATGTGGATATGACACCTGCATTTCAAAAGTACCTTAAGGTGAGATGCACACCTACTAGGGTCAACAGGAAAATAAGAAGCCGTGTTGAGAAGCACGTTTTGTCATTAGCCACTACTTGCACCATCAAGAATGTGTTTCCAAGGAAACAAAGGGACATGGGTGCTCATTATATGGTGAGTCATGTCGATGACACTGCATTTGCACACACTCTCCTGAATAATGGATCCTCAATTAATCTGATACCCATAGCCCTCTATGAGCGGCTAAATTTAGGACCTCTTAGGAAATCCAGAGCTTTAGTCCAGTTTGCAGATAAATCAACCAAGAGGTCCAAGGGAGAATTAAGGAACATTATCATCAATGTAGAGGGTCGGGATTACGTGGTGGCCTTTACAGTCCTTGATGTGGAGATCCCTCAAAACTGGAGAGATTCATTATATCATTCTTGGAAGGCCCTTCCTTAGAACAGTAGGGGCCTTATTTGATTAGAAGGTCAGGAAAATCCAGTTCCAAACTCTAGGCAGAGATGAGGAACTTGAGTAAAGCAGACAAGGTGACAGAGGTCGGATTCCGAATCAAGCACCGGGTACACTTCGTCAGAAGCATATTGTGTTCATGTAGACATCGTTGGTCCATGGAGACAAAATCCATCTAGCACCGATGAGTCCATCTCCGCTGGAGAGAATCTTATACATGAGACAGTATGCGAGATCCTTAGGAACGAACAAAGCGTAGATCATACAGAAAGTGCATCCCCCTACATCTTCGATGACACAGAGGCCCAGCTGGTCCTGTCAGTCCTTCCTTCTTTATGACAATCATAAGATGAGGATGATTAGTCGGACGTGGCTTTCGCCGATTGCTTGGATACTTTTTACTTTCTGACTCCAGAGCTGAGTCAGTTATTGGCAGTTACTTCAGAGATAGATCCAGCCGCTACCAACATAGAGCCCGAATTGATTGAGCCAGATTTTCTCGATGATCACACTTTACTTGAGCTCAAACCATTACCCACAACCTTAAAATATTCCTTCCTTGTGAGATAAGAGAGGAAATTTCCAGTCATCATCAGTTCACGATTGACCAAGGAGAAAGAATCTCGCTTGTAAGAGATCCTGGAGAAAAAACGCAAGGCAATAGACTTGAGCATCTCCGATCTCCACGGAATAAATCCTGCTCTGTGTACGCATCATATCTACCTTGAGAATGAAGCTAAACCCTATTGTGAATTCCAACACATGTTGAATCCAAATTTACGAGAGGTGGTTAAGAAAGAAATTGATAAATGGTGAGACACTGGTTTTATTTATCCCATCTTCAATTCCAAGTGGGTGGCACCTATCTATGTTGTCCTAAAAAAGTCGGGATTTCAGACAATCACCAATGAGGATGGAGAGGAGATCGTGACATGAGTACCCATGTCATGGTGTGTCTGTGTGGGTTACAAATAGTTGAATGTCTTGACGAAGAAGGATCATTTTCTCCCACCATTTATCGATTAGATCTCATAAAGATTAGTGAGAAAGGAATTCTTCTGCTTCTTAGATGGGTTCTCAGGCTACAACCAAGTATCTATCGCTCCAGAGGATAAGGAGAAAACCACATTTACATGCCCCTTTGGTACATATGCTTTCAGGCGCATGCCGTTTGGGTTATGCAACGCTCCTGGTACATTTCAAAGTGCATGATTGCTATATTCGCCAAGATGATCGATGAATTCCTAGAAGTCTTCATGGATGAATTCTTGGTCCACGATGATTCCTTCGATTCATGTCTTAGAAATCTGGATTGAATCCTCAAATGATGTTGTGAGGTAAATCTGGTGCTCTCCTGGGAGAAAAGTCACTTCATAATGACGAAGGGCATTGTGTTGGGGCATCCAAGAGAGGAATGGAGGTTGACCCTGCCAATGTGGATGTGATCAGATGACTCCAACCACCAACCAACGTAAAACAGTTGCGGTCATTCCTCGAGCACGTTGGATTTTACAGGAGATTTATCAAAGATTTTTCAAAGATCGCCCGATCGCTAACTGAGCTTCTAGGCAAAGATGTGGATTTTATTGTCGATCATAAATATTTTGATGCCTTTAAGCGACTTCAAGGGATGATCATGGATGCCCCGATCCTACAATCCTCAGATTGGTGTCTTCCTTTTGAGATCATGATGGACACCTCGGATTTTGTTGTTTGGATTGTGTTAGGACAGATGCGGGATGGTGTCCCGTTTGCTATACACTATGTAAGCAAAGTGCTTGATCTTGCTCAGCGTAACTATACAGTTACCGAAAAAGAGATGCTTGCGGTAGTGTTCGCCTTGGATAAGTTCAGATCCATCTCATTGGATCTAAGGTGATTATGTTCACAGATCATACAACACTATAGTACCTCATGGAAAGAATGATGCAAAGGCGTCTTCTTAGGTGGATTTTACTTATCCAGGAGTTTAACTTTTTTTTAAAAAAAAACCGGTTTTCACAGCCTGGCTAGCTGTTTTTATTTAAAGCAGAAAAAGTTACAAACGGGGCCCTTCAAGGGGAACTGACAAAGACTTAAAAAAAGAAAAGACTGACAATGACATCGCCATATATGGCTAACTTAGATAGTTCCAAAAAGGACAACATGGAGAAAAACATAAACAACAACAGACTAGAACCTTTGAAAACCCGATCTGTGAAACTTTCCAGGGAACACAAATACTTCCTCTTGCTCTGTAGAGGATTCTTCATCATCCTTTCCAGGAGTTTAACTTAGACATTAGAGACTGGAAAGAAGAATGTAGTGACTGATCACCTCTCTCATCTTGAAATTCTTGATACCTCTGATGATACACCTATTCGAGACTCCTTTCCAGACGAGTCAATTTTTGTTCTCGACTCATTCCCATGGTACGCCAATATAGTGAACTATCTTATCTCCAAGAAAGTTCCCGAAGATTGGCCCAAGAGCAGTATAAACTGACTCAAATCGGATTCAAGACATTACCATTGGTAGGATCCGATCCTTTTCTTTGAAGGACTGGATTGTGTCTGGAGGAGGTATATTCCTCAGGAGTAATACCATAGTGTTCTTACTTTTTTTATAGTCTGGAGGCAGGAGGACACCACTCCGGGATATTACAATGTGGCTTATACTAACTGACTCTATTTCGTGATGCTTTCACCTTTGTGAAGTCGTGCCTAGTATGCCAGCAAATGAGAGGAACCGTTGGTTCCAAATATGAGATACCAATGCAGCCTATCATCATTTATGATGTCTTTGACGCCTGGGGCATCGACTTCATGGGACCATTCCCGGTTAACCATAGTTTTGAGTATATCTTTCTTGCTGTAGATTACCTATCAAGGTGGGTGGAGGCTATCCCGACCCAAGCCGTAGACAGCAGGACTGTCTGTAAATTTATCAGAGATCATATCATTTCTAGGTTCGGAATATCCAAAGTTTGATATCTGATGGGGGTAGTCATTTTGTGAACAGAGATGTAAAGAAACTTATGAAGGATTACGACATTGAGCACCGTGTCGCCAGTCCTTACCACCTACAGACTAATGGCATGGCAAAGGTGTCGAATAGGGAGGTTAATATCATATTACAGAAGCTTGTTCGTCCAGACAGGAAGGACTGGTCTCAGATCTTGGACCAAGTCCTTTGGACCTACATGACAGCTTACAAGATACCATTAGGAACCTCATCATTCAGAATGGTATTTGGGAAGCCGTGCCATTTGCTTGCAGAGTTAATGCATAAATCTGAATGGGAAATGAAGAAGGTCAATTGGAACACACACCTAGGCATAAACAGAGAGAGATGAATCTGAATGAACTTGTGGAGATCAGAAATCGAGCATACGACAACAATTTGGTGTACATGGATAAGGTAAATCATTGACACAATAGATTTATCAGACGAAAGACCTTTGTTCCTGAACAGAAGGTATGGTTGTTCAATGCGAGGTTGAAGGTTTTCCAATGGAATCTCAAATCCAAGTGGACGGGCCCATTTATAGTCCGTGATGTACATGACAGTGGATGTGTAGAGATCTCATATCTTACCGATGGAGCACAAACATCCATAGTTAATGGACAACTGCTAAAACACTTTGTCGAACCTAATGAACAGTTAGTCTGTGTTGAGGAGATTGTTTCCATGCGTAAGGTAAACTCAGAAGACACACGTAGAGTCACGCATGAGGCCTTGCAACATTGATCTCTCGTCATCAATAGCATCAAAAAGATTCATATCACAGTCTATATGTATATTCTCTGCACATTCTCTAGATCTCATCAGTTCTCACACTCACTCTTGTCCTAGACTTAGGCTAACTAGAGCCTAAGTATAGGGGGGATCAATGCCCATCATGTATATATACGCGTCCATTCCCCTCTTAACCTCGCCTGCCCCGTTTTTGTTCTTCTTCTACACTAAGGCTGCCAGAGCCTAAGTATGGGGGGGGAGGGACGACTTCTATACATTTTTTTATATTTTAGCTCTCCTACGCTTAGCACGAGCTGTGTCTTTTTTCTCGCTTCTCGTGCTCTGAGGACATAGTACACTCTAAGTATAGGAGGAGGTGTGTGTATATTACTTATATACTTTACCCATAGCTCGTACTTTTACGTATTTTTGTATATATTATGCAATAATTACGGGATGGGTAAAATTGGTAAAAAAACTTTTTGTAAAATACATGTATAGTTGTATAGTATGTATACTGTATAATTCTGTAAAAATACTTGTAAATAATATTCTTGTAAAAATTATTGTATACCAGAAAATTAAAAAAAGAAAATAAAGGCTTATTATTTTTTATATCATCCTTGCATTTCAAAGAAAAGATATTGAATGTCATTCATTTCTATAGCATGTCATTTGTGTCTCAACTGCATATCTAGCATATGCAAAGTGAAAAGTTAGTGGATTCTGAACCAAGTTATGAATAGATGTCGAGGATGGGTTTGATTTGATCTTAATCTACCTAATTTCATAGGAACCTTATAGGAACTAGAGTTAAGATTTTTCAGGTCAAGTGACTTAATTCTTTGAGTCTACAAGTCTATGTTCACATGTCATCTTGTTTGGACTAAGTAGAATATTCTACACAGACATGATTCTTTTAGACAGTGATCTAACTTGGACAAGCACCACGTACGTAGATCTTCATTGATGAGGCGGTGAGTAGATAGAATCCTTTGGCTTGTAGTAACACACGGGTGGAAACATTCGTCTTCCTCTAGGGAGGGTAATGCATCTCAACCTAGTCTAGTAGTTTTGACGTCTAAGGACTGGACGTTGTGGGTTGCAATAAAGCTTCAAAAGAGGGATAGTCTACTAGATCAAGAAGAAAAACTCCTTATGTACATGTAGCACCTTGTATATATGTCAAAAAAAGGGAAAAAAAGAGAGAAAAGAAAAAATGCAGAATCTCCAAAAGTGGATAGGCCTTATTGAAAAGTAAAATGTTTGTCGGAGTGTATATACAAGTTTAGAAAAAAAAGAAGAAAAAGAAGATATTCAAAGCTTGCAGTCGGATGGCATGGCTATACTGGTCAAGCATCTTAGAATATGTAGCTACACTGACTGCCGCCCATTCTTCTCTCCACCCTCTCTTCTTGAGCCGGTTGCACTTGAACTTAGAAGGGAATACCCTGCTCCTCAAGGAAAAAGTTACTGCACTGGGGAATTAGAGTTACAATATTAGAGGAGGTTGTTTATTTGTCATTTCTGATGTGGAGAGCTATATTTCACTTACACAATACAAGTAAGATTCATGGTCATCAGAATTTGCGTATGAGGATTTGTTCTGACCTGACTATTCAGGCGATTTGAATAAAAGACTTGTGGAACTTATAGGCCATTATGTCTTAAAATCATATCCCAATAAGGTTCTGCCATATTATTAATCCAAATGTTGATTCAAGCTCCATTTTCACCTTTTGTTCATGACCTTGTTATGGAACCCAAAATCATTTCACTTTTGCATTTCATTTTAGTTGTTCGGGTATGAGCAAGGTTTAAGTATATGGGGTTGTTGAATCTGTGATTCATCATTCTAAAAGTTGAAAATAGAGTTTTGTCCCAAGTAATTAGTTGTATTTCATCACTTATATTTGCATAATTAGCATTCATTCATGTGTAAATAATATTTGCATTTTAGCATTCATATTTGCATCAAATAAGGAGCAAAATTCCTTTGTAAATATTCACTTGTATATTAGTTAAATTCATATATTTGTATCTATTTTACTTACTCCAAAACCAATAAAGTTAACTCTATAGTGTATATATTACCAATCCTAATAAATAAAAAATGTCAAAAAAATGCTAACTTGTAAAATTGATCAATAAAACCCAAATCCAAGTTTAAGACTAAGAACCTTAAAATGTGCATATCTTCTTCATACAGTATCCGATTTAGGTCTAATCACTTTTAAAGCAATATACATTGAAAGACATTCAAAACAAGATGAATTTCATAGAAATAAGAGATCATATGTGAAACTTGGGTTTTGGGCCCATATTGTATATTGTACATATTGACCAAATTACCATCCATTTTTATCTTTTTATTTTCATTATTGTTAGAATCCAAAAAAATAGATTAAGTTGTAAATATATCTTTTATATTTTTCTAATTTTATTTTGATTTTTATCTTATTTAAAATAACAAAAAATGTAAAAAAATAAAAATGTGATATTTTATACCTATAAGATACCACCCAAAATTGTTTTTTGTACGAATGACTTCTTTTGATTTTCGATCCTTCACAAAAGTTGTAGATCTCCTTAAGATGAGCAACTTTTATGTTGATCACTTTTTGATTTGACACTTCTTATTATTTCCTTTTTAATTTCAATTACATTCTATTTATGAATTTTCTAGGAGCGACACATGGCAGCTCCTGAAGCCACCACATGTCATCCACTTTTTAATTAATTAATTAATTAATTTTATTATTTTTTAATTGTTTTAAATAAATAAAATAACTCGCCACATGGCCGCTCCAAGGCGCACCACGTGGTACCTCCTTCATCTGCCCGGTTACGTGCCTAACATGTGACCACATCTCCGCTTCCTCTCCTGCGACCCGCGCAACTGCCCGCATCGTGCAGCGGTGCACAACCATTCACCCCTCTTAGCACGACGGCTTCTCCTGTGGCCTGCTCCTCCTTCCATGATCCCCATCTCTCCCTTGCTTCCCCGCGCCAACCACCTCCATCTCCTGCACAACTATCCAGCACGCAATCGTCGTAAACTTCCTCCGCAGCTCCTGCCTCTCACGCCATTCATTCCCTTTCTCCACCTTCTGTCTCCCCATGATCTCCTACGATCTCGATCCTCCAACTTCCCAATAAAAGGGGTCGTGTCGCCACACATGCAAAGCATCCGCCAACATGAGAGAGAGAGAGAGAGGGAGCTTCACCAGCTCAGTAGCCTCGGTGACAACGACGAGCCTTCAGCGACGATGCGTCTCTTGTTCCATGCGAGATCCAAGGTGGGATCGACCACCTTGTTGTGACGCTGCACCAGCCTCGCCTAGCTTGGCTCATGCTGGAGCCTTGAGCAATGACCAACCAGAGCTAGAAGCTCCAACCATATCTCCTAGGCATCGTGCAACGGTGCACAACCGTTCGCCCTGCTGTGGCTTGCTCCTCCCTCCATGATCCCCATATCTACCTCTCTTCCCCACACCAACCACCTCCATTTCCTGCACAACTATCGAGCACGCAATCGCCATCCACTTCCTCTGCAGCTCCCGCCTCTCGTGCCATTCATTCCCTTTCTCCACCTTCTCTCTCCTCATGATCTCCTACGATCTCGATCCTCCAACTTCCCATAAAAGGGGTCATGTCGCCACACATGCAAAGCATCCGCCAACAGGAGAGAGAGGGAGCTTCACCAGCTCGGTAGCCTAGGTGACAACGATGAGCCTTCAGCCTTGAGCGACGATGACGCCTCTCGTTCCATGGGAGATCCAAGGTGGGATCGACCACCTTGTTGTGACGCTGCACCAGCCTCTCCTAGCTCGGCTCATGCTGGAGCCTTGAGCAACGACCAACCAGAGCTAGAAGCTCTAGTCATATCTCCAAGGCATCGTGCAGTGGTGCACAACCGTTCACCATGCTTCACACGGCGGCTCCGCCTGTGGCCTGCTCCTCCCTCCACGATCCCCATCTCTCCCTCTCTTCCCCACGCCAACCACCTCCATCTCCTGCACAACTATCCAGCGCGCAATCGTCGTCAACTTCCTCCGTAGCTCCCGCCTCTCACGCCATTTATTCCCTTTCTCCACCTTCTCTCTCCCAATGACCTCCTACGATCTCGATCCTCCAACTTCCCATAAAAGGGGTCGTGTTGTCACACCTGCAAAGCATCCGCCAACAGGAGAGATAGGGAGCTTCACCAGCTCGGTAGCCTCGGTGACAACGATGAGCCTTCAGCCATGAGCGACGATGACTTCTCTCGTTCCATGCGAGATCCACGGTGGGATCGACCACCTTGTTGTGACGCTGCACCAACCTCACCTAGCTCGGCATAGGCTGGAGCCTTGAACAACGACCAGCCAGAGCTAGAAGCTCCAGTCATATCTCCTAGGCATCGTGCAGCGGTGCACAACCATTCGCCCTGTTTCGCACGGCGGCTCCGCCAGTGGCATGCTCCTCCCTCCATGATCCCCATCTCTCCCTCTCTTCCCCATGCCAACCACCTCCATCTCATGCACAACTATCCAGCGCGCAATCGTCGTCCACTGCCTCCGCAGCTCCTGCCTCTCGCGCCATTCATTCCCTTTCTCCACCTTCTCTCATCCCATGATCTCCTACGATCTCGATCCTCCAACTTCCCATAAAAAGGGTCGTGTCGCCACACATGCAAAGCATCCACCAACAGGAGAGAGAGAGAGAGGGAGCTTCATCTGCTCGGTAGCCTCGGTGACAACGACGAGCCTTCAGCCTTGAGCGATGATGACGTTTCCCGTTCCATGCGAGATCCAGGTGGGATCGACCACCTTGTTGTGAAGATGCACCAGCATCGCCTAGCTCAGCTCATGCTGGAGCCTTAAGCAACGACCAGCCAGAGCTAGAAGCTCCAGTCATATCTCCAAGGCATCGTGCAGTGGTGCACAACCATTCGCCCCGCTTCACACGGTGGCTCCGCCTGTGGCATGCTCCTCCCTCCACGATCCCCATCTCTCCTTCTCTTCCCCACGCCAACCACCTCCATATCCAGCACAAGTATCCAGCGCACAATCGCCGTCCACTTCCTCTGCAGCTCTCGCCTCTCGCGCCATTCATTCCCTTTCTCCACCTTCTCTCTCCCCATGATCTACTGCAATCTCGATCCTCCAACTTCCCATAAAAGGGGTCATGTCGCCACACATGCAAAGCATCCGCCAACAGGAGAGAGGGGCAGCTTCACCAGCTCGGTAGCCTCAGTGACAACGACGAGCCTTCAGCATTGAGCGACGACGACGTCTCCTGTTCCATGCGAGATCCAAGGTGGAATCGACCACCTTGATGTGATGCTGCACCAGCCTCGCCTAGCTCGGCTCATGCTGGAGCCTTGATCAACGACAAGCTAGAGCTAGAAGCTCCAATCATATCTCCTATGCATCGTGCAGCGATTCACAACCATTCGCCCGCTTCGCACGACAGCTCCGACTGTGGCCTGCTACTCCCTCCACGATCCCCTTCTCTCCCTCTCTTCACCACGCCAACCACCTCCATCTCCTACACAACTATCCAGCGCACAATCGTTGTCCACTTCCTCCGCAGCTCCTGCCTCTCATGCCATTCATTCCCTTTCTCCACCTTCTCTCTCCCCATGATCTCCTACGATCCTGATCCTCCAACTTCCCATAAAAGGGGTCATGTCGCCACACATGCAAAGCATCTGCCAACAGGAGAGAGAGAGGGAGCTTCATAAGCTCGGTAGCCTCAGTGACAACGACGAGCCTTCAACCTTGAGCAACGATGACGTCTCCCGTTCCATGCGAGATCCAAGGTGGGATCGACCACCTTGTTGTGACGATGCACCAGCCTCTCCTAGCTCGGCTCATGCTGGAGCCTTGAGCAATGACCAGCCAGAGGTAGAAGCTCTAGTCATATCTCCAAGGCATCGTGCAGTGGTGCACAACCGTTCACCACGCTTCGCACGGCGGCTCCGCCTGTGGCCTGCTCCTCCCTCCACGATCCCCATCTCTCCCTCTCTTCCCCATGCCAACCACCTCCATCTCCTGCACAACTATCTAGCGCACAATAGCCGTCCACTTCCTCCGCATCTCCCGCCTCTCACGCCATTCATTCCCTTTATCCACCTTGTCTCTCCCCATGATCTCCTACGATCTCGATCCTCCAACTTCCTATAAAAGGGGTCGTGTCGCCACACATGCAAAGCATCCGCTAACAGGAGATAGAGAGATAGGGAGCTTCATCAGCTCGGTAGCCTCGGTGACAACGACGAGCCTTCAGCCTTGAGCGACGATGACGTCTCCCGTTCCATGCGAGATCCAAGGTGGGATCGACCACCTTGTTGTGACGATGCACCAGCCTTGCCTAGCTCAGCTCATGCTGGAGCCTTGAGCAACGACCAGCCAGAGCTAGAAGCTCTGCAGTGGTGCACAACCATTCACCCCGCTTCGCACGGCGGATCCGCCTGTGGCCTTCTCCTGCCTCCACGATCACCATCTCTCCCTCTCTTCCCCACGCCAACCACCTCCATCTCCTACACAACTATCCAGCACACAATCACCGTCCATTTCCTCCGTAGCTCCCGCCTCTCGCGCCATTCATTCCCTTTCTCTACCTTCTGTCTCCCCATGATCTCCTACGATCTCGATCCTCCAACTTCCCATAAAAGGGGTCGTGTCGCCACACATGCAAAGCATCCGCCATCAGGAGAGAGAGAGGGAGCTTTACCAGCTCGGTAGCCTCGGTGACAATGACAAGCCTTCAGCCTTGAGCGACGATGACGTCGCCCGTTCCATGCGAGATCCAAGGTGGGATCGACCACCTTGTTGTGACATTGCACCAGCCTCGCCTAGCTCGGCTCCTGCTGGAGCCTTGAGCAACGATCAGTCAGAGCTATAAGCTCCAGTCATATCTCCTAGGCGTGCCCATCCACTTCCTCCGCAGCTCCCGCCTCTCGCGCCATTCATTCCCTTTCTCCACCTTCCGTCTCCCCATGATCTCCTACGATCTCGATCCTCCAACTTCCCATAAAAGGGGTCGTGTCGCCACACATGCAAAGCATCCGCCAACAGGAGAGAGAGGGAGCTTCAACAGCTCGGTAGCCTTGGTGACAACGACGAGCCTTCAGCATTGAGCGACGATGACGTCTCCTGTTCCATCCGAGATCCAAGGTGGGATCTACCACCTTGTTGTGGCGCTGCACCAGCCTCGCCTAGCTCGGCTCATGCTGGAGCCTTGAGCAACGACCAGCCAGAGCTATAAGCTCCCGTCATATCTCCTAGGCGTGCCCATCCACCCTTCCTAGTATGTTCTCTTCTCTTTCTCCCCTCCCAAATTCTCTGTTTCTACGACATTCCTTTATTTCGCTCTTCTTCACCATTCACTGTGCACCCATTCCATCTTCCTCTCCTTGCTCGCTACACCTTGACACATCGCTACGCACCACACCTTCGTCCTCGCCATCAGTACCATATCTACTACCTCCCCTCACTCAATCCTCCATCTTCATCACGTCGTCCGTCTCTTCGTTGCGCACTCCATCGCCTTGGATGCATAAGCTGAGCCGCCATCACCAGCAGGCCTCCGCGCCCTACACCTAGCACTTCACGTCGCTGGTGTACCATCCACCTCGGGGCATACACATCGTCATCACTGTTGGACACCCCCACCCCTCTGCTTCGTTTTCACGTGCAAGTCGACCACACCCGCCTCCAGCCTGCTCCTTCTGCAAGGCTCAGCCGTCAGCACCACGTAGCAGCACTATGCTGCTTCTTCACCGTTCTCCATCCCTTGACGACCACCATCACCTCCTCCCGTAGGCGCCTTCGCATGCTGCTCATCCTCTGACACCGACTTCAGGCCTTCGCTCCACCTCCCGTCGTGTGTTGACGGAGGTGGAGATCGCCTATTGGACACAAGGAGGACCTTCTCCACCAGAGACACGGACGCACGGAGCACCACTAACCTTCCGCCGTCGTCCCCGCCAACAGTTTCGCCATACAGCAGCCCCTTTGGTCGAGCTCGCCTCCACCGCTCCCGTGTTCGGTCGACTTCACCCTCGATCCGTGTGCAAGCACCTCTCCTCACGTGTGAGACACGTGAGGCAGGAGGGATAGTTGTTCCAGAGGCCCTCCCGTTCCATCAAATTCAAGGCCATCCTCAGTCACGTGACTTGCACGACCAAGAGGCAGAAATTGCAGAACAACCAGGAGACACCAAGATAATTACATTACAGCCCCCTGCTCCAAAACCCCACCCACTGGGCATTTTGCATAAATGCCCTCTGTCATATAGGTAATTTCATCATAGTCCATGTGCATGTTTCTTTAATCAATTTTGTTTCCGTAATTGCATTTAGGCCCCTGTATTTGGACTTTAATTTAAACTATCATTTATCATCATATTGCCATTTTGAAAATTGCATATTGTAAAGCACTTAATGCTTCATCATTGTGAATGTTGGTTTGATTTTTGATAGCTAAGGATTATTTATTATAATTATTTTTGTGCAAAATTGTACATTATGCCCACTGCTTGCCATTAATTCAATAGTAAATTCATCTTTGCCCAAAAAATAACCAGAGTAATTGTTGTATATATATGAGCCCTAAAATAATTTTAAAATACAAAAAAAAGCTATAACAAAAGCAAAATCGTAGTGTTTTTATACCCTTACGCTCACAAAATATTTCTTCCTTTGTTTGGTCTCTTTTGGGTTTTTGATCAACATGAAATTAGTAGACCTCATCGAGATATACAACTTTTATGTTTTGAGTTTTCCCAAATTTAGCCTCCTTCATCCTCTTTTTCATGATTTTCTTCTGAATAAACTGATTGGGCCACGTGGCTCTTTCTGGTTGTGTCACGTGGCCCACTTCCCTTTCTGTCACGCGTCCTCCACTTTCCACCGTCCAATCTTCCCCTACACGCCTTCATCCCAATCGTTAATCTTGCCTTCAATCTCCACCTTCTGATCACTCGCCAGATGGCATCTGGATCATTCGCTTCCACCCATTTTCTCTCGCGCGATGTGTCACCCTCTAGTGCTGCCCAATCTCCTCTAAAGCACTTTAAACGTGGTCGTTGGTTCCCGTAGCCATTCTCCACCCTTCGATCATCTTCATATTGCATATGGACCGCTCGTCGCTACTCTTTCTCCAACCGTTGGATAATTAGATCCAATGGTGATACGCGTCACCCCCACAACCATTGATCGTGGCCTGATTGATGAGATCAGGGTCGCATCTTCATGCCCTTCTCCGGATTGTTGGATTGCAAGATCCAACGACCAATCCTTTGACTCCTTCCTCCAAACCCCCCTCTCTCTATACGATCACCCCCCTACACATGCCTCCCCCTTTCCATTTCTGCAGTCTCTTCAACCACCCGCTGACCATGCCCACTCAAAGACCACTCTCCCCTCATCCTCGCGAACCATGTAACTACCCACACCTCCCTCTATATCGCTCCATAGAGTGCCCACAACCCACATCGACCACCACCAGCAACGACCTTCCTCCCTCAATTATACTCTTGCCATCGCAAAACCAACTTGTCCACCTTTATAAGGGTCACAACCTAGCTCCTCTCTGCCTCCCCATGACAGGGAATGGCCGGATCGAGGTTGCTACTCATCCTCGTGGCCGACGCACGCCGCCGTGATCAACCTCCTGGCCTTTCACAGCTTGGTCGAGGCCATTACCTCACCGACCGCCTTCGCCTGACGCTCTAGAGCTCACCTAGGACCTCAGGTACCCTCCATTTCCTTGACATTTTCCGATTCGATCCATTCATTTCATCCACCACCGTCGCACGTTCATCTGCTACGACCAACTAGTCAGAGCCCCGATATCCATATCCATCCTCTCCCATCGAACCTTCAATGCATGCTCCACCTTGCACCGTAACCTGATCACCCTTAGGGTCGTCCATTAGGTCGAGATTAAGGACATGACCTCCTCTATCACCTTTTCCAGAGATCAAACCTCGCCCCACCTCATTTCTTTCTGGTTCTACTCGAATAACCCCCGTCTGGAGCGTCGCCCCGAGTCGAGCTTCACTTCGTAGGTGTTTGTGCATGCTGGGATCCCCAGTTCCATCCACCAAAGAGTTCTCTGGAGAGCCCCAGGTTCACCTTCGCCGCCACGATCATCCGACTGCCAGCTCTTCCATCGGACCCGACCAATCAACGCGGAGGCCCTCCACGATTGATCATGCGCCTCACGTTCGATCATCAGAGCCAAGGATTCCATCTTAGGCTCTGGTAAAGTTTGTCTCGGCCACGTTCTTCCAGATCTCTTCAACGTCGTCGGATCCGCCTTTATTTACCAGATCCAATCTCAACCGCTGATCGTAGTAGATTTTCGGGCCGTTAGATCTGACACCTGACGCATCAGAGCCCCACATTCCCGACAATGCCTGAGGCCGTCAGATATGACATCGCAGAGGATCAGAGCCGTACGTCCCACGCGCCTCCAGCGTCCACCACATGTTCCCCCCCCCCCCCCACACGCACTGCATGCGCCTGCGAGGGTATATTGCATTTCCTTCCCTGCACTTTTTATGCTTTATTTTCTAGTTCGTTAAATAAAGTTGTAGTTTGAATTTTTTGCATCTTAGACCTTGATGTTTCCAGTATTTGCATTTTAATCCCCCACATCTGAAAACACATGCAACTTGTGGTGTTTTTGCATGTTTTGTCATGTACTTTCTGATGGTTACTACTTAAATGAAAAATTTTATAGATTTGCATTTATACCCATGTGTGTTGGTTAATTGGCATGTGTGTGTATTGCGTGGGATTTTGCACAGATATCCTTGGACTTTTTATATATGTTATTATTTAGTATGGAAACTTTAGGTTATTTGCACATAGGTCCCTACAACCTGTGTGATTTGTTTTATATCAAGTAATTATCAAATCCACTCCACAAATTCCTCAAAAACTATCATTAGCTCCCGCTACTGTGTAATATTTTTGATATTTTTTGTGATACAATTTGATTTTAGTTGCTATTTTTTAAAATAAAAAACCCTAAAAACGTGTCTGTCTATTTTATAAAATACCAAAAAATTTAAAAATACCTCCAAAAATTCTATAAAAATTTCTTTGTGTTTGTTGTAGTGTGTTTTAACCCCAGTACCAATTTTCTTCCATTATCTTTTTGAAAACCCCTAAAAATCATAAAAGACCAAAAATATTATAAAAATTCTTAAAAAATCAAGAAAATTCAAAAAAAAAAATAAATTCTAGTTTTTGTAATTAGGTCTTTTTATCTATTTTTCAGAAAAATAGCACCAGGCCTTTCAGGCAATTTTAGCATTTTAACTTTGCCTTTAGGTTACGGCTGAACAATGTGCTTCTGTTTTGTGTTTATTTTATTTTTCTAAAATTATATAGAAACATGAAAAAGATCATAAAATCACCAAAACACTTGAATATTTTAAAAATATAAAAATATTTTTATTTCTAATTTTTGAGCACTTTTTAACCTTAATAAAAAGTGTTAAAGTTTGATTTCCTTCATCTTTTATTCATCTTCTTATTAGAAAATATAAAAAATTGCAAATTAAAAACCACAAAAAGATGTCTTCTATTTCCTGATTCTTGACTAATTCATAGGATTTGCTTGTGCTCCTTGTGTTTATCCTCGATCGCTATACCAGGTTAAATAAATAGCGGAGACCGCTACATTAGATTTTTGAGATTGCTTGTTTTATATGTGGTCTTATTTTTCTTTATTGATTGTGCCTTGCGATTTGGGTGGCAACAACCTTTAGATACTACTTAACCCAAGTGATCTAGCCGCTCATCAATGGCCTTACTCTTTCGAGAAGCAAAGAGTCTGATCTATATACGATTGTATGCATGAGCTATCACTTCGGACATATGTCTCCTACATACAATCCTTGTCAACTGAACCCTTCACCTTGACGGAAGATCATAGATGCCACTTATGTGATCCTCCATATCTCATTCAAAATTTAATTAGTCATTATAAATCATATTCACATGATTAATTCTTCCAAGGGAAATACTAATCTATTCAAAATAGAGTGTTTCAATTGGATATAATTCATTTAATCATATTAAATTAATTATCAATCCAATTCAATCAACCAACAAACAATCTTGATTGTTACTTGTATAATATCAAAATACATATTATTCAAATTTTAATAATTAGAAAAATATCTCATGATCATTTCAAGAATTATCCCTTCCTTACCCATTTTCATGTCCAATACTCACATGATGTGAGAAAATCGCTCATGGAGTAACCTACTACCCCAATGATCCCTGACTAGACACAATACCCGCCTCAGGTCAGGATAATATGATTTGATCATATTGCATTTTGAGATGATATTCGGTATTTCAATCAAAGTTATAACATATAATATTTATCAAAACTATTGTGATTAATATATTAAGAAGATTAGCTAACAAATCCCTAATCATATTCAAGTATCATTGCTTGTTGGAAAGTTCATTAAAATCAAATCGATCAAGATCAATTATCTTATCATGTTAGTTATGGTCATTCAAAAATAATTATATTAATTAAATATTTCATAAATATTTAAAAATAATTATTACAGAAAAATAACCATTAATTCCATGAATAAATTAAATGAAAATCACAAGATTCTTGTTCAAATTTGTTACGTTTCTAGCAGTGACACATATTTACTAAAACTAACAAATCTTGAGTAAATAAACTCCAAATCATGCAAACTAAATTTTCTTGGTTTGTCAATTTGATTTGCAAAAGAATCCAAGTGATAGATACGCATTTCTAGGCATTTTAAAACTGTGATTATCTCTTGATTACGGTCTAAAATACTATTCCCATAACATTAGATACATGTCCACTAAAACGATCATAACTTGAGCAAACTAACGCAAACTCAAGTCCTATGATTTGCTAATTAATGGGAAACATAATCAAGTGATAAACTCACATTTTATGGCACTTAAGAAGGGTGAAAAAATGAATAAAATGGGGTTGCGTGAATAAAATGCAATGAAAATCCGCACAACCAAAAATACCCATGTCATCTTAGGTTTATGGATCATATTTTAAACCTCCGACCTATGGCTCTGATACTACTTGAAGGATATGGAACACATCATGGATGTCATGAGATCGCATTATATGCTATCACGAGCGACTACTCGTACTAGTTGCTCCGGGCTACACAATTTAAAAATTTTAAAATGATGAAATCACATGATCCAAGAACACTTCTCGAATCGTTTCATCTAAACCACAAATGGGTATTAAGGTTACCTCTTGAAACGTGGTTGCGGTCGAGTCTCTAAACGAAGAGACCTCATGTTTTAAGTCTGATCCAACGGAGAAGACGTTTGCGAACACATTGATGAAATGTGTGATGCTCGCAATCGATGTTGATGATCCAAGCAGCAAATCTCCCGTTCTCCTCACATGAGATCCGATGTCTTCTTCATGAGCGACATGCACTAAAGAAGATGGAGATCCACGAGAAGTCGAAGCGGCAACACGATGGCATATCGGCGATGACGACCCTCTCTAGGGTTATGGTGGACGGTCACTATAAGGAGGAGAGAGAGAGGCTTGGCGTGTAGAGAGAGAGGGAGAGAGCATATAATTTTGTGTGTTTAAGAAGAGCTAAGGTTGCCTCTTCTTTATAGTATTTTAGGAGCCCATGGATTCCAATTCATGTGAAACACAAAATCAATGATTGAGATTGATTCGTGTTTCTATTCAATGGCCATGATTTTGTTGTAAAAATACAAAAATAAGTAATTTAGATTAAATTACATGTACTAAATAATCAATATTATTTAATTTAAATAAAATCAATTAGGTTAGAAGGATTAGGAAGGAGGTCACCTACCCTTCTAAAAAGGGGGGATGACCACCTTTGAGAACAAGTCAAAGGGTGGTCGTCCACCATCCATTAAATGGATGGTATTGGCTCATCTAATCTTTCATATATATATTTACAAGAACTTTTGTTGTAAATTAATTCATAAAAAATAATTACAAATTAATTTTGTGAATATTGCAATCATGTCATTAAATAATTGTGAATCATATTCACAATCCAAAATAAAATATAAATTGTATTTCCAAGTAATTTCCAATGTGAATCTAATTTATGCCAACAATTAATTTGAAGGTATCATTTACAATAATATCTCTCTAATATATATAAAATTACATTTATAATATATGTAAATAATATCTATATTACTATCCACATAATTCATATGACTGATACTTAAATCACATTTAATTATCTTGGATATCTATTCTCATGTGCCCAAATAATATGAATCATATTCGCATTATTCACATCTTTGACAATTAAATCGTATTTTTTAATTTAGATAACTCTCCTTATATGAATAAATAATATAAAACAAAATTCATATTATTTATGATAATTAAGTCACATTTAACTATCAATTTTCTTCAATGCTCAGACACATTATCAACAATGAAATTATCCTTGAACTCTCTCACGGATAATGCACTTTCTCTGCAGATACTTGGAGATCAGGATAGGGTGATTGTACGCTCCACGTGCAGTGACTTGGATATTGAGATCATATCTCAAATCCTGATCTCGAGGACCTCCCACAGATGTTTGATTAAACAAAATCGTAAATCTAATCTTCTCATTGCATCCGAGTCACGTTCAGATCATTTTCCAACATTTGGACCAAGATTAGATTAATTATCTATTGAGAGGAGTTACTAAAATCCAGACCCGTTTTATCACTCCCTCGGAATGGAGCTGTTATGGTTATACAATCGTTTATGATCACATCACCCTCGGGTATTCCTAATACCTATACATCATGCACATTAGAAGACCTAAAATAAACCCGAAGTTTTAGATCGTAGTTAGACTATCTTCTTAAGGATTTTATCATTAAGTTTCTCATTTGATCATTGGGATTTGGTATCGATCATATACTTTCCAAAAGCATATATCATTCCCAGGTACTGATCATATGCTTTTCAAAAGCATATATCAAACCTACAAATTCAGTCAAGCTTCCAAAGCGAGATGACCGTGCACGGAATTTAATCCAAATATCTCATGAGTGAGCTCATGTCTTCCGATTCAGTAATGAACCTTTATGATCCCTTTGAGAGATCATATTACTCACGTGCCCCTGTATGCACGCCAATGCACTGGTGTATAGACCTTGATTAGGCCATCAACCTATAGGTTTTCCAAATGTACATACTCAGACATATAGTAACACATATGTCTCTGGTCAGAAGATGTGTGCCTATACCATGATTGCATGTGACATAGGTCTTGGTTATCTCGATATTGTTAAGTCAACTCTTTGACCTAACTTATCTACACCTCCAAATCTCTATTGCTATGCAGAGGACCTACATCAAGAGGTCGGTTAGATATCAGTCTTTAGAGAAAGGAATGACATCTCCTTCTCACGTGGATATCCTCTCTTAATAATCACTTGACGTTTCTTGATAAGTCATCATTCTAACTCTTTAGATATCATCCAAGAATCATCCTCTATGATTCAACTATTGAATCAACAGTTGTCTTATCATTAAGATGGACATAGTACATAACCCTAATTGTACTAAAGGACCCATTATGCAAACTAATTTTTCTTCATTTCAGATCAAGAAATGATATTTGCAATAACATTTATTACATGATGACTCGTCGTGAGCCCACATGTCCAACGAGAAGAGCTTTTGTGATTGTTATTTTTTAGATCATAGTTTTGAAACATTAATCTAGTAAAGCAGCAAACATCGAATATGTGGTTGTATTCTTCTCCATTTTCTTTGCAAATATGGCATCTATATGCCAAAGAAATGTTCATTTTCCTAAAGCGATCTTGGGTATTTATTTTCCCTTGTGTCAAAAGCCAGCAAAAAATATAAACTCTAGGTTCAAACATTTGAGACCAAAATTTAATATCAAAAGCAGAAATCAGCCCACCATTGTTTACAAGATTATAAATACTAAGGCAAAAAAAATTGGTTTATTTAAATCAACCAATGGTTTGTTACAAAGATTAGTGTCATTGTTTCTGACTGATCTTTTAAGATAATCTAGTCTCTGTGTTGGTTTTTCAGATAAATTAAAGAGTCTCAACAATGTGTTGTATTTAGTTGTTTAAACAATTGTTGTTCACATGATCTTAAGCCCAGGTTCACAATGACTTTTTTTGTTTCGAATCCAACCCCAAAGCTCACTAAACTCCTCTCTTAACATAGGTGGGTTTTTTAGACAGTCACACCAAACTAACGATTTGGATCCTGAGTTAATGGTCTTGGTTAAATAGTGTCAGATGTTTGAGGTTCCCTTACTGTGTGCATCTTAGATTGGTGATTTAGCATGTTTCATTGATCTATGAAAAGAGATAGGACCTCCCTGGAAAGAGCAAGAACTTACAACCTTTGAGAGACAAGGTTTTTCATATTCCACCAAGATGACCGTTAAATTTTTTATAGCAAAGCATCGTTAAAAGACTGTAAATACAGAATTCTCCAACCATCATTTGACTTATATATAGAAGTTTGTTTTCCAGACTATCTTTACTCTACCCTCGTTGGGTGTATTTTTCACATCCCATGGATCATGATACTCAACATACATCTTGTAAACACCACATTCACATTCAGAACACATATACATTTTAACAAATGTATCCATTGCTGGAAAATAAGCAAGTACATATATGCAACCTATTATTGCGGGTGGTCCTGTGAACATGTTGGATCACACAAAAAAAGTTACGTTATGAGTAAAGTTGTCCTGTACATATATATTAAATGGCAGGTTAAACAACATGTAGCTTGATAAAATTAACATGCAATGTAACTGTTGAACTGAAACAAGTACTCGTGAACGTGAGTATCAATCTCGTAAGTATTACAAGTGGAATCTTACCCTCATATTACTATAAATTTTGAAGATCTTTTTTAAAGATTTCCAACATAACTATTAGTAGTGGAATTATTTTGTGCTCTTGACCACGAGGGTCTCACACTATGACTCCAAGATATATAGTATTTTAGGTTTTGGGGGCCTCCGTAGGCATGCATGAAGTAGATGCACCCTAACTAAGTTATCAACAATTTCCTGTACTAACTAATGAATCTCTATTTATCACCTTTATTTCTTAATTTTAGCTGTAAATCCCTAGCTAAATTCATGTAAATATCATAAATTGTACAAAATAACACTCGATAATCATTACATAAATACCATATAAATGCATGTGTTTAATTTCAAAATAAAAGAATAAAGGAAAGAAAATAAATAGAAAGGAAGTGTGAAAGACACTGAATGATCCTAGACCTCGAAACTAAGGCAATATTGACTTGATCAACAAGGAATAATGTAAGGGGAGATATGATAGAATAATTGTATAAAAATTGCACATAAAACCTTAATTCAATTCTTCAATAAATAATCATTTAGATCCTATTTTATTTTACTTTTTAACACCTCAGATAATAAAACCCTCAACATGAAGTTGTACATTAAATACAAAGAAAAATACAAAATTAATTTCACAGAAAAATAATACACAATACACTCAAGACACACAGATCAAAAAGTTGCAAACAAAACTTCACAGACATGTATCTACACCACATGAACTCATAATTCACCAAACTCACTTTTATTGTTCATAAAATAAATTATCTATCTAATGAAGGTGGTTTCATTTAAAATGGAGCTACGATGCAAAAGTTGGCTTTCGGGCCCCTATTTTACCATGTACTTGTATATAAATAATCAAAATATTTATTCCTTACATTTTTAGCTTTCTCATATTCTTATATACTTGTAAATATTATCTGAAATACATTAGAAACATAAATATAAAATAAAAATATCAAAAATTCATTAAAATAAATGATGAAATACAATATATAGGTATACTATACATATAGGATATATACCTCTATTTATTTAAGTGTATAAATAAAATCATATTAATCTAAATATACTTTAAATATATAAAATATATGTATATAATAATAAGATATAGAATACTAAATAAAAATAAAATACCCTAAATACATGAAAATGTACCTATATATCTACATGTAAATATTAGCACCTTATAAATAGTGTTATAAAAATAAACATAAAATACTACATTGAATAAGAATATTTTTTATGTGTTGACCTAAAATTAATAAAATCATTTATTATTTTTAATCCATTTAATAAAGTTAAAGATTCATGTGAACCTACAACCGGATGACTTGGCTACACTGGTCAAGCATCTTAGGATAGGTAGCTACACCGCCTACCATTCATTCTCTTCTCTACCTCCTCTTCATGAGCCTGTTGCACTTGTACTTATAAGGGAATACCTTGCTCCTCGAGGAAAGAGTTGTTGGATTGGGGAATTACGGTCACCATGTTGGAGAAGATTATCTCTTTACTGCTTTAACCGAGAGGATCTACATATCACTTACATTACACAAGATAGAGTCATAGTCATAAGGTCTGCGTATGATGTAGACTTGTTCTAACCTGGCTTTTGAGGAGACTTAGTCAGGGTTTCATGGTTCTTGAAGGCTGTTGTATTTCAAGTCCGACTCCCAATAAGGTTCCAACCAAACATAAATTTAGAAAGGTTTGATTGAGTTTCAAACTTTGATTTTATGAAGATAAGTTTAGAAGTCAAAATCAAACCAAGTTTTTTATTTTTATTTTCTTTATATTATCATAAATGTTTTCTAGGGACTAGCAAATACAAGTATAGGGGATGATAAATCTCCATTTCATCACCTTTATTCTTTTATTTTGGCATCAAATCTCTAGCTAAATGCATGTATATAGCATTATTTTGTACAAAATAACACTCATTATTTAACTCATAAATACAATATAAAAGGTATATATTTAATTCCAAACTAAAAGAATAAAGGAAAGAAATGAAGTGTCAAAGACACTGAATGACCCTAGTCGTCGAGACCAAGGAAATATTGACTTCAGCAACAAGGAATAAAGTAGGGGGGGATAAGATAGATTAATTGTACATAAAATATACTTAAAACCCTAATCTTTATTCATCAACACAGAACTTTTGGACCTTATTTTATTTTTGATACACCTCAAATAAATAAATTTTATTCATGAAACTTGCACATAAAAATACAAAGAAAAATACAAATTTAATTACATAGAAAAATAATGCAAGTGTGACTGGGACACTCTGCAACAAAAATTCATAGACTTGTATCTCCTCCATACAAACTCAAAATTGACCAAACTCATATTTATTATTAATAAAATTTAATTATCTATCTAATGAAGGTGGTTTCATTAAAAATGAAGCTCACATTTAAAAGTTGACTTTTGGGTCCCTATTGTACTGTATACATGTATATTTTCTTCAATTTATTCATTCTTTAAATTTTTATCTTTCTTATATTTTAAAACTTGTAAATAATACATTAAATATATTTAAATAATAAAAAAATAAAATCATTGAAAATACATTAAAATTTAAAAAGTAATACAATATATATATGTATGTTATACATATAGAATATATACCTCTTTTTATTTAATTTTATAAATAAAATCAGAAAAATATAGTAAAAACATGTAAATATGAATTTAAATATTGATGAGCGTCAAATTTGCCTCTTTAAGAATGAATTGTAGTATAGGAGGCAAATTTCGGTCGATCAAAATACCACAATCTTTGAATGTTGTGGAGTATTTATACTTGGCAAGTCTACCAAGGTCGAACGCAAGGACACAGCTACTTAATTTATTTATCGAATTTTGATTCATGAAGCATAAGTGTGAAATAATTTCAATTTCAGGTCCACATGATGCACTATGTGAATTACAATGCAATACTAAGATGCATGCAATTTTTAGATGGTTTTATGCTATTTAAAAATGATGCATGAGTAATTGTGCAAGGATACATGTATGCTCGGCCAAAGATTACAATTAAACCCTAAAAATATGAGCAACATAATAGAATTGGAAATTAGTGTCATTTTAATTAAGACATGAAGAGCAGTCATTAGATCAGAGCAAGAACAAGGATAGCCGCGTCTCATTTTTCACATAAAGAAATCACTTCTTTAAAAACAGTGGGAAATGAGAAAATTAGATATGCTAAGATGTAGAGGTCAAAATAAGGATCAAAACGACACTAAAATCATGCAATTTAGACCTATGATGCTCAAGTTATGCTAAAAACAATGCAGGGACATAATTGTAATAAAAATGCAAGAAAATAAAGGATAAATATTGCATTTAGGTCCCTGGAAGAACCTAAATACAAATACCAAAAAATGCATGGGCCCCTTCATAAATTTTCCATAGTACGGGGGCATTTTTGTAATTTCCGAAACATTGGAGGGCTTCACTGTAAAATACCCAGGCACACACGTAAGGCACGTGCCTGGGGACCTATCTGCAAATATCAAGATGTTCTGGGTCTTTCGCGTAATTTACCTAGCACCTCACGTGCGCTGCACATGAGGCGCCTAGGCTCAGGAGGCTCCTAAGGTTCAGGCCGCGTGGCATTTGCTGGAGGCTTGGATCTGGGTTCGGACGCCCGAGCCTGAACGTATGGAGGCTAGGCTCGGGTACTATGTGGCTTCATCGTCACCGTCCGATCGAAGCGATCAGACGGTATCTGTACTTCTTCCTCCGCCGTGTGTTACCGGAGGAGGCTGGGCTCCGGTGACCTGCTGCTCCACCTAGTCCCTCCGTGCAATGCGGAGGTCCGGGGAGCTCTTGGAAGCACTGGCGGAGATCCTGGAGACGCGGCGAAGCTCCGATGATGATTAGAGCCTGAGTTCCCTAGAACCTCGCCGGAGGAGACCAGCTCGAACGAGCTCCAATGCCAACTCCAGTAATTGAAGATCCTGCAATGGTTAGTTATAGCCGAAGCGTGCGCAAGTGATTGTGAAGTGAGTGGAGTGAGATAGGAGCCGTCGGAGTCGGAGAAGGTGGTGGCTCAGGGGAGTCCTCCGCCATAACGGCGAAGGAGTTGGGTCGGAGCGCGAGGGGGTTCTGGAGGAGGAAAGGATGGTCAACGAAGATGGTCGATGAGTTGCGAAGCTAGTGGGATGGTCAGATGACAGTGACGGTGAACGATGTAGTCGGAAAAATAAAGAGAAATTTAGAGAAAAAGGAGGGGGAGAACCTCGTCGGAGAGGGGAACCCAGTGGAGGAGGGGCTTGGGCTGAGCACCTTGGAGGCGCTCCGGTCGTCGCACGACTTGCTTAGCCGATGCGAGGTGCTCAGCTATCGCTGGGAAGGCAGAGCTTACATGGAGGATATGCCATGGATCTCACCGAGGCTTCGGCCGTCTTCGCCTCGATTCTAGGTCCCTCCGCTATCACCGGAGGACCAGAGGCTGGGCTGAAGCCCCAGAATGGTGGATGCGGTCTTCTGGTGGCGGGGGAGAGGCTCTTATAGGCGGAGGGCGTTCATCGATTATGAGGTGTGGAGGCGTTTTGCAATGGAGGGTTAATGGCGAGGGAGTGATGGCAGGGATTGATGGTGGTCGCGTGAGGGAGGCAGAGGAGTGGGATGTGAGGGGGAAGCATTAGGAGAGGAAAGAGATGGCTGGAGAGACGACCAAAAATGGAAGGGGGCGCTGGGTTGGCGCGATGAAACGGCTGGGGGCGGGGGTTACGCAAGGTAGGAGACGACCTCCCAGCCGTCGGATCTAGCGATCCGACGTCTAGGATGGGAGCGCGGTCTAAGGGTGGGGATCATATCTGGAAGAATCGATCGGACGGATGAGATTAAGGCGGGTGTGTGCGGTGTTGATGAGAAGGCTGTGTTGATCGTGCGGTGTAGATGGATGGGGCGACGTGGAGAGATATCAGCCGTTGGATAGGAGGTGGATCTAACGGTTGATGTGAAGAGGCGACGTGGCGTGCGGGGACCCGTAGGATAGGAATGGGATCAGAGGGCTGAGATGAAGGGGCAACGTGGAGTGAGGAGGAGCGTTGGATGACTTGATGATCTGACGGCTAGGATTTAGGCGCTAGACAACGGCGGAGATTTAATCTGGGAGCTGGATCCTACGAATGGGGATGAGGCGGCGATGGAGGGCTCAGATGAAGGCGGGACGAAGAGGATCCAATGGCCCAGATGGGCATCGGCTGTCGAGAGGAGAGGCGGGCCACGTGGACGCTCCAGAGAGCGCCACGTGGCCCAATGAGAAAATTCAGAGCATAAATACAAAGATAAATAGAAAAGAAATAGTTAAATGCGAAATTAGGAGAAAGTCAAAACATGAAAGTTGCTCGTCTCGACGAGATCTACAACTTTCATGTTGGATAAAAAGCCAAAAGAGGTCATTTGTACAAAAAGCATTTTTGGGGGTATTTGTAAGGGGGATAAAAACACCGATTTTTATCTTTGATTTATTTTTGTATTTTAGTCTTTTCTAAAGGGTCAGGGAATTATAGACAAATTATCTATCTAATTTTTAGGGGTTTTTAATGATAAAATAAATACAAGAAAAATAAGTAAAATTAAATACAATAATTTAAGGGTAAAATGTACACAATATGATACAGGATAATAATAAAGAATTGATGATGAATTTTATTGGATTGATTAAGCCAGGGGTTTAATTTGTGATTTTTAGCATGATGAATACGAGATTCATCATACCCCTATACTTAAACCATGCTCGTCCTAGAGCATCTAAAGAATGAAGGAGTCGGATTAATTCCTGACAGTGCAAGTGAAGATTTCAAGGCTCAATCTTTCGAAGACCCTCAATTTAAGAGATCCTAAAATTATGGGTTTATCCAAGCCTTAGTCAGAAGGAATCCAACTTCTCTAATTGTCAGACTCTCTTTTTGTACATATAGTGTTAGGATATGAACTTAAGTGTACTGCATTTCATGAGAGCCGAGTCGAGGCATCACTCAAAGTTCCAGTCCCAAAGACTCTCCTCTAGACCTAATCCTCAATACTAGGGAATAAGTCTATTCTAGCTTCAGTCAACCGTCTCATTAGTTTGTCAGACTTGAAATGTTGATGGACGACCAGATGATGGAGGTAATGGGATTGTGTCTATTTTTCTCTACCTCACATTGGAACAAGGGGCCTCTCGATTGCCTTTTTACTCAACACAAGTAAATTTTTATATTGTTGATCAATGTGTCCGTCAAGAGAGTTGGAGTCGCCTGCACTTGTTTTTCTGGGAGTACACCGGGGTGTGTCTTTTCTGGGTATCTAAGATACTTTGACACCCAGACTTGTATCGCTTACGATGCAGAGCCCTTTTTGTGGTGTCATCCCGACTCCTTGGTCCTAATTAGCGCTTGGTCCAAGTGGACGCTTTGAAAATGTTTGGGAGCACTTGCCGTTGGTGGAAGCTCATTTGTAATTTGACTTTGGTATTTAGAGCTTTTTCTTGACATTTCTTTTCTTTTGTTGGCTATCTCCACTGCTTTTACCAAAAGTTGGCGCACATTGATCAACAATTTCCATTAAGTTTCATCACACCCTGGCACATAGGTAAGTATCAAAGAGATAGCATATGAATCTTGTTCACATACTGGCTAGGGTTTTGCTGACACTCAGGTTTTCTGAAGCCTTCATTAACTTTATCCCATCCTCGCGCGACCACCGTCAATCCCTGCCATCACTCCCTCACCATTAAACCTCCATTGAAAAACGCCTCCACACCTGGATAGGGTTTTGTTGATACTCAGGTCTTCGGAGGTCCGAGGAGCTCTTGGAAGCGCTGGCGGAGATCCTGGAGATGCGACGAAGCTCCGATGATGATCAGAGCCTGAGTTCCTTGTAACCTCGCTGGAGGAGACCAGCTCGAACGAGCTCCGACGCCAACTTCAGCTATTGAAGATCCTGCAATGGTTAGTTATAGCCGAAGCGTGCGCAAGTGATTGTGAAGTATGGAGTGAGATGGGAGCCGACGGAGGTGGAGAAGGTGGTGGCCCAAGGGAGTCCTCCACCGTGATGGCGAAGGAGTTGGGTTGGAGCGCAAGGGGGTTCTGGAGGAGGAAAGGATGGTCGACGAAGATGGTCGATGATTTGCGAAGCTAGTGGGATGGTCGGATGACAGTGACGGTGAACGATGTAGTCGGAAAAATAAAGAGAAATTCAGAGGAAAAGGAGGGGGAGAGCCTCGTCGAAGAGGGGAACCCGGTGGAGGAGGGGCTTGGGCTGAGTGCCTTGGAGGCGCTCCGGTCGTCGCAAGACTCGCTCAACCTATGTGAGGTGCTCAGCTACTGCCGGGAAGGCAGAGCTTACATGGCGGATATGCCATGGATCTCACCGAGGCTTCGGCCGTCTTTGCCTCGATTCAAAGTCCCTCCGCTATCACCGGAGGACCAGAGGCTGGGTCGAAGCCCCAGAATGGTGGATGCGGTCTTCTGGTGGCAGGGGAGAGGCTCTTATAGGCGGAGGACGTTCATCTGTTATGAGGTGTGGAGGCGTTTTGCAATGGAGGGATAATGGTGAGGGAGTGATGGCGGGGATTGATGGTGGTCGCGCGAGGGAGACGGAGGAGTGGGATGTGAGGGGGAGGCGTTAGGAGAGGAAGGAGATGGCTGGAGCGACGACCAAAAATGGAAGGGGGTGCTGGGTTGGCGAGATGAAACGGCTGGGGGCGGGGGTTACGCGAGGTAGGAGACGACCTCCCAGCCGAAGGATCTAGCGATCCGACGGCTAGGATGGGAGCACGGTCGAAGGGTGGAGATCAGATCTGGAAGAATCGATCGGACGGATGAGATTAAGGCGGGTGTGTGCGGTGTTGATGAGAAGGTTGTGTTGATTGTACGGTGTAGATGGATGGGGCGACGTGGAGAGATATCAGCCGTTGGATAGGAGGTGGATCTAACGGTTGATGTGAAGAGGTGACGTGGCGCGCGGGGACCTGTAGGATAGGAATGGGATCAGAGGGCTGAGATGAAGGGGCAATGTGGAGCGAGGAGGAGCGTTGGATGACTTGATGATCTGACGGCTAGGATTTAGGCGCTAGACAACGGCAGAAATTTAATCTGGGAGCTGGATCCTACGGCTGGGGATGAGGCGACGATGGAGGGATCAGATGAAGGCGGGACGGAGAGGATCCAACGGCCCAGATGGGCGCCGGGTGTCGAGAGGAGAGGCGGGCCACGTGGACGCTCTAGAGAGCGCCACGTGGCCCAATGAGAAAATTCAGAGCATAAATACAAAGATAAATAGAAAAGAAATAGTTAGAGGTGAAATTAGGAGAAAGTCAAAACATAAAAGTTGCTCGTCTCGACGAGATCTACAACTTTCATGTTGTATAAAAAGCCAAAGAGGCCATTTGACAAAAAGCATTTTTGGAGGTATTTTTAAGGGGGATAAAAACACCGATTTTTATCTTTGATTTGTTTTTGTATTTTAGTCTTTTGTAATGGGTTAATAGATTATAGACAAATTATCTGTCTATTTTTTAGGGGTTTTTTATGATAAAATAAATACACGAAAAATAAGTAAAATTAAATACAATAATTTAAGGGTAAAATATACACAATATGATATAGGATAATAATAAAGAATTGATGATGAATTTTACTGGATTGATTAAGCCAGGGGTTTAATTTGCAGTTTTTCGCATGATGAATACGAGAAACATCAAATATACTTTAAATATATAAAATACATGTTTATAATAATATACATAATACAAAAAGTAAAATACCCTAAATAGGTACATATACTTATATATCTACATGTAAATATTAACACCTTATAAATAACTATAAAAATAAATAAAATATCCATAAAATATCATATTAAACAAGAAATATTTTTTTATTTTGGCCTGGAATTAAATCATTTATTATTTTTAATATATTTAATAATAGATTTATACCATGGAATTTTCTAGTTGGACCACATGGACCAACCAAAGCCTTTCTTTTGTTGACCACGGGTCAATAGTACCTCCCATCCCTCTGACTTCTCTCAGAGTCACGAGGGACATGATCTTCTCTCATTTATTCCCTTTCCTCCATACTTTCTTCCTCCTCAAGACATTTACCACTCTGCTCGTCCCTCATCCCTCTTCTGCGTCATACCTCTAGCTTCCACCTACCACCTTCGTCTAGCACGCAAGACCTCGCCTACTTTCCCTAGGTCTCATGTCTATATATAAACCCAGATATTCATTTTTTCCCTTTTGATCCCCTCTATTGATTCATAACCCCAATAGGAGTCCCAGACTCAAGCTCGTAAGTGACAGCATCGAGCTCATCTTCCTTGTCGGCGTGGAAAAGAAGAAGATGAGGTGAAATCCCCATTACCGGAATACCTCCGGTCAAGGTCCCCCTGCTCCATGTTTCCTACTAGTTTGAGCTACTAAGAGCCTGTTTGGTTGCAGGGTTGAGAAGGGTTGGGTTGGCCCAACCCTTCCCAACCCTCCAACCAAACAGCACAATCCTCCTCACAGTTTACTATTCACAGGGGTACCCCTGCCCAACCCTGCAACCAAACAGGACCTAAGAGTACTGTAGTTATCTCACATTTTCAATTCTTAGCTTATATTTAGCATTAGTTTAGTTTACTTCCATTAATCTTCGGTGTAATTCTGATTTTAGCATAAGCTGGATCTTCCGCTCCAGCCATTGTTTCACCTATATTTCAACCTTGCTTCGATACCATACCACATCCATTATCTTGCCCCTTCGTTCCTCCATGGGATATACCTTCTCTCCACCTTTGATTTAACACAAATTGGGGGATCTGATTTCCATCTCTATCGCACACTTGAGCTCACTATCCCCTTCATCCCCATTGCGCCTCAGCTTCAAAACTGAGTCGAGGTTGTTTGCCTCGAGCTCCCTCATCTTTGGTTACACGATCGGGTCTTACTCAAACCACCTGGAGGGGAATTGAAGCCTTGACATCAGTCCATAGTGGTTCCCAGTGAAGAAGACCCCCATGTCCCATTCAAGGGGATCTGGAACCCTTGAGCACCTCCTGCATGCATAGAGCAGCCCTAGGAGCGATTTGAGTTGATCTGGAGCGAAGCGATGCCCACTGAAATAGCTCAATCTTCATAAGTAGTGTGACATGGCGCATCTCGCATCGCTGGATCGTGTCGCTCGTGGGTAAATTGCAAAGCCCCCATCCGCATCCTTTGTAATATCTAATCACACATGTAAATATTTTAGGCGGTGTAAAAGTTTATGTAAAAAATTGCAAGGACCCATCGTACTTCTTTATATTTGCATATTGGTCATCGCTCCTCACGTGTTGTGTCATATGAGGCATTGTGATTTTTGCATAAAAGTCCCTCTAGCTTTAATATGTTTATATTTAGTTTGTAAACTTATATATATACATAGTATTAATATTTTGGGAGAAATTGTATGTAAACCCCTAACTTTTATTTTTATTGTAAATATACCCCTTCAAGGCATTTTATTGTATTTTCCTATTTTCTAAAAATCAAATAGGAGATATTTATTCCCTATTAGCATATAAAAATCTAAAGAAATTATAAAATCACTTTCTAAAAATCCCAAAAAAAGTTGTAGTACATATATTAATATATATTCTACCTTCAGACCAAAAATCACTAAAAAATATAAAAAGAAAATTTTAAAAATTACAAAACCCTAAAACTCTATAAAATTGAGTAAAAATCACTTAAAAATCCAAAAAAGTATTTTCATGTTGTATGTTTTTATTTATATTATATAATATATCTTAAAAATAGTTTTGGGAATTTTTTAGCCTATTATCTATTTTTAAACCTAAAACATTCAACCTATTTACTATAATCCCCAGTTTGCACTTTTATTTTATTAAAAATACAAAAAGTTAGCAAAAATTATATAAAAATCATGGAAACAAGGAAAATAATCAAAAATACAAAAATATTTTATTTTTTAAATTTTGACTATATTTATGTACTCTAAAGTTATAAAAACCTATATATATTATATATATATTATAATACTTATATACTAATTATTATTATTATTATTATATATTATATTTAAAACCTTAAAAAATAAAAAGGGATTTTCCTTTATCTATGTATATATTATATATCTTATAAATTATTTATAATATATATTGCTCTTATTATCACTATATATAAGTATATATTAATCTTTAAAACAAATGGAAATAAAAAATGCAAAATTAAAAAGAAAGTAAAAAATAAAAAAATAAAAAATAAATAAAAAGGTATTAAAATCCATAAATAATAAAAAACCCACAAAAATCTAAAAAAGATAATGCAGAAAATATATGAAAAAGTAATTACTACTTATTATTATTAATTAATAATATTTATACATATCCCCCATGCTCTCAATGGTTCAATCCCTACACTTACATGTTATACACATCTTTTTGTGGTGTATAATGAATTCCACCTTGTATTTCATTCATTGTTTAATCATTATCGTGGGTTGATTGTTTGATGATTTGATTAATTACGCGCCGAGAGCTGAGAGATGATCGATACAACGATTGTCGGATTCGATTTGTCAGACATCATGGACCCCTCCAAGATCAGACGTTAGGCACCCCTGATCATTCACTTCTATCACAATCCTAGTATTAGAAATTTTAGGATTTGGGGTTGCTTTGTCCATACAAAGAACGTTGATGCAAGTAAGCTAGAATCTCACAATAGAGAGTGATACTTCATTATTGGGTATGTCAAGGATGGTATTGGATACTGTCATTATGACCATGACACTCAAAAGATTTTCATCTCTAGAGATGTAAAATTCTCAGATGATAACTTCTTAAGAGTCAAGATAAAAATAAAATAAAGGAACTTATTTAATCTCCTGAGGATATTGAGCTTACTGAACCAGAAACTAATAATGTGAATAAAGATGAAACACTTGTACCTCTTTGAAGGAGTTTTAGGGTAGTTATACCACCTAAAAGGTACAGATTCCATGTGACAGATGAAACAGATGATGATTCAACTTCATTTGATGATGTACTCGCAGATCATGGCATGGATAGATGGATGCTAGCATTGAAGTCTAAAATATACTCCATGTAGAAGAAGGTGTATGACCCTAGAGGATCCACCTAGAGGGGTAAAATCCATTGAGTGTAAATGGATCTTCAAGAGAAATAGGGGACCTAATGGGAAGGTAAAGACCAAGGCATGGCTCGTAAATAAGGGCTACACATAGAGAGAAGTCATCGACTACAGTGAGACATTCTCTCTTGTGACTATGCTTAAATTCCTTCAGGGCACTACTATGCATATCTTGACTACAACATCTAACAAATGGATGTCAAAACTGCATTCCTCAATGGGTACCTTGAGAAGAATATATATATATATATATATATATATATATATATATATATATGGAGCAACCCTAAGACTTCATACATGAGGAAGGCAAAGTATGCAAGCTGAAAAAATCCATCTATGGGCTAAAACAAGCTTCTCGTGGTTGGAACATTAGATTTGATGAAACCATAAAGAATTATGATTTCGTTCAAAATCTCGATGAACTATGCATGTACAAGAAAATTTTATGAATTCATTTTCTATTTTAATTTCTCATGCTTAGTGTATTTTGAATGTGGAACTTATGTGCGTGGAAATGGTTTGTTGAGTATCTGGTACCTAGGGCATGACAATGTGTATGTGAGTGTGTGTTGTGTGTCTTGTTTATGTTATGTGTGTTGTGTGTATGTCGGGTTGTGTGCTTGTGTTGTGTGTGTGTGATGTATGTGTGTGGGGGGGGGGGTGCGTGCATGTGTGGGTGTGTGTGAGTGTGGGTGTTTGTGTATGTGTGTGCATGTGTGGTGCATGTCTGTGAGTGGGTGCATGCATGTATGTATGCATGTATGCGTGCATATATGTGTGTGTGCATGTGTTGTGTATCTACGTGTGCATGAGTGTATGTCTATTTGTGCATGTGTGTAAATGAGTGCGCACGCATGCGTTTGTGTATGCATGTGTGTGCTTGTGTGTGCACAAATATGTATGCGTGTATGTTTGCATGTATGTATACGTGTTTGTATGTGTTTAAATGCATGTACACATGCCTAATTGAAAAGTTTAATTAGTTGGATTGCAATGTCTAATTCAACATGCTTACTTTAATTACTAACATGCCTAATTCAGATATCTAATTATCTAATTACAATGTTTAAGTGGTCATGTGTAAGAAATAAAATTTATAATTTTAGTTAACATGTCTAGTTTCCTGGACGGAACCAGAAAGTTATTGAGACACTACAAGGAAAAAGACTTGTGGTGACAACTCTGTGATGATGGGAAATTGTAATGACCAAAAAAACGTCACCATATCCTCTTTTTGGGAAAATTACATAAATATCTTGAAATCAAATTAATGGAAATCACATTTGTGCTAGTGGGTGAATATAATCAGCTTCATAATTTTGGAAATAAATGCAATTGACCACGTCGATCAATTACCCAAATCATAGTCGTGCTTTTCCTTAAAAACATAAATTCATTTCTTAAAACCCTATAACACGATCAATTTCCCAAATCACGGCCGTTTGTTGCCTCACGATCTTTGAGGATACCCTAACCCTAACCTCACATCCGTTCTCTACAATGGCGGGGCTTGGTGGCGGAGGGCGATGCGAAGGTCGAGGCGGAAGGTAAGGTGGAGGCGGAGGTCGAGGCGGAGGGCAAGGTAGAAGCAGAGGTCGAGGTGAAGGTGGAGAGCAAGGTGAAGGTAGTTGGAGAGATGGAGCCGGAGGTCGAGATGGAGGTAGAGGGCGAGGTGAAGTTGAAGGTCGGCGTGGATGGCGAGGTGGAGGCGGGAGTCGAAATGGAGCCGGATGTCTAGGTGAAGGCGGATGGCGAGGTGGAGCCGGAGGCCGAGATGGAGGCGGCGGGCGAGGCGGATCTGGAGGTCGTGGTGAAGACAAAGAGCGAGTTGGATTCTGAGATCAGGACGGAGGGCGAGGTAAATCTGGATGTCGAGATGGATATGTAGGTCGAGGCGGAGCCTATAGCCGAGGTGGATGGCGTGGTGGAGCCATAGGTCGAGGTGCTAGAAGAGGCGGAGGAAACTGGCAGGGGGTGAGGGTGGGTGATGATCAATGGTCTGAGGCTGAGGGTGATATGGTATGGACAAGTCGTGAGGGCTATGGGTTGTGTATGGATCGCAATGCCGATGAGAGATGGGCAAGGGTAGTAAGTGGTGACAGATGTGAAGAATGGAGGGGAGGGGTGGATGGCGGTGATACATATGTCGAGGATGAACAACAGGGTGCAGGGCGACAGGGTGCAGGGGCGATGGGAGATGGATGGAACGCAAGGTCTATGGATTGTGAGAGAGGAGAAGGGCAAGGGTGGTTGTAGAGGGTGGTGATCGTTGGGGTGAGTATGGCCAGCAAAACACAATGTTTGTGAGAGGGGATCTAAGCAGTAGGGCACTGTCTGGTGGTAGAGATGAATGTCAGTGGACAACGCTGAGTGCGGAGAGCCAACGCCAATGGAACGACATGCAAGGTGCTAGGAATGTGGGTGGGTGGAGCTCTGTGGCAGTAGGCGGTGTAAGAAGCTATGTGCAGATACCAAGTATGCAGGCTGAGAGCAATAATCAACCGATGGAAGATGCACAAGCTCGACAATCTGACAAACATGCAGTTGATGATTGGAGGGTGGAGTACGAGAATATTAGGTAAAATTTCACATTTTAATCTTACAATCCACAAACCCATGCAATTTATATTCTTTTGTGAGTAAATTCTTTTATGATATGTAGACAGTGGATTTCATAACATATTAGAATTATAGACTATACAAGAAAATGCTCAAGTTGTATTTAGCATGGGCGAAGGGTAATCGCAGGTCTTTGCGATATGATCAAATAAAATGACAATGTATTTAGGAGCTCGGGTGAGATCACGGTGTCTCTGAATTATGAGGATCTATGATTTTTGTTTTGAAGGTATAGATATGTGGATTTGAGGGTATAGTGGTGAGGTGATGTTGTAATGGTAAAAATCGTTTGTTGCTAAAACTTTTAAATATATGAGCTCGGGTGAGCCCTCACTTCTTCTCCAATTTGGATTGTGTGAGCATGAACGAGGAGGATATGTTGCCGTAGTCATTGTCCTTGCTGCCTCAAAAGTCTCGTATTTACTACAATTTGGCATTACTGTCTTGGTAATTTGGCCATGTATAGTAAATATCTTGTTTGCAGCTTCAATTGTTCTGTTTGCCATCTCATGCTATGCTGTTGTGTCCTCGTGTTAGGTCTGCAGGAGATGATTTGTATGGAGGGCGATGGAGGTGGCTCCTAATTGGAAAGAGAATGTATTGAGCTTCTTGTTATCCGTTTCTGAAGGCAACTTATCCCAAGTACTTGTCTATGAAAGCATCACATTATGGATGTCCTAGAACAGATATGGATGATTTCTTCTCGAGATACTAAATAGCTTTCAAGTGGGAGAAATGGGCGATTCCTTCCGCAATCTGTTCTTTCTATAGTTTTCCGAAGCTGAGCTAATGCTATTGTTGGTTAAAGCTGATTTGATTCTGATGAGTGATCTCGGTTCAAGGACTGGATCATTTGGTTAGTTTTTTCTTTTTTGAAAAGAGAGGACATGGGAGACATATCAGCTGATCAATGCCGCTGCAGATAAATGGACGAGGATATTTACATCCTGAATTAGTAAGACGTAAATAATTAACTTTAGCTTGCAACAAATTAAGATGCATGAGACAATAGCTTCTGCAAAAACAGAGGTGGCAAGAGAATACCTGGACCAAACATCGTTGATTAATATGGATGCAGTGATTTTGTCTCTCAACACTCGTCGATACATCAGAAGCAGTTCTAATAGTGAGAGTTTGTAAGTACTATGCAGACCAAGCTCAGGCACAGGAGGTAGCCCATGTATCCGGTGAACATGTGTAAACCTCTTTGCATTGTAGTTTTCTTGTTGTGGATTACTTCAGTTGATTATTACCTTACTTGTTTTTAAATTGACCTTTTTTTCGGATAAACATTACACCACCCCCTGTGTAAAAAAGTAAAAATGATATAAAAAAAATCTAAACATGCTTCGTTTGGATGCAGGTATCATCTATTATATTTCTATGCAATATCTGTGTCTTCTTTACCCCAAAATAAGAAGTAAGCCCGACCTGAACTTTTATCTCTCCTTGTTGTTTATCTGTTCTCCAAACGAAGTGGTAGTTATTCAAAAGGACTTGAGGATGCGACTATTCATCAGTAGACACTTGCTGGTTACTAGGGAGAAGCATGCCCTTTCCTTATCCAAACAAGATCAATCAGATTTATTTCTGTACAACACAGTCTGTTTGTGTTCTTACATCATCAGCAGCTCACATGGTTACATAATTAAGAATGCCACAGAGAGTGATATTGATGCTTTTTATTTTCATCAGATGAGATTTACATCTGAAGATTGCACGTGGGAGGGGTGCCCTCTTAAGATCTACCTAATGGGAGAGTGTACGCCACAATTTGTTGCCGAGGGGTACTTGCATTTCACGGCTCCTGTCATTATTACTTTTCAATTTTTTTGAATATTATTTTTTCATTTTTTGCACTTTCTTAATGTTTAATTATTGTGTTATATTTGTATTCGACTACCATCATAAAAGCTAAAGCCTTAAAGAATCAAACATTGCCACCCACCCAATTGAAGTTTGAGTACGGATTTGGGATGTCATATAGTCTTTTGATGCATGTTTCTAGTTTTATTAAATGCTTCCTATGACATGTTGGTACATTTTTTCTTTTGAGCAATTGATTACTCGATCATTTTCTGTTTATTCTTTATCTACTACTTCATCTCTATTTTCCAAGAATATATATCTGTTGTATTAGTCTTTTCTACTTAGATTTGGTCAACGACAAGGGGGATCGACCAAAAGGCAGGCTGGTAGTTTCTTTATCTCATTCAATTTTCTGGTTTTGCACGGAAAATCTTCTAAACGGCCAGATCTTGAGACCCTAATACAGAGGTTAAGTTAATAACTTGTGCATATGATGGGTATTCCACTTCATTTAGAAGGACACTTCCTTACTTAATCAGGGAAATGAAAACTGAAAGCATGACGATTTATAAAGGTGGTTGTGCATGGGAGAAGGCACATGAAGGGATGCTAGAGCAATCCCTTTGCTGCTATGCAAACATTGTCTCTTGCAGCTCAGGGTATTTGGTAACTGGGTGTTTTCGCTATTTGATGACGACTGCTTATAATGGCAATTTTTTTATTTACATATGGGTTATGGATTAATGTGAGAGCTCACATAGATAGTGTAGCTGAAATCCTTTGCAATGTACTTTGATGATATAATTTGATATGGAATCTTGTGAAACAAACCAGGATTATACAATGAAATACTAAGCAAGTCTTAACTTGCTTTCACAACATTACTTCATGTAAGTAGTAAGGATCCTCATTACTTCATGAAACCAGCATCCTTTGCTTGTGAGCAGTAGTTTGTTGCAAGAAGGATGTCTTGTCTTTTTAATATTGCAGATGATAAAGAAAAGAAGACAATGTGCTTTTGGGATGGACCTCTTGGAGAGTATCGGGGATTCGGATAGGGAGGGTTTAGCGAGGACTTTTGGATGCTAGAATTGAGAAGTTAGTTGCACCTACTTTTTGAAGTTGGAGCTTATTGTCTAGCCAGTGGGATCCAATTGTTCGGACCATATGTAATTTCAGTGGGAAAAAGACCTTGTGAATTTTAAAGTGACCCTTTGGATGGGACGAACTAGTAGGTGGACTGCAAGATCATATTAGAAGTTGGATGCCTTACTCCAGCTGAAAGTCCGGTTTAAGCCCATTTAAGTAACCTAATGGTTAGCAGTGTGCCTTCCATCTAAAGTTCCAGAGTTCGAACTTCACCAATTACCCTTAACCAAAAAAACATGTTGCTTGTTGCCTCTGGTGGAGATGGATCCTACTTGTAGGTTCAGGTTGTACTTTCTGTGATTTGGAGAAAGGAAATTGGCCGTATGTTCTTTACCTGTTCATCATGGCAGAGGCCCTTTGCTCGGCTCCTCGCACATCCTTGCATCCTCGTGATCAACAGCAACCTCTCCTGCATTTGCATGGTAACATGACACACACATTCCATACATTGGATCGTCTTTCATCACTCTGTAATTCTTATATAACATATACAACAGTTTTATCCTCCTCAAGTGTCTTTGAGTTTAGTTATAAGGAATAACGGGCAGAATGATCACCAGTTGAGACGAGCACAAGGACAAGGAAGAAGGTGGCAGAGAAGAAACGCAGCTGGGCCATTGCAACAGGGTGCAGAAATCAACAAATCAAGTGCTAGAGGAGTGAGAACTAAGATCTGAGATGAGAGGTATCGGTGCTCCGTGGGGTGGTACTTATAGCCTCTCAACTACTGCTTTTATTCAACTTCTATCGCAGCACATCCATGAGAACAAGGTATAGCTGTCATTATTTTTTATAGTAATTATCATCTGATGATAGTTGATAGAGTTAGAACTATCAACTATCAAGCTCAAATATTATTCCAAATAATGTTATTCTTGCTATAAGTACTTCTTTATGCATAAATCGGTTGATCTTTTCACGATTTTGTCCATTTCATGAAAAATGAGTTAAAGATTAAAACAAGAGTTGAAAAAAGATATGATTCTTGTCCGTTTTATACGAAATTGACTTTGATGGACTTTAAATTTCTTTGAATACTTTTAATGCATGTTTCTAGTTTCTTACGTTTTATGCTTTGAATACCTTATAACATGTTGGTACATATTTTCTTTTGTGCAAATACAAAATTCCAGATATCATTTTTCTTAAATCCTGAAGATTAACGGACATTTAATGCTTATTTGTGCTTAAGGCACTACAACAAAATCCACTTGAGGCATCGAATTGTAGCCACAGATTTGGTTACCTGTGGCTACAAAATTGATTGTAGCTACAGTATATTCGGTACTAGCCAACGTAGCCACAAGCCTGGTCGGCAGAGACTGTGGCTACGATAAAATTGCTGCCAATATATTTGGCCCCGACTATTTCGTGGCCACAAGCCACACAATGATATATGTGTGGCTACAAAATGTCCATTGCCACAATTAAGTAATATGTGGCAGTAATAGTGTCACAGAACTTATTAACAACCTCGACCTACAAACATATCTAATTTGCAAAGGGCTGTGTGAATTATAGAGCAAGATCAAGTCAACAGCCTGCATGATGTCCGGCCGCTTTATAAATCAACATTATTAATTGCAAAGATGTACACACATGGATGTAAACAATGGTGGAGTGAGCTAAATGAACAAATCAATCATTTATATAGAACTATCATCCACACTATGAACATGCAAAACAAAAACAACAAAAGCGACATGAGACCAATCAAGCAAAATGCACGAATATGAAGTGCCCGAACAAATACTAGTACATCAAGGAATTAAGAGTTGGGTAAAAACAACTAATTGAAAGGGAGAGTTTGCTGGAGATATTATATATGATTCTTGTATGATGAGGTGCATGAGGTGGCACGCTTCGCAAATCAACATGCTGAGACTGATGAGGCTAGCACATGATTTTCCTTCACAAGCCAAATGGAGAGCCTACATACAAAAAAACAAGAAACCACCATTAAGAACTTAAAACAAAAAAAGAACAAAATTAGAAGGCCACCTTTGATTTCTTAGCTATATACAAAGCTTGGAGAATTCTTATTTGTTTGAACAAAATTAGAATGCTTATACCCTGAAACGTATATCTCAAGGCATCTTCAAGTTACTGCCAAAAAATCGGCAGTTTGAGACAAATGTCGGAAAACGTCAACATGATAGTCGGCAAAATACTAATAACCAGTTTCATTCAAGTGCATACCGAAATAAAATCGAACGCTTTTGTCTCCTTTGAGCTGCTCAAGGTTGTGCTGAAACTTTGAACTGGATTACTAATGGGTCGGAAAATGTCAGGAAGCACCGATGTGTGGTTCATTAGCATCAAGAGATGGATGTGAAAATCCAGAACCAAAATTGCCCATGTTCTGGTACCTATGGTAAGACACCACTTAACTCCTTGCCTTTAAAAAAACCCATAACCTAACTTGTTATCACATGCCCTCTCACTATCACTAGTCTTCACATTGCATCTCGTGCTATTGTGCACTTATAGTGCACAAATCACATATGTTATGCCACATCTAGCGTGTTTTGAGTGTGCTTCTTCCCAACATGCTCAAAGATCAACGTCATTCTACTTATGTTGGTAGGGCATTTTGCAGATCTCGACAGATCTATTATTACCATTAATATAATTATGTTCTTCCTTCAGATTCTTCTCTTAGATCAAGAGAAAAGGAGATGGAAAAATATCCATCCTAGAAGTCCGATAGTGTTGCTAAGTCAGGTATCCAATCTAATCTCGTTCCCCGAATAATTGATGGGGACTAAATTGGTTAGCTCGAGATATGTCAGAAATACTGCAACTCTTCGATCCCAAATAATCAATGAGGATCATATTAGTTAGCTCGAGATATGTCAAAATACTGCAACTCCATTTGGATACTAACCTGTGAGGAAAAAATGGCCACCTACTTTTAAAGTACCGCTTTATGATGAGGAGAGCTTTAAGAGGCCTCAGAAATATGGTCGTACCTACATGTGTCCTCCTGAATATAGCTTTTGACATAAACTATGGTTTAACATTTGTTGCATGCCTTAACCCTAGTATGAGGTTGCTTAACATACCACTCTTACACATGGTAACTGAACTCTATACAAAATATTCTAGATATTTGCTATATTACGGCATATATAAAAATAAATTTGTAGCAATCTAGTTTGACGATGGAAATCACAGTAGATTTTAACCATTCAGAGCATTGGAGAACTATCTCCAGTTCAATATGGTTTATTCAGAATACTGAATTAGTTACAATTTGTTCAGTAATTAAAAATTATAATGGGCGTGAATTGTGGAATCATCCATTCTGAAGCTACATTAAGTTTTTAACAAATAAAATTCCCGTGTTTATGGAAGAAACACGCCTCATATTAAAGTTGAATCATACAAATGTTCAGAAAGAAACGAGTTGGTATTGAAGCTCACCATAAACAAGCATACCTAACCAACTAATATTATATTTCAGGAAGCGAAAAGATATAATAATTATTTCAGCAATATCATGTCTAAAGTAACAAAATCAAAGTAAACATTAGAGAAAAATGATGTCTTACGATAAAATCATACCTTAGATTCATGTGTAGATCATTCTTTAACAACATTTGAAAATTGAGTCCCATCGATACAAGGACCTTTCAAAAGTTCCTCCTTTAAATGTCCTGATTTCTTTTCATGAGCAATTCATATTAACTTGACATTACTCTTCCAATCTTTATGGCGATCATGAACAATATCCAAGACAAAAAGATTGTAAGATGTTATTAATTGGTTAGTAAAGTGGGATACAAAGTTTTACATGATTGCTATATATCTAGGTGAAATTGAGATGTAAGATGGTGAAACAACGAGCCATCTTCTTGTTTAATAGTGAAGCAAGTAATGTTTCATGATATTTGATGGGTTGGAGATATTGTTCAGCTAAGTACTTTTTACGATAACAATTGGTGACATCTTCTTGTTTGATATGGTAGTAATTCAAGAATGAGTTAATACCAACAAGAGTTCTTAAGTAATTTTGAGGGATAATTACCTGATTAAAATAAAAATCAAATCAATCTTTTTTACTTTCTCATTCGAGATGCAAATGAATCTTGATTTGGACCCTATAAAAAATAAAGAATATAACAAGAGTATCAAAAATATTATAAATAAAGATAATATAATAATTTAAATCTTACATTTGAATGTGATGAACGTTGTTTTGAATTAGCTTGACCTCCCTAAAATGTAACAAAAAAATTAGCTAATAGACTATATATCAAACAAAAATATCAATATTGTGAGTTGTTAAACGCTACCTGGGAATTCGTTGGCGATGTACTAATATGACTTCCACAAGGTTGATTTTGGAAATGTCCCTATAAACATGCAATGCATAATATAAAATGTATACATAATTTAAAACATGAATAATTAGAAATTATGAACATACATTAACTCGTGATTGAAAGAAAAATGGATCCATTGGTGGGCCTCCATAGGGGTTCAAAACTGGATTCCCTCCTACGTGTGGTGGAAATTCAAAAGCACTTGAAGATGGCATATCTCCAACCCCTACACCATCATTGGTGTTAATGCTAGAATCTCCATTGTTTCTATCACCATTGTTTTGAGTACTTCCACTCATCTGAGAAAAATCCAAAACATTCTTAAAAAACATTTATTAATATTATAATTTGCATGCTATGAAAAAAAATTAATTCTAATAATCTTACTTGTGGATATGGGAAAGGACATGTCAATCCAACATGTTGGCTGACGCGATGCATCCAGAGAGCGTATTGTTGCATCCATGCTTTTTGTTGTTGAATTAGTGTGGCTTGTGATGCAACAATACTTTTCAATTTCTTTGTACTTTCCTGAAATAAGACACTTATTAACAAAATAAATACTTTATGAAAATTAAAATAAATTGTTGATTACATTACATATTCGTCTCTATTTGTTTGCAAGGATGCTTGCAACTTCTCATATTCCAATCTCTTATGAGTTTTTTCATTCCCTGTCCCAAGAAAATGTACTTATTTGTTCTAGCACCAACAACATGTGAATAGGCCTTGGATACTATATCTTTAGAGGACAAATTGGGATGATCTTGATGAGATCTTTCAATATATCTTTCTATTTCATCCTATTGCAAGTTAAAAAAACAAGTCAGTAGTTAAATCAATATAATTACTACAATTAATATTGATCATTTTACCACTTTTTCCTCCTCGGGGTACATGATCTTCATCATTTCAATATCTATAGGTTCTCTTTGATTTTCTTTTTCCTAAAAGAATTTAAATTTTCAAAAATATATAATAAAATCTCAATATTATATAATCAATACTTACAAAATCATGACGTTTGGCAGCCAATGGATGTCTTCCGCATCTATGATGCAAGATCCTCCCTTTGCTATTATTTTTATTAATCAAAGCCTTGGCCTAAAATCAAGATAAATTGTTATTAAGAGACTATAAAGCTTGAGTAAATCAAAATATATAATTAACATGCATAAATAGAATAAGAAGTCATAACATGATGCATGCACATAAGTCTTTATCGGGTAGTGGAAATTCCATAAATAGATGGAACTTCTTTATGTTGAATGATCTTTTTTGTGCTTTCGGACATATTGAATGAACTTCTTGTGCTTTCAACATAAATGATATGGTGTTGCTTTTAACATAACATATACCCCCTCATTTCAAACTCTGCTAAAGTCAGTTCAATGCTACTGCATTTTAAAAATTAAATTAAATAATGATTTGATTAGATGCAAGTCTTTTTTAATTTTGAGTATCATATCCAAAATCAAAGTATAACTTAGAACAATATGATATCTCATGATAAAATCATACCTTGGATTTATGTGTAGCCCATTCTTTAACGAGATTTGAAAACTGAGTAGAATCGATGCGAGGATCCTTCAAGAGTTCCTCCTTTAAACGTTCGGGTTTCTTTTCATGAGTCACCCATATTGACTTCACTGTACTCTTCCAATCTTTGTGGCGATCATGAACAATTTCAAAGACGAAATTAAAAGCATTCGGATGCCCGTCCAAATGGAAATCATCCTGTCAAATTGTTCTTTAGATTAAAATTTACCATAAACTATATGAAAAACTGCATATTAAATAATGAAATATAACCTTTAGAAGCTCCCAAGTATCCAACCACGCATTTTTTGACATCTCTTTCCACTTTTTATCGAGAGGCCACAACCAATAACAACGTGCATAATATGCACATGCAGCACGCAGTTTCGATGCATTCTCTCCAATAGCTTGGCCATATTTATTCCATTCAAGCTTATGAAGATTTTCACCTATGTGCTTGAAGAATTCTAATTTACTACGCATTTTTTGACATCTCTTTCCACTTTTTATCGAGAGGCCACAACCAATAACAACGTGCATAATATGCACATGCAGCACGCAGTTTCGATGCATTCTCTCCAATAGCTTGGCCATTTTTATTCCATTCAAGCTTATGAAGATTTTCACCTATGTGCTTGAAGAATTCTAATTTACTAAATCCACGCCCTTTTTTCTTTATGGGTATTGCATCAATAAGTACATCATTTGTTGCATCTACAAGAGTTGAATGGTAATCATGTCTTCTCTCAGAACCGAGTAATTCGTTGTCTCCTGTCACAGTTCCACTTGATAAAAAAAGTACAGAAACATTAATACTCAACCTTAAATTAAATGATGCATCAACATTATCATGCATCCTTCCAATGATCTGTTTAAATTCTATAGAAAAAATGTAATAACATTTAAACTAAGGATGTACATTAAAGTCCTTCAACAACAATGTATTATCCAATTTAAACCAACGATGAAGCAGAAAAGAGTCCACGAAGCTCACCATCAACGCACTAACATTAAAAAAATGATTTTATGGAACGTGACATTAATATAAGATGTACACAATGAAGCAATTGGAAAGCAACTCAAAATGCATGGACATGAGAACGCATCAAAATGAGTTTCCACTAAATGAGCATTTTTATAAAAGGTCATCACTAGATGAACTAAAACATGCTAGTAAATTTAGAATGAGAACTTGGACAAAATCACAATTCGGTATCCAAAGATTTCTCAAGTGAGCTCAACAATTTGTCCTGGAAAGTATGGATTCACATAGTAAAATTTCGATCTTTTGACTTCCATCAATCATCATATTAACATGAACATGCAACAGAAAAGTTGGAGAAGTAGATTGAACTCGTCAATGAAAATGTTGATACTGCAATAAGACCAAAAAAACAACCAGGGTATGCAGTGTACTGAAACTAAGTTTCTTTATTTTATAAATGATCACTAAATATACACATGGACATATTGATATATATCTACTAAATCAAATAAAATATAAAAAGAATACCTCTCACTATCCTCGTGTTCCACCCTTCGAACATCGCTCTCGTGATCTACATGCCATCCACTTTCTTCAAGCTCTGTTGTCAGATGAACACCCTCTGCAAGCCTGTCATCTGCTAAGCACAATGGGTAGTAACACATCGACTTCAAGTTGTTTCAATAATATCACGATGGTTAAAATTTACATGAGCATGTCACACCGCAAAAAAACTAATGGGAGAAGTAAATATAGTCCATTTAAAATGTGTTTTTAAATGGTTTTTTTACATAACGATTATTAGAAATCGTCGATTAATTGAAAATTGCTAAGTTGGAAAGAGAGTGTTATTTGTGGCATTTCCCTTCCTCTCCCTTTCTCTTGACAATGAAGTCTGGAACAAACACGTGCTTTGTTGTGCTTGCAAATAATTCACATGATTTGAGCACCATCTTAGATTGGATCATCAAAAGAGAAATGATGTTCACACATGCTTATGATTAACCACCTTGGATTGGATCATCAAAAGGGATATGATGGAATCTATCAATCTGTGTATGCCTTATTTGTTATATGACATCATTACTCCTCTTATCTAAAGAGCTTGGTCCATCTCGAGTCTCGACCTTCAACAATTTGGCTTTTATTTGTTGACATTCACACATGCTTATGATTTTGATATATGTAAACTGATGCACGTGAAAACTCAATAGTACGCAAAATGCATACGTTAATTTAAGCTATTGTAGAACTGAGAAAAAGTCCAGCATAACCAAGTTGTAGAATCGAACTTTGCAATCCAGAAGCTGTATCAATTTTCTCCAGATCTGTGATATACAGTCAGGTCTAACTACAACGAGATCATGTTCGCATCGAATCAAAAAGTGAATATTCAATCAATCAAAACATCGAACAGAACAAAACACTTCTGAATCATATCTAGAACTGAATAGTAAGGATCTAATGGCTTATCATTGACACCTCATCATATGAAATACCAATCAAAAAGTTTGATTCTAGACATTTTACGCAAGAGATAACTAGAATAAGTATTGAGCCCTTAACTTTTTTAACTCAATTTAACACAGTGAAATGATTCCTTCTTCATCATGGCTTCCAACTACATGTTAACAATCAAATATTCGCACTGTCAAGCAGGTGAATCTTCCTTGAGCTAGCAGAACATTCAATTAGCATGTAGTGCTATGTTCTATTCGATGAACTTGTGTTGTTTTAAAGCAACGACACGATAATAGTGATTTTTAAAGTAATGCCAAGATAACAGTGCTTTTTAAAGCAATGACAAGATAATAATAATTTTTAAATCAATAACAGTCCTCTACCTCTACCATTACCCGTCCCATTGCTCCATCCACCGAACGTTGCCGCTCTGTGCCCATCATCATTTCCTTCAGGATCTATACATCTTCCATAACCAGCACGATCTGTCCATTGCTTTTCACCGATAACCTCAGATCATTGATTTTCATTCCTCAATAGATCCCTTTGCCATTTTCCTTGGATTCTACCTCTACCTCTACTGACACTACTACCACCACCACAACCAATGGCATATCCTTCTGCTACCCCCAGTCGTTGTCCCCAACCTAGGCCATCACCACTATGAAAGCCATCGTCAAATCCACCGGCAAAGCCATCTCCATGTACAACGCCACTAACATTGTCAGTAACATCGCCCGTCCTCACCTTCTGCCATTGCCCTTGACCTCTGCGAGAACCACCATCACCTACGTCGCAGACACCACCAACTCCAGAGCCACGACCACCAACACCACCAGTACCACCAATGTTGCCAACGCCAACGCCATCTCCCACCCTCGTCCTTTGCCCGTTTCCTCGGCTTCCACTGCTATCAAAGCCACTACCAACGTTAGAGTCGTCCCCGTCGCTAAATCTAGCACCAACACCACCAATGCGACTAGCACCACCAATACCGTTGACGCCGGTTCCATCCCCCACCCTTGTCCTCTGCCATTGTCCTCGACCTCTATAAGTGCCACCGTCGATGCTACCATAGCCCCCCATCCTCGACCTCTGCGAGGGTCCTCGACGTCTGCCAGCACCGGCATCGCCACCATCGCCAACACCGACGCCATCCCCTAGCCTCGACATTTGCGACAGTCCCCGACCTCTGCCAACACTGGCATCACCTCCACCATCGATGCTAGCACCAGTCCCAAGCCTCGGCCTCAGCCTCTGCGATAGTCCTTGGCCTCGACCTCGACCTCGGCCACCACCGGCATCGCCACCACCATCATCGCTAGTCCCGCCGAGTGCCGCCATCTTTTAGAAGAGATGTCATGCGGGAGAGAAAAGATGTGAACGAAGAGAATGATATATTATATATATGTAGGGATAGGGTTTGGACCGACGGGTTCTGGCCGCATATGCCAAGTTAGGGTAAATATACAAAGTAAAAGTAATCCTGTGGAATTTGATATTAGGAATATATTATAATTATTTTTATGACAACGAACTATACAAACAAGGAATTGGATGGCACAATTTATAGTAGTTGTGACTACGAAATGACAGTTGTCTAAATATTCCGAAGTTACTGTTTCGTAGCCTCATGTGCATTCTGTTGTAGTGAGGGGTTCATAGTATATCTACAAAATTTGGACTTTGACTGCTGTCTCATAAGTAGAGACAAACGTGGATCCCTCACTGGTTTCTAAAACCTTGTTTTATTGCTTATTTACTTGTGATATACAACCAAAATAAAGGCCCATCGATCCTACAAACAAGAAAAACTAACTGTAGTTACTGAAATACAGATTAAATACACAAACTTCTCTGTAGCGAACGCCGTTTTTTTTGCGTCAAACTTTCCATTTTGAATCTTTTTCATGGTCCAAGATCATAACTTTGTTGGCTCGTCATGTTTCAGAAGAACTTTCAGAAAACATGGTCATCCATATTCAGCAAATTGAGGTTGATGCAGAGCGTCTGTTATTAAATTGTGCGTAGAATCGACAGATTTGCATCTGCGTCGTCCGGATATCAGCGAGGGAGCTCATCCCAGGAAGTCCAGTCGGCAGCACTGCCGACGCGAGGCATGCTGTTGATCCTCGACTAGCAGTCCACTTTGAAGTTGGCGCCACACATGACGCCTTCTCTGTCCACCCTCGGCATCGCCTTCATCCTGTTCATTGGGTGTTCGAAGCTTCTCATACCTCCCTCGCTGTGGAACATGCACCCTACAGAGAATCAAGTATGCGCACACCTCATATCTCTGTTGTGGATAGCAAAAGATTGCAGTTTCTGTAAACCTACCGGCAGGAAAAGGCGCAAAAGACCTGCCGCAGCCGTCTTTGATCGTATCCAGCTCGTTCGATATCGCTACAGATCCATCGGCAGCAATGCCGCAGTACAACAGGATTCCTCCGTCTGAGATCTGCAGGTGAATTCACAGTTCAGATCCATTCACGTAAGTTCATCAAAACTGACAAACTCACCATGGCACAGAAAACTGCAACAGCCTTGCCATCGTAGACGAAAAATGCAAAGCTCCCGTCGAGGTCCTTGACAACCTGACAAACTCACAAATAAGCACAAATATGCATGTATGTATTGAGGTGCAACTTTGTAGATAGTTGTGGATAATTCATTGTAAGATTGGCATGCTTATTAATATAAAAGTAAATTGGAGCACGTATCATGTGTATATTGGTTTCGATTTGTATGGGTTTCTCCCAGACAAAATATGCACAAAATTAATAATTGTTCCATACTGTTAATGTTGTGGTGACTTATGAATTTTGTCACCACAACCAACCTACCTTTATGTCTGTAGTGACGAAATAGTTGTCAAAGTAAGCATTGCAACCGTCTTGTAGTCATCACATACTCTGGTGACGCGACTTGTGTAGATAGAGTTGTGGTGACGAAATATTTGTCATATTAGCCTTTTTTGTCACTACAAGTCATTAATTTGTCATTTCAGTTTTGTCACTAGAAGCCTATTTTGTTGTAGTGAGAAGGGGTTGCAAACTAAAAAATCTCATATGTGCATGCACTTATTGTAGTACCATGAATTAACAAAGTCATTTCGTTCATTAACTTGACGAAATTGTAGAATAAATTATGATTAAAAATTAGATGATAACTTAAAATCAAGCTAGCAAATTGACTTTCATAGTTATGTCTGATTTATATGATCTCTACACATTGTACTCCAATATCCTTTTTAAAAATACCTTTTCTAAATATCGAAATTATTATCGTGATTGGAATTAATCTATTATATTTATATTATTACTTTCAAATCAAACTTTTTGTAGAAATTCCTAGAAAATGAAGTAATAAGTGTAAAGGATTGTTTGGAGAGAACAATAACTAAAGATAGCTATCATACGCATATTGTGATTTATCAAAAGAATAATTAAATTGTCTATTGTAGAAGACATGCGAAAAACAGTACTCCAATAACTTGTTATTTTTTCTAAACTGCATTAACTATTTAAATTTATTTATATAAAAAATAAATAAATAATAAATTCTAAAAATACCTTAAAGGGAGAAAGAGGCTAATGGTTTGTTGTGGAGGAGAGGAGGATTTTGAAAGGAGGAGAGAAGAAAAGGAGCTAAAGACAATAAACTCAACGACAACAGAATGAGCAATACAAGGAGTATCAACAGTAGAAATAAGATATGGAAGTAGAAAATAATGCAAAATATATTGTTGATGAAGATGTCATTATATCACCTATTGCAATGGAGGTGAGGATATTGAAGGGAGGTGGTAGTGCCTTGCGCATCTCGGAAGCGTAAAGATAGAATCATATCTGATCTAGGTCGACTAATGATACTAGTTAATGAAGCAGTGGAATTAAAAAAAATCGATGGAATCATATAACATGGGAACATTCCAATGTCATTTCATCAAAATCATACAAGCAATAGGATTACCTTATGAAGCGTGATTGTGATCCATGAGTCTCTTAGAGAAGAGTCCTCTTGTCTCAAGTTTGATCCGACGTAGAGAGCACTTATGGACGATCTAAGAAAGGAATCTCTTGATTTCTCCTCATGAAATTTGGTGTCTCCTTCACATGTACGAGGCACCAAAGAAGATGAAGAACCATGAGCAATCAATCTGGCAACATAAGGGCAACACAATGACGATTTCGCTCTCAACACAACCTTGGCGGACAAAAACAAGAAGTTGAGAGAGAGAGAGAGTTGTTGCACCAGTTGCTTCAATTTTTTGTGTAAAGAAGACTAGGTTAGTCATTCTTTTATACAAAATTAAATGGCTAGGATGCAATCCTAAATAATAATCAATGGTTGAGATTAAAAAAATTCTACTTGCGCTCCAAATAAAATAGAATTTAGAATTAATAACCAATTAGTAATTCTATCTCCAAATTTTAGTCTCAATAATAAATCATTCTCATGAATAAATATGAAAGGACAGAGCCTCCTTACAAGAATGAGGAAAGGGCATAGCCTCTTTCCTCATTTGGAGGGGGCGTCCATCTTGAGATTCGGAGAGAGATATTCTCTCTACAATCTCTTTTAATGCAATCTCATTACATTCATTATTTATTCATATAAATATTTATCAATAAATTGTCATCAAATAATTTGTAAATTATTTTGACAATTGAAAATAGACCATTGATATTTATGAATCATAGCCAACCATTTAATATTAAATACAAATCACATTTACATTTAATTGTTTAATGTGATACAATTCACATGAACTTGTAAATTGTGAATCTTATTCACAATTGAAACTCTTTTATGTTATTGTGGATCACATCCACAATATCCATGATTATTGTGGATAGTTCTATCCACATTAATCTTATTTATGATAATCAAATCTAATTTAATTATTTTAGATACCTCTCTACACATGTACAAATAATTTGAATCATATCCACATTATTAAATCTAATTTAATAATCAATTTTTCAATGCTGAGATATTTTTAGTAATAGAATTATTCTCGAACTCTTTTAAGCATAATGTGCCTTCTCCACAGATACTTAGAGATAATAACACGGAGATTGTATATTCCATGTATAGTGTCTTGGATAGTGACATAATATCACATACTGATCTACAAGACCTCTCAGATATGTGTGATCAAGTTAGAGAAAATATTCAATCTTCTCATTGCATCTAAATCACATCTAGATCAATGTCCAACATTTGGACAAGGATTGGATAACTACTCTATTGAGTGGAATCATTAAAATCCAAACATGTTTCCTTGATTTGTCGAAATCGAAGTATTACTGTTATAAAATCGATGAAGTTCACATCACCCTCGAGTATTCCTAATATTTGTACATCATGCATACTGGAAGACTATGATTAAACCCGATGTTTTGATCTTATTTTAATTTTATCCTTTAGGATTTTATCATTAAATTTCTCATTCGATCATTGGGAGTTGGTATCAATCATATGCTTTCAAAAATCAAAGCATATATCATACTTTCGAATCTCGTATTGTTTTTAAAACAAGATGATTAACATTGAAATTTGGTTTATCCTAATATATCATAAGTGAGATCATATCTTCCGGCTCATTAGTAAATCTATATGATCCCTTTGAGAGATAGTATTACCCATATGCCATTGTATGCACACCAGCTTGCCTATGCATAGACCCTGATTAGGTTATCAACCTAACGGTTTGCTTAATGTATATAGTTAGACATATAGAAACACATATGTCTCCATTCAGAGGATGCATGCCTATACATGACAACATATGACATAGGTCTTAGTTATCATGATCTTGTAAAGTCGACTCTTTGACTTATCTCATCCAACACTTTCGAATCTCTATTCATATGCAGAGGACATGCATTAAGAGGTCGCTTGGATGTCAGCATTTGGAGTAGGGATTGTCATTTCCTTCTCATGCTGGAGATCCCTTCTTGATGATGACTTGACGATGTAGTTGAGTCCTCAATATAACTCTTTAGATATTGAACTATGCACCAGCCTTTATGATCTACCTTTGGATCAGTAGCTATGTGATGTTAAGATAGCTATGATACATAACCCTAACCCTACTAAGGGATCTGTTATACAAATATGTTATTTTTCATTTCAGATTAAGGAATGATGTGCAATAACTTTTATTACATAATGGCTTATTGTGTGCTTACATGTCCAACAATCTCCCATTAACTTAAAGAGCGATTAATGGGATAAATTTTAAACCACACTCATGTGCCAATCATAAGCCATATAGAAAATAACATGGTATGTTGACTAGACATTCTTCCCAAGAAAATATGCTAAGTCCTTTTACAGACTTACATATCCCTTAGTAACAACACTCACATTCAATGTGAATGTTGCAATCAATACTCAATCTTGTTAAAGTAGTTACAGTGCCTTGAATCTTATTAGTTTTTTCCTTTGGCACTACCACTCAACAATTAGTATAACCGGTTAGGAATTTTATTATCCTTATCAAAATACCCTTATACCTAGAAATCTCTATCCCCATAGACTAATACATAGTCTTAAGTCTTGTAAGGTATTTGTAGGTAAGACTCTGAGATCAACATCTGATCATAACTCTTAGATCCTTGAAAATAAGACTTTGATATCGCTATCTCTAAGGTCATGTGTCTTTGAAGATATTATTATTACTGTAATTAAGTATTTTATCTACATGGTAGGATTGGTAACAGTCTACAACTCGAATTGCATGGCATGCATCTAGCTTTGTACATGTCTGGTATACATTATGCTTCTTATAGCTGATGTACAAAGGGCATGCAACTTTAGCATTCACATCCTCAACTCATTGATGTGATATCCCTTTAGATAGGTCAATACCAAATCTTAAGGGAAAGAAACCTTCTTTTCGAATTTTCTAAGTGGAATACGCCCCCCCATTGCCCTCCTCTCTTTGCTTCTGAACAACTTCAGAAATAAGATCTAAGAGGCATCCTCGAGATCTTTTATCTCAACGATATAATACAACCGGAGGTCCAGAAAATTACACACTTATTATCATCCCTATATTATTTCAAATGATTTTGTCTACATTTAGTATGATGAACACAATAGCACTCCCACTAAGCTTCACATAGTTCATAAAGATTATGCCTAAATCATAAATGTCGTAAATTCATCAACTCTGATGTTCCAACTATAAGAAGCTTGTTTAAAATCATAAATGGAGTTCCTCAGCTTGAACACCTTGCCTTCTCAACTATGAAGTTTTGGGGTTACTTCATATGAATATCCTCATTGAGGTATTCGCTGGGAATTGCAATCTTGACTTCCATCTTCCGGATATCATAGTCAAGTTGCATAGTTATAATTAGTAGTGTTTTGGCATGTATAAGCATGGTGTCCTCTGACATAACGAAGAAATATCATATCCTCCAGATCGAAGGAACCACCTGTGTGATTGTTTCTTTCCACCATCATTTATATCTCTAGTTAAGTGCTCCAGATATATAGCGAAAGAACAAGCACGAGGACATTCATAGATCTCAGACTGACGAAGAAGGTGAGTGGATTTTCTCCTATCCCTATAATTGAACGAAAAAAGACATCGGTATATATTGAGTAACCGCACTCCATTGTTTTAGAAGCAAAGAATACTATGATTTTTACACCATAGAGGATGCTATTGTGCTGCAGGGAGGGGATGGGGAAGAAGTCCTAATTTTGTTGTTTAGAGTAAGGAGGTTACATATTTGTAAATTTGATAAATAAAAGGAATAAACTTGACATTTTTAACAGACTTCGGTTCATTTTAACAGTGAAATGGATGTGAGTTCACCACTGGGGTTATCGTGTGAAAGTTATCAAGGTTATAAAAGTCATAAATTAAGTATGAAGTATACATGAATGGGGAGCGGATTGTCTGCTGCACAGCCAAGTCTGCTGTAGTGTCCGAGCCGCTCGATCAAGATCGAGCGGTTCGCATGAATTCGCACGATCAGGCCCACCAAAAGGTGCGAATTCATGGGAACCGCTCGATCTTGATCGAGCAGCTCCGGACACTGCAACGGACTCTGCTGGCCTGCAGACGATCCACGCTCACATGAATGAGCCAGCAATCTGCAAAGCTTGCAGGATCGGTTGTGTAAACATTGCATTTTTTAAGAAAATACGAAGAAAGAAGAATTGTAGCAGAAATGAAGCGTGTGTTTAGGAGCATTGGATAATGATTTGTTACAATACGATGATGCTCTACTTTTCTGTTGCAGTATTTTAAAAAAAAGATTAAAAGAGTGGTCAAACCGTGTTATTACATTTTACAAGTGGCGTTACAGGACATGATTTCTAATATTTTAAATCACCTGCCTTAGAACTGGTTCAAACGTTGAACTATTTTTTCTAAATCATTACTCTGTTTATCAAAGATTAGAACAGCTTACAAACAGTCGTCACAATTAATACGCACTGTCATGGTCACCGGCTTCTATCTGTCCATGCCATTTCCTAATTCATTACGTTTTACATTATCATGCTTCCACAGTAAGATAATGGACTATTGACCAATTTTAAAGGCAATAAATAAATGCAAACAAATCTAGAAAGGTAATATATTATATGCAGTTTACCGAAAACTTGAAGCATTTACTTGCCCAAAAAATATCGAACGTTTGTGATCCAGGATCAAAATCGACTAAATGTTTTTTTCTAATATTTTCTAAACAATATATAAATATGAAAAATAAATGATCATATAGAGTATATTCCAATGTACTTTATAATAACAAAAGAAAATAATTTCACCATGAAAACGCAAAATGGGAGTGCCGATAAAAATCCATGGCGTTCAAAGGTCATCCCCGTTATCCAGTCTATGGTTTTATTTCCATACTTTATCAAGAAATAACAGCTGCACCCTCTCTGCTATAGAGTGGCGTCTCATTTTTTCCAGTCTATGGATTTATTTAATTACCTAACTAAGAAACAACAGCTGCTGCTCCTCTTCTATAAAGCGGCATCCCATCCGTTCCTCTTAATCTCAACCATCCACACATGGCAAATCCACTCCTCTCTCCTCTCCTTGCCATTCTTCTCTTGGTGTCCTTCTCTATATCGTCATCGCTCTCCGACGACGTCCAGAGATACATTGTTGCTGTGCGTCGCCTCGGGAGTGCAAACGCAGCATACGACGCCAACGCTCTCAAGGATTATTACAATTCTTTCCTCCCGCAGAGTACGTCTGCGGATTCTACCTTCGTTGGACCTCGGCTGGTCCATGCTTACGAGCATGTGTTCAGCGGATTCGCTGCTCTCCTTACTCCCGAGGAGCTCCAAAATCACGTCGCAACCAAGGAAGGGTTTCTGCATGCGTATCCTGACCGTACCATCCCTCTCCGTACAACGCATACTCCCGACTTCTTGGGTCTCCTTACTGGGAGAGGCCTGTGGAGCAAAGCTGGAGGAAACCAAGGCCAAGGCGTCATCATCGGCGTCATCGACACCGGCTTCACACCGGGTCACCCTTCCTTCAACGATAGCGGCATGCCTCCACCGCCACCCAAGTGGAGAGGTAACTGCCCCAAGGATATGTGTAACAACAAGGTCATTGGAGCAATGTCATTCAAGGAAACAGGTGGTACGCCAGTTGACGACGACGGACACGGCACCCACACCGCAAGCACTGCAGGGGGGTCCTCCGTCGCAGGCGCGAACGTCCTGGGCAACGCCAACGGTACCGCTTCAGGAATCGCTCCTCGAGCCCACCTTGCCATCTATAAAGTCTGCAGTTCCCACGGATGCTCGATAACTGATGTCGTCGCAGCGATGGACGCTGCCGTGAAGGACGGTGTGGATGTCCTCTCCATGTCCCTCGGTGGTGAATCAATTCCCTTCGACGATGATCCCTTGGCCGTTGGAGCGTTAGCCGCCGTCGAGAAGGGAATCCTGGTCAGCCTTGCAGGGGGAAACGATGGTCCTTATCAATCCAGTGTCTCCAACGAGGCACCGTGGATGCTCACGGTTGGTGCGAGCTCCCATGACCGATCTGTAAGAGTGACCATTAAGCTTCCCAACGGTCAGGAAGTTCTTGGGGAGTCTCTCCTCCAAACCAGGGACTTCCCGCCGACACCTGTGCATCTTGTTTCGGGAGAAGACTATATGGACATTAAGGATTTGACCGATATACAAGGAAAATTCGCCGTGTGCGAAGAAAGTGACCCAGATCTACTTGCCAGACTTAAGGCGGCTGGTGCCGCCGGGGCGATTCTCATCACCCACAAGAGATACGGCGCTACCGTTGTTGAAAGATTTGATCCCAGCTTTCACACAGTGCGTACAACCTTCACTGCAGGGACGACCATTCTCGACTACATCAATTCATCCAGAAATGCTCCCACGGCGTCTCTTTTCTTCAACGGGACAGTGTTGGGAGTCTCCCCTGCTCCTTTGGTGGCGGGCTTCTCGTCCAGAGGCCCCAGCCCTCAGAACCATCATATACTGAAGCCGGATATCTTGGGTCCAGGGCTGAACGTTCTCGCTGCTTGGCCTCCAAATCTCTACAAGGAATTGCAAGAACCCCTCTTGTTCAACATTATAAGTGGGACGTCCATGGCGACCCCGCATCTCGCTGGCGTCGTTGCACTGCTAAAGGCGGCCCATCCGGATTGGTCTCCTGCGGCTATCAAGTCGGCAATCATGACCACTGCCGATGAGACCGACCACCAGAAGAAACCGCTCATGGATCAGCTGTTCCAGCCTGCCAGCTTCTATGATATGGGCGCTGGTTCTGTCAACCCCACGCGTGCAGCGAATCCCGGTCTCGTCTACGACACCAATCCAGACTCTTACCTTCCATTCCTTTGCGGCCTCAACTACACCAACGAGCAGGTGAGTATTGTCGCCCGCCGCAATGTCGATTGTGCTCTTGTAGGGAAGATCTCGCAATGGGATCTGAATTACCCGTCGATATCCATTTTCTTACCGCCTCGAGGCTCGGTAGCGGTGAATAGGACGGTTAACAATGTGAGCCCGGTGGGAAAGATAAGCTACACAGCGGTTGTCGACAAGATGGAAGACGTCAAGATCATGGTGACGCCTGGCATACTGGAGTTCAGCGATGCCAAGCAGGACATGAGCTTCACTGTTGTGTTTGAGCGTGCCGGTGACAACGGGAGGGGAAATACTCCCAACTTCGTGGAAGGAAATCTAAGATGGATCTCAGGAGAGTACTTGGTGAGGAGTCCCATTCACATAGATTTGGTTGATAGTGCGTCAATGGGATAAGTTGGGTATTCTGGTTAAAGTTGGACCAATGTCGCTGGATATTTTTCTCTATTCTTTACAGAAATAAAGGCTCTTAAAAGTTCTCCATTTACATTTCCTGCTCGTTTCTACAAAGCATGTTTCTAACTTTAGTTAGAGTCCTCAAACAAATCCATAACTTACTACCTTTCTTTGCCGGGTTGTACCGATGTTATTGGAAAGTACAGCATGCTTTTTTAGGGAAAAAGGGTGTCGGAAAGTACAGTATGCTATCCTTAAAATAATTACATCGTTCATAACATCGATAATGGAAAATTATATCCTAAAATAAATAAAAACAAAAGAAAATGCATACATATAAAAAATGAAATCACTTTAATACATAACATAGTTATTAACATTATATATGCAGTAAAATAGAGCTGCAACTTGGCTCTCATGTCCCATTTTTTATTTTTATTTTTCTTTGAAAAATACTTCCGTGGATCTTTTTCATCAATATATCCTTATACTATGTCATTCAAGTTTCGTGCAAATATGGTCTCCATCCAAAGGGATCGATTTCAGCAATTTTGCCATCGTTGAAAAATGATTGCCTGGATGACGGCCGTAAGTATCTGTTTAGCACGAAACTTGAATGATGTAATATTGGGATATAGTGGTGAAAATTCACGGAAACACTTTTCAAAAAAATAAAAATTGAGAAAAATAGAGCGGAAGTGCTAAGTTAACTCCTCAGTGGACATCCTCATTTTACTCATATGTGTGTCAATTTTAGCATCATATTTATTTTTTTATCTATATATCCAACCATTTTCTTTTCTTGTTATCACCAATTATGTATGGAAGATGAGCAGTTATGCCATATTAATGTTACCAAAAATGCACAATACTTTAAAGTTTTAGTGGTTTATATCATCCTCAAAAACCTAATGATGCGTATTAACAGTAAAAGTCATTTATTCAAATACATCTTTAAAAAAGGATTGAATTTTAGCTACAATATTTCAAAGATAGTTTGAAACCGGAACATAGTAAGATTGTTGATAGATACATCATAATCGGTGTATCAATATAAGGTAATACGAGTAATTTTATAAAATCCGAACAAAAGCAGAAAAAAGTTTCGAAAAACATATCCAAGCGATTTCAGCTATATTCCTTTCGTGTGTACTGCTCAATCGTGATCTTTACTACTACAGCAGACAATCCATGCCCATGTTCGCAACCTTCTTGACGGTAATGCGAGAACGATATTCTTATGGAAGCCTCGAATGATCTTGGCTTTCCCTCGAGCACCTTCTGGCAGCATCGAGTGGCTCTAGCATTTTACAGCTATTTATTAGAACATACCTGAGTTTGTCAAATAAATGACCTCGAGTGCATGGTGAGAATTAGGGATGAAAAAGGAATGTGAATATATTCGTATCCGATCCGCTATCGTATTCGTTTTATACATATTTTGACATTCGTATTCGTTTTAAAATGGATGCGGATATGGATGTCATTTTAACATTCGTTAATATTCGCATTCGTATTCGTATATTCGTTTTCGAACATAAGTATAGCAATATATTTATTTGTAAATGTGTGTAACAACATTTTATGATTGCATTCACCATCGTTGATGTAATTTTTATGAAATTGCATTATCTGATATATATATTTTATTTTTAAACCATCCTAAACATTTGTATTAGTAAATTATTTTTATTATTATTCGTATCCGATTCGTATTCGTTTTACATCCGTATTCGTTTTTAAGGATATGGTAACACATTTTTCACATTCGTCAATATTCGTATCCACATTCGTATTTGTAAATGGATAAGGATATGATTATACATACATTCGTATCCGTATCCGACCATTTTCATCCCTAGTGAGAATTGATGCATTATCTATTTTGTTGTTAATTATTTGGCTTAAATTGACGATCTAACCTCACTTCTCTCGCTTATTAATTTTCCTCCGAATGAAGCATCAAATCAGACCGACTTGGGCCCGATTTTTATATGGGCCAGATCCGGGCCTTCATTTCCTTTAAATTGTAGAGTCGGGATGAGCCCGATCTAGACCTGTATATATCCGTAAAAATCCTACATGATCCTACTTCCAAATGATGAGAGGAAGACCTGCTTCCTATACTCAGATCCTACTTCCTACACTCAGAGTCAATGGCAGCAACAAATTATTGATAAGGTCCTATTTATAATGGGATCCTATACGAAGCACGTGTCAGACCTTTGCTGATGTAAGAGTATGATTTAAGCGACAGAATATGAGTCAAGGTATGATAGGCACCTCGCTACTGTTCACGGAGCCGAGTCTGTTGATGTGCCTCATCTTTGTACGTGATTGGTTAATTAGTAGATTTTAATTATTGCAATTGATTTATCTCATATTTATGTGTGCACTATGATGAATATGTGATTGATCATGTTTTTATATCTTTTTGAGAAAAATAGTGCGTGTTTATTCCATACATTTTTCTTAGTTTTACGCATAATTTCATTTCATAATTTTCATATGCATTGCATTTAAAATCATCTAAAAATTGCATAACATTATCTTTGTAAAATAAATCTAAAAAAGAAGAAAATAATAACAAATAGTTAATTTTCTAATAAATATGGGCTCCAAGCTCATATTAAAGTTGCTGATAATAATTTTTTATTTTTCAGGTCTCCTTTAGAATATACCAAGGGAGGTTTCCAATCCTCTCCTTCATTTTAGAAAAAATGAAAAATCACTACAAGACAAAATAGCTGACATCAGCATCTCAAATAATAACAACAAAGACTTTTCCCACATTAAGTAGGGTCGGTTACGTGGATTATTTGCCTCCATTCAGATCTATCTAGGGTCATTCTCAGGCTTAGATCTAAAAAATTAAGATCCCTCTGTATAGTCTCATTCTAACACTTCTTTAGTCATCATGGCTTTCTCTTTATTGAATCAACAACCCAAAACTCGCATCTCCTAACTGGTGCATCGACTGACCTCCTTTGCAAATGGCCAAACCACCTTAAGTGATTTTCTTGCATCCTATCCTCGATCGGAGCTACACGAACTTTCCTTCTAATTGCATCATTTCGAATCCGAACTTTACGTATGTGCATACACATTCACCTTACCATTCTCTACACATGTCTATGATTCATAGGCCAACATTCATATCCATAGAGCATAGCAGGTCTCACAGCTGCTTTAAAACTTTCCTTTGATTTTCGAAGGAATTTTCTTATCACAGAGAACAATAGAGGCTTCTCTCCACTTTAGTCAACCTGTATTTATTCTATTAGTAAATCTACATCAATTAACCCATAATGTTGCAAAATAGATCCCAAGTATCTAAAAGAATTTCTCTTTTGAATATTATGGTCTCCAATCTTCATCTCCATTCCTCCACCATTGCTTCAATCAAAAGTGCACTCTATATATTCAGTATTAGCCTTACTTATATGAAATCCTTAAGTCTCCAATGCATGTCTCCAAACCTCAAGGTTCTCATTTACTCCATCCCTAGTCTCATCAATCAACACAATATCATCAATGAATAACATACAAAAAGGTATCGCATCCTGAATGTGACTGGTCAACTCGTTCAAAGTAAAAGGAAATGGACTCAAAATTGCACCTTAATGCAGACCAATGTTGATATCAAAATAGACAGTCTTCCCAGATTGTATCCTTATACAAGATGAAGACCTATCATGCATATCCTTTATGAGCTTAATGTACAAGGCATATACTTGTTACCTCTCCAAAAACTCTCCACAATATCTCCCATGGGAAAGAATCATAAGCCTTCTCCAAATCAATAAAAATCATATAGAGGTTCTTCCTTTTAATGCTATAAATCTCCATTTCTCTCCTCGACAAGTTGATGACTTCAATAGTTGAGCGACCTGACAAGAATCCGAATTGGTTTCTTTTACTTTGGAAACTTGTCTCAACCTTCTTTCGATCACATGTTCCCAAATTTTCATAGTGTGACTAATTAGCTTGATACCTCTGTAATGTGAACAATTTTGAATATCTCTATTGTTTTTATAAAGAGGCACTACGATGCTTCTCCTCCAATCTTTAGGTATTTTCTTGTTTTGCCAAATAACATTGAATAAATTTATAAGTCAAGTCAAACCACACTCACCTAAAATTCTTCATACTTCTACAGGAATGTCATAAGGTCCTACACCTTTCCCAGGTCTCATAACCTTCAAAGCATCCTCTGCTTCCTTCCTCTAGATTCCTATATATCTTGCATGATTCAAGTAACTTTCACTACTATCTAGATCTCCCAAAGTGATTTATCTATTCCCTTCCTCGATGAAAAGCTTATGAAAATGTTGCTTCCATTTAGTCTCTATATTCTTCTAAGTAACAAGCATGTGATCATCCTCATTTGTAATGCATCTCACTTGAGAAAGGTCTTTGATCTTTCTTTTTCTTGCTTTAGACAACCTGAATATATCCTTCTGGCCCTCCTTAGAGTCAATATTTTTGTATAAACCATCATAAGATTTTTACTTAGCTTCTCTTACAACATTCTTTGCTTCCTTCTTCGCTATTTTGTAGTTTATGACATTTTCATATGTTCTATCATTAGACGACATAGCTTTAAATCACGCTTTTTTAATTTTGAGCTTCTCTTGCACCCCTCCACTCCACCACCAAGCCTCCTTTTGGCCTAGAACTCCTTCCTTTGACTCGTCTAACATATCTTTGTCTACCCTTAGGATACAAGATGTTATTTCCTCTCACATCTCATTTGCACTTCCGTTACAATCCCAACATAAGTCTTCTAAAACCTTCTTCCTGAAGCTTGATTGCTTTAATTAAATATTACACCATCTAGTTCTAGTGATCTTGGAAAGTCGTCTTTTCTTTACCGGCTCTTTTAATTGCACATCCATGACTAGCAAGCAATATTGGGTTGTCAAACTCTCTCTTGAGATTACGTTGTAGTCTTTACAACACAACCGATCTATTCTCCTCAACGTAAAGTAATCTATCTTTGTTCTAATCGGGACACTCTTATAAGTAATTAAATGCTCCTCCCTCCTCTTGAAGAGAGTGTTTGCTATGAAAAGATCATAAGTCATTACAAAATTCAAAATGAATTTTCCTTCTTCATTTCTAACCCCGAAGCCATGGCCTCCATGAACACTAGCATAACATGAAACATCCTTTTCCACATGTCCATTAAGATCTCTACCTAGGAAAATTATCTCTCTTTGTGTGATTCCTTGCATAATTGTATCCAAATCTTCCCAAAAAGCTTGTTTAGTCCTTTCATCTATACCAATTTGTGGTGCATAAATTGAGATGATATTAAGAATTTCTTCTTCAAGCGCAAACTTTAGCAATATAATTTGATCCTCCATTCTTTGCACCTCAACCACACAATCTTTCAAATTCTTATGAACAACCGCTCCAACATCATTTTCCTTATCTTTACGAGAATACCAAAATCCAAAGCATGTCTTCTCGATCTCTCTGGATTTCTCTTCAATCCATTTTATCTTTTGGAGATAAAGTATCTTAATCTTCCTTCTATCCATCTTATCTACTAGCTCCATCGATTTGCCAGTCAAAATGCCAATATTCCAACTACGTATCTGCAACTTCCTTTGCAACCTCATTTGGACTAACTTCTTTACTCGGATGAGTCTAACATATGAGAACCCTTACAAATTTTGGACTGCATTCAGATGGCGATGCAACAGAACTAGCTTATTTACTTACATATGTTCCTCATGCGAGAACCCTTGGAAATTTTGAACTACATCTGGGTAGCGATGTATCCACCCATGCCAACTTCTCATTGCATTCGTGCGATGCAACGCTCGCTAGTAGAGAACGCCCCAATGAAATATAAATATTTGCTTAAATCTATGTTGAAAAGATCTGAACTATTTTGAGATGAAGAACACTATTTAAGAATTTGTCTCTCTTGCTAGTTTTTGTGTACGTAAGGCACAAACATCCTCAATTTACCCAAGCTTGGGACTCACCATGGTTGAGTTAAAAAAATTAAAATAAAAAAGAGGATGTTGATGTCATGATGATGTTAGTTGCTTGATGAATCTCCATTTCATCACCTTTATTCTTTCATTTTGGCCATAAATCCCAAGCTAAATTCATATATATATATATATCATTAATTTATCGAAATAAACAATTTATGAATTGCACAAAATACTATATAAAATACTATATATATTTATGCTATTTAATTTCAAAATAAAAGAATAAAAAAAGAAATGAAGTGTCAAAGATATTGAGTATCCCTAGTCCTCGAGACCCATTCATCATGATGACTTAATCGACAAGGAATAAAGTAGGGGGAGATAGGGCATAGAAACTGTACAGAGAATACACAGAAAGTCACACACAAAACCCTAATTTAATTGCCCAAATATTTGCATTTTGGGACCTATGTTATTTAATTATTTTTATACATAAAATAATAAAATCCACTATATGAACATTGTAGATAAAAATACAAAGAAAATAAAAAAAATGAGTTCACAGAAAAATAATGCACAGTGTGACCGAGACGCAATAAATAAAAAGCCAGAATAAAAACTTCATACATACATACATACATACATACATACATACATACATACATACATACATACATACATATATATATGAGGTAAATGGGGCTGCCCCTAGGGAGTAGCCAACTTGGCTACTCCCACCCCTATTTTTCCCTAATTTTTTTATTTTTTTGGAAAATAAAAATTTGTATATTCATCATTATATCCCTCTCACATTCTATTAAAATTTCGTCAGAAACAGAGACTCCTACGGCCTCCATCGAAACATGGTCGATTTAAAAAATCCTGCGACCGTTAAAAAATGACGTCTGGATGGAGGGCTTAGGAGTCTCTGTTTCTGACGAAATTTTAATAGAATGTGAGAGGGATATAATGATGAATGTACAAATTTTTATTTTTCAAAAAAATAAAAAAATAGGGAAAATAGGGGTGAGAGTAGCCAAGTTGGCTACTCCCTGGGGGCAGCCCCATTTCACCCTATATATATATATCCCTTTCTTACTGTATAAAAATTGAACAAAATAACCTTTAATTTTATATAACTTTTGTTTCATTCCATTCGGAGTTAAAATGCAAAAGTTGGCTTTTAGACCCTCATTCTGCAATATACTTGTATATTATATTAAATATATTTATTATTTACTTTTTTGAATTTTTAATTTTATAAAATTGTAAATATTATTTGAATAATAAACCCATAATTAAAATGAAGTAAAATAATTAAAATAAATCAATTGATCTTATACAAGATGAAGTATACCTATATATACCTATAAAAAATATATACATCATTAATTATGTAAATAAATTCATAAAATTTAAAAATAATTAAATATGTAATTAAATAAATAAAAAATATAAAATACTTGTAAGTATTAATAAAATATAAAATACAAATTAAATATCAAATACTCAAAATACATGTATTTTTACCTATACTTATACATGTAAATAGCAACTTACAATAAATGACCTTGAAAATAATATATATATATATATATAATACTATATAAAATTATTAATTTTTTATTTTATGACCAAAAATTAATTAATTCAACTTATATTTTTTATGAATTTACAAACCTTTTCTATTTATCTTTTTCCTGGTTGGTCCACGTGGACCAACCAGAGCCCTTCAAACATTGACTACAGGTCCACTATCCTGTCTAACCCGCAGCCTCTGTCAGACTCACATGAACCCCCAACTTCACCCATTTTCCCTGCTTCGCTCACAACCCCCTCCTCTTCGATCTCTCCACTTTTGTGCATCCCCCATGTCTGTCCTCCACGTCGACATCTCCATCTCACACCATCGTGCCTCAAAGTTCGTCATTCATCGGCCTATAAATGACCGTCAAGATCTGATTCTTTGCCTTTAATCCCCTTTTAAGCTCTCTTAGCCCCTCAGATTGTGTGCATCAGAGATATCTTGGTGACAGGAAGCGTCTCCATTGATTTGCAGCGTGGAGGAGAAGGATTTGGGTGTGGTCCAGACCGTCGATGGAGCCACCTCCGGTAGGTTCTGCCTCTCTGGTAATATCTATATGACCCACCATACACCACTGATCTCAGCTCCGTGCGAGTAGTAGCCTCTCTAAGAGGGTGAGTGAATACCCCTACTCTCATACCAGATTGAGGCCCCTTTGTTGTGTTTCTAGGTTATTTTCTATATTAGGTTTCGATTATGTAGTTTAACTTTAGTAATTAGCTATAGTTTTAGGTATATTTCTAAGAATTTCATATGCTTGGAACTCGATCTCTAGGACTAAATATCCTTTATTCGACTTGTATCTCAACTCGTACGCAACCCCTCTTCGTTCCTCAACATGTTCTTCATCTTTCGCCTCATAAACCACCCTCAATTCTACAAGAATCAAGGCTCGACGGAGCTCTTCTTCTTCTGTTACATCGTATCTCATCGCATCCATCCATCTACGTTGCAATCAACTGCATTTTTGGACTGAGATGACTCATCTCGAGCCACTGAATGTTTTTTGCGGGTTTGGGCCTTCAAAGAGCACATGCGACGTTGAATCAAGTTGTCCCTTGAGCTCCAGGTTCCATTTGAGGGGACCTGGAAACTATCTGATACCACTTGCAGATGCGGAGGGACACCACCGAGCTGTTGGACCTCTTAGCATGAAGAATTGACGTCGAAGGAGGGTGTAATCAAGGAACATAGCAACACTGGTGCTTTGTTCTTTATGTTCATCCAATAACCTCAGTGGCATTAGATCAAAGACATGGCCCAGATCTAATCTGGGTCGTTGAAGGCAAAAAGAATCGAAGCCCTTCCCTGTCGTGCGATCGACTTAAGTGACGCGATGTGGCATGTTCCTAGCTTCTCATCCCTGTACACGTGGTGGGTAAATTGCATGATCCCCCTCTACTTTTTTGTAATTATTAATTAGCTTTGTAAATATTTAATTAAGAACAAAACTTTGTGGTATAATTGCAATAAGCCCTCATATCTTTTGTATATTACAAGAAGTCCATCTCCAACTCAGCCCTCGTGACCCCCCACGTGAGTGGGGTAATTTGCTTGTATACCCTTGTAGCTTTGTGTATTTCATTTTAATATATAAAAATCCTATTAACGTTCAAAGTATTAGTGTTTTTGCATGCACCCCCTATCCTTAATTATATTGCATAAATGCCCCTACTAGCTTGATTTATTTCTATTATTGCTTTTCTATTTCCAAAAATAACAACCGTGCTCGCAAAAATCATGAAAAAAGAGGATTATGTGCCTGATTTATTGCTTGTTCAAGCGATATATTTTGTTTTGGATTTTTCATGTAATTCCCATTTATTCAAAATAAAAAAGAACACATCCATACCCTATTTTCCTTGGAAATATAAAAAAATATAAAACCCTAACTAAAAATTTCAAAAAAAAATACATTGTGCTCATTACCCTATTTTATTATTACAACCAAATATCACAAAAATTTATCAAAAGAGACTCCAAAAATTAACAAAACCATGCCAACTCTAAAAAAATGTCAAATATATTCGAAACCCAAAAAAAAATAATTTATGCTCTATATTTTTATATATGCTATTATATATATATATATTAGTTTTGAGAGATTTTGAATCTATTTAGTATTTTTAAATCTCAAGACAATTCAACCTATTTATTAAGTCCCTTATTTGGTATATTTTTTACATTAAAAATACCTAATTTAGCAAAAAATACTAAAAAATCACAAAAACAGAAAAAAATAAAACACACAAACATATTTATTTGGTAATTTTTTACTATTTATGGATCTGTTTATTAATACATTACCCTATATTGTATTATATACCCATATATAATTATATATAATTAATATTATTATTAATTATTATAAATATCTCATAAATATTTTTATAATCTTTAAAAATTAAAAAGGACTCTTCTTTTGATATTTTTTATCTTTTGTATATTTATTATATTTATTATATATTACTATATTATAAATATTACATTATATACATATATAGTGATATACATTCTTTGTTATATAGTAAATATAAAAATAAATTAAAAATCAGAAATTTAAAAAATAAAAATTATAAAAAATGTAGAAAATATATATAATAAAAATATTTTGAAAAACTTAAAAAACCATGAAAATATTAATTAATTTAGTGAGTAAATGGTGTACAACTCTACATTGTTGTATATTCATTATTTATTTATATATAATAATCCATGCTACACCGACTTGTTCCATGAGTTCGACAACCTACATGTTTGTCTGTTATACACACATTTATGATTGGGTTATAATAAATTTTGATCCACGTTCACACCTGCTTTGGATTGGTTAATTATTTGTGTGGGTTAATTATTGATTTGATCGTTGATTCTTCGAGAGTTATCATCACAAAAATTGTTGATCCCGCCTTGTGTGGACCACAAGACAGTCCCTCGCATATTCTCATATATTTCAAATGGTGTCATTGCTGGGGAGCAACGGAGTCTCATTTTGTACATTACACTGCTTAGTTCTCTTTTTATTTTCTGATTTCTATTTTTGATAAGTATTTGACTAATCTGACCACTTGTTTCTTTGTTGATCTTTCTTGCGAAGGATTGTGTGGTGAAGACTGCTTCTTAGGAGGTGGACGCACCTGAGCTGCGAGGAGGTTGGCACTTACACTTGTGAACCAACCAGAAGAGAGCAAGAGAGAGGAGAAGAGAGAAGGAGAAGAGAGAACTGTACGATTTTTATTTTATTTTTGGAGAGAGAGATTTTTATTTTATTTTTGCAAATTAAATTATAATAATTTTGGACACTGGACACTTCCACTTCATGAGATCCATTCCCTGAGTTTCTGTTCACCTAGGGGCCTTGTCGTATTTTTTGTCGTTTTCATCGCCTTTCTTTTCTTTGTTTCACACGTTTGAGTTTTCCGCTTTTCTTTTTATTTGTTTTTTGTGATTGACCCCCTAAATTTAAGATTTCTTGATTCGGTAAATTAGGTCCAAAGCCTAAATAGAAGCATGCACCTATAGTCTCTTATGCTTGGATCTAGTCAAAAATTAATTGTTAATTTCTTGATTTTGGAATCACGATCCGTGAGAGACTCCACACATTTCTTTTTGGACTCGTTGTGGCAGGGGCCGAGGAGTTTCCAAGATCTAACAATTGAATCCATTTTTGAGTGATTAGAATCTTATTCTTCCCAATAATAGCAATTCCTATTTAAGACGCTTTATCGCTTTGCATACTGCACATGTAGTGTAGATATTTAAAAAATCATTTTCCTATCCCGCATGGAGAGAGCTGGGAAGCGTTGTAAGTCACCTTACTTTGCATGCACCATTTGATACGAGAGTAAGATTTCCACTCTAGTATCCACTTGTATTGCTTTTCCACCTTCTCCCCATGTTTTTATATCACTTAGGACCAAAAAGAAAATTAAAAAAATCATTAGATGCTTTGTTTGAAAATATTCAAAAAATTGTAAATCCAAAAACTAAAACAAAGGGACTGCTAGTAAAACTTTGACCTTAATTAAAATTCTTAACGGACATCTTTGTTTTGGGTTCATAAAGCCCTCCTTGCTTTCAGGTACATTCTATACTAGGTGAGGCATGACCCCCTAAGGATTAGAGCCTAAAACCCGATCTATGTAAGCCATGATTATCACCTAGGTTGGCAAAGTATTGGCGCTTCTATCGTATGTGGGTGAGTAGGGCCTTGTTGATGACAGTGTTCCCACGTTGTGTGGAGCATCATACTTGATATGAAGTATTGAGCATAGGCCATGCCTTCACGGGGGTGTCTGTCTCATTGTCCTGCAGCCGAGTACCTCGCTTGCAAAGGAAGTATTAGTTTTGCATGTTGGCTTCCTTTCTCTATTCTTTGGTTGATTAAACACTCAGGTACGAGATCAAGGACATCAAAGTGCGCAAATCTAAGGTTACAAAGGAGGTGGAAGAAGTACGGGGTACTTTCCTGATAATACACACACTCCTATAAGGAAAGCGCTCATAAGGACTTGTTATAAAATTTTGCCTGCAAAACAAAAATAAAATTAAAAAGATAAAAATAGTCGAACTCTTACGGCTTCACTTGTGTTGAGTTGGTGAACATAAAACTTGTTTGGTGTTTGTTTGATTTACTTTAAGTTCAAAGATCAGTCCCGCACTTTTTATGCCTTTTTCTTTCATCTATTTTATTCCTCATTTGACCCCTGCTCACTTTGAGCCTTCTATTGTTTTGCACTCCACTTATTCATTATTTGAAACCATGTCCTTCATCCATTCCTGATCTCCCTCCTCATCTTTGAGATATCGACTCATGGATGGCTTAGTCAGGACTCAACAAATACTAACATCGATTACATGCACTCACCTTATCAATAATTTGGGGTGATTCCTGCGATCATAATTGGGACTCGGCAAACCGCTCTCCAGACTCCTGCCTTCTTCAACAATCCAGGATCACTCTTGTCCCAAATTTTTCCCTTTTGGATGGCAATTGATTTCACTCCTTATACATATCCATCCTTAATGAAATTTTGTGTTGACCTTAACATAGAACAATTCTCTACATATGGTGCTTCAATACAGACTAATTGGGGTATCGTTCCATGTGTAGATCACAAGCCCAATCTAGAACTAGAAATTCTCTCATATTTAGATTTAGATAAATAAATGGCTCCAATTGGAAAGGGAAGGGATCTCAACATCCAAATCCGCAAACAAGCCAATAGCCAAATCAGAATGCAGTGAATGCCTAGCTTTTTACCTCTATTCAGGTGGTTCAGCAGCAACTCACCGACCAGGCATTAGCCTAGGTCACCTTCCAAGATATGCTCAATGATCTAAGGAGAAGGAGGGACAACCCAGGAGGAGGAGGAGGAGGAGAGGAAGAGAGAGAAGATGGAGTCGGTGGAGGTTAGACAAATGAGCGAAGAGAGTGGCCCAAGACTATGCTCAACGAGACCTACAATCCTAGAGCAGGATAGATGATCGAGTGGATCCAGATTCTAGTGGTCCATGCACATTTCGAGTTGAAGCCTCAGCTCTTAGTGCTTCTTCCCACCTTCCAAGGGAATGCTAATGAAGAACCTTATATTCATCTACAACAGTTCGCTCGCATCTGTGGTACAAGTCACTACCCTAACATACCATAGTGTAGTCAAAATAATGGCGTTTCCATTCAGCCTTCAGGATAAGGCGCTTCATTGGATCAACCATCTGGGAAAGTCTTTACAACTTGGGAGGATCTCAAGTCAGCCTTCTTGCATAAATTTTACCCTCTTGGTCAGCTCAACCAGATGCGATCCAAAATAGCCAACTTCTCCCAAGACACTCATGAGACTATTCATGAGGCTTGGGAGCGGTTCACAGATTTGCAAGAGAAGTGTCCCATCATGATACTCCTCGGACCAGCCTAGTGAAGAACCACGAAAAATCTCAGTTAATTACGTGGAATTAACATTACTTTCGTTCGTTTCATAAAGGCAATTCATGATTGATCAAAAACCGCAATTTTAATTATTAGCTCAATTAAAGTGAGCAGTCAACTTTTTTTATTTGGTAAGTTCAAGGTTGAACTCAGGAGGGAAATTGTCTCCATAGGTAGATTTTTGATCGATCTCGAGGTTAGGTTTTCAAAGAGACATTTTTTGGTATTTTTAAATGCGACAAAAGAATTGAATGCAAATTTGGTAAAGTTCATGGACTAAGCTGCAATTTTCACTCAAACAATATCCAAAAATTATGAAACTTGGCTAGAATGTGAAATGTTATGAAATTAGGATAGTCTAATATTTTGGAATTTATGGATGCGAAATAAAAATTTTATGAATTTATAAATGCGGATAGTGAGATTTTCAATAATTAATTGTAATAAATAATAAATATACTTATTTTTAGGAAATAAAATTATATAAGATATATCACTAGGTGATCTATCTCAAAGAAATCCTAAATCCTAAAAATGTTGAATTGAGTACTTATTAAAAACTAATTACTCAAATAAAAAATGATTTTTATGGAGCAAAATATGTTGCAAATGAAATTCTTTTTGGGTATAATGTAAATAACAATTAATTCTACAATCCATGAAATTTTGGCAAATTTTGGATTATGATTAATTAATTATGAATTTTCGAGTGGTAATTGGGCAAAACATGCAAAAATTTCATAAGAATAATAATTATGAATTAACCATATATAATAAAAATATGATGAGCATACTACAATGTAGAAAATTGATTCTAGAATAATGTGTGATTTTTAGAATAATAAAATGATGCAATAAATAGACTAAAAATAAAATAACAAGTTAAGGTCATATCTACAATTATTACAATAAGGAGAATGAAGAAACAAATGTAGAGAAGGGACTGAAACGTAATTACCTAAACCCTGGAGGGGGATAACGCAAAATTCCCAAGGTCTACATTCTCGTCATGTGGTCCTCCTATACAGGGATGTAGGTACGATTGATTGAACTACGGGGAGCCTCAGTGCAAGTATACCTTGGTGTCACTATGATGCACGTGAGCTTCAGTAGGCGGGACTTAGTGCAAAAGGCTGAAAGTTCGGGGAGCGCTCCGCAAATTTCCTCCGTCCTCATGTGCTCTGCATGTGAAGTAGGAATGAGGATAAGGGGGTTGTCGATGTACGATGGATGTGCAGTGTGTCGAGGGCTTGACCGCTATACCATCGAGCGGTGGAACGTCCTTCCTGAAAGCGCGGTTGAGGCGCTAGGCCGTGTGGTTGACGGAGGGCGAAGACTGGTCGACTCTTGATCGGGGATCGGTGGCGTGTGGGCTGCTCTATGAAGGAGGTGGTTTCTCTGCGTACGGTGATATGGAGATAAAATGGGGTCGGTCAGATTACTCTGCTTTCTCAATCTCAAACCAGGAATGGGTTGAAGAAGGTCTTGTTGTGTTACTGCTCCATCTTTCTTGCTCGAGTACCTGATGACGAAGAGGAAGGGGTCTGGATCTCTACTACCTCGATGACCTGCACTTGAACAGAGTGTGCTTTTACAGGAGGTCGATGGAGTGTGCCCTGAGGATTGTGGAGCCAAGAAGGAGGAGTCCCTCGCGATGGGTGGCGTAGATGGAGTAGCGAGCTTCTGCAGGTGAGGAGGCACAGGGGCGAAGTTCCTGGAGGGTGGCCTGGAGCAGCCGATACATGACTGCAGGTTGGTGGAGCGGAAGGCGGAGCGAGTCACGGTGGAAGTCGGTGAAGCTTGGAGGTGTTGTGGCGAAGTTAGTTGATCCTTTATGGTGGAGGTTGGCGGAGGAAGATATGAAACAAAATATTGAGTGGAAACAGGGAAGAAGAAAAAAAGGTAGTAGCCGCCTAAATAGAGGGGATAGATTCTCCTAGGTTTGGAGACTTGTCGTCTCTTCTATTGTCATTGCCTCGATCGTATCGGCGGAAGCATGGGAGGCTCTGATATTGATATCTCCATGATGAATCGTGGCCACGATGACGCAGCCACCGTCACCAGTCGTGCCTTGAGCTGCTCCTAGATATGGTGAATATCTCCTCGGGGACGAGAGTGGATGGTTTTATAAGAGGAAGAGAATCGTAGAGGGTTTCAACAGAGATGAAGGAGGTTGTTGCGGAGAGGTGGTAAGTACGGAGGAAGTTGTGGGAGGTTGGCGTAGTAGGAGGGCCCATGCATTGACTGGGAGGAAGGAGACCTCATGTGACACGCATGTGAGGGGGAAGGAAGGGGGAGAAAGCCTCGCATGCATGACACGTGTACGTGTGTGTGTGTTTTATTATTTTTTTTTATTTTTTTTAAAAAATGAAAAAATAAGGATAAAAGTGAGTGACATATGGCGGCTCTAGGAGCTGCCACGTGTCATCTCCAGATAAATTAGAAAATAAAATAAGAATATAAATATAAAATAAAAAGCAAATGACCTCAGATCGAAAAGTTTCTTCATGAAAGTTGCTCATATTGACAAGATCTACAACTTTTATGAAGAGATCAAAAGCGAAAGAAGTCATATTACAAAGTGTACATATATTTGGTTTTGTAATTTTTTATGGTTTTTAGAAAATTAAGAAAAATTATGATAAAATAAAATACATATATTTACACATTAATATATTTTTAATAAAATTTCCATAAAATAATATAAATGAAAAAGAAATAAAATAAAATGAGTTTTTACATAAAATATCAAGTCAAAAACCGCTAAAACACAAAATGGGTAAAAGAGACCCAAAATCCAACTTTCAAATGACATCTGATTTTTATGAAAATGGTCTTGTTTTGGAGGTCTTTGAATATATATATATATATATATATATATATATATATAGGGTCATATGTGGCTGCCCCCTAGGGGCAGCCAACATGGCTGCCCCCGCCTTATTTGGGCAAAATTTTTTATTTTTTTTGAAAAATAATACCATTTACATTCATCCCTATATCCCTCCTATATACCATTCGAATTTCGTCAAAAACAGAGACTCCTACGGCCTCCATCCGGACAGTAATTTTTTAACGGTAACAGGATTTTTTTAAATCGATACCATCGAGATGGAGGCCGTAGGAGTCTCTGTTTCTGACGAAATTCGAATGGCATGTAGGAGGGATATATGGATGAATATACATGGTTTTATTTTTCAAAAAAAATAAAAAAAACGCCGAAAAATGGGGCGGGGGCAGCCATGTTGGCTGCCCCCGGGGGGCAGCCCCATTTTTTCCATATATATATATATATATATATATATATATATATATATATATATATATATATATATTACTTTAAAAGTGAGTACACCTAAATGGACATTGTATGAGGAAGATATATATGTTTTAGTCTATCTATTTTGAAATTAGGGTTTTGTCTCACGAGCCAATTATTTGAGTTAGCAATTTTTTTGCTTTTTCCCTTTAATCTTGTTAGTAATATGTACACAATAAATGTGGTTTGATGTCAACTGGAGTTAGCATGATTTAATTAAAAATGCATGAAGATGATTATGAATGCAATTATGAGTGCTATGAAAATATTAATTCTAAGTACATGAATGGTAAAAATGCAAAATAACTGATGAAATGCGCCTAATTACTCCGGAACGAAGCACTACTTTCATCTTTTAGTGTGATGAATCACAGATTCGTCAAACCCCTATGCTTAAACCTTGCTCGTCCCCGAGCAACTAAAAGAAATGCAAAAGTGAAATGATTTTGGGTTCCATACCAAGGTCATGAACAAAAGGTGAAAATGGAGCTAGAATCGACCTTTAGATTAATATTGTGGTGGAACTTCTGTGAGAATTAGGGTTTTGAAATCAACAGCTCTCGAGTTGTACATATCGTTATAATAGTTCCGGCTCAGAAGTCATCTTAGATCAATCCTTCTCCCAAAGCATATCCAATGAACATTGAACCATTGTGTCATGTGTGTGAAAGGTTTTAGCTCTTCCCATCAAGAATGCCAGACTACCATGCAAACCTCTCCCCCAATAACTTGTCCTTGGGGAGTCAGGTATTTTCTTCTAAGGTATGTCACGATGTGTTCATAGTCGAAAAGGGGGAGAAATGAGAAGAAGGAAAAAATAACTGGAGGGTGACCGGAGTAGTCACCTCTCCTTGTGAAACCGGCCAGTTTAGCCAAGTCTCCACCAAGATCTACGGGATTTCTTGAAGATTGGACCTTTTTCGTCAAATATTTATTTGGTAATTGGCTTATTTTTGGTATGGATTTTTGGTAAGTATGCATGGATCTTTTTGTGCCCATACAGATATGGAATCTTTTTTACGTATATTTTTTGAGTCTTAGAAAAAAATTTGCCTAGCCGTTCATTGATGAATCCCCATTCATCATTCTTTATTCCTTTATTTTAGCTCGAAATCTTTGCAAAACACCATGTACTTATTTGTAAATATAATAAATTGTCAAAATGAATGCTTCATGTAAATAGCCATAATTAGCATGTTTTTTGCACAAAAATAAAGGAATAAAGAATTAAATAAAAAGAGGGAAATACTTAGAATAAATATTGAGTGACCTGAACCCAAGGGAAGGCCAATCATTAGCTTGACCGCAAAATAAAACAAGTAGAGAGAGATAGGGCTATTCATCTATGTACAGATATTCCCCCTCTTATGTATATATTTTATTTTCATAAAATAAAAATATGTATGTGTTTCTCAAAATTTGTATATATTTATAAAAATAAAATAAAAAAAGAAAAATTAAAAACAAAAATAAATAATTTCTCTCTCCTCAGTGTAAATATAACATGTATATAAGAATAAAAGAACTATTTATTTTACCCTTGTAAATACATATAAAAAATTAAAAAAAAATTTATATCCCATATTTTATGTTGTAAATAAATAAAATATAAAATGGGGATAATTGTGCAAAAATAAGCAAATAAAAATATAAATAAAAAATACTTAGGCATTTTATCTATATATAATAATATCCTGTGTATATACACTAATTTATTTTTCAAATAAATAAATAAATATCACTAAAAATTAATTTGAAAAATAATAAACGTTTTTCATGTTGTAAATATTTTTAAATAAAATCATTTACTATTTTAAAATAAATTTCTAAATAATTTCGGGAAGGAATTTTCTGATTGGTCCACGGGGGATTGTTGACCCCCGGTCAACTCCCCCCTGGACCACATTCTCGCGGATCCACGTGCCAACCCGATTTCACCCAATTATACTGGATTGATCCGATCGTCATTCACCCAAACCCCGAGCCTCGATTGTTGCTCGACTATCCGAGATACACGCCTAATCATTTCCCTAGGGGTCCGTGCACCGACGAGCATGCCCGACTCCGATCTTCCCGGACCCCTAGCACTATATAGCTTCGCCTCCTTCCGCCATTTCACCCACTTTCGGCCACTATCTTCGACTCCCAAGACCTCCACCTTCTTGCCTTGAGTGACAACAAGCTCTGGGAGGTGTCGCAGTGAGGATAGAGGCGCCCTAGCCCTAGGTCCGCCATCAACGAGCTCGAGCCTCTTAAGGCGTCACTCCATTGAGGTGACGATCCTAGGAGACTCGACATCTCCCCCACAGACGCTTTCGATCGTCAGATACCCTCTTCAGATTGTAGTGCAGCTTCCATTCCCGATTTTAGGTTTTGTGCCGCTGGTTGATTCTGGCCAATCCACACTGCTCCGACCACCCATCTCTCCATCCGACCATTCGATCATACCCACGAGACTTCTCCGCACCTTCTATGCCCCTCCGATCATCTTGGTTCGCCCCGGAACCAAGACTTAGGTCCTCCTCTGCCGCTGCTCACCGGAGGACCACGTAGCGCCTCATCCGATCACCCCCTTCGCCCGCTAACGGGTCGAGGCAGTTTTCCCTCGACCCCTCTTGCTTCCTGTGCAGGTATCGAAGCTTAAGAGCCTCATCTGGAGGCTCGACTGTTCATGCACAGAAGCTCCAGGTGCTCGTCATCGCCGGGGACCCTCCAGGTCCTCCCGGTCCCATTGGAGTATACCATTCGCTGCGGAGCATCGCCAACATCGATTTCCCCATCCTAGCAGCATTTGAGGAGGACATCATCGCGTGTATTGGCCTAGCGAACCTCGCCGGGGAACTGTTCTTCCAGGAGCCTCTGTCGACGTCGATCGAGCACCCACGCACCAGATAAGATTGTAGCCGTTCATCTGAGGAAGGCTCCTGACCGTCAATCCATCTGAGGATCAGATCCGTGTCGTCCATCGCGAAGAGGCGTCCACGTGTCACAGCCGTTCGATCTGGCAAGGACGCCCATCAGTCGTCGGATCATAATAATGGGGTAATATAACTTAGGCCCTGTCCTTTTCACATTTATAATTTAGTCTTGTAAATACTTACAGTAGCTGTTTTTATTTTAGGTAATTTGCACTTTGGACCTGGTAGTTTTAGATATTGCATTTTTGTCCCTCTGTATGTGGTGCACGTGCTTTGACACGTGAGTTTTTGGACAAATTGCATGTATAGGCCTGGACTTTCTTGATGTTATTATTTGATCTGTGATAAATAGGAATGACATTTTAGTCCCTCTAATTGTGAAACACGTGCGTGCCTCATGCCCATCTGGGCTTTTTGCGACTTTCGTCCTACAGTTTTAATGCGTGTCACCATTTGGCCCTGAAAGTTATTTTTCTTGCGTTTAGGTCTTTGTGTGTTGTCTGCTTTCTAGTGGTTGAATAAAATATCAAATTAACTCCAAATTTGGTGAAATTTGGACATGTTGCTCCTACCATTGTGTAAAAATTTCACTATTTTTTTGGGAAATTTTTATTACTATTTGCTATTTTTAAAAAATCAAAACTTCTATTTTTTCTACTGTTAGAAATATAAAATCAACTAAAAATATTTGAAACCCCCAAAAATTCCAAAAAAAATTACTTACTGTTTGTTTGTGTGTTTTCTACTTTATTCCAATTTTCACTTCACTTCGATTTATAAAACACCTAAAAATTATAAAATCCTAAAAACCTTATAAAAATTATTAAGAATTCTATAAAATTCAAAAAAATGCAATTTTTGTTCCTGTAGCTTAGTTTTCATTTCTAGTTTTCATAAAAATTGTCTCCAGATTTTATTAGGTTATTTATCTATTTTTAAATAATCTTTCAAATTTGGTTGCACATTAGTTCTTTGATTTTGCCTTTTTCTATTTTTATAAAATTAACAAAAAAATAAAATTCTGAGAAAATGACCAAAAACACTTAAAAATATATAAAATACAAAAATAATTTAATTTTAATTTTCTGGATTGTCTTTGTGTGTTGAATAAATTGTTGTTTGAGCTCTTTTTGCCTTGTTTTGTATTTTCTTCATAATATAAAAACACAAAAAAAGATTAAAAACCCCGAAAAATCCACCAAAAATATTTTACTCTTTTATTCATTTTCTGACTACTTCGTAGGCCACTTGGCCAATCCGTGTTCCTTGTGTTAGACCCTGGTCGCTATACCAGGTTAAATAAATAGCGAGACTGATATTCGATTTTTACTGATTACTTGTATTTGGTGGTCTGATTTTTTTTGTTGAGTCCGATCTTTGAGATCTGGGTCGCAACGACCCTTGATTGATTTTATCTTCCTCCGGATTTTGGGGGATTTTCGGTCATCAGAATGGCACTATTGCTGGGGAGCACGGCTTACTATTCCCTTGATTTTTCGCGGTTTTCTTTTTTCCGGCTTTTTATCCATAGTTGTATATATATTTCTCTCTGATTTTCTTGGCATATTTTTATAATAATTGTGTCTGATACATTTTTGTTTATTTTCTTGCGAGGGCCCGAGGACCAAGGTGGCTTTTTCGGAAGTTGATGCAACCGCGGGTGTCGGAGGTGGCTCTTTCTGCATAGAGTCGCAAGAGAGCGTGAGGAGCCGAGCAGGAGTGCAGGATCCGCACGAAGAGCCATGCAAATAATCGTAGCTTGGCGTAAATAGCCATAGTTGTAGTATAGTTTATATTTCTGCAGACTTTTATTATTGTAATAATACAGGGACTTGGACTAGGACTATGGTGATACCGGGGTCTGTTTCGCCGAGCACCGGTGTGCTCGGGGGACCTCACCACGTTTTCGTCGGTTTTAGTTTTCTCGCCTTTATTTTATTAACTGCCTATCTGATTTACGTGGTTTTGTCCTTAGCTTAGGATTTTCTCTTGATTATCTGCATGTTCCTATTAGATCATAATTGGACCTAATTAATTAATTCACAAGAAAAAGATGGATTACATAGGCTCTAGTCCGCGTGCCTTGAGGAGTCACATACAGCGCTGGCAGGATCCGTTGTGGCGGAAAAAAGGGAAGGAAGGCAAAAGCAAGGTGCGTCATTAGAGGTTGCCGAACGAGAGCGGAGGCTGCAGGGAGAAGGTATTATCATCAAAGAAATCAAGGATAAGCCCAAAACCAGCGAGCATTTTGAACAACATATTTCATATTATTTAACAACATCTTTATATAGAAAGAAAATATAGAATTTCTTTATCAAATATATAGTAGAAGTATAGATAGACGTAGTGCGAACTTCTTTATTGCTGCTGCTATTCCGGATTTAGGTTTGAGTACCCGGCTACTGTGCTTCATGTGTAGAAATTGCTCTATTTAAGGCAGGTTTCTCGTGCATCATATAGGTAGTTTACTTTCTGTCTTTACTTTTATGCGTGGATCATTTTGCATGTAGACTGTTGGAGTCAGGTACGCATCTTTTACTCTTCATCCATCATTGATTTCTTTGCGTATTGGATTTTTCGTCTTCTCTTCCCTTTTTTCGGACTTAAATAACCAGGAGAACCGAAAAATTCGTTAGACGTTGTTTGCTTGAAAAATACATAAAAAGAAAAACTATAAAATTGGGACTGCTAAACACACTTGACCCTAAAAGATACCTCACCTAAAAATTTGTCTTGGGGAGAGCAACACCCTCCTTGTCTAGTTTGGATGAGCGAGAGAGCGACCCGCACACTAGGCTAGAGCCATACCCGATTTTCGATGAGACTACCGGTCTTTTATACAGGACAGTCTGTTGGGAGGATTGGATTCCCATCAGCTCACGTAACCGCTCTGATATACTGACTTGATCACCTAAATAAAATTGACAAGATAATTGACTGAATCTTTACGGTCTTCAGCTCCGCGTTGCGTAGGTGAATCGGGGGTTTGTTTGCTCATCTTGTGTGTTTCCAGATCTCATCTGCCTGACTCGCCAGATCAAGATGATGGGCAGGAGGTCTCTTAGGCGTCCTTTTGCTGCACCGCTTTTCAGCACTCCAGCCCATTCATCTAGGTTGCTTCGTGAGAGCCGAGACCCGCTCTCCGAACCCGAGTTCGATTCCGCACTGTTCCCCCTTGACCACCCTTCTACCAGTCCTGAGATGCCAGTGCCAGATCAGAGAGAGCAGCAGTCAGCTGATTTATCGGTACCTGAGTTTGGGTTTTTTGCCTTTACAGAGACTATGGCCAGCAGTGAGGAGCGCACTGAGGGTCAGAGACCAGAGATGACGATATATGTGTTGGACCAGGGTACTATCAACAACACCTAGTTGGCTTCCCTTGAGACGATGCAGCGCCAGATACGGGATCAGGGAGCCTTCATGGTGGAGATGAGGAGAGAGATGGAGAGGCTGAGGACAGAGAGAGATCAACCGAGAGCCGTAGGAGCAGGGGGCATTCCAGATCAGCCTGAGGAGCCAATCGAGCCGGCAGCAGCAGCAACAGCCAGACTGATGCGGGAGCTGCACAACCCTGGATCGACACTTACCCACCGGTGGATAGTACTTCCAGCGATCGTGGGGGACTTTAAGTTCCCCATAGATGATTCAGCTTCTACCCCGCTTCCACGGGCTTGCGATTGAGGAGCCCCATCTTCATCTCCAGGAGTTTGAGATGATCTACAACACCATCCACGATCGGCCGGTGGACGAGGACACCATTCGGATGATTGCCTTCCCTTTCTCCCTAGTTGACCGAGTAGCCAACTGGCTAAAGCATTTGAGGAGATTTGTGACTACCTGGGAGCAGATCCGCATCGAGTACTTGAACAAGTACTATCCACTCGGGTGAACCAATGCAGCGAGGGTCTTGATCAGCAACTTCTCCATGCTCCCCAACGAGTAGTTTCACGAGGCATGGGAGAGGATTAGAGAGCTTACCGACAGATGCCCGCATCACGACATATCGAAGTCGAACCTAGTTCAGATCTTCTTTTGCGGACTTACACCAGAGCTGCAGGGCTTGGTGAATGCTTCTTGTGGCGGTTCCTACTTCGCCAAGGATGAGGATCGTGTCTGGTCCATCTACGAGGAGATGGCCGAGAACTATACAGTGATGTCCCAGACTAGACTTTACACTCATGGATGCCCCCAGCCATAGGCCGTACAGTTTCAGAGGATAGCACAGGTCGATGCCGGTCCTTCCACTTCGTCCGCGGCAGCTGCACAGGCAGAGTCTACAGCCGCAGACATGGGCATCATCAGCGAGAAGCTGGACCGGATCGAGTTGATTAAGAAGAAGCAGTGCCAGGCATATCGCAGATGGATTAGATGTCACAGACTCTGAGTGACCTAAAGACACAGCTCATGTGTCTCCAGGAGGCACAGACGGCTTCTCAGCCCCGTCTCAGGTCACGAGGAGATCCGAGCAGTAGTGGTAGCTCGTCTCAGTACTCCAGTCAGCCTAGAAAGGTTCACCTTGTATAGGTGGAGTTGTAACAGTAGCCACCGCAGTTTTACCAGCCACCACCATCCCAGGACACTCAGATGGTGGTCTACGAGCCGGATCAGCCCCTGGCAGTACTTCCCCCACCCACGAGCAGGAGCCGTTGATGGATGTCAATGGGATATGGTACAACCGACCCCAGCCCGGTATCCGACGAGACCATCCCGGATTCCGCTGGTCGGCCGGAGGCACCAGTCCTCAACAGCAGCCTCCAGTTCAGGGTGGCCAATACGGCCAGCAGCGTGAGCAGCACCAGCAGCCCCAGCCCCCAGTACAGCAGCAGCCATCCCACAAAGAGCAGTACGGTCCTCGTCCCTATCAGCAGGGACAACCTTGGAGGCGAGAGCAGCCTCAGCAGCAGTATCATTAGCACTACCCTTCTCACCCTCACCAGCAGCAGCATCCTCACTACCAGCGAGGCCACCCATCAGGTTCTCATGGGCCGACCTATGAGAACCCCACCTTGGATGATCTAGCCCGCCTCATGTCTGAGCAGCAGGCTAATTTTCGACGGGAGATGGATAAGTTCCGTCAGGAGATGAGGGAGATAGTGAGAGGGAAAGCCGCCATCCCTGCCTAGATCAAGCCGAACTCGAACAGCCTCAAGAGGAAATCTGAGCAGGTAGAGTTCACTGAGATTACCACTCCTAGTGCTTCACTTGGTGATATGACTGCATACATGTTTGATGCTGACTTTGTTACACTTAGGAGCGGTAGGATGCGAGCAGGCGGCACCTCGTCTGAGCGACGATCCCACACCACTTCAGGAGTGCCAGGCGAGGAGGAGAGCGATGTTAATGCCGCGAGAGATGATGACGGTGGTGCTGACGCCACCATGGATGTTGAACCTACCGACGGTATTGAGGCTGTCGCTTCACCAGTTGGAGGAGGTGGTACTGATGCCACCAGACCAGTTGCTAAGCCAGAGCGCGGTACTGATGTCGTGAGTCCAGATGCCGAGGGTGGTATTGAGGCCACCATTTTTAGTTCTGCTAGTCCTGTTGTTTTTCCTTTCGTTCATATATCTCAGGACGTTTCCGCAAATAAAGGAAAGGGTTTATTATTCTCGGATCTACATGTGTTGCTTGATGATGTTTGTGTGGATTATGTTGTTCATGAGCATTCCAGACCCTCTCCTAGTCCTTTATCTGAGAAGGACCCTGTAGTCCCCTTTCCCCGAGCACTCCACTTGGCTAAGGGGCAGAAAAAAAACCAGAAAAAGAACCATCAGATAGAGTTCAGCCAGCATATGATGGACAGATTTCAGATACAACTGACTCTACAGGAGGCCTTGGAGCACATACCTCTCTTCCAGCGATCACTCAGAGACAGGACCACAGTTAGGAGGAAGAAGCGGAACCACCAGTCAGAGATCCATGTGCTCACTCGTGCCACATGCTTCGTGATTCAGAACCGTCTGCCAGCCAAGAGGCCAGATGTAGGAGCCCCGTATGTCAGATGCCACATCCATGAGCAGAGGTTCGACCGCACTCTATTAGACAGCGGTTCTTCGATCAACCTACTTCTGGCAGCCCTTCTCGACCGCTTCGAGTTGGGCCCTCTCCGACAGAGCAGGACGGTCCTTCAGTTTGCTGATCGATCTGTCAAGAGGCCGAAGGGGTTGCTGAAGGATTTTGTCGTCATGATTCAGGACCTAAAATTTCCCGTGGACTTCGTTGTGTTGGATATGGAGATCCCTGAGTCTATGACCGATACCCCCATCATTTTAGGACGCTCGTTCTTGGCCACAGCCAAGGCAGTGTCCGACCATGATAGCAGGAAGGTATACTTTTGCGTCAAGGGCGAGAGTATACAAATAGAGACAGTCGAGGAGACTAGAGCCAGAGATTCAGCTTGCTCAGAGCCGACTTCCGATTCAGAGCAGATGGCAGAGGTAGGGCGAGACATCCACCAGGACTACGATTTTGTGATTATAGATGACGAGGCAGTTTGGGCAGATCCAGTAGCGCAGGCCATCCTGTCACCTTCAGAGTTTGCTGATGCAGAGACGCTAGTAGAGGAGAGCTTGGAGAGCGCATTCCTGGACTAGGATACATCTCAGGTAGCAGAGCCGGTCCCCGATCGTGAGGCAGATTTTTGTTGTGATTCTGATACAGATCCCTCGGAGTCAGATATTGACGGGGCAGAGTTTGATGATTTGATACCGTGTCTGACTTCCACAGAGCCTACAACTAGGGAGGAGGCTGATTCCATACAGAGCAGAGACAGTCCAGCCGAGTAGCCTTCGTCAGATTCAGATTGTAAGCGAGAGTTCTCATTCTCCCATGCAGATTTGGCAGCATTCACTCAGACCTTTTATAGGCCAGATCCGCCAGCACCTACTTATCCAGAGCTGATGCCGCTACCGTCGTCGTTGAAGTATAGGTTCCTTGCAGGTGTGCATGAGATGTACCCAGTCATTATCTTCGTTGATTTGACTGAAGAGCAGGAATCCCATTTGATGGGGGTTCTTGAAAAGAATCGCAAGGCGATAGAATGGAGTGTAGCTGATCTCCAGGGGATAAGTTTGGCCCCGTGCTCCCACCATATCTATCTTGAGGAGGATGCGAAGCCGTCGCGTGAGTTCCAGCGCGGCTGAACCCGAACCTTCGAGATGTTGTCATGAAGGAGATCTTGAAATGGTGGAGCACCGATTTTATCTACCCCATCTCCGACTCCAAATGGGTCAGTCTGTTACATGTGGTGCCCAAGAAGACTGGCATCACCATAGTTGTTAGTGAGTCTGGAGAGGAGATCGCTACCCGGGTACCCACTTCTTGGTGGGTCTGTGTGGACTAGAGATGATTGAACCAGGCCACCAAGAAGGATCATTTCCCCCTGCCCTTTATTGATCAGATTATAGAGAGGCTGGCAGGGAAGAGCCATTACTGTTTCTTGGATGGGTACTCCGGATACAATCAGGAGGTCATTGCGCCTGAGGACCAAGACAAGACCACCTTCACCTGTCCCTTCGGGACATATGCTTTCAGACGCATGCCATTTGGATTGTGCAACACTCCGGCAACATTCTAGAGATGCATGATGTCCATCTTTTCAGACATGGTGGGGGAGTGCTTGGAGGTCCTCATGGATGATTTATCGATCTACGGCGACGGATTCGATTCTTGTCTTGACTGCCTAGACTGAGTCCTTCAACGATGCATAGAGATTCACCTTGTGTTGTCTTGGGAGAAGAGTCACTTCATGGTGACTCAGGGGACGGTGCTAGGCCATATCATCTCCAACAGGGGCATGGAAGTTGATCCGGCCAAGGTGGATGTCATTAGAAAACTCAATCCACCATCCAACTTGTGGCAGTTACGGTCTTTTCTAGGGCACGTCGGTTTCTACCGACGCTTCATTCATGATTTCTGTAGGATTGCCCGACCGTTGATTGATCTGCTGATGAAAGACACCGAGTTACTTATTGATGATAAGTGTCTATCGTCGTTTGAGACTCTCAAGAGTCGTGTTGTAGAGGCTCCTCTTCTCCAACCGCCTGATTGGTCTCTCCCATTCAAAATCATGACAGATGCCTCCGATTTTGCCGTGGGGGCCGTGATGGGACAGAGGAGGGATGGAGTCCCCTTTTCTATTCACTACGCTAGCCGTACTTTGGATGCCGCGTAGCGAAACTATATCGTCACTGAGAAAGAGTTGCTAGACCGAGGCATTAGAGTTACTAGGTTGAGGGAGGTTGTCTCTTTGTCACTTCTGAGGTGGGGAGCTACATATCACTCACACTGTACAAGGAAAGATTCATGGTCATTAGAGTTTGTGTATGTAGACCCGTTTTGATCTGGTTTATTAAGGAGTCTTGACCATAGATTGGTGAAACTTAGAGGATGTTAAGTTTTAAGCTTAAGTCCAAATAAGGTTCCGACAAATTAATAATCCAAAGGTCTGACTGAGCTCCATATTCCAATTTAATGAAGGAAAGTTTAATAATCAACCTTGATTTCCCATCTTTTTCTTTTCTTTCTCTTTTGCACTTCTTTTTCAAATAAGTGTTTGCTAAGGGACTAGCAAAAGTAAAGTATAGGGGGTGATGAATCCCCATTCATCACTCTTTATTCCTTTATTTTAGCTAGAAATCTTTGCAAAACACAATGTAGTTATTTGTAAATATAATAAATTGTCAAAATGCATGCTTCATGTAAATAGCCATGTAGCATGTTTTTGCACAAAAATAAACGAATAAAGAAATAAAGAAAAAGCGGGAAATATTTAGAATAAATATTGAGTGACCTAAACCCAAGGAAAGGCCAATCATTGGCCTGACCGCAAAATAAAACAAGTAGAGAGAGATAGGGCCATTCATATATGTACAGATATTCCCCCTCTTATGTATATATATTTTATTTTCAAAAAAAAACAAGTATGTATTTCTCACAATTTGTATATATTTATAAAAATAAAATAAAAATGAGAAAAATTAAAAACAAAATAAATGATTTCTCTCTCCTCAATGTACATATAGCATGTATATAAGAATAAAAGAACTATTTATTTTATCCTTGTAAATACATAATAAAAATTAAATAAAAAATATTTTATATCCCATATTTTATGTTGTATATAAATAAAATATAAAATGGGGATAATTATGCAAAAATAAGCAAATAAAACTAACAATAAAAATAAAAAATACCTAGGTATTTTATCTGTATATAATAATATCCTATGCATATACACTAATTTATTTTTCAAAAAAAATAAATAAAAATCACTAAAAAATAATTTGAAAAATAATAAATATTTTTCATGTTGTAAATATTTTTAAATAGAATCATTTACTATTTTAAAATGAATTTCCAAATAATTTCGGGAAGGAATTTTCTGATTGGTCCACGGGGGACTGTTGACCCCTGGTCAACTCCCCCCTGGACCACATTCTCGCGGATCCATGCGCCGACCCGATTTCGCCCAATTATCCTGGATTGATCCGATCGTCATTCACCCAAACCCCGAGCCCCGATTGTTGCTCGACTATCCGAGATACACGCCCGATCATTTCACTAGGGGTCTGTGCACCAATGAGCGTGCCCGACTCCGATCTTCCCGGACCCCTAGCACTATATAGATTCACCTCCTTCCGTCATTTCACCCACCTTCGGCCACCGTCTTCGACTCCCAGGACCTCCACCTTCTTGCCTTGAGTGACAGCAAGCACTGGGAGGTGTCGCAGTGAGGATAGAGGCACCCTAGCCCCAGGTTCGGTGGTCATCGTCGCCGCGCTACGCCATCGGCGAGCTTGAGCCTCTAGAGGCGTCGCTCCATTGGGGCGAGGATCCCAGGAGACTCAGCATCTCCCCCACAGACGCTTTCGATCGTCAGGTGCCCTCTTCATCCAGTAGCACAGCTTCCATTCTCGATTTTAGGTTTTGTGCCGCCGGCCGATTCCAGCCAATCCACACTGCTCCGACCACTCATCTCCCCATCCGACCATTCGATATACCCACGAGACTTCTCCGCACCTTCTACGCCCCTCCGATCATAGTGGTTTGCCCCGAAACCAAGACTTAGGTCCTCCGCCGCCACCGCTTGCCGGAGGACCACGCAGCGCCTCATCCGATCACCCCCTTCGCCCGCTAACGGGTCGAGGCAGTTTTCCCTCGACCCCTCTTGGTTCCTGTGCAGGTATCGAAGCTTAAGAGCCTCATCTGGAGGCTCGACTGTTTAGGTACAGGAGCTCCAGGTGCTCGTCGTCGCCGGGGACCCTCCAAGTCCTCCCGATCCCATTGGAGAATATCATTCGCTGCGGAGCATCGCCAGCATCAATTTCCCCATCCTAGAAGTATCTGAGGAGGACTTCATCGTGCGTATTGGCCCGGTGAACCTCACCGGGGAACTGTTCTTCCAGGAGCCTTCGTCGCCGTCGATTGAGCCCCCTCGCGCCAGATAAGATCGTAGTCGTTCATCTGAGGAAGGCTCCTGACCGTCGATCTATCTGAGGATTAGATCTGCGTCATCCATCGCAAAGAGGCGTCCACGTGTCACAATCGTTCGATCTGGCAAGGACGCCCATCAGCCGTCGGATCATAATAATGGAGTAATATCACTTAGACCCCTCTCCTTTTTGCATTTATAGTTTAGTCCTGTAAATACTTAGAGTAGCTGTTTTTATTTTAGGTAATTTGCACTTTGGACCTGCTAGTTTTAGATATTGCATTTTCGTCCCTGTGTATGTGGTGCACGTGCTTCGACACGTGAGTTTTTGGACAAATTGCATGTATAGGCCTGGACTTTCTTGATGTTATTATTTGATCTGCTATAAATAGGAATGGCATTTTAGTCCCTCTAATTGTGAAACACGTGCGTGCCTTGTGCCCATCTAGGCTTTTTGTGACGTTTGCCCTGCAGTTTTGATGTGTGTTACCATTTGGCCCTGAAAGTTATTTTTCTTATGTTTAGGTCCTTATGTGATGTCTGCCTTCTAGTGGTTGAATAAAATATAAAATTAACTCCAAATTTGTTGAAATTTGGATAGTGGCTCCTGCCACTGTGTAAAAATTTCACTAATTTTTTTGAACATTTTTATTATTGTTTGCTATTTTTAAAAAAACAAAAACACCTATTTTTGCTATTGTTAGAAATATAAAATCAACTAAAAATATTAAAAATCCCCAAAAATTCCAAAAAAATTACTTACTATTTATTTATGTGTTTTCTAGCTTCAGTCTAATTTTCACTTCATTTGGATTTATAAAACACTTAAAAATTATAAAACCCTAAAACATTAAAAATTATTAAAAATTCTATAAAATTCAAAAAAAATGTAATTTTTGTTCCTGTAGCTTAGTTTCATTTCTATTTTTCATAAAACTTATCTCCAGAATTTATTAGGTTATTTATCTATTTTCAAATAACCTTTCAAATCTGGCTGCACATTAGTTCCCTGATTTTGCCTTTTTCTTTTTTATAAAATTAACAAAAAAATATAAAATTCTGAGAAAATTACTAAAAACACTTAAAAATATATAAAACTCAAAAATAATTTTATTTTAATTTTCTGGCTTGTCTTTGTGTGTTGAATAAATTGTTGTTTGAACTCTTTTTGCCTTGTTTTTTATTTTCTTCATAATATAAAAACACAAAAAATAGTAAAAACCCCCCAAAAATCCACAAAAAATATTTTACTCTTTTATTCATTTTCTGACTACTTCGTAGGCCACTTGTCCAATCCGTGCTCCTTGTGTTCGACCCTGGTCGATATACCAGGTTAAATAAATAGCGAGACCGCTATTCGGTTTTTACTGATTACTTATATTTGGTGGTCTAATTTTTCTTGTTGAGTCCGATCTCTGAGATCCAGGTCGCAACGACCCTTGATTGATTTTACCTTCACCCGGGTTTTGGGAGATATTCGGTTCATCATCCTTCCCTAATCTGAAGCTTTGTTTCAACCATACTCCGATCTTTAGATGTCTACTCTACCAGAAAAGAGACCCACACAATCTTCCAACACCCCATCTGAGTTGAGCTAAGTGCAATAGTGTGAGAGAACATATTAATTCCCTACTCAAATGTTATACCCATAATTGGGCGACCAGGTTAGACACTAAGAGTCAAAGGCTGCACATTGTCATGCGGAACTCAAAGAATTAAGTCAAAGACCTGAAGCTTTTAAAATCCTCTTTCTCGAAGAAGTTATTCTAGAAATTAGGTAGATTAAGGCCAAGTCAAGACCACTCTCTACTTATATTCATGACTCAGTTCAGAACCCAATAACTTTCCACTTTGCATATGCTAGATATGCAAATGAAATGCAGATGCATATAAGGTGAAAGATGGTTTTTTTTGGTATGAATGCAAGGATGATATGCAAGAGTAAAGTTTTTTTGTTCTGTTTTTTTGTAATTTTTTAAATGTTTTCACCTTTTTTAGGACTTTTTCCCATTCTGTGATTACGACATAATATATATAGAGGAAATATTTCAAATGAGGTGCACCTTTCCTGGATGCATGGAAAGCCACGTCAATTTAAGCATTTATTCTATTTATTTTACACATTCTAACTCCATAAATTTAATATTAAATATTAATATAATATGTATATCATGAAAAATTTATGAAAATATTACTATATTTGACATTAAAAGTTTGTTACAATATGGATGATATATTTTACATAACTTTATAATCGTCAGTATTTTACAATATGTAGTTTAAATTTACAAAATTGTTACGTAATTTACAAATTTGGTAGTGGCTTTCTGAATTTCAGGAAAGATCCACCTCATTAGAAGGGCCCCATATGTGTGTGTGTGTGTGTGTGTGTGAAAATACATGAAAGTACGAGCTATGGGTAAAGTATATATGTAATATATACACGCTTTCTACACTTAGCGTATGCTATGTCTTCAGAGCACGGGAATTAAAGAAAGATATAGCTCATGCTAAGTATAGGAGAGTGGGAAAAAATAAAAAAAGAGTATAGAAGTCAATCGCCCCCTATTCTTAGGATATGGACAGTCAAAGTATAGAAGAAGAACAAAAAATGGGGCGATAGAGGTCAAGAGGAGAAATGGATAAATATATACTAGGTGGGCATGGATTCCCCTATACTTAGGCTCTGGTCAGCCTGAATATAGGACAAGAGTGAGTATGAGGACCGATGAGATCTGGAGAATATACAGAGCGAGTGTGGAGTTGGGAATAGAAAATACAGATGGCATGGTCCCACCTATATTTAGGCCTTGGCCTAAGTATAGGAAGAAAATATACAATGGAACTGATGGGGGCGTGGGGAAAGGGTGGTCGACGATCAAGGCAATTTACAGCCGATCTTTTTTGAAGCATGTGGTGGAAGGGAATATTGATATAAAGAAGACACATCAGAAGATTCCCAGCCATCATCGGCGTTGCCATCAAAAAAATAATACTTAAAGGTCACGTCACTCCAACTATTTCTATTATTAAGCTGCTTTTTCAGAGTTCGCTCAGGTCAATCTTTTCTTCCTCTGAATTTTCATATGAACAAGTATCAATCTCGTTATAACAAATTGTTATGTTATAATTAGTGGGATCATGGGAGTCCCTAGAAGAATAATAGTGAGTATCAGGAAAAGTCCAACGCGGGACGTTGTACGACTACTTATTACAATTAGGCTTCTAAACCGCTGAACTGATTTCACTTGCAATGATCGCATCCTCCGAACTTGATGATGAATCCTCAGGATATTCCTTTTCAGAAATTTTGAAGATGACATTCTTAATCAATTCAGGAGGTATTCTTTGTGAGGTACTGACATAGGTTCCTTATCAGATGAGTCTCCATATAGATTGCGATACTCTTGTAGAGTCAGCACACGTCTTGAGTAGGTTCTCTCTGATGGCTTTGCATGTGTAGACTCAAGGAGATCTGAAATAACTTTGTTCAGGTGTTGCGAATCGGATATATCTCGATTGATTTCATTCACCTATGTAGCCTCGTCAGCCGTTTCATAAGATGTCTCCCCATTGTTTGTGTCTGTGATAAGTGGAGATGTATGTGCATATGAGAATTCCTCTATGTCATGATTCTCGGTTTCTTGTTCGGTTGTCTCAATGTTTGGTGTGTCCTCAAGAATTTGATTGATTGGGTTTGGGTTCGGGAATATAATATCTTGTCTCGCAGTTAATAGTCGCTCTGGTGGAAGCCAGAAATGACTTTCCTCAAATAATGGGAGACTCAGATAAATCTCCACAGTGTTCGATGTCCAGGACAATGAAGTCCACTCTATGTGTGACACCTTGGAAAGTAATGACAATAGAAAAAATCCTCTCGATCTTTTTGTGGTTCGATCGAGAAATTGAACGATCACTCTGGTCTTTCTGAGCGGTCTGAGCCAGCCAAGCACAGACTTCGGGAGGATATTCACGGTAGAATCGTCGTCAATCCGAACATTATTAAACTCAATATTCTCAATTTCATGGGTCACCTTGGTCAACCATCTGACTTTCTGGACCTTGCTTGTCTGGTTCAGCACCATTGAACTGGCCATAGTAATTAAATGATATTCAGTTCGAGATCTTTTATTTCCCATCTTTTTAGGTGATAAACGACTCTTCACAAATCTCTGAAGATCGGGTACTTATTCTGTGGCCTTGATTAATGGAAGCTCTAAGATCAGACTTTTGCAAAATGCTTCCATATTGATGTTGTTCGAATTTTTTGAATTTTCTAGTTTTTCATTTTTTAGAATTTTTACTAGAGTCAGTAGGATGGTCAGTGGACTGATCAGGTGTATGCGGTGTTTGTGCGTTAAGAACATGTTGTATTTCAGGTTTGCGCTATGATCTTCTTGATTCCTCTTGATTGATTATCATGTTTTTTACTATTTGGATGACAATATCATATTGTTATGTCAAAACCTCAGTTCTCTCATTGATCCGATCTAAGTCATCCACTATCTTCTCGTGACTTGGAGATAAGTGACTATACTCGGTATGTTGTGACATTGGCATTTTCTCTTAAACTGAGATGTAGTCAGTCTATGTGATCAGGGTCTAGTCATGAGTCCTATTTCCTTGACATTGGCTGTCATTTGTGTGGTCAAAGGAAAAGTGATCATACTTGGGTTGTGAATCATCCCGAGCAGAGGATGGTTCAAATAGTGAATTATTATGCGTAACTGGGAATCGCGTTCCTCCATCAAAGTCGGTTACGCATATAATCATACTTAAATTTGCTCGCACCATATAGTATGTGTTCAGTTTTGTGAGCAGTTCGTGTCTCAAAGTTTCAACCAGGGTTGTGTGGGTGAAAAGAATGATGGCTGGGGAGAAACTACCTCAAAGAGAGGGTTGCTCTGAAAAGAAAGTGGAAAAGAAGATTGGGAATTTTCATGTGAGGGTGACCCACTGAGTCTGGGTATGATTGCCAATATTCCATCATCTTCGAATGGAATGGTAAAAATTGATTCATGAACCACGATCTATGTGTGCAAGTGCATTGTCACACAATTCAATACACAAATGCAAACCTTGATTTCACCAACTCAACTCAGTGAAGTCCGCAAAGGTTCGACCAAATTCTCTTGTATGTTTTAGTTAGTGATAAATACAAAATTTTGAAAGAGTTAGCGAGCTGTTAGGTGCATGTATTTTTCTAAAGACTGGCCTGATTCTTATGATTAGTTACACCCACTTTCAGCTAATATGGGAGTAAGTACGGACCATATAAATACTGCTACCCATTACTTCAGGATGGAGCCTTACACGGTGTCCTCTAAACCTCCCACTCGGCTAAGGAAATTCAGACCATTTACCAGCAATCCGTAGATCCTCACTGAGAAGTAGCTAATCATTTTTGTAGATGTAGTAGTCAATATAAAAATCCTAGCTTGGCTCTATCCTAGTATTCATCTCTCTCACTCGGAATAAATGAATACAAAGATGAGGTTTCTCTCCTACAAAAATTCTTGATTTTATGGGTCTAATTAAGTCAGCTTTGTTTGGCAACCCCAATTTTAATTCGGTTATCAATTTCAATTTGAGTGCAGATCAATGCACATCTACACGAGGATTCCAATTTCCTTTATTTCTATGTGAATCAAAAACAAGGAAGAATCGAAAAAAGTTGTGAAGTGGGAAACACATGGTGAATGTTAAGTCAGAGATACTTACAGTGCTTCCTCGCAATCTTCGTGCAATATGCTAAATAGAATTTAAATTTCCCTAGAAAAATAAATCTAATGCATGCATGGGAAAGCGCACTTAGAACATGAATATCTATTAGTGAGTGATAGAAAAATTTAATTTGTCTAAATGAAAATAGATCTAGTGTGTATTATTAAGTGTAATGTGGTCCTAAATTCTACGAGCACAATTAAAAATTCTAGTAGCCATAATAGTTGTATGTGCAATCCTAGAACTACGAACCACTCAAGTCTAGCCCCACCCTCACTGAAGAGTGAAACATGTTCGACACACTGCAAAGAAAAGTCCAGTCTTTTTACACATGTGAGAACCCAATTGAGAACCGTTGGAAATGATTAATTAATTTAAAATTAGAGAAAAACATACTATCTCTCTCAAAAATAAATTCTTCGTGCATCCAGCCACTTCGAGTTATGTCGGCTTCCTAAAGCTGCTTCAAGCCCACTGAGTACCTCGCACGAAAAATAAAAGATCAAATATTAGAGAGATTCATATAAAAAATAAGAAAAAATGCTGAGAAAATAGAGAAATAAATACAAGAAAACTGAGGGTCAGACTACACGAGGGTGAAAATCTAAAAACATGATTTTCTAAAAACAACCTAAGCTGCGCCTCCCCCGCAACGGTGCCATTTGAAGAACCACGAAAACCCTCAGTTAATTACGTGGGATTAATGTTAATTTTATTCGTTGCAGGAAGGCAATTCACGATTGATCAAAAACTGCAATTTTAATTATTAGTCCAAGTAAAGCGAGTAGTCAACTTTTTTACTTGGTAAGTCCAAGGTCGAACTCAAGGAAATATACCTATCTCCTTAGGTATATTTTTGTTCGATATCGAGGTTAGGTTCTCAAAGAGATATTTTTTGGTATTTTTAAATGCAATAAATGAATTGAATGCAAATTTGGCGAAGTTCGGGGAGTAAAATGCAATTTTCATTCAAACAATGTCCAAAATTTATGAAATTTGGCTAGAATGTAAAATGTGATGAAATTAGGCCATAATTTTTGGAATTTTTGGATGCAAAATAAATATTTTATGAACATATGAATGCAGACAGTGAGATTTTCAGTAATTAATTATAATAAAAAGTAAATCAATTTATTTTCAAGAAATAAAATTATATAAGATATATCACTAGTAAATCTATCTCAAAAAACTCTAAATCCTAAAAATGTTGAATTGAATACTTATTAAAAATTAATTACTCAAATATACAAAATGATTTTTATGGAGCAAAATATGCACACAAATGCAATTCTTTTTTACCACAATGTAACTAACAATTAATTCTACGACCCATGAATTTTTGGCAAAATTTGAAGATATGGTTAATTAATTGTGAAATTTCAAGTGGGGATTGGGAAAAATATGCAGATTTTCACAATAATTATTATTATTAATTGACCACATATAATAAAAGTATGATGAGCAAACCACAATGTAGAAAATTAGTTCTAGAATAATGTATGATTTTTAGATGTAGTAAATAGACTCGAAATAAAACAAGTCAGGGTCTTATCAACAGTTATTACAATAATTAGAATGAAGAAACAAATGCAGAGAAGGGACTGAAATGTAATAACCTAACCCTAGAGGGGGATAATGCAAAATTCCTAAGGGCTACATGCATGTCACGTGGTCATCATGTACAAGGACGTAGGTGCGATTTATTGAACTATTGGGAGGCTCAGTGCAAGTATACCCTGGTGTCACATGCGATGCACGTAAGCTTCAGTAGGTGAGACTTAGTATGAAAGGCTGAAAGTCCGGGGAGTGCTCCGCAAATTTCTCCTATCCTCTCGGGCTCTGCACGTGAAGAGGGGATGAGGATAAGGGGGCGGTGAATGTGCAATGCGACCCTTTACGAAGGAGGTACAACAGGTTGAGAGATCGACCGCTACACGGCCGAGCGGTGGGACGTCCTTCCTAGAGGCGCAGTTGAGGCAGCATGCCGTGCGGTTGACGGAGGGCGAAGACTGGTCGACCATTGATCGGGGCTCAGCAGCACGCGGGCTGCTCGATAGAGGAGGTGGTTTCTCTGCATGCGGTGAGATGGAGACAAAATGAGGACGATCAGATTACTCTTCTTACTCGATCTCAAACTAGGAATGGGCCAAAGAAGGTCTTATCATGTTGTTGCTCCATCTTTCTTGCTCGAGTTTCTGATGACGAAGAGGAAGAGGTCTATATCTCTACTACCTTGATGATATGCACTTGAACAAATAGTGCTTGTGCAGGCAGTCGATGGAGTGTGCCATGAGGATTGTGGAGCCAAGAAGGAGGATGTGCTCACGATGGGCAGTGTAAAGGGAGTGGCGAGCTCCTACAGGCGAGGAGGCATAGGGGCGCAGCTCCTGGAGGGTGACCTGGAGCAGCCGAGACACGGCCATAAGTTGGTGGACCGGAAGGCGGAGCGGGCTGCGGTGGAAGTTGGTGAAGCTTGGAGGTACTCTAGTGAAGTTGGTTGATCCTTGATGGAGGACAGTGGCGGAGGAAGATATGAAACAGGGGAAATGAGTGGAAACATGGGAAGAAGAAAAGAAGATAGTAGCCGCCTGAATAGAGGAGATAGTTTCGCCTGGGTTTGGAGGGTTGGTCGCCTCTCCTATTATCGTGCTGATCGTGCTGGAGAAAGCATGGGAGGCTCTGAGATTGATCTTGTCGGGATGAATCGTGGCCACGATGACGAGTCCATTGTTACCAACCGTGCCTCGAGCTGCTTCTGGATATGGCGGATACCTCCTCGGGGACAAGGGTGGATGGTTTTTATAGGAGGAAGAGAGTTGTAGAGGGTTTCTATAGAAATGAAGGAGGTTGTTGTGGAAAGGTGGTAACGAAGGAGGAAGTTGCAGGAGGTTAGTGTAGTAGAAGGGCCGATGGTTTGACTGGGAGGAAGGAGACCTCACGTGACACGCACGTGAGTGGGGGAAGGAAAGGGGAGAAAGCCTCACGTGCATGGCACATGTGTGTGTGTTCTATTATTTATTTTTTTATTTTATTATTTTTTTAAAAACAAAATAAAAATAAGGTCAAAAGTGAGCGACACGTGGCAGCTCCAGGAGCGGCCACATGTTGGCTCTAGAAGTTGCCACGTGTCGGCTCTTGAAAAATCAGAAAAATAATAAAAAATACAAATATAAAAGAAACAGCAAATGAACTCGTATCAAAAATTTTTCTTCATGAAAATTGCTCATCTCAACGAGGTATATGACTTTCATGAAGAGATCAAGAGCAAAATCTGTACAAAATGATATTTTTGGTGGTACCCTATGTACATAGAATACATTGATTTTGGGGTTTTGTATTTTTTATGATTTTTAAAAAATCGAGAAAAATTATGATATGAAAAAAGACACATATTTATATATTAATCTAATTTTTTGTATTTTTAATAAATAAGATAATAGGAGAATAAAATAAAGTGGGAAATCATGAGATATTTGTACAGACTCATAAGGAACACTCATACTCGATCAATTTCTTTGATTTCAGTCTGATTCTGGATTTGAATTTTTGTGAATTTTATTAAAAATTTCATCAAAGAATATAAGTGAAAAAGAAAAAAAATAAAATGAGTTACTTATGTACATTTAATATCAGATCAAAAACCACTAAAACATAAAATACGCAGAAGAGGCCCAAGACCCAAGTTTCACATATAAGCTCCGATTTTTGTGAACATGGTCTTGTTTTGAAGGTATTTGAATATATATTACATTTAAAGTGAGTAGACCTAAATCGGACACTGTAAGAGGAAGATATGTGTGTTTTAGTCTGTCTATTCTGAAACTAGGGTTTTGTCTCACGGGCCAATTATTGAGTTAATTATTTTTTATATTTTTCCTTTAATATTGTTAGTAATATGTACACAATGAAGGTGGTTTGATATCAATTGGAGTTAGCATGATTTAATTAAAATGCATGAAGTTTGGTGCAAATGTGAAGATGATTATAAATGCAATTATGAGTGCTAAAATGCAAATATTAATTGCTAAAATGCAAATATTAATTCTAAGTGCATGAATGGTAAAAATGCAAATAATTGATGAAATGTAGCTAATTACTTGGGAATGAAGCTCTATTTTCATCTTTAAATGTAATGAATCAAGGATTCATCACCAGGTCCAGCACCTCTTTGAGGGACTTACTATTGAAAGCCATAAGCTCGTGGATGTGTGTGTGGAGGCTCACATTTCAACAAGGATGAGGATGTATTCTAGCAGATCTTCAAGGAAATGGTCGAAGAAGATGCCGCCTTGTCATCGTCCTGGGTATATCATTGTCAGCCATACAATCTCTACAAACCAGTTCATATGGCAGCTTCTCATGAACCAGACATGGACGAGAGCTCTGACTTGAATATCATAGGGAGCCACCTGTCCATGGTGGATATGATCAAGAAACGATGACATGATCTGAAGAAATTATATGTGATCAAATAAAGGATGCAACATTTGGATAAATTGGATCAGATCACCAAGCAGTTGGAGTTGCTGATGAGTACAATCAGTTTTGTCAGTTGGTACCTGCATCGACTTCAACTCCTGCTGAGATGAAGGAGCCATAATTGCCTCAGCCTCCTCAGTAGAGTCCAGCACAACCAATAGTCCAACACATATACTACATGCAGGCCCCTGAACCCACATCACAATAGCATTTACATCAGCAGTTGGTTGTCTACCAGCCATGGCTCCATATCTCACCAAATCCATGCTCTTCTCCACCACCTCTCATTCATGATTTGAATGGTATATGGAGTAATGATGTACAATTGGCCAGTTGTAGCATGTACAGTCTATAGGCAACTGCCCATTCCCTCAACAACGAGGGAGATTTGTCCAGAATCAACCTCAGCTCCACCAACACTCTCTGTTGTATAAGGGCAATTGGAGACAGAACCAGTATATGTAGCCGCAATACCGTTAATACTAGCAGAACCAATAGTACTCGGTTGTTCCTTATCAGTACCATCCTCAACAACATCACTCTTATCCCCCGGTAAAATTCTCAGCATTCTTACCCGCAGCCTCCAAACCATTCCCAGTATCAGTGTGGTCAGCACGTTAAACTATCTGAGGTTGCTCTTGTGAACTCCACCTTGGATTGCTTGGCTCAGTTGGTGAAGAGCCTTGCTGAAATAAGCCAGAAGCTTGATGAACTCACCAACGCCAAAACTCCAAATTCCAGTACAAGTGGAGGCCAACCCCAATAATTTTCGGAAGAAAGAGTAGGTATTATATGATATTATCTACGATCTAACATTGTTAGATGTGTGTGATTTGTTTTTATCTAATGCTATCACTCTCAGGGGCAGAAGGACCTTGCAACTGACTGTCATAATGAAGGGGAAGCATAAAGCTTCACCTGGAGAATCATCCTCTTCTGCATCAACCGATCTAGCAGTCGGGTCGGGTAAGGTACAAGAAGATGGAGGAGAAGCACCAGCTTCAAAAATCCAAAAAATCTACAAAAAACAGCAACAAGAAAGTAGCAAGAGATGAAGCGACACCACGCTAGACTTGAAGAGGATTGTGCCTGCAGCTGATCTAGTGCCAGCTGACGAAGCCCTACCTGACAGTTTTGTATGCCCACCTCTGATGGATGAATGCACTCATGTTTGTCATCCATAAGTACATCTTGATGTGGGCATTGATTTTGATGTAAATAAGAACATTATTTCTACCTTTGGTTCTGTAAATATTCCATTTCCAAACACTTTGAGAAAATCCAAAATATAGAAATTTAAAAACTACCTTGTTCGACCATGATGTGTCGAAATCATTCAAAATCTTGTGTTAGAAATTGCTCTACTTAAGTCCATCAAGTACATGCCCAATATCAAGAAAGGGCTGAAAGAAGCATGTACTTCAAAGATATAACCATGCCTAGCTAGAGAAAGAAATGTGAAGCATATTCTGACCGTGGTTACTATAAATGCAATCAGCAATCTCCCGATTAAAAAAAGACATGGGATCCCCTCTTATCAGATGTCAGATGTTCGATCAGGAGTTTGATCAAACACTACTTGGTAGCGGATCGCCAATCAATCTGATGCCTACGTCACTGCTCAAAGAGTTTGGGTCGGGACCGCTAAAGTCCACAAGAATGATTTTGGAGGATGTCATCGTCACTTTAATCAAGCGATCCCGAGGAATTTTGGAGGATGTCATCATCACCATTCAGAGAATGTTGTTCCATGTGGACTTGATTGTGCTCGACATGGATACCATATCTCCTCTTATGCTTACCCCAATAATCCTTGGATAGTCGTTGTTTCGAACAACCAAATCAGTGGTGGACTATGGCATTGTGCATATCACCTTTCGTTCTAGCAGCAACAAGATTTCTGTCGAGACAATCCAGTTGTCAAAACCGACAGAATCTACATTTGGTGAGAGTGAGCCTACAGTGCAAAGAACATAAGACTATGGCTTTCTTGCAGAAATCAGAGATGTAAAACTTTTCATGGATGTGATAGAGACCCATGAATTCTCTCCACAGAGGAATGAGTGGATAGCACAGATGAGTACCCAGACATCTTTGAGGATGAGATTTTTGTTGAGTTGCCTGAAGAATACATTTTTGGCCACCTATCCTTGGAAGAGCAGGAAGAGATTGTTGAAAACTTTGTGAACAAGATTCCGTCATTGAAGAATTCCTATGCAGCATTGGATTTAGAGCTTACAGAGACAATGGTGGACATATTACAGTTAAAAGATTCAATACCACAACCTTGTAAAGTTGCTGAAGTCACCACTAAAATGATTCAGGCACCACCTGAGCTCAAGCCACTTCCAGCAAACATGAAATATGCCTTCCTTGTAGGTGCGCAAAACATGTTTCTCATGATTATCAATTCACAGCTAATCAAGGACCAATAATCTCATTTGCTCGAGGTTCTAGAAAGAAACTACAAGGCCATAGTATGGAAAATTTCAGATCTCCATGGGATAAACCCATAATTATGCTCGCATCACATATACCTTGAATAGGACAGCAAACCATATCGAGAGTTCCAGCTCAAATTAAATCCAAATCTCTAGGAGGTTGTTATGAATGAGATTATAAAATGGTGTGATGCAGGATTCATATATCCCATCTCTGACTCGAAAGGTTGAGTCCCTTGCATGTTGTGTCAAATAAATTAGAGATCACCATGGTGAAAAATGACAAATGAGTGGAGATCACAACTAGAGTTCCAACATCTTGGCGCACCTATGTGGATTACAGACGATTGAATTTAGCGACCAAAAAGGACCATTTCCCGCTTCCCTTCATCGGCCAAATATTCAAAATACTGGCCATGAAGGAATATTTCTGCTTCTTGGATAGATACTATGGATATAATCAGGTTGCAATTGCTCCTGAAGATCAAGAGAAAATGACCTTCACCTATCCATTTAGGACCTACAACTTACACAAAATGTTGTTTGGTTTGTGTAATGCTCTAGTGACAATCCAGCGATGTCTGTTAGTCGTATTCACATATATGGTTCGCAGTTTTCTCTAGGTATTCATGGATGGTTTCTCGGTCTAAGGGGATAGTTTTGATCAATGCTTATCTTATCTAGACTGAGATGTGAAGAGATGTTATGAAGAGAACATGGTGCTCTCGTGGGAGAAGAGCCATTTCATGGTGACTGAAGGGATCTTGTTAGGCCATGTCATATACAAATGTGGCATGGAGTAGATCCGACGAAGGTGGACGTCATTTTAAAACTTGATCCACCTATAAATTTGTAGTAAGTCTGGTCATTCCTTGGCATGTTGGATTCTATCGAAGATTCATTAAACATTTCAGCAAAATTGTCTGACTGTTGACTGAGCTTTTAGGCAAGGAGGTCGATTTCATTGTTGATGTCAGAGTCCTCCAAGACTTCAATCAGTTGAAAGAATTGATCACCCAGACCCATATCCTTCAACCACCAGATTGATCTCTACCATTTGAGATCATGATAGATGCTTCTGATTGCGCAATTGGAGCGATTTTGGGACATCGAAGAGACAATCTACCATTTGCTATTTACTATGCTAGCAGAACATTAGATGAAGCTTAGAAAAACTACACTCGCTAAAAAAGAGTTGCTAGCAGTCATCTTCACCCTAGAGAAATTCAGATCTCATCTGCTTGGATACAAAGTAACAATGTATGCATACCATTCCACCGTCAAGTACTTGCAAGCCAATAAGGATGCCAAAGCAAGACTCATCAGATGGATCCTTCTACTCCATGAGTTCTATCTTGAAATTCGTGATAAACATGGAGTTACAAATGTGATGGCGGATCATTTGTTAAGATTGCCAAAGCCAGATACTCTTGAGCAGAGATTATTGCCAATTACAGAAACTTTCCTAGATGAAGTAATTTTGTCAGTCACCTTGCTCCCCTGATTCGTCAATATTGTGAACTATCGTGTCCAAGAGAACTCCATAAGATTGACTAAAGCTGAAAGTCGACAAGTTTCTGTCGGATATTCATTTCTATCAGTGGGAGGATCCATATATCTTCTGTAAGGGGGAAGATTGCACCTGGAGGAGGTGCATTCCACATGAGTAAGTCCAAAGTGTCCTTGATCATTGTCATGCCAGAGTATCAGGAGGACACCACTTTGGGAATGAACGACAGCAAGTACTCCAATGCGACCTCAGGTGGCCGACTATATTTAAAGATGCAGAAGACTTTGTCAAACATTGCATTGATTTTCAAAAGATAGGAGGAGACATTCGAATGAGAGATACAATGCCCCTGAAGTACATTCAGATTGATGTATTTGATGTGTAGGGCATTGACTTCATGGGCCCATTTCCCAACTGTCAGGAATTTTAGTATATTATACATGTTGTTGACTATGTCAGTCATTCGGTGGAGGTGTGAAGAAGCTGACTGAAGAGTATTGCATTAAACATCGAGTTGCTTCTCCATGCCACACACAATCTAATGGCATGGCTGAATATTCAAATTGGGAGATAAAGATAATTATGTATAAGCTTGTGTGTCTTGACAGAAAGAATCAGTTACAACTCCTTGACTCAGTTCTTTGGGCCTATTGGATCGCATACAAGTCACCTTTGGGAATGTCTCCTTACTACCTAGTGTGTGACAAGCCATTCCATTTGTTCATTACAAATCTTTATGGGCAATTAATGTATGTAATTTGGATTCCAAGAAGGTCGGAAAAAATTGAAAGATTGATTTGAATCGACTCATTATATTCCGTGACTATGCATATGACAATAGCCTAATGTACAAGGAGAAGGTTAAGAAGTGGCAAAATAAGCACATCCGCCACAAGACTTTCGAACATGGCTAGAAGGTTTGGTTGTTCGATGCAAAGTTCAAATTATTTTCAGGGAAATTGAAGAGCAAGTGGACCTGTCCATTTATAGTGAAACATATGCGTGACAATGGAAGTATTGTGATATCCAGTTTGACAGCTGACGCACAACCATTCATGATCAATGGAAAGCTACTGAAGCCTTATCTTGAACATGATGTGTTCCTGTCTGTGGTTGATTCTATCGAGATGGTCTACCATAAATAACTTCAAGCGGCAACATCATCATCATTAGACAAGGCCATCGTAAATATTTTTGATTGATTAATCTTTTTCTTCTTTTGTTCTTTTCTTCTGTTAATTTTCCATTCTTTCAATCTACCAAAAGTGGCACTCACCCCTTTATCATGCTATACTTAGGATATGCTTCATCCTAAGTACGGGGGGTGAGTGTATTCGGGTGTTCATTCTTCGATACCTTGCATGTCTACTCAACTCTAGACATTCCATCTATACTAGGGATATTTTTCCCTAAGTCTAGGGGAGACATGCCAAGCCGAGGATTCATCCCTCGACCCTCCCTGCATGTGAATATAGTTTGCTATACTTAGGATTAATTAGGTGGAACGGTCGATTTCTCATTCATTCGTTGCAGTATAGACATTCCTATACGTAGTACGAATTATGTCTTCCTTTTCTCTTTTATCTATGAGGACTATCTCAAGCTAAGTATAGGGGTTCGTATATATGTTGGACATACTTTATCCATAACTCGTACTTTCATATATTTAATACTATAGTTAATTAATAGAAATCAAAACACGTATTAAATTTATTTGTAATTAAATTAATAAACTGGTTAAAATGTTTTGCAAAATGTTGGAAAATGGTTGGAAAGTTCTTTAAAATTCTTTTGTAAAACTATTTGAAAAATGATTTATAGAACATTTTCAAACCTTTGTAAAAATGTTTTGTTTACAAACAACTCCTTTTCTTTGATTGAATAAAATATTTTGAAAATATATTAGCAAATGGTTTCAAAAAAAGGTTGCAAAAATATTTTGAAAAATCTATACATATTGTTTGAAAAATCTTTACAAAATTATTTTTAAATTTTTAAATGTTTGTAAAAATTATTTGTTAAAATTATTTCCAAATTAAAGTTTTCAAAATGTTTGTAGAGATATGTTTAAACTATTTTGAAAACCATGTACATAATTCAAACAAATAAAAATCTTTTATAAACCATGTGTATTAACCGATAAATAATCATTAACCTAATCCATGTAAATACTTAGTGTAATTCTTTCACCCAACTCTTTTAAATAATAAGATGCATACTCATGTAAATATCTGCACATAATTCCTTTCTAACTTTTTTCAAAAATCCCAAAAAATTTAAGCAAAACCAGAAATACATACAAATTTGCAAAAAGTGTTCAAAAACTTACATAGAAATATGCAAATAAAACTCAAAAATCCCATAAAAAGTTCAAAATCAGAAAATTACTTCAAAAAATTATTTTTTGCATTGTACATAGCATATGCATCTTTCAAAATAATCAAGACAATTAAACAAGTCAAAATACAATCTGAAGATTGGTGCTTGGAATAGACCTTAATACACTCAATTTCAGAGGAATCCATTGAGGATTGGAATTGGAAATACTTCAGGTCGCCTTGACTTAATTCTTTAGGTTCCATGAGACTATGTTCATGAGCCAATTCAATGTGTCTAAATAGAACCCTTCATATCATCAATAAGTCTCTTGACATAGTGACTTGATCAGAAACCTCACATTTAACATTGCTTAACCTAGAAGGATTGTTGAAAATCTTGGAGTCTAACCACGACGATGCTAGACCGCTTCGTCAAAGGTGGCTCGGGAAACATGGTTGGGGATTGCCAAAATAGGTTTTACAACCCACTTAATTTTGTAATAATGATATCTAATGACCGGACATGGAATGAGATAATGCTTCGGATGAAGAATAGTCAACCGATGTAACTTTTTCCAAAACCCTAAAAGTGGGCGAAACAAAAGATGTTATATCCTTCGGGACACACAAGAATGCAAAAGTTGTACAAAGTCAGAGAAAATATCCAAAGAAGCCTACACCAAAAATTCTACCAAAAATTTGAGCTTCAGAAAAGCATGCTTCTTAGTGAAGACTCAATTACACTAACCGAGCTTCATAAGGGAATGAAGACTACACTGGTCCATTCCCTCTTCTCTTCACCTTCTTCTAGCTTCTTACCATATTCGATTATAAAGACCAACATCACCTGACCTTAGAAGGGAATATCAGTCTCCACGAGGATGAGTTGCCAGAAGAGCAGACTCCTTTTTGGTTCAATGGTTTGTTCGGGAAGAGCTGAACAATTCATACACATGGTTCTATCACTTCAAGGTAGCAAGAGTATGAAACTGAGAGGGTGGTTCTAAGATGATTATGAATCGGATTGGATAATAGGATTATGGAAGATAAGGGTTGTTGTGACACACTTCTTAACCTCAATACAGTGCCGACACACAAATAATCTAAAGGGCTTCTCTGATCTCCAAACTTTGACTTTATTAAGATAAATTTAAAAATCGAGAATTATTCCAAGATCTTTCTTTTCCTTTTCTTTATTTTCTTCGTCGCACTTACAGGCATAAGTGTTTGCTAGGGAATAGCAAAGGAAAGTATAAGGGGGTTACGAATCTCCATTTCATCACCTTTATTCTTTCATTGTTGGCTTTAAATCCTTAGCCAAATGCATGTATATCATTAATTTGTCAAAATAAACACTTTATAAGTTGCACAAAATACTATATAAAATAATGTATATTTATGGTATTTAATTTCAGAATAAAAAATAATGTAAAGAAAAGAAAAATAAATGAAGTATCAAAGACACTAAGTGACCCTAGTCCTCGAGACCCAATCATCAAGATGACTTGGTCGATAAGGAATAAAGTAGGGGGGATAAGACGGAGAAATTGTACGGAAAATACAAGAAAGCTACACATCAACCCCCTAATTTATTGCCCAAATATTTATATTTTGGGAATATTTTATTTAATTATTACTCAATATAAAATACTCTATACCAACATTGTAATAAAAATACAAAGAAAAACACAAAATTGAGTTCACAGAAAAATAATGCACACTGTGCCCGAATCACACCAAAAAAGGCAGAAAACATCACATACTCGTATCTCCTCCATATTGTATCAAAATTGACCAAAATCACCTTAATTGTATATAACTTTTAATAATTTATTTAATGAGGTAGTTTCATTCCGTTTGGAGTTAAGATGCAAAAGTTAGATTTTGGGCGCTCATTGTGTAATATACATGTATATTATATTCAATATATTTATTCTTTATATTTTTTGAATTCTTTTATTTTTATAAAATTGTAAATATTATTTGAATCACATACCTACAATTAAAATGAAACAAAACCTTTAAATTAAAATTAAGATAAATCAATTGATTTTATACATAAATGAAGTATACATACATATATATGTATAAAGAATATATACATAATTAATTAAGTGTGTAAATAAACTCATAAAAATTAAAAAAATTACCTAAACATATAATTGAATAAATTATAAATATATAAGATACTTGGAAATATTAATAAAATATAGAAATTTGAAATCAAATACTTAAAATACATGTATTTTTACCAATATTTATACATGTAAGTGTTCACTTACAATAAATGACCTCAACAAAATAAATAAAATATGCATAAAATGCTACATAAAATTATCAATATTTTTTATTTTATGACTAAAAATTAATTAATTTAACTTTACTTTTTATTGAATTTACAAACCTTTTCTATTTATCTTTTTCCTAGTTGATCCACATGGACCAACCAAAACTCTTCAAAAATGGACCACGGGTCAACTGTCCAATCTAACCTGCAGTCTCTGTTAGACTCACGTGACCCATTTTCCACACTTCACCCACGAACCCTTGCTCGTCGAGCTCTCTACCCATGTACAACCCCCATGTATGTCATCCACATCGACCTCTCCATCTTCACCAACCACCACTCCATCTCACGCCACTGCGCCTCGAAGTTCGTCATTAGTCAGGTAGAAATGACCCCTCATATGTGATTTTTTCCCTTTACTCCCCATTTGAGTTCTCTTAGCCCCTTAGGTCGTGTTCATCTGAGGTAGCTTGGTGATAGGAAGGGTATCCGCGATTTGTAGCGAGGAGGAGATGGATTTGGGTGTGGTCCAGACCATCACCAGATCCACCTCTGCATGTTCTTTCTCTTTGGTTCTCATACATGATTGAGTCCCATTTGTTGCATTTCTAGGTTAGTTTCTACCTTAGATTTTGATTCTGTAGTTTAACTTCAGTAATTATTGTAGTTTTAGGTATATTTCCTAGAATTTCATACGCTTGGATCTCGAGCTCTAGGCCCAAATCTCCTTTATCTGACTTGTATCTCAATGCATACACACCCCCTCTTTGTTCCTCAACATGTTCTTCATCTTTCACCCCATGAACGACCCTCAATTCTACAAGAATCAAGGCTCGACGGATCTCTTCTTCTGCTGCTGCTATGCAGAAGCTCGTCGCATCCATCCATCCACAACTACAATTAGATGCATTTTTGGGCAGAAACGACTCATCTCAAGCCATTGAATGTTTTGTGCAAGTTAGGGACTTCAAAGAGCACCTGGAGCATCAAATCGAGTCGTACCTTGAGCTCTAGGTTACACCAAAAACCCTCGAGCTTTAGATCCCATTCGAGGGGAATTGGAACCTATATCAAGCCACCTGTAGAAGCGGAGGGACACCACCGAACTGTTGGTCCTCTTGGCGTGAAGAATCGACGTTAGAGGAGGGCACAATTAAGGAAAGAAGTAACATCAGTGTTGTGTTCATCGTGTTCATACAACAACACCCAGCGTTGTTAAATCGAAGACATGACCCAAATCTAATCTAGGCCATTGAAGGCAAAATAAATCGAAGCCCTTCCCCGTCAGGTGATCGCCTTAAGTGATGCGACATGGCACATGCCCAACCTCCTATCTCCATGCACGTAGTGCGTAAATTGCACATTCCTCCTCTACAATTTTGTAATTAGCAATTAGTTTTGTAAATATTTCATTAAGTACAAATCTTTGTGGTAAAATTACAACAAAGCCCTTGTACCATTCGTGTACTGCAAGTAAGTCCATTACCAACTCCGATCACGTGACCCCCACATGAGCGGGGTAATTTTCTTGTATACCCTCACAGCCTTGTCTATTTCATTTTAGTATATAAAAATCAAGTTGATTTTCAAAATTATTGGTGTTTTTGCATGTACCCCATGTCTTTAATCTATATTGCATAAATGCCCTCGTTCAATCCCTGTTTGCCTTAGAAAATACAAAAAAAACTAAAACCACAAATAAAAAATCGTAAAAAATACCTAGTGTTTATTACCCTATTTATTATTGAAGAACAAAAATCACAAAAAAATCAAAAGAAACTGTAAAAACTAGTAAACCCTTGCTAACGCTAAAATAATTGCAAAATATTTTTGAAAACCCCCAAAAAATATTTTATGCTCTATATATATATATATTATTTTCTACATATAAAAATTAGTTTAGAAATTTTTTGAATCTATTTAATATTTTAAAATCTCAAAACAACTCGGCATGTTTGCTAAGTCCCTGATTTGGTATATTTTGGATTTTAAAAATACTTAAAAATCAATAAAAACACCAATAAATCAAAAAATATAAGAAAATGGGCAAGAAAATACAAAAATATTATATTTGGTATTTTTTTACTACTTACAAACCTATTTATTAATATATTACTCCATATTGTATTATAAACCCATATGTAGTAATATATAATTAATAATATTATTAATTATTATAAATACCTCATAAAAAATTTAAAAACCTTTAAAAAGGACTGTCGTTTTGGTATTTTCTGATCTTTGTATATTTATTATAGATTGTATATTATATATTACCTATATTATACATATTACATTATATGCATATATATAGTGATATATATCCTTTATTATATAATTAAATATAAAATGAAATTAAAAATTAGAAAAATAAAAATTATAAACTATAAAATTTAAAGTCTGATAAAATATATAATAAAAAAAGAATTGAAAAATTAAAAACCTACAAAAACATACATTAATTTAGTGAGTAAATAGTATACAAATATACATTATTATTTATTCATTATTTATTTATAAATAATAATCCCTACGACATCGGCTTGTTCCTTGAGTTCGACACCCTAGTTTCTTATTCGTTATACACATATTTATTGTAGGGTTATAATAAATTTGGATCCACATTCACGCATGCTTTAGAATGATTACTTATTTGTGTGGGTTAACCCAATTCACGCATGCTTTAGAAACCATTGACACTTCCTCGTCGCCCCGTGCTCCATTGCACCTCTCATACACCTCCTCGCTGCCCCGTGCTCCTACCTGACTTCTCGTTGTCGATGCTCTGTCGCTCTGAAACTTCCCTTCTCACTTCTCTGTACTCCGCTATGGGCATGGCCAAGAGCAGCCATACTTGGTCATGGAGACCAACGGCATCTTTGCAGTTTTTATTTTTCTGTATTTTTTATTTTAAGTTGCACCTACACGTAATTATGTTAAACTTTCATTTGTATCCTGTAATTTTATAATTTTTAAATATTATTTTGTGACATTTACATTTTTATTGATGTTTTATTTAATTACAATTTTGTCCTTCATGAACCATTCTGTAATTTCTTGAAGTTCACTTCTTTTCCTAGCAACATACCCATTAAGCAATTTTTTGTTTGGTAAATTTCACCTCTATCTAAGTAATTTCTTTAAATGTGATTTCTCTATTAAAATTTATTTTTTACATCTATGCCCTTAGCTTTTCTGGAAATCAGATGTATGCCCTACATCTTTGGTAATTCATTAAAAATAGTCAGAATATCCAAAAAATCATCAAAAACTCCTGTTGGATCCTGGAAGTATTTACAATCTATTGATGATCATTACTTTTTGAGCTACATAAAATCAAATAAAGTTAAGGTAAATATCTCACACGTTTGCCAATTCTTCAAGCTTATTGCTCTCTAAAATTTGTGTTATTCTCGTCATGTCCCTGTGTTCGACCTCTAAACCAGCCGCTATACTCCTTAGAAGTTATTTTTCATGTTCATTATTTATTTTATCTGGAAAAAATCAAGAATCGTGTGAGTAAATGTGTATGTAGTTCAAAATATTTTATAATATTTGCATAAACACACCTGTACTTATTTTATTTCCCATTTGGTCTGGTCCACATCACCTCACATGCCATACACGTGATGAGTCTAGACATTTTTCAGGGGTCCCCTCATGGATTTTTGTTATTATTTAGTACACGAATATTTATTTTAGTGTTAAACCTTTTGTATAAATTACAAGTAGCCCCTGTATGTTCTTGGAAATTTCAAATATACCTTTTCCATCACGTTAATATTAAATATCTCTAGGATTTTGTGTAGAGGACCTTAAACTTTTGGATTGTGTTCTTGAATGCATGTTTTGTTTACTTAAATTGCATTTAGGTCCCTGCCAGCACATTAATTTTTATTTCTTATATTTTGATAATTACAAATACCATTTTACATCTAAAAATTATATAAAAAATGTCAGGGACATGCAACATCGCTTCATTATAATTTAAAATTGTTCTCTCTCTCTCTCTTTCATTTTCAAGTTCATTAAAAACTTAAAAAAATCTTAAGTTTCTCTCTCCCTCTCTTCGGATCCTGATTCAAGTACAATTGAGCACAAAGATTTTTCTGGTTCCAACTGTTCTCATTACTGTGAGTCTATTCTGATCAAGGGTAATTAGTTTGCTTGAATTCTCTTTTCTAAGGAAAAAATATAAAATCGGTTAAAATGCACTTCTCTAGTTGCATTCATTTGTGTGATTCTTCTTTGATAACAAGAAAATTAAAGTCCACCAATCATGCTTGATCACATAAAAATTAAGATTATGAAAAGTCACAGCGTGGACCTGATATTAAGCGACCTAAGGTGCTTGAAACATTGCACATTGTTCACAATCTCACGTGCACCAACAACAATCTTAGGTCAGAGATCAAAACCCTACGTAGATTTCATTGACTACTAAATTTTAATAAGTCTAACCGCATCTCGATGAGGAAACCTTGGCAGTGTGGGTGGTTAAAGGATACCACATTTGGCATCATCTTCAAGGAATATGGGTAATTATTTTACGGTCTGTATACTTGCACTCATACAAGTTGAAAGTGGAAGCAACTAAACATATAAATTTATGTTAGTCATTAGTCTGCAAATAAATTTTAGGTCGTTTTTTATGTGCTTGATTTTTTCTTCTCTGAGGAGCAAATAAAATTGAAAAGATAATTGCACATGCGGCAACTAGTGTGGCATTGGTGAATCAACATTTGGATTGTGGTTGTATTGTGCATGCTTGGTCGAAGATCTCTGAATAATCTACTTCAAGGACACTTGACTACGACCCAATCTACAAAAGAAAATTTCACCCATCCCATCCTAGTGAGAAACCTCATTCCAAGTCAGACCTAAAGGATATGGGGGACGATAACCAACCCAACCCAATAGACATTGTTTTGCAACAACTCCAGTTGTTAAGATATGAAAATGTTATGATTCGCCAAACAATTGTGCCCTTGAATCTACCACTACCTATCAGCACCGACTACAACCCTGTGACCAAAGATGTGGTTCACTAGGTCCAAATTCCTCCAGAAGTTGGAGACTTTAAAATAAAATCAGCCTTCAACTCTTTAATACCCAAATTCAATCAAAATGAAGCTGAGGACCCATTTTTACATGTTCAAGACTTAAGATCAGCTTGTGACACTATCTGTATTGTTGAGGCAGAAAAGGAGTACATATACATACATACATACATACATACATACATATACATACATATATATATATATATGAAGGGCTTCACATTCTCTTTAAAATAACAAACACTCCAACGGATCCGAAATTATGGGACTCCAATTACCACATGGGATTCCTTGAGAGAAGCTTTCATTAAAAGGTACTTCCCAATGGAAAAACCTAATGCCTTGAGACAAACTATCTCATCTTTCACTCAAAAGATAAATGAACCCATTCATGAATCTTGGAAACACTTCAAAGTACTAGTCAGAAAATTTCCACCTCACGCAATCCCAAAATGGAAGATGGTTCAATTATTTTATGACCGTATTGATACATCATTCAAGAGAGTTATCAATGGCTCTTGCGACAGTAACTACATTAGTTGCGATGAACACTTCGTTAGGAATCTGTTCAAAAATATGGCAGATAATTCAGTGAATAGATCCTCTATTGAATATTCTGGAAGGTAGAAAGGGTCTGTTAGTGTCGTACCTTCTAGTAACCCTTCCCCTCCATACACGAATCTTACAAATCAGAAACCCGGTAGATGGGAAACATTGTTCGTGTAAATGAACTTATGACACATACTGTAGGTACTTTGGCTCTATACAAAACCCAAAACAATATCACTAGGATTACTTCTAACCCTCATATTCATGATTTTGGACAATTACCCTTCTATCGTGACCAAGAACAAACTCTGAAATTGTAAATTGGGTACGAAGAAATCATGGAAAATTATTTTTGAATACTCACAATTCTGGATGGAGATATCAACCAAACGATGGAAGGAAACGTCAGACTAACGACCATCAATTCCAAAATCAGTTACAATCTCAACAACCAATTTCACCTCAAATGAATCTACCATCCACATCTGTGAACTTTGATGCATTGTGAGCCATCCGATAATTTCTTATAGCACAAACTGAGAATGCTAACTAATTTACCGAAAATCGATCTTATATCTAAGCATTATTCATTGTTTTTGTAAATATTTAATTAATTAGAAAAATTTGGGGTAAAATTGCAATAAAGCCCTTGTACTTCATATATTGCATGTAAGTCCATTGTCAGCTCAACTCAGGTGACCCTCCACATGAGCAGGGTAATTGCTTGTATACCCTCAAGATATTGTGCAGTTCATTTTAATATATAATAATCAAGTTGATTTTCAAAATTATTGGTTTTTTTGCATGTACCACATGTCTTTAATTTATATTACATAAATGCCCCCGTTAAGTGCCAGTTTGCCATCAAAAATACAAAAAAAATCTAAAACCATAACTAAAAATTCCAACACAAAAAAATACATAGTATTTATTACCCTTTTTTAGTATTCCAGAACAAAAATCACAAAAAAATCAAAAGAGACTCCAAAAATTAGCAAACCCTTTCTAAAACTAAAATAATTGCAAAATATTTTAGAAAACCCCAAAAAATAATTTATATTCCATATATATTTTTTTTACATATAAAAGTTAGTTTTGAGAAAGTTTGAATATATCTAATATTTTAAAATCCCAAAACACAAGGCATGTCTATCAAGTCCCTGATTTTGTATAGTTTGTATTTTAAAAAACCCAACACAAAAAATTGGTATTTTTTACTATTTATAGACCAATTTATTAATATATTACTCTATATTGTATTATAAACCCATAGGTAGTTATACATAATTAATACTATTATTAGTTATAAATACCATACAAATATTTCTAAAACCTTTGAAAAAGAAAAGGAATCGTTGCTTTGGTATTTTATGATTTTTGCATATTTATTATATATTATATATTATACATTACCTATATTATACATATCACATTATATGCATATATAGTGATATATATCCTTTATTGTATAATTAAATATAAAATGAAATTAAAATTAGAAAATATAAAATATAAAAATTATACAATTAAAATACAAAAAATATAATAGAAAAGAATTAAAAATTAAAAACCAACAAACATTAATAATTTAGTGAGTAAATAGTGTACAAATATACATTATTATTTATTCATTATTTATTTATAAATAATAGTCCCTACTACACCGACTTGTTCCTTGAGTTCGACACCCTAGGTGCATATCCGCTATACACACATTTATTATAGGTTTATAATAAATTTTGATCCACATTCACGCATGCTTTAGAATGATCACTTTCTTGTGTGGGATGATCCACATTCATGCATGCTTTAGAACCCATCAACACCTCCTCGTCGCCCCGTGCTCCATTACACCTCTCCTATGTCTCCTCGTTGCACCGTGCTCCTTCCTACCTCCTCATTGTCGATGCTTTATCGCTCTTCCACTTCCCTCCGCACCATTCTATACTCTGTTGCAGGCATGGCCGAGAGCGGCCACCCTTGGTCTTGGAGATGAAGGACATCTCTACAGTTTTATATTTTTCTGTATTTTTTATTTTAAGTTGCACCTAAACGTAATTATGTGAAACTTTCATTTGTATCATGTAATTTATCTAATTTTTAAATTTTATTCTGTGACATTTGCATTTTTATTGATGTTTTATATAAGTAAATTTTAGTCCTTCATGGTCCATTCTTCAATTTCTTGATGTTCATTTCTAGTCTAGCAATTTACCCATTAGGAATTTTTTGTTTGGTAAATTTCACTTCTATACAAGTAATTCTTTAAATGCAGTTTGTCCATTAAAATTAGTTTTTTACATCTATACCCTTAGCTTTTTTTAGAAATCACAAATATGCCACGCGACTTCGGTAATTCATTAAAAATATTCAGTAACTCCAAAAAATTTACCAAAACCCCATGTTGGATCCTAGAAGTATTTATAATCTATTGAAGGTTATTTCATTACTTTTTGAGCTACATAAAATCAAATAAAATTAAGGTAAATATCTCGCATGTTTGTCATTTCTTCAAGCTTGTCGCTCTCCAAAATTTATGTTATTTTCATCATGTCCCTATGTTCGACCACTAAACCAGCCGCTATACTCCTTAGAAGTTATTTTGCTAGTCCATTTTTTTTATTTTATCTAAAAAATGTCGAGAATCGAGTGGGTTCACAACGACAACTAAAATTCACATCGCAGCACACCAATTTTTACGCTTTCATTTTGACGTCATTATCAGGGACACGCAATATCGCATTTTTTATCATTTATAATTGTTCTCTCTCTCTCTCTCATTTTCAAGTTCGTTAAATACTTTAAAAAATCTTTAGTTTCTCTCTCTCTCTCGGTCCTGATTCAAGGACAACTAAGCACAAAGATTTTCTGGATACAACTGTTCTCATTATTGTGAGCCCATTCTGATCACGGGTAATTAGTTTGCTTGCATTCTTTTTTCTAAGGAAAAAATCTGAAATTGGTTAAAATCCACTTCTCTGGTTGCATTCATTGATGTGTTTTTTCTCCCTATGATAATAAGAAAAATAAAGTCTACCAATCGTGCTTGATCACATAAAAATTAAGATTCTGAGAAGTCACCACGTGGATCGGATATTAAGCGATCTGAAATGCTTTAAACGTTGCACATTCTTCGCAACCTCACGTGCACCGACAACAACCTTAGGCCAGAGCCCTAATCCCAACATAGATTCCATTGACTCCTAAATTTTAATAAATCTAACCGCTTCTCAGTGAAGGAAACTTTAGTAGAAAAAGTTTTAAAGGACACCATAGATGGCATTGTCCTCAAGGAATCAAGGTAGTTGTCTTACGATCCGTAGTATACTTGCACCCATACTGGCTGAAAGTGCATGCAACTAAACATATAAATTCATGTCAGTCATAAGTCTGCAAATAGATTTTAGGTCATTTTTATGTGCTTGATTTTTTTTCTTCTCTGAAGAGCAAATAAAATTGAAAAGCTAACTGCATTTGCGACAACTACTGTGGCATTGGTGAGTCAGCATTTGGATTGTGGTTGTGTTGTGCATGCTTGGTCGAAGATATATGAATAATCCACTTCAAGGACCACTTGACTACGACCCAATCTGCAAATGAAAATTTCACCCATCCCATCCTAGTGAGAAACATGACTCCAAGTTAGACCTAAAGGATATGGGGGACGATAACCAACCCAGCCCAATGGACATTGTTTTGCAACAATTATAATTGTTAAGAGAGGAAAATGCTATGATTCTCAAACAATTGTGCCATTGAATCGACCACTACCTATCAGCACTTACTACAACCCCATGACTGAAGATGTGGTTCACTAGGTCCAACTTCCATCAGAAGTTGGAGACTTTGAAATAAAATCAACCTATATCTCTTAATATCCAAATTCAATCGAAATGAAACTGAGGAGCCATTTTTACATGTTCAAGATTTCATATTAGCTTGCGACACTATTTGTATTGCAGAGGTATAAAAGGATATATATATATATATATATATATGAAGGACTTCACATTCTCTCTGAAAGAACAAACACTCCAATGGATTTGAAATTATGGGACTCCAGTTACCACATGGGATTCCATGAGAGAAGCTTTCATTAAAAAGTACTTCCTCATGGGAAAAACTAATGCCTTGAGACAAACTATCACATGTTTCACTCAAAAGATAAATGGAACCATTCATGAATCTTGGAAACGCTTCAAATAACTCATCAGAAAATGTCCACCTCACACTATCCCAAAAATGAAGTTGGTTCAATTATTTTATGATGGTATTGATACATCATTCACATGAGTTATGAACAGCTCTTGTGACGGTTACTACATTAGTCGTGATGAACACTTCGTTTGGACTCTGTTTAAGAATATGGCAGATAATTCAGTGAATAGCTCCACTATTGAATATTATGGAAGATACAAAGGGTCGGTTAGTGTAGTAGCCTCCAGCCCTTCCCCTACAACCATGAATGTTACAAATCAGAAACTTGATAGATGGGAAACGTTATTCAGGCAAATGAAACTTACGACATATGCTATTAGTGCTTTGGCTCTGAACAAAACCCAAAACAATATCATTAGGGTTACTTCTAGCCTAGATATTTAGGATTTTGGACAATTACCCTTCTCTCATGACCAAGAACAAACTCTTGAAACTGTATTAGGTACAAAGAAATCAAGGAAATTTATTTTTGAATACCCACAGTTCTGGACAGAGAGATCAATCAAACTAAGGATGGAAAAATCAAGCTAAAAACCATCAATTCCTAAATTGGCTACAATCTCGACAACTAATTTCACCTCAAATGAATCAACCATCCACATCTGTGAACTTTGATGCTTTGCTAGCCATCCAACAATTTCTTGCGGCACAAACTAAGAATGCTCAACAATTTATCGATATTCGATCTTATATCCCAGCAGTAGTAATTAGCTTTGTAAATATTTAATTATGAAAATTTGTGGTAAAATTGCAACAAACCCTCGTACCTTTCATATATTGCAAGTATGTCCATTGCTAGCTCAGCTCATGTGGCCCCCCACGTGAGTAGGATAACTTGCTTATTTACCCTCATGGTTTTGTGTATTTCATTTTAATATATAAAATAAAGTTAATTTTCCAAATTATCAGTATTTTCCATGTACCCCATGTCTTTAATTTATATTTCATAAATGACCCATTCTGTCCTTGCCTTAGAAAATACAAAAAAATCTAAAACTTTAACAAAAAATACCAAAAAATACCAATTATTTATTATATTACTTTATAAAAGCAGAACAAAAATAAAAAAATATCAAAAGAAACTCCAAAAATTAGCAAACGCATACTAACACTAAAACAACTACAAAATATTTTAAAAAAATCCTAAAAAAATACGTGTCCTATATTATATATATAGTTTGAGAAATTTTGAATCTATTTAATATTTTAAAATCTCAAAACAACTCGGCATGTTTATTAAGTCCCTGAGTTTGTATATTTTGGATTTTAAAAATATCTAAAAGTCAGCAAAAATACAAAAAATCAAAAAATAAATAAAAAGTGTAAAAACATTAAAACAATTTATTTTTTATATTTTTTTACTATTTATAGACCTATTTATAAATATATCACTCTAAATTGTATTATATACCCATATGTATTTATATATACATCATAAATATTTTTAAAACCTTAAAAAATAAAAAGGTCTATTATTTTGATATTATCTGAATTTTGTATATTTATTATATATTATATATTATATATTACCTATATTATACATATTACATTATATGCATATATAGAGTCATCTATATCCTTTATTATATAACTAAATATAGCATGAAATTAAAAATTAGAAATTTTAAAAAAAAATCAAAAATATAAAATTTAAAATATAAAAAATATATAATAAAAACGAATTAAAAATTAAAACCTATACATTAATTAATTTAATGAGTAAATAGTGTACAAATATACATTATTATTCATTCATTATTTATTTATAAATAATAATGCCTACTACACCAACCTGTTCCTTGAGTTCAACAACCTAGTGGCTTATCTGCTATACACACATTTATTGTAGGGTCTTATAAATTTTGATCCACATGCACACATGCTTTAGAATGATTACTTATTTGTGTGGGTTGATCCACATTCATGTATGTTTTAGAACCCATCAACGCCTCCTCCTCGTCATGTGCTCCATTGCACCTCTCCTACGCCTCCTCGTCACCGTGTGCTCCTCCCTGCCTCCTCATTGTCTATGCTTTGTCTCTATGTCACTTCCCTCCTCACTGCTCCTTACTCAGCCACGGGCATGGCCGAGAGCAACCACTCTAGGTCTTGGAGACCAATGGCATCTTTGCAGTTTTTTTATTTTTCTGTATTTTTTATTTTAAGTTGCACCTAAATGTAATTATGTGAAACTTTCATTTATATCCTATAATTTCCCTAAATTTTAAATTTTATTCTGTGACATTTGCATTTTATTTACATTTTATTTAATTACAAGTTTGTCCTTTATGGACCATTCCGCAATTTCTTGAAGTTCATTTCTTTTCCTAGGAATTTACCCATTAAGTAGTTTTTTGTTTAATAAATTTCACTTCTATCCAAGTAATTTCTTTAAACAGAATTTAGCCATTAAAATTCGTTTTTTATATTTACGCCCTTAACTTTTCTAGAAATCACATTTATGACATGCAACTTTGGTAATCCATTAAAAATGGCCAGAAACTCCAGAAAATTCCCCAAAAACCCATGTTGGATCCTGTAAGTATTTACAATATTTGATGGTTATTTCATTATTTTTTGAGCTACATAAAATCAAATAAAATTAAGGTAAATATCCTGCATGTTTGTCAATTCTTCAAGTTTATCGCTCTCCAAAATTTTTGTTATTTTCGTCTCCCTATGTTCGACCTCTAAACCTGCCGCTATACTCCTTAGAAGTTATTTTGCTTGGTCATTGTTTATTTTATCGGAAAAATGCCGAGATCATGTGGGTTCATAATGACAACTGTAATTCACATCGTAGCACATCGATTTTTACACTTTCATTTTGGTGTCGATGTTAGGGACATGCAACATCACATTTTTTATAATTTATAGTTGTTCTCTCTCTCTCTCTAATTTTCAAGTTCATTAAATACTTTTAAAAAATCTTAAGTTTCCTCTCTCCCTCTCTCCAGATCTTGATTCAAGAAGAACTGAGCACAAAGAGTTTCTGGATCCAACTGTTCTCATTACTATGAGTCCATTCAGATCATAGGTAATTAGTTAGCTTGCATTCTTTTTTCTAAGGAAAAAATCGGAAATAGGTTAAATTCCACTTGTATGGTTGCATTCATTTATGTGTTTCTTCTCCCTTTGATAATAAGAAAATTAAAGTCCATCAATCGTACTTGATCACATAAAAATTAAGATTATGAAAAGTCAATGCGTGGGTCGGATAATAAGCGATTTGAAATGCTTGAAACGTTGCACATTCTTCACAATCTCACGTACACCAACAACAACCTTAGGTTAGAGCCCTAATCCCTACGTAGATTTCATTGACTACTAAATTTTAATAAATCTTACTACTACTCGATGAGGGAAACCTTAGCAGAGTTGGTAGTTAAAGGACACCACATTTGGCATCGTCCTCAAGGTATATGGGCAGTTGTCTTATGGTCCGTATACTTACACCCATACTAGCCGAAAGCGGATGCAACTAAACATATAAATTCATGTCAGTCATTAGTCTGCAAATAGATTTTAGGTCATTTTTTATGCGCTTGATTTTTTTCTTCTATGAGGAGCAAATAAAATTGAAAAGAAAACTGCATTTGTGACAATTAGCGTGGCATTGGTGAATCAACATTTGGATTATGGTTGTGTTGTGCATGCTTGGTCGAAGATCTACGAATAATCCACTTCGAGGACCACTTGACTACGACCCAATCTACAAAATAAAATTTCACCCATCCCATCCTAGTGATAAACCTGATTCCAAGTCAGACCTAAAAGAATATGGGGGGACGATAACCAACCCAACCCAATAAACATTATTTTGCAACAACTCCAATTATTAAGAGAGGAAAATGTTATGATTCATCAAACAATTGTGTCATTGAATTGACCACTATCAATCAACACCCACTACAACCCTGTGACCGAGGATGTGGTTCATTGGGTCCAAATTCTACCAGAAGTTGGAGACTTTGAAATAAAATCAACCTCCATCTCTTAATACCCAAATTAAATCGAAATGAAACTGACATGTTTTTACATGTTCGAGACTTCAATCAGCTTATGATACTATTTGCATTGCTGAGGTAGAAAAGCAATACATATATACACACACACACACACACGTATGAAGGGTTTCACATTCTCTCTGAAAGAATGAACACTTCAATGGATCCGCAATTAGGGGACTCCAATTATCACATGGGATTCCATGAGAGAATCTTTCATTAAAAAAGTACTTCCCCATGGGAAAAACTAATGCCCTTGAGATAAACTATCTCATCATTCACTCAAAAATATAAATGAAACCATTCATGAATCTTGGAAATGCTTCAAATAACTCCTCAGAAAAATGTCCACCTCAAGCAATCCCAAAATGGAAGTTGGTTCAATTATTTTATGATGGTATTAATACATCATTCAAGAGAGTTATCAACGGCTCTTGCGACAATAACTACATTAGTCGTGATGAACACTCCATTTGATTTTTGTTCAAGAATATGGCAGATAATTCAGTGAATAGCTCCTCTATTGAATATTATGGAAGGTACAAAGGGTCGGTTAGTGTAGTAGCTTCCAGTGACCCTTCCCCTTCCGACACAAATTTACAAATCAAAAACCTAATAGATGGGAACATTGTTCAAGCAAATGGAACTTATGACACATGCTATTGGTTCTTTGGCTCTGAACAAAACTCAAAACAAGATCACTATGGTTACTTCTTCCCCTGATATTTAGGATTTTGGATAGTTACCCTTCTCTCATGCCCAAGAACAGACTCCTGAAATTGTATTGGGTATGAAGAAATCTAGGAAAATTTATTTTCGAATCCCTACACTGGATGGAGAGATCAACCTAACTATGGACGGAAAAGTAAGACTAACAACCATCAATTCCTAAATCGGCTACAATCTCAACAACTAATTCAACCTCAATTGTATCAACCATCCACATCTATGAACTTTGATGCTTTGCAAGCCATCCTACAATTTCTTGCGGCATAAACTGAGAATGCTCAGCAATTTACCGAAATTCGATCTTATATCCCGTCATTAGTAATTAGTTCCGTAAATATTTAATTAAGTACAAAACTTTGTGGTAAGTAAATCAATTGCCAACTCAGCTCACGTGACCCCCCACGTGAGTGGGGTAATTTGCTTGTATACCCTCACCGCTTTGTTTATTTCTTTTTAATATATAAAAATCAAGTTGATTTTCAAAATTATTGGTGCATTTGCATGTAGCCTTGTCTTTAGTATATATTGCATAAATGCCCCCATTCAGTCCCTGTTTTCCTTACAAAATACAAAAAATCTAAAATCATAACTAAAAAAATCCAAAAAAATACCAAGCGTTTATTATCCTATTTTATTATTCCATAACAAAAATCACAAAAAATATCAAAAGAAACTCCAAAAATTAGAAAACCCTTGATAACACTAAAATAATTGCAAAATATTTTTAAAAACCAAAAAAATAAATTTATGCTATATATATATTATTTTCTACATATAAAAATTAGTTTTGAGAATTGTAAATCTATTTAGTATTTTAAAATCCCAAAACAACTCGGCAAGTTTATTAAGTTCCTGATTTTGTATATTTTGGATTTTAAAATACCTAAAATCAGCAAAAGTTCCCAAAAATAAAAAAATAAGAAAACGGTTAAAAACACAAAAATATTTTATTTTGTATTTTTTTGACTATTTATAGATATATTAATAATATATTACTCTATATTGTATTATATACCCATAAGTAGTTATATATAATTAATAATATTATTAATTATTATAAATACCTCATAATATTTTTTTAAAAAAAGGACTATTATTTTGGTATTATTATGATTTTTGTGTATTTATTATATATTCTATAGTATATGTTACCTATTATACATATTACAGTATATGCATATGCATAGTGATCTATATCCTTTATTAGATAATTAAATATAAAATGAAATTAGAAAATTAAAAAATATCAAATTTATAAAATTTTAAATATAAAAAATTTACCATTAAAAGAACTAAAAATAAAATTCCTACAAAAACATTATTTAATTTAGTCAATAAACAATATATAAATATACATTATTATTCATTCATTATTTATTTATAAACAATAATCCCTACTGCACCTACTTATTCCTTGAGTTCGACACCCTAGTTGCTTATCCGTTATACACACATTTATTGTAGGGTTATAATAAATTTTTATCCACATTCACGCATGCTTTAGAATGATTACTTATGTGTGTGGGATGATCCACATTCATGCATGCTTTAGAACCCATCAATACCTCCTTGTCGCCCCGTGCTCCATTGCACCTCTCCTACGCCTCCCCCCCCCTCGTGCTCCTCCCTGCCTCCTCGTTGTCAGTGCCTTGTTGCTCTGCCACTTCCCTACTCACTGCACCCGTACTCCGCCGTGGGCATGGCCGAGAGCAGCCACCCCATGTCTTGGAGACCAATGGCATCTTTGTAGTTTTTATTTTTTGTATTTTTTTATTTTAAGTTGCACCTAAACGTAATTATCTGAAACTTTCATTTGTATCCTGCAATTTCTCTCATTTTTAAATTTTATTCAGTGATATTTACATTTTACGAATGTTTTATTTAATTACAGTTTAGTCCTTCATGGACCATTCTGCAATTTCTTGAAGTACATTTCTTTTCCTAGCAATTTAGCCATTAAGCAATTTTTTATTGTAAATTTCACTTCTATCCAAGTAATTTCTTTAAATGAAATTTGGCTATTAAAATTAGTTTTTTATATCTATGCCCTTAGCTTTTTTAGAAATCACAATTATGCCTTGTAACGTTGGTAATTCATTAAAAATAGCCAAAAACTCCAAAAATTTACCAAAAACCCCTATTGGATCCTGGAAGTATTTACAATCTATTGATGGTTATTTCATTACTTTTTGAGCTACATAAAATCAAATAAAATTAAGGTAAATATCTCACACATTTGTCAATTCTTCAAGCTTATTGTTCTCTAAAATTTGTGTTATTTTTGTCATGTCCTTGTGTTCAACCTTTGAACCTGCCTCTATACTCCTTATATGTAATTTTACTTTTCATTATCTATTTAATTTGAAAAATGTCGAGAATCGTGTTAGTTCACAATGAAATCTAAAATTCACATCTTAGCACATTGATTTTTGCTCTTTCATTTTGACATCGTTGTTAGGGACATGCAATATCGTATTTTTTTATAATTTATAATTGTTCTCTCCCTCTCTCTCTCATTTCCAAGTTCGTTAAATATTTTAAAAGATTTATTAAGTTTCTCTCTCTTTGGATCCTGATTCAAGCACAACTGAGCAAAAGATTTTCTGGATCGAACTGTTCTGATTACTGTGAGTCCATTCTGATCATCTGTAATTAGTTTGCTTGCATTATTTTTTCTAAGGAAAAAAACTGAAATCGATTAAAATCCACTTCTCTAGTTGCATTCATTTATGTGTTTCTTCTCCCTATGATAAAAAGAAAATTAAAGTCCACCAATAATACTTGATAACATTAAAATTAAGATTTTGAAAAGTCACCACATGGATCAGATATTAAATGATCTAAAGTTCTTGAAATGTTGCACATTGTTCACAATCTCACGTGACACCAACAACAACCTTAGGTTAGAGCCTTAATCCCTACATAGATTTCACTTACTACTAAATTTTAACAAATCTAACCACTTCTCGGTGAGGGAATCCTTAGCAGAGTGGGTGATTAAAGGACACCACATTTGGCATCATCCCCACGGAATACGGGTAGTTGTTTTATGGTATGTATACTTGCACCCATATGGGCTGAAGGTGGATGCAACTAAACATATAAATTCAAGTCACTCATTGATCTGCAAATAGATTTTGGGTCATTTTTTATGTGCTTGAAATTTTGCTTCTCTGAGGAGCAAATAAAATTGAAAAGATAACTATAAAATTGAAAAGATAACTGCATCTGCAAAAACTAGTGTGGCATTCGTGAATTATCATTAGGATTGTGGTTGTGTTGCATGCTTGGTCGAAGATCTCTTAATAATCCACTTCATGAACCACTTGACTATGACCCAATCTACAAAAGAAATTTTCACCCATCCCTCCTAGTGAGAAACCTGATTCCAAGTCATACCTAAAGGATATGGGGGACGATAACCAACCCAACCCAATGGACATTGTTTTACAACAACTCCAGTTGTTAAGAGAGGAAAATGCTATGATTCGTCAAACAATTGTGCCTTTGAATCGACCACTACCTATCAACACCCACTACAACCCTGTGACCGAAGATGTGGTTCATTGGATCCAAATTCCACCAGAAGTTGGAGACTTTGAAATAAAATCGGCCTTATATGTTCAAGACTTAAGATCAGCTTGTTACACTATTTGTATTGCTGAAGTAGAAAAGGAGTATATATATATATAGAGAGAGAGAGAGGAGTGATCCTATGAGAGCAAAAAATTGCGAGAGCATGAGAGGGATGATTCTGGACCACATAATTCTGTTTTCTCGTAGTCTTCTCTCTCCTAGGTGAATCATGTGGTCAGAATCATCCCTCCCATGCTCTCACGGGTAAAGTGGGGCTGCCCCCAGGGGGTAGCTAACTTAGCTCCCCCACCCCATTTTCCCCATATTTTTTATTTTTTTAAATAAAATCGTGTAAATTCATTATTATATCCCTATATTATGTCATCCAAATTTTGTGAGAAACAGACTCCTACGGCCTCCATCCAGACATGGTCGATTTAAAAAATCCTACGACCGTTAAAAAATGACCGTTTAGATGGAGGTCGTAGGAGTCTCTTTTTCACACGAAATTTGAATGGCATAATATAGGGATATATGATGAATACTCGTGAAAGAAAATTTCAAAAAAAACTAGGGAAATGGGGCGAGGGGAGCTAAGTTAGCTCCCCCTAGGGGGCAGCCCCATTTTTCCCTATATATACATATATAAAGAGAGAGAGAGAGAAGTGATCCTATGAGAGCAAAAAATTGTGAAAGCGTGGGAGGGATGATTCTGGACCACATGATTCACCCAGTTGGTCCAGAATCATCCCTCCCATTCTCTTACAACTTTTTGCTCTCATAGGATCACTCATATATATATAAGGGCTTCACACTCTCTGAAAGAACGAACACTCCAATAGATCTGAAATTATGAGACTCCAATTACCACATGGGATTCCATGAGAGAAGCTTTCATTAAAAAATACTTCCCAATGGAAAAAATTAATGCCTCGAGACAAACTATCTCATCTTTCACTCAAAAGATAAATGAAACCATTCATGAATCTTGGAAACGCTTCAAAGTACTCCTCAGAAAATTTCCATCTTACGCAGTCCCAAAATAGAAGATGGTTCAATTGTTTTATGACCGTATTGATACATCATTCAAGAGAGTTATCAACGGCTTTTGCGATAGTAACTACATTAGTTGCGACGAACACTTTGTTTGGACTCTGTTCAAGAATATGGCCTATAATTCAGTAAATAAATCCTCTACTGAATATTACGGAAGGTACAAAGGGTCAGTTGGTGTAGTAACTTCTCGTAACCCTTCCCCTCCATACATGAATGTTACAAATCAGAAACCTGATAGATGGGAAACATTGTCCGAGCAAATGGAACTTATGACACATACTATTAGTACTTTGGCTCTGAACAAAACCCAAAACAATATCACCAGGTGATGAATCTGTGATTCATTACTCTAAAAGTTGAAAATAGAGCTCTGTTGCCGAGTAATTAGCTGCATATATCTACTTAAATCGCATAATTAGCATTCATGGATACATTGATAACATCTGCATTTTAGCATTCATATTTGCATAAAATAAGAAGAAAATTTCACTTGTAAATATTCACCTGTATATTAGATAAAATACCTTATTTGCATATATTTTATACTAACTTCGAATCCAATAAAATCAACTCTATAGTGTATATATTACTAACACTAATTAAAGAAAAATATCAAAAAAATACTAACTTGTAAAATTACCCAATAAAACCCCAATCCAAGTTTGAAACTAGGAACCTTAAAATGCACATATCTCTCTCATACAACCTCCGAATTAGGTTTTTAAAATAATATACATTTAGAGACCTTCGAAATAAGACCAATTTCATTAAAATCGGAGCTCGTATGCAAAACATGGGTTTTGGGCCTCCTTCATACTATACATATGTATATTTGTACCCTTGTAGTTTTGTATAATAGTTGACCTCATCTCCATTTTTGGTCAACATGAAAATTGTAGATCTCATCGAGATCTACAACTTTCATGTTTTGAGTTTCTCCAAATTCGGCCTCCTTCTCCCTCTAAACTCATCTCTCCTTTCAGCCACTCACAGCTGGCCACGTGGCGCTCTCTGATTGCGCCACGTGGCCTGATTCTCCTTGCAGCATCCGACCGCATCCTTGACCATCGGATTTCGTCTTGAATCCAATGGCCCAGCTCGCGCCACACCGCTGAAATCAACCACCGTCCGATCATTCCCATCTCTTATCCTCATCGCTCGCTCACGCCTTGTCCAAAACCTGCCACGTGGCGTATTTTGTGCCCTTCGATCGTGCCGCTCACAGCCACCCCCTCGCCCCGCGTGCGCCTCCGCACACCGCCTCTACCAGATCCAAGGCCGCGCCGCCCGCTCCTCTCTGCCATGCGTGGCCAAGCGCGGCCGCCCACCACAGTTGCAGTCCCCGCGTGCCGCCGCCTCACCCCCTTCCAGCGCCGCCCCTGGCCACGCCCCTCGCCGCGGTTGCGGTGCCGCCTTAATGCATGTTGCCCGCGCCGCTCATAGGCCACCAGGGCCTATCAGTTGTCTCCCTCAATCTTATCCAATGAGACAACCCGGAGGACTGTAGCGGATCTGACAGAGGACCTCATTCCCAGCATGGGGATGATTGCTGATAAGTTAACCATGGTCGAGCAGATCCACAAGAGGGTCACTGACTTGGAGTCTCTCTCACGTCTACCAAAGAAAGTGGAGGAACTTTCTGAGAATGTAACTAAGATAAAGCTACATGCCCCTTCTGCACCACCTGTACCTGTACATCGAGTCCATCTTGTACAGGAACAGGCACCGGGGCCTCAGAGTGGTTGGGATCAGACTTATACCCAGCAGGACCAGCATGCACCCCCACAAGTGGAGACCAGATACGAGGAGCCTCCACAGGTGTTCGAGATCAACGGGTTGTGGTACAGCCGCGACCCCGTTGGTAGACAATCGGGGATGGGGAATGGTCAGCCTCATTGACCTTTCCCATCTTACCAGGAAACCAGCTCCATCCCCGCATCGTGCTTTGTTCAGTCCAGGCTCGAACAAGGGTACCAGCCTCAGCAGCACCAGCAGCAGCAGCGCACATTCCACTCAGGCCAACAGGGCCAGGCACCGTCCTATCAGCATCAGCGGTTTCGGCACGGCCAGCAGGGCCAATATAGAACCTCATCCGCAAGTCAGCATCAGCAAGCACAACCCACCGAATTGGAGTCCCTCACCTTGGCGATCCAGACCCTGTCTGATAGGGTCCAACATATCCAGAATGACTATCTGGATATGAGAACCGATCTGAATCGCGTTTCTCGTACCCAAGATCAACAAATGGCGCCAAAGACCCCAATTCCCACCCAGGTTCAGGCCAATCCGAACAGTCTAAATCAAGGTCAGAACCGACCTCGTGATCAGGTATACTATTCAGATAAGTCTTTATCTGAACATGAGATCCTTTTGTATGATAATGTAAATCATATGTCCCTCATGAGCGGAAGGACCGTGATCGTACATGATCGGGCACAGACACCGAAGGAAGGAGCCGCCAAGTCTCTGCCTGAGGAGAACTTGGGTCTGTTTCAGAGTTCGAGTCGTGTACAGAACTCAGTTCCAGCTTTCAATGAAAACATTTTAGTTTCAGAACATGAGTTAGAGTCAATAATCCCTTTCCCCCCGAGCTCTTACGGGTGGAATGAAGAAATTCAAAAAATCCAAAAAGATGACCCTGAGATAGAAGAGTTCTGCAACAAGTATATCAAGGTCACAATTCCCTTTGACAAGTATGTGGAAATGACTCCTGCATTTCAGAAATACCTTAAGGTGAGATGCACACCTACTAGGGTTAGCAGGAAGACCAAAAGCCGTGTTGAGAAACACGTTCTGTCAGTAGCCACGACTTGTGCAATAAAGAACTCGTTTCCAAGGAAACAAAGAGACATGGGTACGCATTATGTGGTGAGTCATGTCGATGACATTGCATTTGCACGCACTCTCCTAGACAATGGATCCTCAATTAACTTAATGGCTACAGCCCTCTATGAGCGGCTTAATCTCGGACCTCTTAGAAAATCCAGAGCTCTCCTGTAGTTCGTTGATAAATCAACCAAGAGGTCCCAAGGAGAATTGAGGAATGTTGTAATCAAAGTCGAGGGTCAAGAATATATGGTGGACTTCACTGTCCTAGATATGGAAACCCCTCGTAATTGGAGAGATTCCCAGATCATCTTAGGCAGGCCCTTCCTCAAGACAGCAGGGGCCTTGTTTGATTATAAGATCAGGAAGATCCAGTTCCAAACTCTAGGCGGAGATGAGGAACTTAAGATGAAGCAAATCAAATGGCAGAGACCGGATTCTGAATCCAGCATCGAGTACTCTTCGTCCGAAGCAGATCGCGACCATGTAGACATAGTTGGGCCATGGAGACAGAACCCAGCCACCATCGATGAGTCCCTCCCCTCCGGAGATGATCCAGTGCATGAGCCAGTTTGCGAGATCCTCAGAGACGAGTACATCTCAGAACCTGCATCCCCCTACATCTTCGATGACTTAGAAGCCCAGCTGGGCTTGTCAGTCCTTCCCTCTTTAGGACAATCAGAAGATGAGGATGTCGAGTCGGACGTGGCTTTCGTCGATTGCATGGAGACATTTGACGATCCGACTCCAGAGCCAAATAATTTGGTGGCAGCAATAACAGAGAAAGATCCAGCCACTTCCAACACTGAGCCAGATTCGATTGAGCCAGATTTCCTAGACGATCACTCCTTACCTGAGCTCAAGCCTTTACCTACAACGCTAAAATACGCCTTCCTTGCGGGTCAGGAGAAGAAGTATCCGGTCATCATCAGTTCGTGATTGACCGAGGAGCAGGAGTCTCGCTTACTAGAGATCCTGGAGAAAAACCATAAGGCGATAGGCTGGAGCATTTCCGATCTCCATGGGATAAATCCCGCTCTGTGTTCGCACCATATCTACTTGGAGAATGAAGCCAAACCCTCTCGTGAATTCCAACGTCATTTGAATCCAAATTTGCGAGAGGTAGTGAAGAAGGAGATAGAGAAATGGTGCAACGTAGGTTTCATTTATCCCATCTCCGACTCGAAATGGGTGGCCCTGATCCATGTGGTCCCGAAAAAGTCGGGAATTCAAATGACCACCAACGAAGATGGAGAGGAGATCGTGACGCGAGTGCCCACGTCGTGGCGCGTCTGTGTGGATTACAGACGCTTGAATGCTGCGACGAAGAAGGATCATTTCCCCTACCATTCATTGATCAGATCCTAGAGAGACTAGCGGGGAAAGAGTTCTTCTATTTCTTGGATGGGTTCTCGGGCTACAATCAAGTAGCCATAGCTCCAGAGGACCAGGAAAAGACCACGTTCACATGCTCCTTTGGTACCTATGCTTTCAGGCGCATGCCCTTTGGGTTATTGACGAGTCGCTAAATACGTGTTTCAATTTGGACACGTTGTAGTACGTGTACTTAGCGATTCAATCAAAACCGAGAGAAGAATCTCCGTGAAGAGTGTCTCGGCTTAATTTATATCCCGGGCAAGTCCGGGGTCGAACATAGGGAGGCAAAGGAACAACTTCAGGATAATTTGAAAATTAAGTTTTAGATTTCCAATACGGTTTCTTTTATATTTTTTAATGCAAATTGGATGCCAAAATGCACAATGCAAGTGAACTAAGATACTAAGAAAGTATACAACTTCGCGAAATTCAATTTAATGAGAAATTAATTCAATTTAGCCAAATTATATTTTTTTCTAAAATCCTAATCTAGTGATGAATGCAAGACATATTTTTTTGTATTTTTATGGGTTAAAATGCAACAATGAAAAATACACACTTTTATGGGTTTTTTCGCAATTTATCACAGAAAGAGTAAGCAAAAATTATGAAAAATTTACTGGAATGAAAACATGATGCAAGGAATTTACAGTAATATTTTTGAAATTTTTTGACAAAATATGAATTTTTATGGATTTTTTAATGAAAACAGAGGGATAGTGAGTAATTAATTCTTAATTAATCCACAATGTCAAATTAATCATAATGCGAGTTATCCTAAAAAGGGTTTTCTATATAGAATCCAGGAGACTTGAAATTTCGCAAAAAAGATGACATGGATTTAATTAAAAATCAAATACTAAAAACACTCTACAATTTATTTCAGGCACAAGATAACTCTACTTTGGATGAAATTTGGACCGTAAGTTAATTACATATCAAGGCATCATTCCTAATGTTTGTGGAATTTTTAGAATAACCGTTTGTGAGATATAAATTTAAGAGCTCAATTTGGGTAAAATATGCAATATTTCCGTTGAACAATTTTAGTTAATTCACAATATCTCACAAAAATACAAATAAATATTGAAAACGTAGATAATTAGTTGCTCAACATAATGGAATTTTTCATTGATCAAAATGATGCAAAGTTGAATTCCAAATTAAGTTGCAAACACAGGGGTATCTGTGCAATTTCAGAAAACAATATATACAACAAAGTGTGTACAGGAACCTGTTTGTAATTATAGAAACTATACAAGAAATCTATGCAATTTTTACAATAAAAAATAAAGGAAAAGGACCTTTCTTCTTCCTTGGTCGGCTGGAGATGAACCCAACCCCAACAAAAGGGAATGACGGTGGCTTGGACGGCGGAGATCGCGGTGCGACCGCCGCGGTTGGAGGAGAGCGGCGGAGTTACATGGCGGCGTAGGCTGGCCTCGGGTGGCCGCGCACGGAGGGAGGCGGGATGACGCGTGGCCGGAGGCCGCTGGAGGGGAAGCTGGAGGGGTCGCGCGCGGGCTGCGGCGGGGGTGGCGCGCGCGGCCACGCCAACGCACGGCGGAGGTCGCGGTGGGCTGCGGGCGGCGCGGCCTGGTGGTTAGGCGGCGGTGCCACAGCGGCGGTGGAGGAGAAGGGGGGGCAGCGGCGGCCGCTACTCCTTCCTCTTTTTTATTTTTTTTTAATTTTTTTACTGTTTTGATTAACAAAAACTGCTGTAATGAATTTTGAAAAAAAAATTATTTTTTTAATTTTCTTTAAACAGGAAATATGTACACAAAAAGAAGAGGGGAAAATGGTAGTGAAAAGATGACATGAATTAAACAAATGGGGACATGTGGATGGTTATATGGTGTGATAAACAAATGCAAAAATAACAAGATGATCAAAATGAGAAGAAAAATTACCTACGATGGAGACGGTCGCCTATGGTGTGCTCACGAGAGCACGGTCTTCGCTTAAATCGCCGGCGAGCGATGAGCTCGAGCAATGCGCGAATGCGGCTGTGATGTTGGCCGAAAAACCAACGGATCTCACCGGAAAGAGGGCTGTCGTCACTCAACCACGGTTGCGTCGCTGTCACCGATTCAACTCTAGGAACTAGGCTCTCCTCACATAAAGATGGATCAAAGGCAAATTGAGGAGGATAGGATGTATATATAGATGATGAAATGAGAAGTTATTAAATTGGTGGGAGGTTATTTTATTAATGGAGTTGAATGGGAAGTTTAAAAAATGGTGGGGTTGAATGGAGGTTGGTGGTAGGATGAGTTGAATGGTGGTTATTGTAGAGAATGTAAAATAAATAAATAAATGAAATAAAGTTGGCTTCTTTAATTACAATAGAATAAAAGAGAACAAAATAAATAGTGGAGAATTTACGAGGGAATACATACAACATATACAATTTTTTTGTTTACTTTTCAATTTGTATTTTTTTGTCTTTTTAATAAGAGATATTTACAACGAAAAAATACTATAAAATAATATAATTAAAATACAACACAACAATGATAAAAAATGAGGAAAGAATGAATATATACAAAATATACAATGTACATCTAAGTCCCAAAACCCAACTTTAACAAATGAGCTCCGATTTTAATAAAACTTCCGTTGGATAGATAATTTTCTAACTTGAACTTTAAAAGTGAGTTTGGTGAATTTGGAGTTCATACGGAGGAGGAATTTGGCTTGGAAGTTGGTCTTTACGGCTTTTTCTCTTTAGGATCTAGGAGCATTTATTTGAGGTAAAATTTGTTTTGTATTTTTTTATTTTATATACATTGATATGAACACGTTGGAGAAAGAATTAGCCAAAAAGGAGTTGATATGAAATTATTAAAAATATATGAAGTTTTGGGCTATTTACATGTATAGAACTCCGTTGTTTTGCGGCTTTTTATGTGTAATTTATTTTGTACAATCTAATATACAATAATTAGTGTGTTTTATTTATAAGAGTTATTTTGTTAATTTATTGATTTTATGGACATTTATCTGGGATTTTACTAGCGGATTTTGCTAAGATCAAGATATTGAGATGATGAATCGTGGATTCATCACCCCCCTATACTTAAACTTTGCTAGTCCTCGAGCAAATAAAGAATGAATAAGTTGGATTAACCCCTGACTGTGCATGTGAATACAAGACTTGATCCATTCAAGAACTCTCGGTTTTAGAAATCCTAAAATTCTAAGTTGAACCAAGCTCTAGTCAAAAGGTATCCAATTTCCCTAATCATCAGACTCTCTTTGTATACATATATAGTAAGGATATGGCTTAAGTGTTGACTGCAGTTACAAGAGTAGAATCACAACGTCACCCAAGGTTCCAGTCCAAGAGACTCTCCTAAGGACCCGATCCTCAACACTAGGGAATAAACCATTTCTTGCATCCAATCCACAGTCTCTTTAGTTGTCAGACTTGAAAGTGTAGATGGAAGGCCAGTTGATGGAGGGCATAGGATTGTGTCATTTCGTCTCTCCCTCTCATTGAAACAAGGATCCTCTCGAGTGCCTTATTACTCAACACATATTTTTGGTGTTGATCAGTGCGTCCGTCAAGAGAAGTTGGAGCCGTCTGCACTTGTTTTCCTGGGAGTACACCGGGGAGTGCCTTTTTTGAGTACCTATCGTACCTTCTACACCCAGACTTGTAGCATTTACGATGCAGAGCCCTTTTTTGGTGCAAGCCCGACTCCTGGTCCTAATAGCGGTGGTCCAAGTGGACACTTTGAAATGGTTGGGAGCGCTCGCCTTTGGTGGAAGATCTTTTGATAATTGGCTTTGTGGAATGAGAGCTTTTCTTTGACATTTCATTGATTTGTAGTATTTTTGGCTAGTTCCACTGCTTTTACCAAGAGTTGGCGCACACTGATCAACAATTTTTTATTTTATCACACCCTGGCACATAGGTAGATGTCAAGAGATAGTACAAGAACCATGTTCTCATACTGGCTAAAGATGTTGACACTCAGGTTTCATGAAGCCTTCATTGATTTTATCCCATCCTCGAGCATCATTAAATCAAGTCCAAACTCAAATCCCCCATCCCAGCTCCTCAGATGAAATTTCATCTCATCTCATCATAACTGCAGTCGTGTATGTGAGGTGCTGATCATATTCTTAAGGTAGAGACTAAGCATGCAATATAGCACACAAATCTTTCAAACTAGGGAAATGTGAATAATTAAGTCCAAGACTCTAATGACTAAGGCTGGTTAACTCAAAATCTCAAGAGCTCATAAACCAAGTGTTCTTGAACATCACTAGTCTTGTGTGAAAGTGAATGTGTCAGGGGTTAAACCAACTTATTAGTTAGTTTTTTTGTGATTTTTTTGTTTAAAGTTTCAAAAAAAAGTTTTTTTTCAAAAAGATTTTTTTGACAAACAAAGCAAAGAAGATTTTTGTAGGAAAAGTTTTGCTTCTTTTTTTTGTTTTTTTTTCTTTGAAAAGTTTTTCTTTGAAAAGTTTTTTTTTAAAAAAGATAAGTAAATAAGAAAAGAATTTTTTTTGAAAAAGATTTTTAAAAAAAAAGCAAATAAGGGATTTTTTTAAGATATATTTTTAAGAGATTTTTGCTTTTTTTTGAATTTTTTTACCCACCCCATAATTATTGTATAATAGATACAAAAATACGTGAATGTACGAGCTATGGGTAAGGTATATATGTAATATATACACGCCCCCCTATACTTAGCATGTGCTATGTCCTCATGGCACAAGAAGCGAGAAAAAGACATAGCTCGTGCTAAGCGTAGGATGACTAGAATAATAAAGAGTAGAGATGTCGATCCGCCCCCCTATACTTAGGCTCTGGTCAGCCTAAGTGTAGAAGAAGAGCAAAACTGGGGCGAACGAGGTCAAGAAGAGAAATGGATGAGTATACATATGGAGGGCATCGGCTCCCCCTATACTTAGGCTCTTGGTAAGCCTAAGTATAGGACAAGAGTAAGTGTAAGAACCGATGTGATCTGGAGAATATAAAAAGAATGGCGAATGTAGAAGAAGAATGAATCTTCTAAGATGTTGAATCTTGATGCTGCATCTTCATGATGAGTAATATGATGTATCTGCTCTGTGCTCGCTCTGCATGAAGTTGATGACCTCGACTTGGACTAACTGCTCTTTTGAATCAACAAAATGCTTCAACAGTTGTCCATTTACCACATGAGACTATGCACCATCTGTGACATCAGCTATCTCTACACTTCCATTCTCGTGCACTTTCTTAACAACAAAGGGACCCATCCATTTAGATTTGAGATTCCCATGGAACATCTTCAACCTGGCATTGAACAACCATACCTTTTGTCCAGGGACAAATTCTTTGCACCTAATGTGCTGATCATGCCATCTCTTTACTTTGTCCTTATAAATCAAACTGTTGTCAAATGCCCTGTTTCGGATTTCCACGAGCTCGTTCAAGTTCAAGTCTCGACAAAGTTGCCCTAGGTGACAACTCCAATTAATCTTCTTAATTGCCCATTCAGATTTATGAATCAATTCTGCGGGCAAATGGCATGGCTTGCCATAGATCATTCTAAATGGTGAAGTACCCAATGGTGTCTTGTAGGCTGTCCTATAGGCCCACAGAACTTGGTCCAAGAGCTGAGACCAGTTCTTCCTATCGGGACGAACCAATTTTTGCAAAATACTCTTCACCTCTCTGTTCGAAACCTCTGCCATGTCGTTGGACTGTGGGTGGTAAGGACTAGTAACTCTATGCTCAAATCCATAGTCCTTAGCTAAAGATCTCATATCTCGATTCACAAAATGGCTACCCCCATCAGATATCAAAACTTTTGGCACCCCGAACCTAGCGATAATATGGTCTCTCACAAACTTACAGACAGTCTTGTTGTATGCGGTTCGGGTTGGGGTAGCCTCCACCCACCTGGATAGATTATCAACCGCCAACAATATGTACTCATGTCCTTGGCTGTTGGGAAAGGGACCCATAAAATCTATGCCCCATGCATCAAAAGCATCACAAATAATCATCGGTTGCATGGGCATCTCATCTCTCTGTCCAACTGTCCCTCCCATCCTTTGATAGATAGGGCACGGCCGTACAAAATCAATAGCATCTCTAAACAAGGTCGGCCAGTACAATCCACATTGCAGTACTTTGTGAGCGGTTCTCTTTCCCGAATGGTGTCCTCCAGTCAAGTGAATGACAATATGTGAGGACACTCTGGTATTCATCCTGAGGAATACACCTTCTCCAAACACAATCCGGTCCTTCGAAGAAAAGGAAAGGATCGTCCCAGTGGTATCTCCTCGAATCCGACTTCAGTCGGTCAATACTGCTCCTAGTCCAACCATGGGGAACCTGCTTGGAGACAAGATAGTTCACCATATTGGCATACCACGGGAGTGAGTCAATAACACAAATTGACTCATCTAGGAAGGTCTCTCTAATCCGCTCAAAATCAGGAGAATCCTTAAGTTCAATCCGAGAAAGGTGATCAGCCACAACATTCTTCACTCCAGGTTTATCTTTTATCTCCAAATCAAATTCCTGGAGGAGTAAAATCCACCTAAGAAGACGCGCCTTCGCGTCCTTCGTTTCCATTAAATATCGAATGGCTGTGTGATCTATATAAATTGTCACCTTATAGCCCAAAATATATGATCTGAACTTTTCGAGGGCCCATACTACTGCGAGCATTTCCTTTTCAGTCACTGTATAATTTTTCTGTGTAGGATTTAAAACTTTTCTCGCATAATGAATCGCAAACGGAATCCCCTCTCGTCGTTGTCCTAACACAGCTCCTATAGCAAAATCTGAAGCATCAGTCATGATCTCAAAGGGGAGAGACCAGTCAGGAGCTTGTAGGATAGGCGAGGCACAAATCTTCCTCTTCAAGAGCTCAAAGGCCTCCAGACACATGTGATCTACAATGAACTCTGTGTCTTTCCCTAAGAGCTCAGTCAGTGGGCGGGCGATCTTTGAAAAATCCTGAATGAATCTTCTATAGAATCCAACATGCCCTAAGAATGACCGCACTGACTTCACGTTGGTAGGTGGATCGAGTTTCTTGATCACCTCCACCTTGGCAAGGTCAACCTCCATTCCCCTTTTGGAGATGACATGCCCCAACACGATACCCTCCATCACCATAAAGTGACTCTTCTCCCAGGAGAGTACCAGATTCACCTCTCTACACCTCGTGAGGACTCGGTCCAAGTGCGCTAAACATGTATCAAAAGAATCACCGTGGACTGAGAAGTCATCCATGAACACTTCCAGGAAATCTCCCACCATCTCGGCAAATATGGCTATCATGCACCGCTGAAATGTGCCCGGGGCATTGCAGAGCCCGAATGGCATGCGCCTGAAGGCATAAGTGTCGAATGGACATGTGAATGTGGTCTTTTCCTGGTCCTCAGGGGCTATGGCCACCTGGTTGTAGCCGGAGTACCCATCAAGAAAACAGAAGAACTCTTTCCCTGCGAGTCTCTCCAAGATCTGATCAATAAAAGGCAAGGGAAAGTGATCTTTCTTGGTCACGGCATTCAAGCGCCTGTATTCAACACAGACACACCACGACGTGGGTACTCGTGTCGCGATCTCTACCCCCTCCTCGTTGGTGACCATCTGAATTCCCGACTTCTTCGGGACAACATGAAGTGGGGCCACCCACTTGGAGTCAGAAATAGGGTATAAAAACCCTGCCTTGCACCATTTCTCAATTTCCTTCTTCACTACTTCCCGTAGATTGGGGTTAAGTCTCCTTTGGAACTCACGGGAAGGTCTTACATTATCCTCAGTAAAAATGTGGTGCGAGCAGAGAGCGGGGTTGATCCCCACGAGATCCGACACTGTCCAGCCTATCGCTTTGCGATTCCTCTCTAAGACTTCTAACAACCTAGACTCCTGTTCTAAAGTCAAGTCTGAGCTAATGATGACAGGATATCTCTCTTTGGGTCCCGCAAGAAAGGCGTACTTGAGTGTAGGAGGTATTGATTTCAGTTCTGGTAATGTGGTATCATCAAGCAGATCTGGCTGAACTGAATCTGAATATGGTTCCGTGCTGCATGAAGGTGGGCTAAGCTGAGTAGTACTCGCCACCAAATCAGAAGTATCGGGAGTCGGATCGTCAAAAATATCCAAACAATCGGCAAAAGCCACGTCCGACTCATCATCTATGTCCCATGATTGTTCCGAAGAGGATGGAACTGACAGATCCGGATGGATCTCTATGTCATCATAGATATTCTCATCGAGGCGAAGGTCTTCCTCGGTGAGGTGGGAAGAGAGAAAGGGAATGGTTTAAGAGTAACCATCCCGAAAATGGGCGATCCTGGGCTCAAGAGGGTCATGAGTCCAGGTTGGTCCACGTTGCGCATGGACCTGTGAAGACATACTTCTCGGAGGGTTCAACGGGAGATTCGCAAAGTCCGAATAATTATCCCCCCAATCAGTCATCTTCGATGTCAAAAAGAACCGATTTAGAACACGATATTTCAATGAGGTGCTAGTTCTACGGTGTACGTAAATGTGCGGAGTAAACTCACACAATACAAACGCAATTCAAACCCTCAATTTCACCAACTCAACACATGATGACCGTAAGAGTTCGGCCGAATTATCTTGTCAATTTTAGTTGGTGAGAAATACAATCTTGGAAAGATTAACGAGCTGTTAGGTGCCCGTATTTTCCTACAGACTGACCCAGTTCTTACGACTAATGTCGCCTGAAAATAAAGAACCAGTAGTAAGTAAGAAATCCAGACTTGGCTCTATCCTAGGGTCGTCTCTCTCTCACTTGCAAGTAAAACAAACAATGAGGGCTTTATGCACCCGAGAACAGGGGTACTTTTTATTCCAATTTTTTTAAATCGGCCTGCTCAATTCAGTCCCAATTTTAGAGTTAGGTTATCACTTGAAATTTATGTGAACACACAAGCACGTCTACCGTTCAGTCCCAATTTCCTTTTGACCTTAAGTTATAAAACAAGAGAGGAATCGGAAATCAGAATGCAAACGAGAAACTATGATGCATGCTCAGAAGAAGGTATACTTACAGTGAATCCCAGCACTCTTCATGCGTTATGCAGAACAGAATTTGTAAATATTACACTAAATGCATGCAGATTGAGAAAACCGCACCTAAACAATATACTATTAGCGGGGAAGAATTGATTTAATTTTGAGCTAAGTAGTATGTGTTTATGTTTGTCTCATTATGAATCTTATCAGATAAGTGGATCTTCTAAGATATGTGTGGCCTAACTTACGATGGGAACAAACAAATTTGATTCTAAACTACCATGTGCCTAATCCTTAAGTTCGCCACTCAAGTCGAGCCCCACCCTCACCGGAGGGTGAAACAGGTCTCGACACACCACAAATAAAGTCCAAGTCTTTTTTACACATGCGAGCTCTCAAACAAGAGCCGCTATAAAGAAGCAAGCAAAATAATTACAACAATTTACAAAATCTCTCTCGAAATAAATAAATTCTCCAAGCTCTTCAGCAGTCGGCACGCGTCACGTCCATCGACCTCCGATGCACTCCAAGTTCACCGGGCCCTCGCAAGGAAAATAAGATTGTATTAGAGAGATAAATATATATATATATATACAAAATTATGAAGAGAAATAATTACGAAGAAAATGGTTTAATTACAAGTGGCTCGGGGGTCAGACTACCCGAGTAAATGAAAAACTAAATCCAAATTTTTAAACTAATCCCTAAGCCGTTTGCCTCCCTGGCAACGGCGCCATCTGACGAGTCGCTAAATACGTGTTTCAATTTGGATACGTTGTAGTACGTGTATTTAGCGATTCAATCAGAACCAATAGAAGAATCTCCGTGAAGAGTGTCTCGGCTTAATTTATATCCCGGGCAAGTCTGGGGTCGAACACAGGGAGGCAAAGGAACAACTTCAGGATAATTTGAAAATTAAGTTTTAGATTTCCAATGAGGTTTTTTTATATTTTTTTAATGCAAATAGGATGCCAAAATGCACAATGCAAGTGAACTAAGATACTAAGAAAGCATACAACTTCGCCGAATTCAATTTAATGAGAAATTAATTCAATTTAGCCAAATTATATTTTTTCTAGAATCTTAATCCAGTGATGAATGCAAGGCATATTTTTTGTATTTTTAAGGGTTAAAATGCAACAATGAAAAATACACACTTTTTATGGGTTTTTTCGCAATTTATCACAGAAACAGTAAGCAAAAATTATGAAAACTTTACTGGAATGAAAACATGATGCAAGGAATTTACAGTAATATTTTTGGAATTTTTTGACAAAATATGAATTTTTATGGATTTTTTTAATGAAAACAGAGGGATAGTGTGTAATTAATTATTAATTAATCCACAATGTCAAATTAATCATAATGCGAATTATCCTAAAAAGGTTTTTCTATATAGAATCCAGGAGACTTGAAGTTTCGCAAAAAAGATGTTCGCGGATTTAATTAAAAATCAAATACTAAAAACACTCTACAATTTATTTCAGGCACAAGATAACTTCACTTTGGATGAAATTTGGATAGTAAGTTAATCACATATCAAGGCATCATTTCTAATTTTTGTGGAATTTTTAGAGTAACCGTTTGTGAGATATAAATTTAAGAGCTCAATTTGGGTAAAATATGCAATATTTCCATTGAACAATTTTAGTTAATTCACAATATCTCACAAAAATACAAATAAATATTAAAAACTTAGAAAATTAGTTGCTCAACATAATGGAATTTTTCATTTATCAAAATGATGCAAAGTTGAAGTCCAAATTAAGTTGCAAACACAGGGGTATCTGTGCAATATCAGAAAACAATATATACAACAAAGTGTGTACAGGGTCCTGCTTGTAATTATAGAAACTATACAAGAAATCTATGCAATTTTTACAATAAAAAAATAAGGGAAAAGGACCTTTCTTCTTCCTTGGTTGGCCGGAGATGAACCCAACCCCAACAAAGGGGAATGACGGTGGCTTGGACGGCGGTGAGCGCAGCGCGGCCGCCGCGGTTGGAGGAGAGCGGCGGAGTTACGCGGCAGCGTAGGCTGACCTCGGGTGGCCGCGCACGGAGGGAGGCGGGATGACGCGTGGCCGGAGGCGGCTGGAGGGGAAGCAGGAGGGGCCGCGCGCGGGCTGCGGCGGGGGTGGCGCGCGGCCACGCCAACGCGCGGGGGAGGTCGCGGTGGGCTGCGGGCGGTGCGGCCTGGTGGTTAGGCGGCGGCGCCGCAGCGGCGGTGGAGGAGAAGGGGGGGCGGCGGCGGCCACTGCTCCTTCCTCTTTTTTTATTTTTTTTAATTTTTTTACTGTTTTGATTAACAAAAACTGCTGTAATGAATTTTTTTGTTTTAAAATTTTTTTATTTTTTAAATTTTCTTTAAACAGGAAATATGTACACAAAAAGAAGAGGGGAAAATGGTAGTGAAAAGATGACATGAATTAAACAAATGGGGACATGTGGATGGTTATAGGGTGTGATAAACAAATGCAAAAATAACAAGATGATCAAAATGAGAAGAAAAATTACCTACGATGGAGACGGTCACCTATGGTGTGCTCACGAGAGCACGGTCTTCGCTCAAATCGTCGGCGAGCGATGAGCTCGAGCAACGCGCGAATGCGGCTGCGATGTTGGTCGAAAAACCAACGGATCTCACCGGAGAGAGGGCTGTCGTCGCTCAACCGCGGTTGCGTCGCTGTCACCGATTCAACTCTGAGAACTAGGCTCTCCTCACATAAAGATGGATCAAAGGCAAATTGAGGAGGATGGGATGTATATATAGATGATGAAATGAGAGGTTATTAAATTGGTGGGAGGTTATTTTATTAATGGAGTTGAATGGGAAGTTTAAAAAATGGTGGGGTTGAATGGAGGTTGGTGGTAGGATGAGTTGAATGGTGGTTATTGTAGAGAATGTAAAATAAATAAATAAATGAAATAAAGTTGGCTTCTTTAATTACAATAGAATAAAAGAGAACAAAATAAATAGTGGAGAATTTACAAGGGAATACATATAACATATACATTTTTTTGTTTACTTTTCTAATTTGTATTTTTTGTCTTTTTAATAAGAGATATTTACAACGAAAAAATACTATAAAATAATATAAATAAAATACAACACAACAATGATAAAAAATGAGGAAAGAATGAATATATACAAAATATACAATGTACATCTAGGTCCCAAAACCCAACTTTAATAAATGAGCTCTGATTTTAATGAAACCACTTCTGTTGGATAGATAATTTTCTAACTTGAATTTTAAAAGTGAGTTTGGTAAATTTGAGTTCATACGGAGCGGGAATTTGGCTCGGAAGTTGGTCTTTACGGCTTTTTCCCTTTGGGATCTAGGAGCATTTATTTGAGGTAAAATTTGGTTTGTATTTTTGTATTTTTATATACATTGATATGAATACGTTGGAGAAATAATTAGCCAAAAAGGAGTTGATATGAAATTATTAAAAATATATGAAGTTTTGGGCTATTTACATGTATAGAACTCCTTTATTTTACGGCTTTTTATGTGTAATTTATTTTGTACAATCTAATATACAATAATTAGTGTGTTTTATTTACAAGAGTTATTTTGTTAATTTATTGATTTTATGGACATTTATCTGGGATTTTACTAGGGGATTTTACTAAGATCAAGATATTGAGATGATGAATCGTGGATTCATCAGTTATGCAATGCTCCGGGTACTTTTCAAAGGTGCATGATTGCTGTATTCTCCGAAATGGTCGGTGAATTCCTGGAAGTCTTCATGGACGACTTCTCGGTCCACGGCGATTCCTTTGATTCCTGTCTTAGGAATCTGGACCGAGTCCTCAAACGCTGTTGTGAGGTTAATCTGGTGCTCTCCTGGGAGAAAAGTCACTTCATGGTGACGGAGGGCATTGTGTTGGGGCACGTCATCTCCAAGAGAGGAATGGAGGTTGAACCTGCCAAGGTGGATGTGATCAGATGACTCCAACCACCAACCAACATCAAGCAGTTGCAGTCATCCCTCGAGCATGTCGGATTTTATCGGAGATTTATCAAGGATTTTTCTAAGATTGACCGACCGCTAACTGAGCTTTTGGGCAAAGAAATGGATTTTGTTGTTGATCACAAATGTCTTGAGGCCTTTAAGCTATTGCAAGGAATGATCATGAACGCACCTATCCTACAAGCCCCAGATTGGTCTCTATCTTTTGAGATCATGACGGATGCATCAGACTTCGCTGTTGGGGTTGTGTTAGGACAGAGGAGAGATGGCGTCCCGTTTACAATCCACTACGCAAGCAAAGTGGTTGACACCGCTCAGCGTAACTATACAGTTACGGAAAAGGAGATGCTTGTGGTAGTGTTTGCCTTGGACAAGTTCAGATCCCACTTAGTTGGATCCAAGGTAATTGTGTTCACTGACCACACGGCTCTACGGTACTTGATGGAGAAGAAGGACGCGAAGGCGCGTCTTCTTCGGTGGATTTTACTTATCCAAGAGTTTGATTTGGACATCCGTGATAAACCTGGAAAGAAGAATGTAGTAGCCGGTCATTTCTCTCATCTCGGAGATCTTAATACTTCTGAGGATTCACCAATTCGAGACTCCTTCCCTGACGAGTCGATTTTCGTTGTCGACTCACTCCCATGGTATGCCAACATCGTGAACTATCTTGTCTCCAAGAAGGTTCTCGAGAGTTGGCCCAAGAGCCACATCGACCGAATTAAGTCGGATGCGAGACACTACCATTGAGAGGATCCGATCCTTTTCTTTGAAGGACCGGATTGTGTCTAGAGACGGTGTATTCCTCAGGAGGAATACCAGAGTGTCCTTTCTTTATGCCACAGCTTGGAGGCAGGAGAACACCAATCCGGGAAGAGGACCGCATGGAAGGGACTTCAGTGTGGTTTTCACTGTCCGACTCTGTTTCGCGATGCCATCACCTTTGCGAAGTCGTGCCCAGTATGTCAGAGAATGGGAGGAACCATTGGTTCCAAGGATGAGATGCCTATGCAGCATGTCATCATTTGTGATGTCTTTGATGCCTGGGGCATCAATTTCATGGGCCCATTTCCTGTTAGCCATGGATTTGAGTGCATCCTTCTTGCGGTAGATTATCTATCCAGGTGGGTGGAGGCTATCCCAACCCGAGCCGCAGACAGCAGGACTGTCTGTAAATTCATCAGAGATCATATCATCTCTATGTTCGGGATTCCCAAAATGATGATATCAGATGGGGGTAGCCACTTTGTGAACCGGTAGGTAAAGAAACTCCAGAAGGACTACAGCATCGAACACCGTGTCGCTAGTCCTTACCACCCACAGACTAATGGTATGGCTGAGGTGTCGAATAGGGAGGTGAAGACTATATTGCAAAAGCTTGTCCGCCCAGACAGGAAGGACTGGTCTCAGATCTTGGATCAAGTCTTATGGGCTTATAGGACAGCTTACAAGACACCGTTAGGAACCTCCCCATTCCGAATGGTATTCAGAAATCCGTGCCATTTGCCCGCAGAACTAGTGCATAAATCAGAATGGGAAATTAAGAAGGTCAATTGGAACACGCACCTTGGGCAGAAGCAGAGAGAAATAGATCTGAATGAGCTTGTGGAAGTCAGAAACCACGCATATGACAATAGTTTGGTGTACAAGGACAAGGTTAAGCGTTGGCATGATAGATATATCAGACGAAAGACCTTTGTTCCTGGACAGAAGGTATGGTTGTTCAATGCAAGGCTGAAAGTCTTCCAAGGCAAGTTGAAGTCCAAGTGGACAGGCCCATTTGTCGTCCGTACGGTGCATGATAGTGGATGTGTCGAGATCTCAGATCTCACAGATGACGCACCGACATTCCTTGTGAATGGACAACTGTTGAAACACTTCATCGAATCCAATGAGCAGTTAGTCCATGTTGAGGAGATTGTATTTATGCACGAGACAGATTCAGCAGATACACCTCGAATCATGCAGAAGACCTTGCAGCAGTGAGCTCTAGCCATCAGCAGCATCTTGAAAGATTCAGACCGACTCACTTGTACATACCATCATTCATGTACATTATGTCCTTTCTCCTCCCACGACTCTAGTAACTCATCCCAGCTTCATCTATCTCTATCTTGGACTATACTTAGGATGACCAGATCCTAAATATAGGGGGGATGAGCCACCTGAGTCTGTTCTCTATAAATCCTCCAGATCACATCGGTTCTCATACTCACACCTTTCCTATACTTAGGCTGACCAGAACCTAAGTATAGAGGGGACCGATGCCCGCCTTGTATATATTCATCCCTTTCACCTCTTACCCTCGTCCGTCCCATTTTTTATCTTCTTCTACACTTAGGCTGCCATAGCCTAAGTATAGGGGGCGGAGCGACTTCTATACATTATGTAATTTTAGCTCTCCTACACTCGACACGAGCTATGTCTTTTTCGACTCTTTTCGTGCTCTGAGGACATAGCACATGCTAAGTATAGAAGGGCATGTATATATTACATATATACTTTACATATAGCTCGTACTTTCGCATATTTTCGCGTATTTTTGTATATATTGTGCAATAAATACGGGGTGGGTAAAAATTAAAAATTGAAAAAAAATAGATGTATACTTGTATAATATGTATAATTCTTGTAAAAAAATGTACTATATGTGTAATACATGTATAAAAAGTTGAAAAATTCTTGTAAAATTTGTTGTAAAATAGGATGTAAACCCAAAAAAATATAATGCATGTCGGAGTATGTATATTAGCAAGAAGTCTGCAGCTGGATGACTTGACTACACTGGTCAGGCATCCCGGGATAGGTAGCTACACTGGCTATCATCCATTCTTTTCTCCACCCCCTCCTCTTGAGCTGGTCGCACTTGAACTTAGAAGGGAATACCCCGCTCCTCGAGGAAAGAGTTACTGGATCGGGTTATTGAGTTACCTTGTTAGAGGAGGCTGCTTCTGAGCCATTTCTGATGTGGAGAGTTACATTTCACTTACACAGTATAAGTAAGAATCATAGTCATCAGAAATTTATGTTTGAGGATTTGTTCTGACCTGACTGTTGAGGCATCTTGAATAGAAGACTTGTGGAACTTGAAGTCTGTTAGGTCTTAAGTTCAGATCTTAATAAGGTTCCGCCACACAATTAATCCAAAGGTCGAGTCAAGCTCCATTTCCAACTTTTGTTCATGACCTTGGTATGGAACCCAATCTCATTTCACCCTTGCATTTCATTTTAGTTGCTCGGGGACGAGCAAGGTTTATGTATAGGGGGTTGATGAGTCCGTGATTCATTACTCTAAAAGTTGAAAATAGAGCTCTGTTCCCGAGTAATTAGCTGTATATATCTACTTAAATCGCATAATTAGCATTCATGCATACATTGATAACATCTGCATTTTAGCATTCATATTTGCATAAAATAAGAAGAAAATTTTACTTGTAAATATTCACCTGTATATTAGATAAAATACCTTATTTGTATATATTTTATACTAACTCCGAATCCAATAAAATCAACTCTATAGTGTATATATTACTAACACTAATTAAATAGAAATATCAAAAAAATACTAACTTGTAAAATTACCCAATAAAACCCCAATCCAAGTTTGAAACTAGAAACCTTAAAATGCACATATCTCTCTCATACAACCTCCGAATCAGGTCTACTTACTTTTAAAATAATATACATTTAGAGACCTTCGAAACAAGACCAATTTCATTAAAATCGGAGCTCGTATGCAAAACATGGGTTTTGGGCCTCCCTGTATACTATACATATGTATATTTGTACCCTTGTAGTTTTGTATAATAGTTGACCTCATCTCCATTTTTGGTCAACATGAAAATTGTAGATCTCATCGAGATCTACAACTTTCATGTTTTGAGTTTCTCCAAATTCGGCCTCCTTCTCCCTCTAAACTCATCTCTCCTTTCAGCCACTCACAGCTGGCCACGTGGCGCTCTCTGATTGCGCCACGTGGCCTGATTCTCCTAGCAGCATCCGCCCGCATCCTTGACCGTCGGATTTCATCTTGAATCCAACGGCCCAGCTCATGCCACACCGCCTGAAATCAACCACCGTCCGATCATTCCCATCTCTTATCCTCACCGCCCACTCACGCCTTGTCCAAAACTTGCCACGTGGCGTATTTTGCGCCCTTCGATCGCGCCTTCATCCATCTCAGCCGCTAACCCCGAAGCTATGTCGTAGCTCTTCGATTTCGGTCAGATCTGATTTGAACCGCTCGCTGTCGCCTGCTTGTAAGCTCGCGCGCTTCGTACACCATCTGATCGAGCAACCTCAGAGTACATCCTGATCGCCCGTTAGTGCCGCTCCGCAACTCGACACGTGGCATCTTATACACCCTTAGATTGCGTCACCTAAGATCTAATCCAAGCCAATCCTTAGCGCTCTCTTCTTCGTCATTGGATCGCAAGATCCAACGGTCGAGACTTCATCTCCTACCTCCAGACTACCTCTCTCCCACGTTCTCAGCCTCGCGCAACACTCGCCCCCTTTCTATTCTCGGCCGCACTCCAGCCACCTTCTCCGACCGCCAACACCACCACGATGGAGCCCATTCATCCTTCGACCTCGCCAGTGCCCTCAATCACCACGATGAACCCCAGATTCGCTCCACGACTTCCACGAACCTCACCTCATCACCAGCTACCCCATCACCTTCACCCTATAAATCATCGTCCTCCGGCCACATTTTTCCCCATCCGCCATTCCAGAGAGATACCCTTAGCTCCGCCCATCCAATTGGTGATAGCAATTCGTCGAGACGTTGAGCGACAACCGGGCTTCATCTCCGGTTAGATCCACGGCCTTCTCCGCCGTGCCGCAGCCTCCTCCGTGAACTGCACGAGCTCAGGACCCTCTACCATCCTTCGAGCGACGACCAGGAGCACACCTTCGAGCTCTATTTCCCAAGTAGATGCCTCCATCTTCCCTCCGATCTCCCTCTTCTTTTTCTTTCGCTTTCTCGTAATTTATTCACCGCCCTCACTCAACTTCATCACCTTCCGACCATCCTCCGAGCTCCGCCTCGGAGTAGGCATCTACGCGAGACACTTTATTCACCACATCGACACATTCCATTCTCCACCTCCGCCGGCTCCGCCACCAAGGCGGAGCTCGATCACTGGACACCCTGCATCGCCGCTCAGGCCTCAAACGCCATTCATGTTCACTCCACATCCACGTTGCATGCCTCGGCTATCGAAATAACCCCTTGCAGGTACGCACATATTGATTGGTCAGAGGCTCATCGGAGCCGTATGCGAGCTCCTCCGCCACCGAGCTCCAGAGCACCTTCCTCCCCTCTAAGACGACCAAACGCTTCGCCAGCCTTCCACGCATCTTCCGAGCTATGCCGGAGTCTCCCGTGGGCCCGCGGCCCTCGCCGACGACGATAGGACAAGGCGGAGCAAGCCCAGCATCGTCGGATCCCCGCCTTCTCCTCCGCAGGGGCGGAGGGCTATCGGGGACGAAAAGCAACAGCCGTTCGATCTCTTTGATCGGACGATCCAGATTCGCCCACGTCGCCTGATCCGAGCCTCCTCCCCGACCATTAGGCTCAGATCACCCGAAGCTTCTCCGAACCAACACCCGAGCCTCCGAAGTTCTCCGAGCCTACGGACCCAACGTGATCTGCACGTGCGTCCTGGGCAAATTGCATCGAGGCCCTGAAGATTTTTCAATCTTGCACTTCCGTCCCTGCCAGGCGCACCCCATGTGAGGAGCACGTGATCCGTGGAGAAATTGCATCCACCTCCCCTGCATTATAGGTAATTGCATAAAAGTCCTTATCAGCATGTTTTATTGTCAGCAATTTAAATTTCTGTAATTGCATTTATACCCTTGTCTTTGCACGCATATTTAGGTATGCATATTAATTCATTTTTTAAATTGGAAATTGCACTGTGAAGCCTATGTTGTCCTCTTCATTATGAGACATGTGGTATATTTTTGTAATATCAGCAGAATTTTCTATTAATTAAGTGGCTCATTTTTGCTATATTTTGCCCAATTTCACCTCTTAATTAATAGTAATTTTTCTGTGACTCCAAAAATTCCCCAAAAATCATATTAGGTTCAGAACAATTAAGTTCACACTGTGACCAAAATCATCTCATTTGCACGCATCTCGAGGCCTAAATAAATCATTTATTGATTTGGTTAATTGATTTTTAATAGGTTCATTTTACAGGAAAATTTATGTTCATTAATTTTCCTGGATTCTTCACACTTGGATCTATCTAGGATAATTTTGATATCTGGAAATAGTGTGATTTGGTATTTATTAAAATTAAATTAGTCAAAATCACCTTGCATTCATTTTTAATTCATAGTTGATTCATTTAGTGTCAGAAAATTCCAAAAAAATAGGGTAGCTTAATTTCATCATCTTTCATCACCTGGTCAAGTTTCATAATTTTTGGAATTAATTTGACTACCTTTCTGATTTAACTTGTAATTTGGCCCGATTTTGCATGTGTCTTGCATAAAAACCGAAAAAGACCAAAAATATCTCCTCGGAAAATCATACCTTGGGAATTTGCTTCGAACCTACCTAAGGAAATAGTTGCCTCCCTGAGTTCGACCTTGGACTTCCAACCAAGTAAAAAAAATTTGCCGCTCGAGTTTACTTGCTTTAATTAAAAGTGATTTTTGATCTGCTCTCATTATCCGACTGCAACGAACGATATCAATTAATTTGACCATTAATTTGATCGAATTAACAAGGGTAGTGGGAGCGGTTATCACTAGGGTTACTTCTTTCCCTGCTATTTAGGATTTTGGACAATTACCCTTCTCTCATGCCCAAGAACAGACTCCTGAAATTGTATTGGGTACGAAGGAGTCTAGGAAAATTTATTTTCGAATCCCCACAGTTCTGGATGGAGAGATCAATCTAACTATGGATGGAAAAGTTAGACTAACAACCATCAATTCCTAAATCAGCTACAATGTCAACAACTAATTCCACCTCAAATGAATCAACCATCCACATCTATGAACTTCGATGCTTTGCAAGCCATCCAACAATTTCTTGCGACACAAACTGAGAATGCTCAGCAATTTACCAAAATTTGATTTTATATTCCATTAGTAATTAGTTTGTAAATATTTCATTAAGGACAAAATTTTATGGTAAAATTGCAACAAAGCACACATACCTTTGATATGTTGCAAGTAAGTCCATTGCCAGCTCAGCTCATGTGACCCCTTACGTGATCGTGGTAATTTACTTATATACCCTCACGGGTTTGTGTATTTCATTTTAATATATAAAAATCAAGTTTATTTTCAAAATTATAGTGTTTTTGCTTGTTACCCGTGTCTTTAATTTATATTGCATAAATGCCTTCGTTCAGTCCATGTTTTCCTTAGAAAATACAAAATAAAAATATAACACCATAATAAAAATTCCAAAAAAACTAGTATTTTTTACCCTATTTTATTATTTCAGAATAAAAATCACAAGTAAATTTCAAAAGAAACTCCAAAAATTAGCAAGCCCATGCTACCACTAAAATAATCACAAAATATTTTTGAAACCTTCCAAAAAATAATGTATGCTCTGTGTTTTTATATATATTATTTTATGCATATAAAAACTAGTTTTGAGAAAAATTGAATCTATTGATATTTTAAAATCTCAAAACAACTCGGCATGTTTATTAAGTCCCTGATTTTGTATATTTTGGTTTTAATAATACATAAAAGTCAGCAAAAATACCAAAAAAATCAAAAAATAGAAGAAAAGGGTAAAAAATACAAATTATTTTATTTGGTATTTTTTGACTATTTATAGATCTATTTATTAAAATATTACTCTATATTGTATTAAATACCCACATGTAGTTATATATATTAATATTATTAGTAATTATTATAAATACCTCATAAGTATTTTTAAAACTTTAAAAATAAAAAGTAATGTTGTTTCAGTATTTTTTATTTTTGTATATTTATTATATATTTTATATTATATATTACCTATATTATACATAATATGTTATATGCATATATAGTGATATATATACTTTATTATATAATTAAATATAAAATGAAAATAAAATTAGAAATTTAAAAATATAAAAATTATAAAATAAAAATATAAAAATGTATATAATAAAAAAAGATTAAAAAATAAAACCTACAAAAAAATTAATTAATTTAGTGAGTAAATAGTGTACAAATCTACATTATTATTTAATCATTCTTTATTTTTAAGTAATAATCCCTACTACACCGACTTGTTCCTCGAGTTTGACGCCCTAGTTGCTTATCCGTTATACACGCATTTATTGTAGAGTTATAATAAATTTTGATCCACATTCACGCATGCTTTAGAATGATTACTTATTTATGTGGGTTGATCCACATTCACGCATGCTTTAGAACCCATCAACACCTCCTCGTCGCCCTGTGCTTCATTGCACCTCTCCTAGCCTCTTTGTCGCCCCGTGCTCCTTCATGCCTCCTCGTTATTGATGTTTTATCTCTCTGCCTTGTCCCTCCTCACCGCTCCATACTCTGTTGCAAGCATGACCGAGAGCATCTACCCTTGGTCTTGGAGACCAATGGCATATTTGTAGTTTTTTATTTCTGTATTTTTTTATTTTAAGTTGCACCTAAACATAATTATGTGAAACATTCATTTGTATCTTGCAATTTCTTTAATTTTTTAAATTTTATTCTATGACGTTTGCATTTTATTAATGTTTTATTTGATTACAACCTAATCATTTATGGACCATTCTGTAATTTCTTGAAGTTCATTTCGTTTCCTAGCAATTTACCCAATAAGCAATTTTTTATTTGGTAAATTTTACTTCTATCCAGGTAATTTCCTTAAATGCAACTTGGCCATTAAAATTAGTTTTTTACCTCTATCCCCTTTGCTTTTCTAGAAATCACAATTATGCCCTGTAACTTTGGTAATTCATTAAAAATAACCAGAAACTCTAAAAAAAATCACCAAAAAATCCTTTTGGATCCTGGAAGTATTTACGATCTATGATGATTATTTCATTGTTTTTTGAGCTACATAAGATCAAATAAAATTAACATAAATATCTCGTGTGTTTATCAATTCTACAAACTTATCGCTCTCCAAAATTTGTGTTATTTCCGCCATGTCCCTTTGTTCAACCTATGAACCTGCCTCTATACTCCTTAGAAGTTACTTTGCTTTTTAATTTTTTATTTTATATGAAAAATGTTGAGAATCGTGTGGTTCAAAATGACAACTAAAATTCACATCGTAACACATCGATTTCTGCGCTTTCGTTTTAGCATCATTGTCATGGACATACAACATTGCATTTTTTATGATTTATAATTGTTCTCTCTCTCTCTCTCTAATTTTCAAGTTCAATGAATACTTTAAAAAATCTAAAGTTTATTTCTCTTTATATCTTGATTGAAGCACAAATGAGCATAAAGATTTTCTGGATCCAACTGTTCTCATTACTGTGAGTCCATTCTGATCATCGGTAATTAGTTTACTAGCATTCTTTTTTATAAGGAAAAAATCTAAAATTGGTTAAAATCCACTCTTCTAGTTGCATTCATTTAAGTGGTTCTTCTCCCTCTGATAACAAAGAAAATAAAGTCCACCAATCGCACTTGATCACATAAAAATTAAGTTCCTAAAAAGTCACCACATGGATCGGATATTAAGCGATTTGAAATGCATGAAACATTGCACGTTGTTCACTATCTAACGTGCACCAACAACAGTCTTATGTCAGAGCCCAAATCCCCACATAGATTTCATTGACTACTAAATTTTAATAATTCTTACCGCTTCTCGATGAGGGAAACCTTGCAAAGTAGATGATCAAAGGAAACCACATTTGGCATTGTCCTCAAGGAATACGGGTAGTTGTTCTACGGTCTGTATACTTGCACCCATACTAGCTTAAAGCGGATGCAACTAAACATATAAATTTGTGTCAGTCATTAGTTTGAAAATAGATTTTAGGTCATTTTTTATGTGTTTAATTTTTTCTTGTCCGAGGACCAAATAAAATTGAAAAGATAATTGCATCTGCGGCAACTAGTGTGATGTTGGTGAATCAGCATTTGGATTGTGGTTGTGTTGTGCATGCTTGGTCGAAGATCTCTGAATAATACACTTCAAGGACCACTAGACTACGACCCAATCTACAAAAGAAAATTTCACCCATCCCATCCTAGTGAAAAACTTGATTCCAAGTCAGACCTAAAGGGTATGGGGGACGATAACCAACCCAATGGACATTGTTTTGCAACAGCTCCAATTATTAAGAGAGGAAAATGTTATTATTCGTCAAATAATTATGCCATTGAATCAACCACTAACTATCAACACCCACTACAACCCTGTGATCGAAGATGTGGTTCACTGGTTCCAAATTTCACCAGAAGTTGGAGACTATGAAATAAAATCAGCCTCCATAAATTCAATCGAAATGAAACTGAGGACCCATTTTTACATATTCAAGACTTCAGGTCAACTTGTGACACTATTTGTATTGCTGAGGTAGAAAAGGAGTACAGAGGGCATACACACACACACACACGTGTGTGTGTGTGTGTGTGTGTATATCTGTGTGTGTGTGTGTGTGTGAAAGGATTCACCTTTTCTCTTAAAGAACGAACACTCCAATGGATATGAATTATGGGACTCTAATTACCATGTGAGATTCCATGAGAGAAGCTTTCATTAAAAAGTACTTCCCCATGGGAAAAACCTATGCCTTGAGACAAACTATCTCATCTTTCACTCAAAAGATAAATGAAACTATTTATGAATCTTGGAAATGCTTCAAATAACTCCTCAGAAAATGTCCACCTCACCCAATCCCAAAATGGAAGCTGGTTCAGTTGTTTTATGATGGTATTGGTACATCATTCAAGAGAGTTATCAACGGCTCTTGTGACGGTAACTACATTAGTCACTATAGATACATCATTCGGACTCTGTTCAAGAATATGGAAGATAATTCAGTGAATAGCTCCTTTATTGAATATTATGAAAGTTACAAAGGGTCAGCTAGTGTAGTAGCTTCCAATAACCCTTCCCCTCCAGAAACAAATGTTACAAATCAAAAACTTGATAGATGGGAAACATTGTTCAGACAAATGAAACTTATGACACATGCTATTGGTACTTTGGCTATGAACAAAACCCAAAGCAATATCACTAGGGTTACTTCCAACCCTGATATTCAAGATTTAGACAATTACCATTCTCTCATGACCAAGAACATGCTCCTGAAATTCTATTGGGTATGAAGAAATCAAGGAAATTTATTTTTGAATACCCGCAGTTCTGGATGGAGAGATCAACCAAACTATGGATGGAAAAGTCAGACTAACAACCATCAATTCCAAACTTAGCTACAATCTCAACAACTAATTCCACCTCAAATGAATCAATCCACATCCATGAACTTTGACACTTTGCGAGCCATCCAACAATTTCATATGGCACAAACCGAGAATGCTCGGCAATTTACGGAAATTCAATCTTATATCCCAGCATTAGTCATTAGTTTTGTAAATATTTAATTAAGTACAAAACTTTGTGGTAAAATTTCAACAAAGCCATCGTACCTTTCGTATATTGCAAGTAAGTCCATCGTTAGCTCAGCTCACATGACCCCCTACGTGAACGGGGTGATTTGCTTATATACCCTCACAACTTTGCGTATTTCATTTTAGTATATAAAAAACAAGCTGATTTTCAAAATTATTGGTGTATTTGCATGTACCCCAATTCATATTGCATAATTGCCCATGTTCAGTCCCTATTTGCCTTAGAAAATACAAAAAATCTAAAACCACAACTAAAAATTCCAAAAAAATACCTAGTGTTTATTATCCTATTTTATTATTCCAGAACAAAAATCACAAAAATTTATCAAAAGAAACTCCAAAAATTTGCAAACCCTTGCTATCACTAAACAATTGCAAAATATTTTTGAAAACACAAAAAAATAATTTATGCTCTATATTTTTATATATATTTTTTCGACATATAAAACCTCATATTGAGGAATTCTGAATCTATTTAATATTTTAAAATCTCAACCAACTCGGCATATTTATTAAGTCCCTGATTCTACATATTTTGGATATTAAAAATACCTAAAATAAGTAAAAATACCCAAAAATCAAAAATATAAGAAAAAGGGTAAAGACAAAAAAATTATTTGGTATTTTTTGACTGTTTATAGACATATTTATTAATATATTACTCTATATTGTATTATATACACATATGTAGCTATTATTTATTATAAGTATCTCATAAATATTTTTAAAACCTTTAAAAATAAAAAGGACTATTGTTTTTGTATTTTATGATTTTTCTATATTTTATATATATTGTATATTGTATATGGAAAAAATGGGGCTGCCCCCTGGTAATTCGCAAATTTTTTATTTTTTTAGAAAATATCACCATGTATATTCATTCCTATATCCCTCCTATATGTCATTTGAATTTCGTCAGAAACATCGACTCCTATGACCTCCATCCAGATGTCATTTTTTAACGGTCGCAGGATTTTTTAAATCGACCCTGTCTGGATGGAGGCCGTAGGAGTCTCTGTTTCTAACGAAATTCGAATGGCATATAGGAGGGATATATGGATGAATATACATGATGATATTTCTCAAAAAAATAAAAAAATTTGCCCAAAAATAAGGTGGGCCAGCCATGTTGGCTACCCCCAGGGGGCAGCCCCATCAACCCCATTATACATTACATATATTATACATGTTACATTATATGCATATATATAGTGATCTATATTCTTTATTATATAATTAGTTATAAAATGAAATTAAAAATTAGAAAATTTGGAAATATAAAAATTATAAAATTTAAAATATACAAGATATATATAAAAAATAAATTAAAAAAATAAAAACCTAGAAAAACATTAATTATTTAGTGAGTAAATAATGTACAAATCTATATTATTATTTATTCATTATTTATTAATTCCGGCTATACCGACTTGTTCCTTGAGTTCGACACCCTAGTTGCTTATCCACTATACACACATTTATTATAGGGTTATGATAAATTTTGATCCACATTCACGCATGCTTTAAATTGATTGCTTATTTTTGTGGGTTGATCCACATTAACGCATGCTTTAGAACCCAACATCACCTCCCCGTCACCCTGTGCTCTAATGCACCTCTCCTACACCTCCTAGTCGCCCGTGCTCCTATCTGCCTCCTCGTTGTCAATGCCCTGTCGCTCTGCCACTTCCCTCCACACCGCTTCGTAATCCGTCGTGGGCATGGCCGAGAGAAGCCACCCTTGGTCTTGGAGACCAAGGGCATCTTTGCAGTTTTTTATTTTAAGTTGCACCTAAACATAATTATGTGATACTTTCATTTGTACCCTACAATTTCTCTAATTTTTAAATTTTATTCTGTGACATTTGCATTATTATTAATGTTTTATTTAATTACAATATAGTTCTTCATGGACCATTATGCAATTTCTTAAAGTTCATTTTTTCCCATCAATTTAACCATTAAGTAATTTTTTGTTTAATAAATTTCATGTCTATCCAAGTATTCCTTTAAATGCAATTTGGACATTAAAATTATTTTTTTACATCTATGCCCTTTGCTTTTCTAAAAATCACAATTATCCCTTATAACTTTGGTAATTCATTAAAAATAACCAGAAACTCCAAAAAAATCATCAAAAAATCATGTTGGGTCCTGGAAGTATTTACAATCTATTGATGATTATTTCATCGCTTCTTGAGATACATAAAATCAAATAAAATTAAGGTAAATATCTCGTATTTTTATCAATTCTTCAATCATATCCCTCTTCAAAATTTGTGTTATTTTCGTCATGTCCCTATGTTCGACCTCTGAACCTGTCGCAATACTCCTTAAAAGATATCTTCCTTGTTCATTGTATACTTTATCTGAAAAATGTCGAGAATTGTGAGGGTTCACAGTGACAACTAAAATTCACATCTTAGCACACTGATTTTTGTGCTTTCATTTTGGCATCGTTGTTAGGGACATGCATCATCGTATTGTTTATAATTTATAATTGTTCTCTCTCTCATTTTCAAATTCATTAAATATTAAAAAAAGTTCTTAAGTTTCTCTCCATCTCTTTTCGGATCCTGATTCAAGCAGAACTGAGCACAAAGAGTGTTCTAGATCCAACTGTTCTCATCACTGTGAGTCCATTCTGATCACATGTAATTAGTTTGCTTGCATTCTTTTTTCTAAGGAAAAAATCTGAAACCGGTTAAAATTCACTTCTCTGGTTGCTTTCATTTTTGTGGTTATTCTCCCTTTGATAACAAGAAAATTAAAGTCCACCAACTGTGCTTGATCACGTAAAAATTAAGGTTATGAAAGGTCACCGTGTGGATCGGATATTAAACTATCTGAAGTGCTTGAAACCTTGCACATTATTCACAATCTCACGTGCACCAACAATAATCTTAGGTCAAAGCCCAAATCCCTACGTAGATTTCATTGACTACTAAATTTTAATAAGTCTAACCGCTTCTCGATGAGGGAAACCATAGCAGAGTGGGTGATTAAAGGAGACAACATTTTACAACGTCCTCAAAGAATTTGGTTAGTTCTTCTACGGTCTGTATACTTGCTCCCGTACTGGCAGAAAGTGGATGCAACTAAACATATAAATTCATGTCAGTCATTAGTCTGCAAATAGATTTGAGGTCATTTTTTATTTGCTTGATTTTTCCTTCTCTGAGGAGTAAATAAAATTGAAAAGATATATGCATCTACGACGATTAGTGTGGAATTGGTGAATAAGCATTTGGATTGCGGTTGTATTGTGCATGCTTGGACGAAGATCTCTGAATAATCCACATCAATGACCACTTAACTATGACCCAATCTGCAAAAGAAAATTTCATCCATCCCATCCTAGTGAGAAACATGATTCCAAGTTAGACCTAAAGGATATGAGGGACAATAACCAACCCAACCCGATGGACATTATTTCGCAACAACTACAGTTGTTAAGAGAGGAAAATGCTATGATTCGTCAACCAATTGTGCCATTGAATCGACCACTACCTATCAACACCCACAACAACCCTATGACCAAAGATGTGGTTCACTGGTTTCAAATTCCGCGAGAAGTTGGAGACTTTGAAATAAAATCAGCCTCCATCTCTTTAGTACAAAATTCAATCGAAATAAAATTGAGGACCCATTTTTACATGTTCAAGACTTCATATCAGTTGTGACACTATTTGTATTGCTGAGGTAGAAAAGGAGTACATATATACATACATATGTATATGTATATATATATATATATGAATGAAGGGCTTCATGTTCTCTCTGAAAGAACGAACACTCCAATGGATCCGAAATTATGGGACTCCAATTACCACATGGGATTCCATGAGAGAAGCTTTCATTAAAAAGTACTTCCCCACGAGAAAAATTAATTCTTTGAGACAAACTATCTCATATTTCACTCAAAATATAAATGAAACCATTCATGAATCTTGGAAACACTTAAAATAACTCCTCAGAAATGTCCACCTCAATCAAACCCAAAATGGAAGTTGGTTCAATTGTTTTATGATGGTATTGATACATCATTCAAAAGAGTTACCAATGGCTCTTGTGACGGTAACTGCATCAGTCATGATGAACACTTCGTTTGGACTATGTTTAAGAATATGTAAGATAATTCAGTGAATTGCTCCTCTATTGAATATTATGGAAGGTACAAGGGTCAGTTAGTGAAGTAGCTTCCAGTAACACTTCCACTCCAGATACGAATGTTACAAATCAGAAAACTGGTAGATTGGAAACATTATCCAGGCAGATGGAACTTTGACACCTGCTATTGGTACTTTGGTTGTGAACAAAACCCAAGACAATATCACCGGGGTTACTTCTAGCCCTAATATTCAGAACTTTGGACAATTACCCTTCTCTCATGACCAAGAACAGACTCTTGAAACTGTAAATTGAGTACGAAGAAATCAAGGAAATTTATTTTTGAATACCCACAGTTCTAGATGGGAGATCAAACTAACTATGGATAGAAAGGTCAGACTAACAACCATCAATTCCAAAATCAGCTACATTCTCAACAACTAATTCCGCCTCAAATGAATCAACCATCCACATCTGTGAATTTTGATGCTTTGCGAGCCATCTAATAATTTCTTACAGAAAAAATTGAGAATGTTGGCCAATTTAATGAAATTCGATCTTATATCCTAGCATTAATAATTAGTTTTGTAAATATTTTATTAAGTACAACACTTTGTGGTAAAATTGCAATAATGCCCTTGTACCTTTCATATATTGCAATAAGTCCATCGCCAACTCAACTCATGTGAGCAGGGTAGTTTGCTTGTATACCCTTACAACTTTATGTGAGTCATTTTAATATATAAAAATCAAATTGATTTTCAAAACTACTGGTGTTTTTGCATGTACCCCCATGTCTTTAATTGATATTGCATAAATGCCCCTATTTGCCTTAGAAATACAAAAAATTTAAAACCATAACAAAAATTCCAAAAAATACCCAGTGTTTATTATCCTTTTTATTATTCCAAAACAAAAATCACAAAATAATATAAAAAGAAACTCCAAAAAATAGCAAACCCTTTAACACTAAAACAATTGCAAAATATTTTGGAAAACATCAACAAAATGATGCGCTATATTTTTATATATACTATTTTCTACATATAAAAATTAGTTTTGATAAATTTTGAATTTATTTAATATTTTAAAATCTATAAACAACTCCATGTTTATTAAGTCCATGATTTTGGATTTTAAAGATACCTAAAAATCAAAAAATACCCAAAAATAAAAAATATAAGAAAAAGTGTAAAAAACACAAAAATATTTTATTTTGGTTTTTTGACTATTTATAGACCTATTTATTAATATATTACTCTATATTGTGTTATATACCCATATGTAGTTAAATATAACTAGTATAATTATTAATTGTTATAAATAGCTAATAAATATAAAAAATTTTACAACCTAAAAATAAAAAGAAATGTTATTTTGGTATTTTCTAATTTTTATATGTTTATTATATATTCTATTTTATAAATTACCTATATTTTACATATTACATTATATGCATATATATAGTGATATATATATCCTTATTATATAATTAAATATAAAATGAAATTAAAAATTATACAATTTAAAAATATAAAAATTATGTATTTAAAATATATAATATATACTAATAAATAAATAAAAATTAAAAACCTACCAAAACATTAATTAATTTATTGAGTAAATAATGTACAAATCTACATTATTATTTATTTATTATTCATTTATAAACAATAATCCCTACTACACCGACTTGTTCCTTGAGTTCGACGCCCTAGTTGTTTATACGCTATACATGCATTTATTGTAGGGTTATAATAAATTTGGATCCACGTTCACACATGCTTTAGAATGATTACTTATTTGTGATGGTTGATCCATATTCACACATGCTTTAGAACCCATCAATGCCTCTGCGTCGCCCCGTGCTCCATTGCACCTCTCTTATGCCTCCTCGTCGCCCCGCGATCCCCCCTGCCTCCTCGTTATCGATGCTCTGTCACTCTGCCACGTCCCTTCTCACCAGCTTCGTATTCCGTCGCGGGCATGGTCGAAAGCAGCCACCTTTGGTCTTGGAGACCAAGGGCATCTTTGCCGTTTTTATTTTTCTGTATTTTTTATTTTAATTTGAACCAAAAAGAAACTATGAGAAACTTTAATTTGTATCTTGCAATTTATCTAATTTTTAAATTTAATTCTATGACATTTACATTTTTATTAATGTTTTATTTAATGATAAATTAGTCCTTCATGGACCATTTTGCAATTTTTGAAGTTCATTTCTTTTCCTAGCATTTTACCCATTAAAAAATTTGTTTAGTAAAATTCACTTCTATTCAAATAATTTCTTTAAATGCAAATTTTCCATTAAAATTATTTTTTAACATCTATGCCATTAGATTTTCTAGAAATCACAATTATACCCTATAACTTTGGTAATTCATTAAAAATAGTCAAAAACTCCAAAAAATTCACCAAAAAATCATGTTGGATCCTGGAAATATTTACAATATATTAATGATTATTTCATTGATTTTGTAGCTACATAAAATCAAATAAAATTAAAGTAAGAATCTCGCATGTTTGTCAATTCTTCAAGCTTATCGCTCTTTGAAATTTGTGTTATTTTCGTCCTGTCCCTGTGTTGGACTTATGAACCTGCCGGTATACTCCTTAGAAGTTATATTTCTTGTTCATTATTTTTTATCTAAAAAATGTCGAGAATTGTGTGGGTTCATAATGACAACTAAATTTCACATCTTAGCACACCGATTTTTGTGCTTTCATTTTGACGTTGTTGTCAGGGACATGTAATATCGCATTTTTCATAATTTATAATTGTTCTATCTCTCTCATTTTCAAGTTCATTAAATATTTAAAAAAATATTAAGTTTCTCTCTCTTCAGATCTTGATTCAAGCACAATTGAGCACAAATATTTTTCTAGATCCAACTGTTCTCATTACTGTGAGTGCATTCTGATCATAGGTAATTGTTTGCTTGCATTCTTTTTTATAAGGAAAAAAATCTGAAATCGTTAAAATCCACTACACTGGTTGTATTCATTTATGTGGTTCTTCTCCCTTTGATAACAAGAAAATTAAAGTCCACCAATTGTGCTTGATCACATAAAAATTAAGATTATGAAAACTCACCGCGTGGATCGGATATTAAGCGATCTGAAGTTCTTGAAACATTGCACATTATTCACAATCTCGTGTGCACCAACAACAACCTTAGGTCAAAGCCCAAATCCCTACATAGATTTCATGAGAATATATGTTGATCAAGATGATCTGACTTGATCTAAGGATGGAACCGACTAAAATTGATAGAACTCAAGGGTTGTCGAATTGAATACTCGAATCTAATAGGAGCATGAACACATTATTAATCTAAAGGTTGACTCAGGCTTTATTTTGTTATTTGTTCAAGCTTGTCTGGAAAATCTCAGGACTTTATCGGTGTGTCCATTGTAAACCTCCTGTGCACCTTCTCTGAATCATTCTCTATTTCTCTTTGCATATCATTGTTTTGCTCAGGACTAGCAAAAGTTAAGTATGAGGGTATGATGGATGTGTGATTAATCATATTTTTATACCTTTTTAAGTAAAATAGTATATTTTTAATTCATGCATTTTTCTTAATTTTATGTATAATTTTCATTTCATAATTTTCATGTGCATTGCATTTAAAATCATCTAAAAATCACATAACATTTTCTTTGCAAAATAAACCTAAAAAAGAAGAAATAATAATAAATAGTTAATTTTCCAATACATATGGGCTCCAAGCCCATATTAGAGTTTCTATAATATTTTTTTATTTTTCAGGTTGACTTTAGAAGAGGCCAAGTGGGCTATCCAATCCATTCCATCATTTTCAAAAAAAATTAAAAAAATCATTACAAGACAAAATAGTTGATGTCGACGCCTCAAAAATAAAAATAAAAAGGGGCGTTGACGCCATCTTCTTCCCCGATGGCCACTACCGCCACATCTTCCTCTCCCAACGCAACCGTCACCCCCTCCCCTTCCTTCGACTACGGCTATAAGGGAAGGGAAGGCTGAAAATGGAGAGAGACGTCACCAAACAAGGAGAACCCACCGACATCTCCTCACCGCCCCGTGTTCCATCGTACTTCTCATGTGCCTTTTCGCCGCTCTGTACTCCTCTGTGCCTCCTCATCATCGATGCTCCATTGCTTCCTTCATCACTTCCCCGTACTCTACTGCATGCACAACTGCCCTTGGTCTTGGAGACCAAGGGCTTCTTCACGGTTTTTTTGTATTTTTTTATTTTAAGTTGGAACTGAATATTTTTTTTGTGAAACTTTCATTTATATCCTGCAATTTATCCAATTTTGCATATATTTTTTTCCATGACATTTGCATTTTTTATTAAAGTTATATTTAATTACAGTTTAGTCCTTCAGGGACCATTCTACAATTTTCTTGAAGTTCATTTCTTTCCTACCAATTTACCCATTAAGTAATTTTTTTAAGTAATTTGACTTCTATCCAGGTAATTTCTTTAAATGCAATTTTTCCATTAAATTTTGTTTTTTTACATCCACGCCCTTAACTTTTCTAGTAAATTACACTTATGTCCGATGACTTTGGCAATTCATTAAAAATTAGCTAGAAACTCCAAAAAATCACTGAAAAATTATGTTAGATCTAGAAGCATTTACAATCTATTGGTGATTGTTTCATTGCTTTTTGAGCTACATAAAGTAAAATAAAAATTAAGGAATATATTTCGCATGCTTGCTAATTCTTCAAGTTGATTACTCTCCAAAACTTGTGTTGTTTTTGTCATGTCCATGTGTTCAACCTCTGAACCTACCTCTATACTCCTTAGAAGTTATTTTATTTGTTCATTGTTTATTTTATCTGAAAAAATTGAGAATCGTGTGTGTTTACAACGACAACTAAAATTCACATCTTAGCACATTGATTTTCGTGCTTTCACACTACTATGAATAGTGTGTGTTAATTACAATGAATGTTGCTATTGGAATTGGTCTATATCAAATTATTTTGCATTACTCAAGTCCTTAATCCGGTGCCATAGACTCATATGTGGTTTCGCCAATACCTCGGTCAATTCTTCCACTGTCGCAAACTTCCAAAGTGATGGTGTCAGTTCTAAGAACCATTCCTTTGATGCCTCTTCTCTCTCAATCAACATCATTATCCAAATAATTATGAGATTACCAAAGTATAATTTTGTTGGACTGCATAAATCTGGTCATGGGCATGATACAATATATGTAATAAGGATTAGTGGAGAATCGATATTAATGATATTGTAAGTTAATGAGTAAGGTTCACAAATAAGTAAGTGTAGTTGTATGATGATGAGTTACCATTATCAAAAATTTGTGATTATGATTCGACCACTACATGAATTTGACTCGATCTAATGGCTCTTGCTTAGCCATCATTTAAAAATCCGAAGAGGCACCCATTAATATGCATTTCTCGGAAGATGAAAAGCCATGCACTAGGACTACTTATACCTATCCTCGAACACTCGTTTTGTTTACTCATAGGAAATCTCTCTCTCTCTCTCTGTCTCTCTTGTTGTCTGTTGTCTATTCTTCTGCAATGACTATGACATGTTTCTTCCTCTTTTGACTATGGTTTTCTAAGGTGCTTTCGAGGATGATCTCGTCAGTGTGCATGGATGACGATCGTGTCCTATTGTATCCTAGGAGTGGATCGCCAGTATCCTATGCACCGATATTATGGAGGCAATATCATCTCTAAGGATAGTCCATTACGTTGATGCTTAGGTGATCTCTAATCTAATCTTCTTATTATTTTGTTTGTTACAATTTGTTTATTACTTTACTTTTCCTAGATCTCACCCTAATTTAAGGTAGTGCTTAGTTTTGTAGTATTGTAGGCCATGTTGGGCAATTTGTCTTAGAAATTTCTTGTAGATACTATATGCCTCACTTGCACTACATTGTAACATTTTCTTTAAGCAATAAGAGGAGAAAGTATACCCTAAAATTTAATAGGCTTGCAAAAAAGAGGCATAATACCTCAATAGTTGCCATTAGACCCCTTTCTAAAATGAAGACATTGGCATTTTTGTATGTGTATTACCTCTACTTTGAGTGAAAGCATCTTTCTAGATGGCGAATTTTATATCTTGACCTTAAAGGTAATATAATGAAATTGGCATACGAGAAAGTTTTGATGTTTGAAAATTAGATTTTTTTATAAAGTATGATTTCTTAATATTTTTTGAGGTAGAATTTTAATTGTATTTATCTTTTTTCATGGGATTTAAATTGACAAGTCACATAAAAATTAAGTTAAACAGTGTTAAAGTAGATTTTATAGAAAAGTTTGACGTTTATATACAAGTAAGATAATCATTCAACATGGCCTAAAAAGCCAAAGTCACACCTTTAATTCTAGCATTTTTATAAAAATAACTTTAAAGATATTTTCAAGTTTAAAGTGAGTTTAAATAAAGTTATTTGTTATCTGCGCTTTGACGAAGAGTACGGTGAAAAATATTTACACATAGATTTTGTATAATTGTTTGAAATGTGTATGCCCATACAAATATATCCTTATAACTATATTTAGTTAGTTTTTTAAGTCAATTCGTACATATATGCATATACACAATATTCCTTTCTCTTGGTTTCTTTTTCTTTTGGTTTATTTTTCTTTTTTAAGTGTTTTCAATGCATAAGATTGCACTTTTATTCGTGAAGAGTGCATTTTACAATAGTTTGATATTTATTGCTTATTTCCATGTACTTGTTATGACTTTTATGATGAAATGCAAGAGCAAAGTTAAGGAATCATAGATTTACAAGGGGGCAAATGAAATCCTTACCATATAGATGGGGTGAAAGGATGCATATGGAGTAAAGACGGTCTAATTGTGACTAGTGACGAGGGAGGTGGTTGATAGGTGCACGATAACATAAGGCAAGTGCAAGGGTTTAGTGTTGGAGCTGAAGGTAGAAGACAACCTTGATTAATATATTATTAAATTTTATAAATAACTTAATTAATTAAAGTAAATGATCGGATTGTTTGAGATAGAAAAGACGTAAAAAAAATAAAATTGTGGGAAATTTTATATTCTTCAACTTTTTATCAAGGGTATAATGCACATTCAACTAAATATGAAAGATATGAGAATAACTTTGTAAATATATATTTCATACTTGATTATGCATTTTCTATTTTTAAATCATTTTTATGACTTACACTTATTATATTATAAATATAGGTATTTAAATTTATTATTAAAATTTATTTTAAGTTAAAAGGCATCAAGATCAAATATATGGGAAATACATAAAATGTAACACATGTCTATTTTACTTATAAATATTATGCTATTATTCATTTCTTTATAACTTGTAGGGTTTTTTTTTTACAATTTTTAATTAATCTAGAATATCTAGAGAGTAAAATCTAAGAAAAGTTATATATATATATATATATATGGGAAAATTGAGCCTACATCGGGTGATGTAGGTAACTTACCTACATCGGGTTTTTTTTCATTAATTTTTTATTTTTTTGAAATGAAATCTTCGGGGATTTACATCACCATATACCACCATTGTGTCATTCCAAATTCAACTGAATTCTAGACTTCTATCCCCCCCATCAAGACCGTCAAATTTTAACGGTCTCAGAATTGCTGAAAATGACCCCCTTCAGATGGGCATGTTAGAAATATTTTTTTCCCACGAAATTTGAAACACATAATCCACTCTATATATTAAGTAAATCTCAGTGAGGTTTCATTTGAAAAAATAAAAAATAATGAAAAAAATGACCCGATGTAGGTAAGTTACCTACATCACCCGATGTAGGCTCCTCGCCCCCTATATATATTAGAAATGTTAAAGTTACTTTTTATTTTATCTATATAAAAAAGGGTTCCAAATCCATCTTTAACATATCACGTCCTTTCACTTAAAGTATTTTCCCAATTAAGTCAATTTTTATATGAAGAACTTTAAAAATGAGTAGAGTGGAGTAGGACTTCATATGAAATGTATATGGGTCTTATAAACTTATGAAAATTTATGGTTTAGGTTTATGCTTCATGTATTCATCTTATTTTTAGTATATGTTTGTAATTTTCTCCATTAATTTCGTGCTATTTCAAAAAGAATAGACTTAATCAGACTTCATTGGGAAAAGATAAAAAATTTTGAAGTTTGTTCTTCTTATTTGATAAATTTTATCAATTGGTTCAAGTCTATAAGTTTTACATTTTAATATATTTTATTTTTTTGGCTATTTTCATTTAGAGATTTATGTATTTCATTAATTTTAGAGCGAGTTTGACTTATTTTGATTTTTTTATTAATGGATATAATGCTAGAAATTTAATTCTTTATATAGTCAAAGTTTGACATTTCTTCACAGTTATTTCAGATTTAGAATATTTTCTATTTTTATAACTTATTTTATATTTATGAGATGCATAAAGAATGCGTTCAAAAAGATTTGAAATGAGAATGTTAGAAAACATTGAAGGTTGTATACATGCATATACATACAACACATCCTTATTTTTTTCTTGTCCTACATGCATTATTGTCAACCGTGTTATTCTAAATTGGTTTACGTACGGGGACATATATGCACATATACATGCTTCTGGTTCCCCTTTTGAATGCATTTTCTTAAGTTATTCTTTTTATGTATTTTTACATTAATAAGATATTATCATATTCTTTTGTATTTTTTGTAACAAGGGAGATATACTGTGTATTTACATACAATTTTTAGTGCAATAAGATAAATTACAAAAATAGATACATGGATTCATCATCGATGAAAAGTTACTGAGATTTTCTACCTTATAGTTGTACAACCAAAGTTTGATTAATATGAAGCAAAATTCATTGGATATATCTCACCAACTATGACTATGATCTAGAGACGGAATATATGATTCTCATAAGTTAAAATTTGAGACTATTCATTAATGTTGTTCACAATAACGACATCATTCTTGGGAGAATGGGGGGGGGGGGGGGGCTGTAAATTTGAACTATGAGGATGAAACGAACTTGAATATAACAATTTTTATACATTTCTTTAAATAGAGACTCTTTATAATACTCTTTTCAATCCTTGACTACTATATCTAATGATTTAATAAAAGAACTTTAATGGCACGGTGGATGTGCAGATGCAAACATATTATAAGAGATTCATTATAAGTATTACATATATGAATTAATATAGGCTAATATATTATAAGATATTCAATATAAGTACTATATATATAAATTAACATGCCATTGACAAATTATTCACGAGCACAAGAAAAAAAAATCCTAGAAGAGCAAGCACCATAAGAATTTGATCGTAGTAAACGAAACTGTCATGAAATGTGGACTTCTTTTAAAATATTCAAACTTTACAAAATTATTTGGTATCTCCCCATCCATGGTAGAAATCAACTGGATATGAATATAAATATATGTATTATCATTTCCTTATTTATATCTATCACCAAGGATACAAATATAGATTTTATACAACATAAATACAAAAGAACCATATTATCAAATGTAGCTAAATATGTGAATCAAATATTCATCAGTGAGATACACATATTTAAAAATAGATATAATCTTAGGAACATCAAACATTCCCAACTTTTATATATCGATGTTCAATATACTTTTTATAATAAATTTTTTATGATGAATGTAATACATATAGGTTAGTAATAACACATTATGAACATCGAAGAAATAAAGTGGATGACCCACTAAATGTTTAACTTTGGAGATAACTTCTTAACATATCATTTGTGTATTTTTGCCGACATATCCATGTATGCTTTCATATTTATATCTTAGCCCCTCCATAATTCAAAATTACACATGGATTTCTTAGATACTTACTCTATCTTGCACCTTAACCCATGTCATTAATGAATACATGTCCACACCTTGAGGTCAATTAAACCTCACATAAATGCAAAGTTGAATTTTTAAATTATTTTATTCCCTCCTATCTCTCTTGGCACTCTCCTCTATTCACTCTCTATCCTCTTAGCATTAGTTATGCAAGCTCTTGAAGAAGGTTGAATGTTTCAAAGTAGAGTCATTGAAATTTGAGCTTGAGATGTTAGTGGAGAGGTAAATGTATGATCTTGTGGGCTACGATGGAAGTGGGTCGATATCATGCCACCCTCCTCCCCCCCACCCCTCCCCACCTACACACACATCTACGTTGTGATTACCAATGAAGATCATATTTTTCAAACTTGGGTCCTCTGGGTTTAAGTTCAAGATGCTAGTGGAGAGGTAAAGGTGTGATTTTGCAAGCTCCTATGGAGCTAGGTTGGTCCTAATGGTCCTTTCCCCCATTCTCGCTCTCTTCTCTCGCCATTCGCACAACAATTTCCCAAAGAAGGTTGGATTTTTCGAAGTTGGGTCCTCTAGTTTCGAGATAGACATGCTTGTAGAGAGGTAAATGTGTGATCTTGGAGGCTCCAACAAGGTGGGTTGGACATGGCAGGGTTGTTTTTGCGGGAGGAGTCACCACTCAACTGAGGAGCCCACGAGGCATTTTCCTTCCCATAGGGCTTAATAGACAATTCATTTTTGAAGGATTTTGATCTCCACGAAGGATTTGTTGAACAAGATTGAGGGAGGGGCAGGGGGTTGTTGAGGACTTGGTAGTGGAAGACTTGAGGGAGGTCGAGCTCAACCTTGGGTTATACCTTGGTGGTGCTTTGGAATGGATCTAATGCTGTAGGAAGAGGTGCGTAGAGGAAGGAGGAGATGTGCGGAGGGAGTGGCCGTAGGGGAGAAGGAGGTGGAAGGAGGAGATAAGGGGAGGTGGCATGTGGAGGGAAGGGGGGTGTTGGGGAGGAGGTGGTGACGATGACAACAAGGTGACAGCTATGCCGACAAAGGTGGGGAGGGAGAGTCAAGGAGAGGTGGAGAGGGACAAGGAGAAAGAGTGTATGATTCACAAATACAATGAATCTATATGGGTAAATTCATTATTATTTGACAAATCCAGTCAAAGCTAACAAACAATGATAAATGAATGATAAATGAAAGTTAACGCAAGAGCATGCCATTTAGTCATTATTTACAGGTCTCGTAGTTTTCCTTTACAGTTTAGAGTTCTATATACAAAAATTAATATCCTACGTTTCTTTATTTTTCTGAAAAAAAAATCATCCATAAGGAAAAGGTAGAAGATAGGTATTTCGATCCATTTCCATCCCATCCACCTCCCAAACCATCCTCGCAGCGGATGGGCGCGGTGTTAGATAGCCAGAAGCTGCTAACGCAACGAAGGGTCGACGCACAAAAGGTCCTTTTACCCGTTTCCTTGCATCGAGCGACGAGGTCCTCCTTCCGTCCATCGGGCTCGTCATGCTCAGGTTTACATGCATCAAATTCTGATACACACAAAGCAGAGGCGGCAGGCAACGATCAGTAGAAGACGGGGAAGTGAGCGCGAGGTCCGCCGATCCCTCGCCGACGCGTTCGCCTCCTTCCTCCATTTCTCATTTAAACTAAAAGAAGGAACGGCGTTGGAGAATCAGGGATCGACATAGAGGACCAGATCCGAGCAAGGAAGATATGGAGCATGAAGACCCGGATCCCTCCTGAGAACGTCAGATCCAACCAACAACACGTTGGATCCGATCGATTTATCGTCGCTTATTAGTTATCATCTTCATCGTCTCAGTGCCCGTCTTCCCCTTTCCTCTCCGTCCCCCTGCAATAGGGATGGCCGGAGCCGTCTCGGCGATCTTCCTTCTGGACATCAAGGGTCGTGTTCTCGTGTGGCGCGACTACCGTGGGGACGTCTCCGCCGTCCAGGCCGAGCGTTTCTTCACCAAGCTCATCGAGAAAGAGGTAGATAGGCCTCTCCATCCCCAACTCACCTTATACGTACTAATTAATAATCAGAGGGCATGCTTGCCTTTTTAGGGTGATCCGGAGTCGCAAGATCCTGTTGTGTATGATAATGGGGTCACTTATATGTTCATACAGCACAATAACGTCTTCTTGATGACAGCCTCGAGGCAGAACTGCAATGCTGCCAGCATTCTCCTCTTCCTTCATCGCGTTGTAGATGTAGGCTTTGCTTGATTTTCTCATTTGAAGGGAGCTTTCTCTATTTCCTTTTTAGTATTTTGCTATTTTCTGATCCAGGTTTTTAAGCATTATTTCGAAGAGCTAGAGGAGGAGTCGCTTAGAGATAATTTTGTCGTTGTGGTAAGGACTTGCTTAGAAGTTAGAACCCCCTTTTTTAATGTGTTGTTGCTCCTTCTCTTGGATAGAACGTCCATTGAATTTCTATTGTAACTTGCTGTTGATTCAGTATGAGCTGCTTGATGAAATGATGGACTTCGGTTATCCACAATATACCGAAGCGAAGATCCTCAGTGAGTTTATCAAAACAGATGCATACAGAATGGAGGTTACTCAGAGGCCTCCAATGGCTGTGACGAATGCTGTGTCCTGGCGTAGTGAAGGGATACGCTACAAGAAGAATGAGGTAGATGCCTTGTATTTATGATTCTTGCTTGGAGCATGAGATATTTCCACGGTAATTTTATGCATGCGTTTTTGTCTTGCTGAACTTGTAGGTTTTCTTGGATGTGGTCGAAAGTGTAAACATTCTTGTTAACAGCAATGGCCAAATTATTCGATCCGATGTTGTTGGTGCCTTAAAAATGAGAACTTATCTAAGGTACATGATTTGTGGCTTGTCACGTGTACATACCTTGCACGAATGGAGAGCTCATGAATATTACCCTTTTCCAGCAATTAGGATGAATTCTACTTTTACATATTGTTTTTAATACACAACAAATATCTTGTGTTTGACCACACTTCAACAAAATAATATCTGAAGAAGTTTCTTAAATGTCCAGCTTAGGCAAATAATTTTTTTATTGTAAAACTGAGCTAATTCCCATATGCCTTGACTTAAGCTAGCTCTTAATCATCTGTTATTAAAGTGATCATCTTCTAATGTGTTTGATCTAGTAAATCATGTCGTTGACATCTTGTTTTAATAAGCGGGAGGTGCTTGAAGGTTCTAATGATAAAAAATGCCTATGGCACTAGGCATTCACCCTAGATAAGCTGCATGCTAAGTATTGTCTAAGGTTCCTAAGGCGCTCACCCAAGTACCCTAGCGAGGCGATTCCTTGCCACATCTTAAGCATTGTCCTGGTGAACGATCGAGATATATACACATACATTTACACATACATATTAGCTCTAAATAGATAGACATGTATGTATGCATGCCTGTATATGTATGTATATAACATCAACTTCACATATCCAAAAGGGTATTTTGTTCCTAAATTTCAATTCATCCTATGTTACGTATTACAATTTTTAGTTTCCAATTTTTATATTTTTTGTCAACTTGCATTGCATGTAGTATATAATTTTTGTCAAATTTGGTAACCATCGACTAGAGGTATTGTGCATAAACTTCGTACTACATTATGTAGAACTTTGTGTTATCTTTGTAAACTTCGTATGTACTCGGAAATAACAAATTTTCATAAAGGAATCATGTAAAATTGAATACAAGCAAGTAATATCAGTAGTTAATAGTTGCTTACACTAAAATTTGAGATCACGCGAGCCTTCGGCATTGATGAGATTAACACGACCATTTGGGAGCTGAACACAAATGGAGCATCGAGTCCTGATGATTTCAATCTTCTTTTTCAAGGAAATTTGGGATGCCACTCACTTGGACCTCATGGAGGTACTAGGGGAGTTCTCTATGGACAACCATGGCTTTGGTCTACTCAACAAAGCACTTCTTTTCCTTCTCCGAAGGAGCAGTTTGAGCATATTGAAGACTTTCACCCCATAGCATTGTCTAGTGCGGTATACTTGATTATTACCAAGGTGTTAACCAATCACCCACGCCTTGTTTTGGAGGACTTGATTAGCCAAGTATAGACATCTTTTATTTCTGATCGTCTCATGATGGATAATATTGTGACGGCTTCTGAGATGGTGGGGGACTGTAAGCATAATACATTATGTAGAACTTTGTGTTATCTTTGTAAACCTCGTATGTACTCGGAAATAACAATTTTTCATAAATGAATCATGTAAAATTGAATACGAGCAAGTAATATCAGCAGTTAATAGTTGCTTACACTAAAATTTGAGATCACGTGGGCCTTCATCATTGATGAGATTAACACGACCATTTGGGAGCTGAACACAAATGGAGCATCCAGTCCCGATAATTTCAGTCTTCTTTTTCAAGGAAATTTGGGACACCACTCACCTGGACCTCTTGGAGGTACTAGGGGAGTTCTCTATGGACAATCATGGCTTTGGTCTACTCAACAAAGCACTTCTTTTCCTTCTCCGAAGGAGGGGTTTGAGCATATTGAAGACTTTCACCCCATAACATTGTCTAATGTGGTATACTTGATTATTATCAAGGTGTTAGCCAATCACCCACGCCTTGTTTTGGAGGACTTGATTAGCCAAGTATAGACATCTTTCATTCCTGATCGTCTCATGATGGATAATATTGTGACGGCTTCTGAGATGGTAGGGGGCTGTAAACATAGATGGGTAAATGGGCCTTATGTGGAAGGTCGACTTTTCTAAAGCCCAGGACTATGTTGATTGGTGTTCCTTTGGTCAGCCCTACTAAAAAGGGTTTACCTGAAGTTTGGAGATCTTGGATGAAGAGATCCACTACTACCATGTTCCTTTCTCTTCTGATCAATAGATGCCTTGAGGGAGGTTTCTTCCAGCTGTAGAGAGGTGTTCGCAAGGGATGTCCTTTGTCAATGTTAGTGTTCATACTTGCTTCCGATATCTTGCTATTATGTCTAGGAAGATGGTCCATAGTTGTAACGTCCCCGGGTTAAGGGTACCCGTCTACGCAACATTACATTTTTTAATTTATGATTGATCGTACCAAGTTACGAAAATGAGGAATTTTTTTTGCGATTGAATGACTTGAATGACATTCGCAATTTATTAACCAACTATATAACAACACGTGTCACTTCAGAATATTTTTGCATTTGTATCCATCTAGTACAACATGTATCAAAGAAATTTTTTATTATTTATACATGTATCTTAGAAATATGATAGAAGAGAAAAGGAAATACAAAACAAATACATTTATCTATACAATGACTGTCGTGTGTACCGTCAAAGGCAATCGTCTGATCACCAAAAGCTAAGTGTCTTGAAAATTGACTACTAAGTCGCATGCTTCTTTCATGCCGTCCATGTTAGGAACAGAAGGATGTCAACAAATGTTGAGTACAATAAAATTTATTAAAATAACATACATTTAAGTAGTTAAAAAAGAAAGCAAGTAGATAGATAATGACATTGTAATTATTTAAGCTACTTGCATGGAAAGTTGGTTTTCTAGTTGTTCCGTATATAATTACCTTTTTCACTCACCATATTTCAATTATCAACAATTATTTATTTTCTGGATTCATTATATGTTCATGATGGCAAAGGTGATCTAGATCTAATATACATCTTTTTCATTATTGTCAATTGTAAGATGTGATGATAGATCTTATTGAATGTAGATGGTTGATGAAGATTTTTATGATCTGATTTTTATCCTCGCCATAGCCTATTGCTGGAGATCTCTGGCCCATCACATCATGTGACAACTGCTCCATCTCTGAAAGGGCTGAACTGAAAAAGCCGTTGAGACATCCTCGTTGGAGTCCACGATCGCTGGAGAATGTAGTCTGAAAAAGTCTCATCGTCGGAGAACTAGGTCTCTCCCATACTGGCTTAGAGAATGGGATCTCTATTTGAAGTCCCTATGAAACCACATGAAAACCGTAGCCCACATGGCATAAGGAATGTGATCTTTACTCTGGACTCCCTATGGATCACATGAAAACTCTGAGATCAAAAGCAAAAGATGGAGAACACATAAAAAAGATCGCACACATGTGCGTCTGAAAAGGAATCTCTCTCTGGAGAACTCAGAGAAAATGGGTGACTCAAATATGGAGTGCCTCAAACTTGAACACTGAACCAATCCGTAGAGTTTGGAATTGAGCTATAGAGTCTGAAAATTCTGGTATGGAGAATCCGACTCTACACAATACTTAATACTCCCCCTTTCTCCCATACTGGTCAGAATAACAAACATCGATCAAGTTGGGAGAAGACAAGAAGATGGGGGGGGGGGAAATGAACCAATGAATCACTTAGCCGATCTTGATTTTTTTCAGCTTTTCTTCTCACAATTTTTCTCTTTTTTCCAGTTATTACCTTTTTTATATAGCCGTCTCTCCTTTTTTTCAATAAGCCGTTCCATCATTTTTTCGTCTTCTTTTTTATCACATACTATTTTTTTGTAGGCACCTTTTCTTTCACAACATTTTTTTGGTCTGCTAATATACTCACGACTCTCCTTTTTTCTTTGAATACAAGGTAACACCCGTTGGGCCTCTTTTTTTTATATAACTTGCAGAACGGAGCCCTCCATTAAAGAGGTATCGGTCCCCTTCCACGCCCATTACACCTTAGGGTTCCGTGAAGGGAACCCTCCTTGTCGAAAGAAGCCGATGTCGCCGTTGCCGTCAAAGGGAGCCCTCGCTTGGATGTCGTGCACCGCCCCTCGATTGGGACTTTGCTGCTTACGAGGAGGTGCGTGATGGAGGAGAACCGTATGGAGGTGCTCTTTGTTGGAGCTTGACAATGCGTCGCCTGTCGCCTGGAGATCACGAGGACATGTGACCATCTCCTTATGAGAAGGGTTCCACATGGAGAACCCAACACCGCCCTGGAGGAGTGCGACCTCCTGTCGCATGGAGGTTGAGATAAAGCTGATTGCGGCGAGAACCGAGCTCCGAAGCCTTTTGGTAGTTGCTATTGCCGTGCGAGGGGATCTTGCATTGGATGAGGTGTTGCATCGCCACCTGGAGATCTTGAGATGCTGCCTTTACGAATAGAGGTGCCTCCGCCTCCTCTTTCTTCATCTTTGCATGGAGCGGAGGCAGCCTAACACAACATGCTGTTGAGGAACAAAGTGAGGAACAATTGCGAGAGGTTGGAGAACCCATCACACTAGAAGTGAATGGTCATCTTCGTTGCCGTTGGGGGTGGAGCCGCCATCTTCCTTTAGTGCTTCCGATGCGGGAGCCAACCTATGCATGAAGTGGAGAAGAGGACCAGGCACCGTCGTCTAGATGTGGCTGTGGCATGATTGGATCAGGATGAAGAAGGCATGCTGGTAAGGTTTTTGCTGCCGGAATAAGGATATGTGGCCACCTTCTTCGATGAATAAGGAAGAAAGCCCCCGATGGGGATTCTTGTCTGTAGATCTTAAGAATAGTATGAAAAACCTGTTGGAGATGCTCGTTGTCGAAAAGAATTAGGGTTTCAATTTGAAACCCTAGAACTTGGACTTGAACAATTCTGAATATAATAATCTTCAAGAAAATAACATCTAAATTGAATCTCGAACAATTGATGAAAAATCATTTCTCGAGGACTGAACCCGCTCTGATACCATGTTAGATAACTTGAATGCGGAAGCGTATCATAAATAAAGAATAATGAACAATAAAGAACGTGGGATTTTACGTGGAACCTTACTCCTTAAGGAGCGGGATGAAACCACATGAGAAGGCCTCGAAGGGTCATATGTTGCATCGCACTTTCTCATCTGATACAGGAGGTCTGGGGTTTTTTTTGACACTCCAAAAAAAGGGGGATACACCCGTAGGTGTTCGCCCCAGTTTATTAAGAAAGAGAAGAGAATATACTTACAGAGGGAGAAGAGAGGGAGGGATAAGGGAAAGTGGTATCACTAAATGATACCAATCGCCCCCGCAACAAAAACAAAAACTCTATACAGAAGACCAGTCCAACAAAAAGCGGTTCGCATCCATACAAATATTTTCTATGTAGAATCTCTGCCCCGCAAAGAGAGATTTGTTTCTTCCCAGCCAGATACTCCAAATGCGCGCGAAGGGAAGAAGTCTCTCCGCCCTTGTACGATTTGCAGCGATTGCTATGCTCTCCCAAAGAGACTCCAGCGAAGAAAGATTCAGCCAGGCAATATCCTCCCAAATGAGTCGTACGAGGTCGCAATGAAGGAATAGATGGTCGGCCGTCTCAATAGCCGAATCGCACAACCCGCACAAATTGGGAGAGTTTGGGAAGAGCGCTACAAGACGGTCGCGGGTAGGTAGTCGTCCACGCCGAAGAATCCATAGAAAGATACCAATCCTTTCCGGAAGCTTGAGACCCCAGATGAGTTTACAGTGAGCAAGAAAGGACGCCTCTGGTTGCTCAACGATGGGAAGAAGAGCCGAATATGCCTTTTTTGAAGAGAAGGACCCCTCTTTCCAAGAGAAGTGATCCCGGCCCCCCGAAGGAGTAGGGGCGTCCACGAGAAGGGACATCAGAGCGGAGAAGTCCATCAGCCGCTGAGCAGAGAGATAGTCCACCAATATCGGGCACCATGAGCCATTGGACCAGCACGAATCCACCGATGCATATTTGTCCCCTGCCAGCGCAAAAAGTCTTGGAAAAAGATTCATGAAGATGCCCTTACCAGACCAATCCGTAGTCCAAAACCTGAAGGATGTGCCATCGCCGAGGGACGGCCTAAATAAGGGCCGTTTGCGGTTGAAAACCTGGAAGGCTTCGCGCCAAAAGATGGGAGAGTGATCGTGGGGGCGACCGTCAAAAACGGAGAGAAAAGCATCACCCGCCGCAAATCGAAGGCATCGCACAAGGAAACCATCTTCCTGACTTAAAAGCCTCGACGCCCACTTGAGAAGAAAAGCGTCACGCATAACCTCCAAGCGCCGAACACCCAGACCCCCATCGCTCTTTGGACACGAGATGACATCCCAAGCGACCAGATGGATCCCTCGTCTAGCAGTACCATTCTTACCCCAAAGGAATCCCCTCATACATTTCTCCAATCGAAGCATGATCCCCTTTGGCAGTCCGCGCGCCGATAAGAAGTAAATAGGGATAGCCGAAAGGACGGATTTAAGAAGCACCAACCGCCCACCACGAGATAGCAAAGAGGAGCGCCAACCACTCAGCCTTGCCTCAACCTTCTCCACCACCCTCTGATAATCACGCAACCGCGCACGGCCCACCGAGAGAGGTAATCCCAGGTAATCCAATGGCAGCGCCCCGAGAGAAGCCCCCAAAATGGAGGAGCACTCTCCAATCTCCAGAGTCGAGAGAGCAAACGGCACAAATTTCGATTTGTCATCATTGATGCGGAGCCCCGACATTTCGCAAAATAATTGGACCGTAGTTGCCATTCCCGCATACTGAAGCCGTTCCCCCTCGATAAAACATAAGGTGTCATCCGCATATTGGAGGAGAGGGATATGAAGGTCTCCCATATAGCACCCGCGAGTAAGGCCAGCGTTGGCAACACCCTGAATCATACGTGGCAGGACGTCCGCCGCCATAATAAATAGAAGAGGGGCGAGGGGGCATCCCTGACGAATCCCCCTTCGAGGCTGAAAGAGGCCCCCCACCGGTCGACCGTTAAGAGATAAGGAGAAGGAGACCGTAGTAACACAGCGACGGATCCATGAAATCCATAACGGAGGGAAGCCCCGTGCCTTTAGAATCGCCCATAAGAAGCGCCAATCCAAGGAGTCATAAGCCTTAGCGAAATCAATTTTCCAAAGTATCCCCTTAGTTCCATTTCTTTGCCAACCGTCTATGATAGCGGAAGCTAGGGCGTAACAATCAGAGATTTGCCTCCCTTGAACAAAGGCGGCTTGGGAGGGAGAAATGAGGGAGCCAAGAAGAGGTGCTAGGCGACGGGCCAAAGCCTTCGCAATGATCAAGTAAATGCCATTAGAGATCGCAATCGGGCGGAAGTTCTCAATACGACTTGCCCCCTGGGATTTCGGAATGAGGATCACAGAAGCCCGATTGATCCTGTTGAATCCCCGGTTCCCCTCACAAAACTCGAGGGCCACATCCAAGACGTCGTTGGCGATAACATCCCAAAAGTCCCTATAAAAGGATATAGGGAACCCATCTGGGCCAGGAGAAGCATCAGCATTAAGGTCCCAAACCGCCCCCTTAAGCTCGTCAAGCGATAGAGGCCGAGATAAATTAGCAGCATCCGAGCAAGAGAGAGAGGGGGCACCGGACGCCGACCAATGCCAGGACGAAGAGGGGAGGCGGTTGAAGAAATTCTTGAAGTAATTAACCAACGCCAAGCCCATCTCACGATCAGTCTGAAATATAGCGTCCCCAATCTCGATGGACGAAATATGATTTGCTCGTTTACGTGCACTGGCGACCCGGTGGAAAAAGGCGGTATTAGCATCCCCGTCCTTGAGCCAACGAAGACGCGAGCGTTGTCTCCATTCGATGGCTCTTTTCTCGTCGTCCTTCGAAACGATCTGAGCAGCTGAGGATCTCTCGATTAATTCTTCAGGTGATAGCTCCCTAACGTTCTCCAAGCGATCCAGTCGAGTTATAATTGCCTCGGCGTCGTTACGAACGGAGAGCCTAGACTGACGAGTATAAAATTTGAAGGAGGCCAGAGCTCGTCGAAGGGATGAGAGTTTAAGAGAAAACCGTTGAGCCGCGTTACCCGGGAAAGACGTCTGGGTCCAATGATTGCGCACCAGCTCCTTGAAATTAGGCTCCAGAAGCCAACTCTTTTCATATCGAAAAATACCGCGCGGGCGGGACGACTCTCCCGAATCCCACATAATGGGGCTATGGTCTGAAAAAGAACGAGGTCGAGAGGAAACCGAGCATAAGGGAAAAGCATCCATCCAACGAGAATTAGCCAAAAATCGGTCGAGCCGAGATCGAGAGGAGTTATTACGCCAAGTGTATGTAATATCCGTGGCTACCAAATCATCCAGAGCCAAATCATTGATGAAGTCCAAAAAATCCGCAGAGCCTGGATCCCTTCCCCCCCGTCCTCGGGGACGGTCGTTTGAAAGCAAAGTAACATTAAAATCCCCTCCCAAAATCCACGGGATATCCCCAAAAGCCGCGGCATCGCCAAGCAAGTCCTCCCATAAATCACGGCGTGCAAGGTGGCATAAGGGCGCATAAACACAAGATAAAGCCAGAGAGACGTTAGTGTCCATATGCACAAGGATTACAGAGATAGAATGACGTCCCAAACGAGAGCAGGATAGAGAGAATCTTGAAGATCGCCAAGCCACAATAGCACCTCCAGAAGAGCCGATCGCGTCCAGAGAAAGAAAAGCATCCATCGGCCCCGCCCCAAGCGATCTCCACAGTGCGTCATCTATTCCAGATAGCTTAGATTCCTGTAGAAGAGCAACGTCACATTCCCAATCAACCAAACGTGAGCCCAAAGCCCTGCGTCGCAGAGGGTCACCCAGACCACGAACATTCCAAGAGAGAATCTTCATTAAAGATTACAAAAATGCTCCCAAAAATTGACCGAGGAAACGCTAAGTTTAAGCACGGCGTTGGTCCAGCCGGCGAAGCCCAGCCGCCTCCGCCACCGCCTCCCGAGATAATATAACCGGTGAAGGAGATGTCCCCTCGAATGAGAGATCCAGACGCCGAGCATAAACCACACCAAATCTAGTCGGGGAAGCAACCGATGCATTCCAAGAGTACCAAGAGGCATCATTCCGAGGCGGAGAAAGCGGAGCATCGTTTGTAGTAAATTCCCCATGAACGCCAGAAGACCAAGAAAGCCCAAACACAGAGGAGGGCTGACCATCAAGAGGAGAGATGACAGAACCGCGCCCAGGGGCGATCTCCTCCGAGAATCCCGACTCGATCGCCAGCCGAGTAGACGAGGATGATGAGGAAGAAGGAGAAAAGTCTTCATAGCATGGCGAATGATAAGGGCACCGCTGAAATCGGAGTAGGGCAAGGAATATCTGCGGAGTAAATGATAGAGTCGCCTAACATAAACGGGTCAGGCGCGGCCCACGAGAGGGTTCCAATAAGACCCGACCCGGATATAGGAATCGGAAACGCCACCTCGAGATTCGGGCCGTAGCCGCATCCCTTCGAAAAGGGAAGGACAGATAAATCCACCGAGCGCGTATCGTCCTCGAAAAAGCCTCCAGGCACGTGATAGGGCGCCCGTCCACGTGCACACGAGAATCGAAGCCCAGGCGACGAAGACGAAGGGTCGTCCTTCCTTAGCGATGCTTCGGGAACATGCAACGAGAGTGACACGTGGGCCTTCGGAGACGAACCGTCGTCGTCGGACCGGGGTGCATCGATCCCGGCCGAGGAGAGCACCGACGAAGTCACCGGCGGCGGAAAGAAGAATTCGAGCTTGAAGGACCATCTTCCAAGAGTCAAAATCTCAGAGAAAGTCTTGCCAGTCATGGAACGGCAAAGGGTGGAAGAGCATTCCACCATAATCCTTGTGCAGGTCCAATCCGACCCGGGAGATAGTCCATCGTCCAAGATAGCCACCACCTGACCCCAACTGCGAATAACCTTGGAGAGGCAATGAGCCGAGCGAGATAGGAACGGAACCCCGCGGACCTCCACCACGCATACCTCGGAGGTTAAAGAAGCTCCATCAGCAACCCGAGGTCGACGCCACTTGATCACTGACGCATCCGAGCGAGAAAGGAGGATTTCCCGTTGCTCCGGGGAAAGTCCTCGAACACAGCACCGAGATTCATCCAAGAAGAAGAAGTCCCCCGAGAAGCCCTCGCCCAGGAGACAAAGAGTAGCTGATTGAATCGCCCCGCGGTCGAAGCCCCGCCGCTGCACCACGCCAATCGCCACGCCAAGATTTGCATCCAACGCCTTGAGACAAGAAGCCGTCGGCACGGGAGGGTCCGAGGAAGCCCCCGCCGGAGGACCATCCACAAAAGAAGAGAAGATGTCATCCCGAGGCGGCTGTTGCATCGGACCCTCCGGAATCTGTTCACGAAGAATCTTTGCTGGAAAGGGAGGAATGCCAATATCGCCAAAGCCAGTAGGCGCAGAAGAAAGAATGCTCTTCCCTTTCGACGAAGCGGCGCCACTGCCGGCGGAAACCACTTGAGCGAAAGAGCGAGAGTCCCGCAAGGCCGAGGAACCACGTACAGTGGGAGGGTCCTCTAATCGAGAGGATTGCTTCATCCGTTTGAAATCCATGAGTTCTTCCTTGCACGAGAACGACCGGTGACCGACACGACCGCACCGGAAGCATCGAGGAGGCGCCATGCATGCGGACGCCAGATGACCACGTCCCGCGCAACGAAAACAACGCCTGCCGGGCTTAGAGCGGGATACCTTCACCCACCCATCCTCGGTACCTTCATCTTTGACAACGACCTTCGAGCGCGGCCCCGGGTGACGAGTGGCATGCTCCTGGTCGCCGCGCCGAAGACCGCACTGTTTCGGAACCCAAACACGCTTCTGAAAATGCTTCCTCCAAACTCCCGCAACGCCATAACGAGCACCTCCGGACCTCTTCTCACCTCCTCTCATCCTCTCCCTCGCACTCGGACTCTACTTGTTGCTTCTCTCGCATGTGAGTCATCTGCCCACTACTGGTAGATGTGGCACTAAACACTAGATGTGATAAATGGATCTTGGAGAGATCCATTTACCCATCTATACGACACATATACTCCAACACTCACGAATCATTGATAAATAAGCAATAAAACATGCAAAGAAAAACTCCAAATCCCAGCCATTAGTTAGTTACACATCTAAAATGGATTCAGAAATTGACAAAATATGATTTTTATTTATGATTAAATTTTATGATTTATACGGACGACCTCCGATCGACAAACGACCGATTCTGTTTTATTTTGTCAAAACAAAATTTGTGATGGTCTATATTTATTTGGTTGTTCAGACCACACCATGGCTTTTCCGAGACACGAGTTACGATCCAAATGATTTTTGGTCGATTGCACCCAAACAAATTTTGATTTACGATCTATGGATCGATTCACGTTTATTAATATCAATTGATAATTTTATCGCATCATATGGACCCAAATCGGATTGGATTCAGTTTCAAATCCTGAGTGTTATAAATATAAAAACATCAAAGAGAGTCTCATCCTCGAGACTTGTGCCAATATCACTATGTGTTTTATCTGGGTTTTACCTATGATTTCTTGTCGTAAAACCCTCAAAGGTTTTCAAGCCCATAAAAACCTTAAAGAGGAGACAAGCCATAAACTAAAACGTAAAATTTATTTAGGCTTGAAATTGAATATTACCCGAAAAGAGTTGCGGGTATCGCACTTGCATATCTGCTTCGGATTCCCATGTTACTTCTTTGACTCCTTGTCAGTGTCATAACACTCTGTCTAAGGGAATCTCTTTGTTGCGAAGCCTTCTCACAACACTATCTAATATATGCACCGACCTTTCTTCTTATGTCAAGTCAGGCTCTATATAAAGATTCTTGTAACTGATGACATGGTGAGAATCATGAGTGTATTTCCTCAAGTTTATACATATGGAACACATCATGTATGGTCGATAAGTATGGAGGGAGAGCTACGCGATTGGCCACTTTCCCTATTCGGGCAACGATGTCAAACGGTCCAACATATCGTGGCATTAATTCGCCATGAACATCGAATATCTGTACTCCCTTCATGGGAGATACTTGTAAGAGCACCAATCTCCCACATGTATTTTCAAGAATTTTATCAGTACATATAATTAAATTGAATATCAAATAAGTCATATTTGAAAAATGGATTAAGAAAAGAGTATCAGATTAACTGGAACTTCAAATCTCTTATCCGACGATCTGCATAGCTCTTCTGGAGGCTTTGTGCCATCAGAAGCTTCTGTCTCACTAGGTCAACAACCTTCGCAGTCTCTTCTAGGAGATTCATGGAGTAAAGAGCGTGGTCACCTACCTCATGCCAACTGAGAGGTGTGAGGCATCTCTGCTCGTATAGGGCTTCGAATGGTTCCATGTCGATACCAGAATGATGGTTGTTGTATGTAAATTCCACCAACGGTAGGTGGTCCTTCCAATACCCTTTCCACTCTAGAGCACATGCATGTAAGAAATCCTCAAGTGTCCGGATAGTGCACTTGCTCTGTCCGTCAGTCTGGGGATGGTAAGTGGAATTCATCTGCATCTCTGTCTCTAATGCTGGCATAAACTAATGCCAATAGTGAGATGTCAACCTCGAATCTCTGTCAGACATAACCTCTCGAGGTATATCATGTAACCTAATGATATTCTGAACATATAACCTGGCCAACCGAGATGGTGTGTAAGTCATGTTGATAGGTATGAAATGAGCTGACTTGGTCAACCTGTCGATAACAATCCAAATAGAATCATAGCCACATGATGTATATCGGAATTTGCGACGATGGAAATATTTATTTGATAGTGGAAATTTATTTGGTAGAAGAAATTAGAGGGATTGAGAAGAGAAAGCGCACAGAGTGCTCGAGATTTGGAGACAGAATCGCGAAGATCGCGTTGGGAATGGGAGAGAGACGAGGGAGAGAGATATATAAAATCTCAAAATACTTTCGACTTTAACTTCACTATCTAAAACAATTGCCTACCATCCTCTTTATATAAGAGGGTTGGGATTATAAAAATAGTAAATAAAATTCAAAATTCAAATCTACTTATACTAATTGCCTCTAACTGAATAATTGATTGATTTGAATAAAATTCAAATCTTAATTTATCTTAATTGACTCTAATTTTAAATTTGAAATTCAAATTGAAACCGACTAACTAATTTGAGATCACATGCGATCTCTTTATTTAAATAAAAATTGTGATGACTTTGATTAATCATAAATAAAATTGGACTCTAATTAACGGACGAAAATAGATTAAACCCTATTTATCTTCTTCACACTGCATCAGTTCTCGTCTGCTTGAAATATTCGTCTCCCGACGAATTGCTTTAACTTCGATGCGCAGTTGGAGAATTCGATCTTGAATTTGTAGCGTCAAATTCCACCAATATATCCTTTTCAACATTACTTTGTAGTTTTTTTCAATTAGAGGGCATCCCTGCAATTTTCGTACCCCTTCATTTAAATAGAAATCATAAGATAAGATCCCCAATTAGTTTTTTAGATAAAAACTTTTGGGAGGATGGGCTTCACTGTAATTTATCCAAATTAATTTCCAATCCTCACATTGATTGGATTTTTCTTTCCATCGTGAGGAGATCCCAACCCTTACTAGGGTTTCGACTCTAGAGCCTCGATGGCAGCGGTCACACCAAAAGTGCACGTGGCGGCGGAGGTGGCGGCGACGGTTGCTTGAGTCGCATGCGTGGGATTGTTAGTCACGCTTTTGGGGAGGGCAGCGAGGAGGGGCTGACGGTGTACCCCTTCGATGTGGCGGCAGAGGGATGAGAAGGTGGATGGTAGGGAAGGGCTATAGGGGAGGTGGCGGTGCGGCACCAAGTTGAAGGGGGTGGCATTGGATAGAGAGGGTGAGTGAGGCGGAGAGAGAGGGGACAGGATGGTGGCGATGGGAGCCAAGGTTTGGGAGGTGGAGGGTGGTGGCGTAAGGTGTGGGAAAGGTAGTTGGCGATGGTGCGGGGCCAAGTTGGGAGGAGGGGCTGACGGTGCACTCCTTTGATGTGGAGGCAGAGGGATGAGACGGTGGATGGTAGGGAAGGGCTGTAGGGGAGGTGGCGGTGCGGGGCCAAGTTGGAGGGGGTGGCGTTGGATAGAGAGGGGACATGATGGTGGTGATGGGAGCCAAGGTTTGGGAAGTGGAGGGTGGTGGCGCAAGGGGTGGGAAAGGTAGTTGGCGATGGTGCGGGGCCGAGTGGATCCACAGGAGGCATGGGGGTGGCGAGAGAGGTTGGTGGGGCTGGGGAATGTGTTGGGTTGCAGGGGCAATGGGAGGTGCGATACGAGTTGGAAGGTGGGAGAGGGTTGCAGCAGGGCTGTAGGGGCGGCGTCGCAGGCGAGGGACGGTGATGACGGGTGGGCTTGTGGTGCTGGACGGTGGCGGGAGGGGATTTCGAGGTCGTCCTGGCCACCGAGGGTGCGAGAATGGCGAGGAGGGGCTGTGAGGGGGCTGATCCGATTGTTGGTGGAGCGAGGGTGACAGAAGGGGGGCTTGCGAGAAGATCGTGGGTGGCGCTGGAGTCGATTTCTTCGGCGACTGCGAGTCTGAAACAAGTTTTGGACATCGAGCATATTGTTGAAGACGATGATCTCTTCTTGGCTTTCTTCGTCGGGAACTTGGACGGAAGCTTCGAGAGTACGAGGTGGTGTTTCACTGACCCTTTTGGCGGCGATTTTGGCAGCATTCTCTTCTAGTTGGTGCGTCAATGCCTCGACATTTCATGGCTCTCATATCCCTGATGCCAAAGTTTGCATATCAGCACAAACTTGAAGCATATTAGATAGTGCGTGTCTAACTTCATCACGACATGCACGGTCGTTGGAGCGAGATCCTTTGGACTTTTCGCGTGTACGATGGGAGGGATCGCCAAATCGTGAGGACGATCTAGATGACATGTTCTGATACCAATTGATGCAGATCGGAATTTGCGATAATAGAAGATTTTATTTTTTTTAAGTCAACGGAAAATTTTATTTAATGGTGGAAATTTATTTGGTAGAAGAAATTGGAGGGATTGTGAAGAGAAAGTACGCCGATTGTGCGAGATTTGAAGACAGAATTGCGAAGATCACGTTGGGGAGGGGAGAGAGACGAGGGAGAGAGATATAAAATCTCAAAATAATTCCGACTTCAACTTCACTATCTAAAACAATTGTCTACCCCTTTATATAAGAGGGATGGGATTACAAAAATAGTAAATAAAATTCAAAATTCAAATCTACTTATCCTAATGGACTCTAACCAACTAACTAATTAATTTGAATAAGATTCGAATCTTAATTTATCCTAATTGACTTTAATTTTAAATTCGAAATTCAGATTGAAAACCGATTAACTGATTTGAGATCACATGTGATTTCTTTATTTAAATAAAAATTGTGATGACTCGATTAATCATAAATAAATTGGACTCTAATTAACGGATGAAAATAGATAAGTTAAGCCTTATTTATCTGCTTCACGCTGCATCACCACATGATGTCCTCGGCAGTTTGGTGACAAAATCCATAGAAAGTCTCCCAATTTCACTCGGGAACGAGGAGAGATTGTAACAATCCTGGTGGTCTTTTGTGCTCTGCCTTGACCATCTAACATGTCATGCACCTGCTGACATGACAGGCCACATCTCGCTTCATCCCGTCCCACTAGAAACGTTCGTGTAGATCACGATATATTTGTACTGCCATGATTAATAGATAGTCATGAACTATGTACCTTATTAAGGATACCTCGTCACAACTGGTCATTGTCGTGCACAACAACTCGGTCAGCTTTCCACAAAATGGATTCCACCACCACAAAATCATCACATTTGTCTTTGATGGCACATATGTATCTATCTTTGATCCAAGGATCTGTCTTCTGACCTTCTACTATGCGATCTCATAAACTGCTGAATCGTGGAGGTAAGATAGTAGATATGGATGCACTATCATGAGAGTGTTAATCAGCCAATGTTGCATGCATATCCCACGTATACAACCAGTTTGTTGTACCCTCTGCATAATTTCTCCTGTTAAGCGCATCTGCCACCACGTTTCCATTATCGGGGTGGTAAGAGATTGTGCAATCATAATCCTTCAACAACTCAAGCCATCTGCGCTACCTCATGTTCAACTCCTGATCGAAAATGTACTTCAAACTTTTGTGGTTTGTGAAAATCTTAAAGTTCACCCCATAGAGATAGTGGCATGTGATCTTCAAAGCGAAGACTACTGCCGCTAACTCCAAGTCATGGGTGGGGTAATTCCGATCATGCGGTCAACTGACGTGATGCGTATGCAATTACATGACATCACTGCAACAGTACTAATGCAAATGAAAATTTGCAGCAGTGTAGAATAATTTTTTTAGTGGTGGAAAATATTTAGTGGAGGAAGTTTGAGGGAGAAAGAAGAGAAATGTGCCAATTGCACGGGAATCGAGAAAGAGAATCACGGAGATTACATGGAGGGAGGAGAGAGAAGGGCAGGAGGAGAGGAGATAAAATCTCAATTTTAATTTCAACTTGAATTGTTTTCAAAACAATAGACTACCACCCCCTTTATATAAGAGGGATGGGATTACAAAAATAGAAATCAAAATCAAAATTCAAATCTAACTTATCCTAATTTGGACTCTAACTAACTACCTAATTTAAGTTAACCGACTAATTAATCAAATCGAGATGACATGCGATCATGTTATTTTAAATTAAAATGCAACAGCTTCAATAAAACGTACAATTAATTAGACTCTAATTAACGCACAGAAATTAAATTAAACCCTATTTATTTGGATCGCGCTGCATCAACTCTTTGCCGCTTTGAAAAACTCATCTCCTGATGAGTGGCCTTATTTTCGGTTGCAGTATTGGAGATGTCGTGTTGAATTTGTCGAGCAGTTGGCTTCAATTTCATGCCTTTCTTCCTTAAGTCAGCATTACGTTTGTAGCTCTTTTTAATTGGTGGGCGTCCCTGCAATTTTTCTACCCCTTCACTTAAAAAGATTCCATAGCATAATATGTCATCCAATTGGCCCTTTTGATAAACACTTTTGGGAGGAGGGGCTTCACTGCAATTTCTCCAACTTAATTTCCAATTCCTATTTTTGTGGGATTCAAATCCCATAGACGAAGAACCCCACGTTAGGGTTTTTCCTTTCCCACATTTGACAACGACGAAGTCAACTGCGGTGGGGCGAGCGACGCAAACGATGGAGGAAGTATGCGACATGGAGGATGGTGGAGGGGGTTGTAGCGGGGTCGGGGCAAGCAGGAGCGATGGCAGTCGAGGGGTGATGACATAGAGCAAGGGAGTTGGGGGGTTCGGGGGAGGTGCTGGAGATAGGGGAGAGGAGGGCTGGTGGTGCGGGAGGAAGGGGGGACGGGGTGGGCGGCGACGGAGCTGGGAATGGCGTTGGAGGTGCGGGGGTGGCAGGAAGGGGTTTTGGCGATGGTGTAGGGCATGCGGGGGTGGCGAGAAGGGGCGATGGGGCTAGGGGATTCGTCAGAGAGGGCTATTGTGGATGCATCAGCGGAGCGAGGGTGGTTGGAGAAGGTGGCTGTGACAGTGGGGTCGGGAAAATCGCCAAAGGTACGGGGGCGGCGAGAAGGGGTTTTGGCGATGGTGTAGGGGGTGCTGGGGTAGCGGGAAGGGCCTATGGGGCTAGGAGATTCGTCAGAGGAGGTGATTGGGGATGCACCGACAGAGCTGGGGTGGTGGGAGGAGGTGGTAACGATGGTTGGGTTGACGTGAGTGTTAAGGGTGAGGGAAGTTGCGAGGAAGGTAGGGGGTTACCTAGCCAGGGGGGGTGCTGGGACGACTGGAGGTGGTGAAATAGCCGATTCCGAAGGCGGCGGTTGATCGATAATGGTCTGGACAGCATGTTCAGTTGGGCTTTTCTCTGCCTTTTCTTCGTTTTTATCTTCATTGTGACCTTCTTCGACTTGTACCATAAAAATATCGATGTTATACCATGAATCTATCCATTGTTGCACCTTGATGCTTGTCTGGAGGCGATGCTTAAATTTTTGTTGACGTGAACACGCCTGCGAGCCATGAGATAGGCAGCTTAGATTGAACTTCATCTTCCAATATGCGAGAGGACCATCAAATCGTGAGAACGATTCAATTTCCATGCTCTGATGCCAGTTGGTGCAAATGAAAATTTGCAACAATGGATAATAATTTTTTTAGTGGTGAAAATTATTTGGTTGAAGAAGTTGGAGGGAGGAAGAAGAGAAAGTGCATCAGTTGTGCGGGAATCAACAGAGAGTAGTGCAGAGATCGTATGGAGGGAGGAGAGAGAAGGAGAGGAGATGAGATTAAATCTAAATTTTAATTTCAATTTGAACTGTTTTCAAAACAATAGAGTGCCACCCCTTTATATAGGAGGGATGTGATTATAAAAGTAGAAATCAAAATCAAAATTCAAATCTAACTTATCATAATTTAGACTCTAGTCTCTAACTACTACCTAATTTAACCGACCAATTAATTGAATCGAGACCACATGCGATTCTGCTATTTTAAAATAAAATGCAACGGACTCAATAAAACATAACATTAACTAGACTCTAATCGTACTAAAATTAAATTAAACCCTATTTATTTGGATCGCGCTGCATCAAGTACCACTCCTTAGCCTTCTCCTGAAGCATCTGTATAAACTGCATAATCTTAAGTACCTGAAGGAAGTGCAAAAATGGGCGTAGTCGTCAATCTTTTCTTCATTGTCCTGAAAGCCTGCTCACATGAATCGTTCCAGATAAAAGGAACTCCCTTCTGTATCAATCGCGCCAGAGGAAGAACAACTCGGAAACCATTGACGAAGCGTCTGTAATAGCCTGCTAGTCCAAGGAAACTACGAGTCTGAGTGACTGTCTTGGGTTGTTCCCAAGACATAATTGCCTCAATCTTCGCAGGATCAATTGTGATACCTTATATAGAAATGACATGTCCAAGGAATGAGACCTATGATAACCATAACTCGCACTTGTTCAGATTGGCATACAACTTGTACTCTCGTGTGTCCAGGATTATCTTCAAATCATTTGCGTGATCCCATTCATTCCGAGAATATATCAACACATCGTCAATGAAAACGACCATGAACTTATCCAAGTACGGACTAGAGATCTTGTTCATCATGCCCATGAATGTTGCAGGGGTATTTGTGAGCCCAAATGACATCACAAAAAACTCATAGTACCTATATTGAATCCTGAATGCTTTATTTGGGATATTTGATTCCCGAATCCTCAGCTGATGGTAGCGAGACCGAAGATCTATCTACAAAAATACCGATGATCCCTGTAGTTGACCAAACAAGTCATCAATGTGTGGTAGAGGATAATGGTTCTTCACTGTTTTCTTGTTTAATTGTTGGTAATCAAAGTACAATCTCATGGATTCATCCTTCTTCATGAGAAAAAGAATGATAACACCCCAAGGTGAAGTGCTCGATGTCACAAAACCCAAGTCAAGTAACTCATGCAATTGCACCTTCAGCTCTCTCAACTCCACTTGTGCCGTACGGTATGGGGCCATCGAGATCGGTTGTGTATCTGGTAGCAACAAGATCTTGAACTCAGCCTCTCTCTCAGGCGACAAACCTGGCAAATCATCAGAAAACACATCAGGGTAATCTGACACCATCCTGATGTCCTGGGTCATCGGCTCTCTATCGAATGTCTCTTGAATAAACGCTAGATAAGTATTACATCCTTGATCAGCAAGTCTCTGAGCACTCAATACTGAGATATACTCCATGTTGGAGTCATGTAATATATCCTCATGAGTAAACTCGGGTAAGTATGGAATTCTAAAGACCTATTTTCAGATTGCAATCAACCAGAGCATGATGAGCTGATAACTGATCCATACTCAATATCAGATCAAACTCGTCAAGCTGTAGTAAAAGACAATCTGTGATCATCTCATGACCTCCAATCAACACTGACAGACCTCTGACTATCAATCTAATGATGAACAGTTAGCCTCCTAGCCCATGGGTATATGTTATAGGGTCTTTGCAATTCTACCTACTAAAGCTATTAATCTCGAAGTAATGAATGAATGGATCGCTCCAGAATCAAATAAAACATGGAAAGGACGTCTCAAAATTGAGACCATACCTTTCACCACAGTAGCCGTTGATCGTGTATGCTCTTGAGTTTCTGCATGAAACTGTCCCTGACCCGTTGGTACAACACTTGAACCGACCATACTCTGTCTATCTCTATGGCCTCCGGAAATTGGAGTTCCTATCACAGAAACTCCCAGTATGTTGTGTCTGCAACTGTGAAGGCCGTGGCTGCGGTCAAGGCGCACTAGAGGCCTGGGGGCACTAAGATTGTTAGTGATGCCACTGATTACACAAGCAGCTTCAAATTGACGGGGTAGGCATGGTGGTCGTGTCAGCGCTCTGAGTCGATCTTGTTGTGGATCTCTCCACTCTCTATGACCTAGATGGTCGTGTTGTGCAGGTGCCACGGTTGGCCAGTGCCCCTCCCAAGGTAGTTGTGGGAGAGGAGCGTGCACTGCCAATAATGTTGATCCCAAAGGATGAAATCGCCGGGCTTATCTCTGCTGTTGAAACCGTCGTCGTATCGATCACCGTTGTAGTGTAGGTACTGCTCCAGAAGAACTCCCAAAATGTCTATTTCTAATATCCTCTAACTTCTCCGCTGCATCAATAGCGTCGGAGATGGATGTAAGACATAATCCAGCTAGCTTTTCCCCTCATTCCCCTTATGAATTTTTCCAGGTTCTCTTGTGGGAATGCAACTGTTGCCGGTGTGTGGCGAGACAGTTCAGTGTAACACAAAATATTCTCTGTTGTCAACCATATCTTTGTCTGAGTTCTGCAAAAAGTTGACGTCGGGACACCTTCCACTTCCCAGAAAAGAAGTGGGATCTGAAGTTCATCTCGAAATCATCCCATGTAGGCTCATGTCCCATCTCATAAACTATCGCCTCCCACCATCTCTCGGCAAACTCAGTCTAATAGTACTCCACAAAAGGTAACCACGTGTCTTGTGGTGCGCGAATCATCCAGATTACCTCCACCACTCTCTTCAGCCACTGCTCTGCCTCATCTGGTGTTCCCGTACTCTCGAACTCGAGTACATTGGCTTGCTGATATGAAGTGAAAATCGATTGATGCCTATATATCGCAGAGTGATCGTGCACAACCTCATCTGTAAAAGGTACATGGTCCTGCTCCCTGCCATGATCTCCATCATCTACTCCATGTGTTGGTATTTCCTTTTGTAGATCATCAAACTGAGGCTGTTGAACCTCCACGGACTGAGGTTGCTCTTGTGGTATTCCATCCTGTGAGGGATGGTAGGTGAAATCAAATAGCTCCTCAAACCTCTTCTTGATATATCCCTACATGTCAGGCTGTCAGCTATCTTTGTCTGCTGAGCTAAAATATGATCCTGTGACCTCTCATCTCCAAGTGTTGATCTCATAGCAGTCTGTTGCTGCTGGAGGTCCGTAAGTGCATCCATGATACACGTTAACTGGTCTGATATCTCTTGACCGGTCTTAGATATCATGGTTCTGTACAAAAATCAACATTATTAGTCATAATGGTGATTGTTTGCAATTATAATTGATTGTGCTTTTTATCTTCTTGAGATTACTATATAATATTAAATGCAATATGTGACACATGTGGTTATTGAATTTGAATATCATTCCTTCCTTCTCAGACTCGCGACAAGTCAGAGATCTGTCGCTATCCGAGAATTTAATATGATTGGAATTAGTGCGAACGTTGTGTAGCAGGATGTCACTGCTCTGATACCATTCCTGTAACGTCCTCGGGATCCAGATTACCCGTTTACACAACATTCATATTTTTTAATTTATGATCGATCATACTAAGTTACAAAATTGAGGAAAAATTTTTCGTGATTGAATGAATTGAATGACATTCACAATTTATTAACCAACCACATAACAATACGTGTCACTTCGGAATATTTTTGCATTTGTATCCATCTAGTACACCATGTATCAAAGAAAATTTTCATTATTTATACATGTATCTTTGAAATATGACAGAAGAGAAAGAAACACAAAATAGATACATTTATCTATACAATGACTGTCGTGTGTACCGTTAAAGACAATTATCTGATCACCAAAAGCTAAGCGTCCTGAAAATTGACTACTAAGTCACATGCTCCATTCTGTCATCCATGTTAGGAACAAAAGGATGTCAACAAATCTTGAATACACCAAAATTTATTAAAATAACAGGTATTTAAGTGGTTACAAAAAAGAAAGCAAGTGGATAGGTAATGACATTGTAATTATGGAAAGTTGGTTTTTTAATTGTTGCGTATATAATTCCCCTTTTCACTCATAATATTTCAATTATCAACATTTATTTATTTCATGGATTCATTATATGAACATGATGGCAAAGGTGATCTAGATCTATGTTACATCTTTTTTTTTCATTTATTATCAATTGTAAGATGTGATGATAGGTTTTATTGAATGTAGATGATTGATGAAGATTTTTATGATATGATTTTTATCCTCGCTAGAACCTATTGCGGAAAAGAAACCAAACTCAAGCGGTGTAGAAGCCTCCTAAGAGACTCTTCCGTCTCGCTTTCCCAGTAGAAGTGAGGTTCAGGAGAAAGCTAGGAAAACTCCAACTACGCCCCTGAGACGGGTGGGAAAGACTCTCCGGTCCGAGTCACTCCAATCCTGCCCGATCGATATAGGTACGAGTTAAACGAGCTGAAGAAAAACCATGAGTCCTCCAACTCAGGAACCCTAACAGAACACAAGGTCATCGGAACTGGTCAAATGAAAAACACATGGATCCTAGGGAACCGTAAAAACTACGAGCTCGCGATAAAAACCAGGGAAGAGACTGTGATCCTAGACCCGCGTACTAGGTGATCGCTGCCTAATTTGGTCATCCTAACTCCAGCCCAGTTGAGGGTCATCACACCCTCGCACGGTCAGGTGAAAGAGACACCTTGACCGACACATATATTTGTTATTGTAGAGACTTATTTATGTTGTGTACTGTTTCATATTTTCTATTTATTTATTGTACGTCTCTGTAATTTACCCAAGGGTTCTCTCCCTATATAAGAGACCCGAGGGCTCTATGGAATGATCATCAGAGTATCGTTTTACCCTAACATGGTATCAGAGCCCTAACCCTAACCTAGGGTTCTCTCCGCCGCCCCCCCCCCCCCCCCCGCGCCGCCCAGCGGCCTCTCCAGCCTCTCCCGCCGCCGCCGCCGCCCGTAGGACCTTTAAGGTCCCGCCGCCTCTCCACCGGGCCTCCCCTAGCCGCCGCCCAGCCCCCCTCGGTGCCGCCCTTCCCCCCCCGGCGCCGCCCAGCCCCCTGTCGTAGCCGTCCAGCCCCCAGCTGTAGCCGGGACCCACCCAGCGACCCGGCTTCCAGCCCCCCCCGGCCTCCAGCTTGCCGCCGGGACCTCCCTAGTCGCTGTTTCTACGTAGTAGAGGCTTTCAGAGCCTCTACTCGTCACCGGGGTGCCACTTCTTCCCTCGGTCTCGGATAGATGTTGGATTCAAGTGCATAACGTCTACATATGCACTTGAATCCTAAAAGGTCTTGGTAGACACCATTTTCTTGGTCTATCAGTGGTTGTTCTTCTCCGGCATTATGTCAGAACAGAAGCTCGACATGCCCGCCATAGGTGCTTTCAAAGGTTCGGCACCAATCGTCAAAATGGACGGGACAAACTACAAACTGTGGGCGATGCAGTTCCTTAGTCTCATGAAGTCGTGTGGTAAGAAGCATATTCTTACCGAAGATGAACCGCCGGAGAAGACAGGGATCTATGCCTCGTGGGAGGCTGATGATGCGTACGCCAAGATTTGGCTCTCAGGTACGCTCACGTCGGAGATAGCGAATGATGTCCTTCACCAGCCCACCGCCAAGGCGATGTGGGATATTTTGGCCATGACGTACTCACAGGTGCGCAACGAGACGAAGATGCTCCAGTTGCAGCACGACATATTTACCACGAAGCAAAATGGGAAGCCTCTTCATTCCCTGTACACGTCGCTTCGTGGAATGTTCGAGAAGCTCTATAGCACCATTCCGCTCACAGCCACGCCGGAACAGCAGAAGACGTTCCGGAACGCCACTATGGTTGGCGTATTACTCGCTGCCCTTGACCCGGAGTACGAGGCAGCACGATCTCAGATCCTAGCAGATGCCACCATCCCGCCGATAGAAGAGGTATACAGGAGGCTCAGTCGAGTTCCTGTTCCATCCAGTACAGCGACTACATCTCCATCAGCAATGGCAGTTTCCAGGGGACGTGGTGCTTCGTCCTCATTTCGTGGCAGAAGAAGTGGTGGACGTGGCCGTGGAGGTCGCATTCGTTCAACGTGCACTTTCTGTCGCCGTACGGGTCATTCGGAGGATACATGCTATTCTAAGCATGGCTTTCCTCCTTCTGCACGTGTAGCTGATCATTCTCAGGGTCCATCTGCATCTACTCCAGATCACAGGTTCGAGGAGTTGGTGGCACGACTTCGTGATATCATGCCACAATCGTCGTCAGAGGGTGCTGAGGTTTCTGATGTTGCGGCTTCAGCCTCAGCTAGTTCATCTGCCTCAGCCAGTGCCTCAGGTAGTTTTTCAGTTTCATTTCCTAGTCATGATCTCACAGGATGGATTGTTGACTCCGGAGCTACTCATCATCTATGCCGTGAGAGAGATATTCTGCAGTCTTACAGAGCTGTTCAGCCTGGTCGCTCTGTACTCATTGCTGATGGCACTCATTCCCCTATCATTGGTCAGGGGGAGACGGCTTTGCTTCCCTCTATGCACTTACAGAATGTGCTACATGCTCCAGAATTCTCTATGAATCTCTTGTCGATTAGCCAGATTACACGTGATTTGCACTGTCGTGCTATTTTTGATCCATCGTCTGTTATTTTTCAGGATATACTAACGGGCAGGGTGATTGGCTGTGGCTCTGAGCACAATGGCCTCTATCGTCTCGTCCTTACCTCTTACGCTGGCGTCTCACTGCATTCCCAAGGTTCCGTATCTCCGTACACCTGGCATCTTCGGTTTGGTCATCTACCGCTGCAGAAAATGCGTCATCTCCTGCCTCAGATCTCTCCGAGTTCCTCTTTTCGTTGTGAAGCGTGTCAATTAGGGAAGCATCATAGGTCTAGCTTCCCCAGTCGTCAGAGTCGGAGCAATAGCTCCCCGTTTGAATTATTTCATATAGATATTTGGGGTCCAAGTCGTGTCCCGGATCATCAGGGGCACAGGTTCTATTTGGTTGTGGTTGATGACTTTTCAAGAGTTTCCTGGACTTTTCTTCTGAAAAATAAATCTGAAGCAGGAAATGTTCTTCAAAATCTTATTAATGAAATTCAGAATGTTTTTTCATCTGCTGTTAAGTATGTGCGTACTGACAATGCCTTAGAATTCTGCACTCGCTCTCTTGCTAGTTTTCTTTCTTCTAAAGGCATCATTCATCAAACAACATGTGCTTACACCTCTCAGCAAAATGGGGTTGCTGAACGAAAACATCGACATTTTCTTGATATTGCTCGCACATTACTGATTCAGAGTTGTGCTCCATTATCTTTTTGGGGCGATGCCATACTCACAGCATGCTATCTGGTCAACCGAATGCCTACAACTGTTCTTGGGGAAAAGTCCCCGATCTCTGTTCTTTTTCCCGACAGAGACTTGTTTAACCTTACACCTCGGGTCTTCGGCTCTGTTGCGTTTGTCCACCGCTTATCTCCGGGACTTGATAAGCTCTCTCCTAGGGCTATCAAGTGTGTTTTTGTGGGTTACTCCAGAACACAAAAAGGATACCGTTGCTATGACCCTATCCATAACAAGTACTATGTGAGCACAGATGTTACATTTTTCGAACCTGTCATGTACTTCTCCCCTGCAGGTGACAGACTGGTCTCCTCCACATCACCAGATTCCACTGTCTATGTTCCTCCACCTCCAAGTCTGGGTCAATCCTCTACTCCACCAAAACCATCACCACCACCACCACCACCCCTGTCACCACCTCCAGTTGTCCCTTTCACTAAGTTCTATTCGAGACGAACAGGTCCTGCTCAAGCTACAAGTCAACCATCCAACACGCCTCAGGTATGTTCTGATGTTAACACTAATGATGGGTTAGATAATGCACCTGTGCAGGAGCCTTTTCTACAGGAGGAAGATCAACCAGTTAGCACGGCCCTGGATGATTTGGACCGACCCATTGCTCACAGGAAGCAGCGGAGACAGTGTGCCTCCTATCCCCTTGCCTCTTACGTCTCCTTTCATCGTCTCACTGGGGATTTCCAGAGGTTTGCAGCTGCAGTATCGTCAGTAGAGATTCCACGTACATATCAGGATGCCATGAAGACTGAATGCTGGCGTTTAGCAATGGAAGAAGAGATGTGTGCCTTGCGATCTAGAGGGACTTGGTCTCTTGTCCCCATTCCTCCAGGCGCATCCGTGGTGAGTTGCAAATGGATATTTACGGTAAAATATCATGCGGATGGTCGTCTAGACAGATACAAGGCAAGGCTCGTGGCACGAGGATTTACTCAGACATATGGGGTTGATTATTTGGATACTTTCTCACCGGTGGCGAGACACACTACTCTACGCATCCTTATGTCTGTTGCTGTGGTACGTAACTGGCCGATTTTCCAGCTTGATGTTAAGAATGCTTTCTTGTATGGTGACCTACAGGAGGAAGTCTACATGCAGCAGCCACCCGGGTTTGCTGCTGAGGGGGAGACTCAGATGGTGTGTAGACTTCATAAGGCTATCTATGGCCTTAAACAGAGTCCTCGGGCATGGTTCCAAAAGCTCTCCCAGCTTATGGAACAACAGGGGTTCAGAAGATCAAATGCGGACCACTCACTGTTCGTCCTGAAGACTCCTAGAGGTACTATTGTCGTTATGATATACGTTGATGACATATTGGTCACAGGAGATGATGCTCAGGGGATTGAGAGAACCAAGTCCATGTTGGGGAGCCAGTTCATTACAAAGGATCTAGGCACAATACGTTACTTTCTGGGGATAGAGTTTGCAAGAAATGCACAAGGAATGGTGATGACTCAAAGAAAATATGTTACAGATTTGCTAGTTGAAACAAGAATGACTGGATGCAGACCTTCAAGTACACCTATGGACCCGAGCATGAAGCTGTACGATGAGGATACCGAGGAGGTGGACAAGAGAAGGTACAGAGAAATGGTGGGTAAGCTCTTATACATTACCATAACTCGACCGGATATTGCCTTTGCAGTAAACCGGGTGAGTCAATTCATGGAGCAGCCGAGGCAAGTTCATATGGATGCCGTGCATATGATATTGAGATATCTGAAGTCTTCCCCAGGCACAGGGTTGCTATTTAAGAAAGATACAGATCTGTCTATTTTAGCCTGCGCAGATGCAGATTATGCAGGATGTCCAAGGGATCGTAAGTCTACTTCTGGATTTGCTATCTTCATAGGAAGCTCCTTAGTCTCTTGGAAAAGCAAGAAGCAGACTGTTGTGGCGAGATCCAGTGCCGAATCCGAGTACAGAGCCATGGCTCAGGCAACCACGGAGATGATGTGGGTTAAAGCAGTCTTAGAAGATCTGAATGTTGATGTCCCCTTGCCTATGAACCTTCAGTGTGATAATCAGGCAGCATTATTTATTGCCAACAATCCAGCCTTCCATGAGAGAACAAAGCACATCGAGGTGGATTGTCATTATACTAGGGACATGATTCAGAAGGGCTTCATTTCCACGTCTCATGTCAGTTCAGAGGACCAGACGGCTGACATATTCACTAAGCCATTGCTCAGAGGACCTTTCCAGAGATGTTCGTCCAAGCTGAGCATGATAGATATCTATGCTCCATCTTAAGGGGGAGTGTAGAGACTTATTTATGTTGTGTACTGTTTCATATTTTCTATTTATTTATTGTACGTCTCTGTAATTTACCCAAGGGTTCTCTCCCTATATAAGAGATCCGAGGGCTCTATGGAATGATCATCAGAGTATCGTTTTACCCTAACAGTTATCGTTGATACTTGTTGAGATATTTTCTATCTTTCTCTATGTTTTCCTATTATCTATTTATTTTGTCTACTTCATGTAATTTGCCCAATAGGTTCCTCTCCTATATAAGAGAACCCAAGGGCTTTTCATTAATGCAATCAATTCATTTCCCTCAACGTGGTATTAGAGCGACGGTCCTAGACCGAAGTTCCCTTATCCCGCCAAAACCCTAGCCTACCCCCTCTAAATGCTACCCGTCGCCGCCGTCGGGCATCCTTCTCCACCGCTCGGTCCCATCAAGCCGCAACCCAGGCTGCCTGGCCTCCTCCACTGCTGCCTAGGCTCTTCCCCTCTCTCCTTCGACGCCGCCCAGGCCCTCCCTCGACCGCAGGCCGCTGCCGCCCAGGCTGCCTTTGGCTTCCCGCCGCCGTACAGCCTAGCGGCTGCTGCCAGGTCGACCAAGCCACCGATCAGACCTTCCCAGGCCGCCCCATGCCCTCCTCTGCCACCCCCTCAGGCCGCCGTGAGACCTCCCGTACGCATTCGTGAACCTCTACGGCTCGAGTAGCAGTCTGAATCGATCTGATTTTGATCGGAAAACTTGATTTCAGACCCATAAATCGTATTTTTCGGCACTAGCACGCAACAAAGACTGATGAGGACGGTTGTATGAGTCTACACGTACAACCAATGATCGTGTAGAGTCATTCATATTGGTCTACTCCCCAGTCGACTTCCGTTGTTCGACCGTTTTCCCATCATGTTTGGGAACAACAGTGATATTTTTCTGTCTAGAGCTTACAAGGGCCTGGCCGAACTATGAGTTGTGGTCCATGCAGTTTCTCACCCTTATGCATTGCAACAACAATGATCACATTCTGATAGATCCAAAGACAATGGATGAGACTGTGGTAAATGCTTCTTGGAAGCAAGATGACGCGTATGCGCATGTTTGGCTATGCGAGACCCTCACCACAGAGATAGTCAATGATATTCTGAACCATCCCACCGCCAAGGCGATGTCAAATACTTTGGCTTCCACTTATGCTCTGGCGAAGAATGATGCCAAGATTCTTCAATTGCAGTTTGACATCTACAGGGCCAAACAGAATGATCGTCCTCTATACGTGTACTACAATACACTATGTGGCATGTTTGAGAAGCTTCATAGCTATCTGCCTATTACATCATCTCTTGAGAAACAGAAGACATATAGGAACTCCACGATGGTTGGAGTTTTCATGGTCGTCCTTGATACAGAGTATGATGCAGCACGTACTCAGCTTCTCACTGGAGCTACCATACCTCCCATGGAGGAGGCCTATAGCCATCTCAATCAGATCATCATGCCTCCTACAACCACTCCTCAACCCTTGTTAGCTATAGCCATGTCTCGTGGACGAGGAGTGACGACCCAGTCTAGAGGACGCACCCCTCGTGGTAGAGGTGGTTGACGTCCGCGTAGCCCTTGCACCTTTTGCCGTCTACCGGGACATGTAGAGGATACATGCTACCTAAAGCATGGATATCCCGTTTCTGGTTGCATAACATAACATATTGAGCATTCATATACTATTGCTTCCCATGCCGATCCTCTTCTGGATGATATTGTCTCTCGTATTCAAGAGATGATGATTCCTGTTGCAGGAACCACTACTACAGATACTGTAACCGCAACCAGAGCCTCTTCGAGCTCCTCAGGTATCGCTTATGTTTTCGCTGGTTATAATGGTGCCGATATGACAGAGTGGATTATGGACTCTGGTGATTCCCATCATCTTTGTGGAGATAGAGCACAACTGTGGTCCTACAGGTTCATACCACCTGGTAGATGGGTTGTCATTGCCAATGGTGACCATTTACCCATTACAGGACATGGAAAGGTGCATTTGACGTCGTCCATGCGTCTTCAGAATGTTTTATATGCTACTGACTTTCAGATGAATTTACTTTACATTAGCCAGATTACTAAGGATCTGCATTCTCGTGTCATTTTTGACCCTTTGTCTCTTGTGTTTCAGGACATACTCACGAGCAGGGTAATTGGATGTGACCATGAGTAGCGAGGACTCTACAGACTGGTCCAACCTCGTGTTGGTGTTTCTATACCTATTGGGCCAGCCTCACCATATTTGTGGCTTCTTCATTTTGGCCACCTTCCTTTGCTGAAACTGTCTTGTTCTCCCTCTGATTTCCAAGAGATCCTCCTTCCAGTGTGAGGCATGCCAGCTTCTGAAGCATCACCGTACATCTTTTCCATCCCGTCAGAGTCGAAGCAGTTCTCAATTATTTGAGCTCATTCATTTAGATATCTGGGTTCGTCGTGTACCTGATCACTAGGGACACCGCTTCTATCTAGTTGTTGTCGATGATTTTTCTAGACTTTCCTGGGTCTTTTTTATTGAAGAATAAGTCTGAGACTGGATCTGTGATCAAACCTTTTATTATTGAGATAAAGAATATTTTTTCTGCCAATGTCAAATATATTCGTTATGATAATGCCTTAGAGTTATGCACTTTACAACTTTCTGACTTTCTTAGATCTCTTGGCATTGTTCGCCAGACCTAGTGCATATACCTCCCAGCAAAACGGTGTTGCCGAGCACAAACATCGTCACTTACTTGATGTGACCCAAACATTGTTGATACAAAGTTGTGCTCCTCATGCCTACTGGGGAGATGCTGTCCTCATAGCTTGATATCTGGTAAACCGCATGCTTTCGTCTGTGTTGGGTAAGAAGACTCCTTTCTCGATTGCTTTTCCCTAAAAGGTTCTTTTCTCTCTTACACCACGTGTGTTCGGTTCTGTTGCTTTTGTTCATGATGTCTCTTAAGGTCATGACAAGCTCTCTCCTAGAGCCGTCAAGTATGTTTTTGTCGGCTACTCCTATACCCAAAAGGGGTACTGTTGCTTTGATCTGCTTTAGCAAAAATGCTTTGTTAGTGCTGACGCTACTTTCTTTGAGTCCGTCATGTATTTTTCTCCTACATGCGACATACTAGCCTCGTCTGACCTTGATGATGAGATCTACATACCTCCACCTCCTATTGTCGTATCAACACCTCCCTCTACTCCTGCTCTACCACCACCACCACCGCTGCCACCACCTTCACCTACTCCCGCCTCTACACCTACTCCTGTGGCTCCACCTCGTATTGTGGCTCAGTTTTTGCCATGTGTTTTTACGCGCACGTCTTGCTCAGTTCCCCTTGCTCACAGGCCTTGCCCATCATCCAGCACACCTCAGGTATGTAATGAGCACATTGTTTCTACTGATGGCACTACTGAGTTGTTTGTGCAACAGGATTTCATACAGGATGAGCAGGTGCCCTTGGCAGATGATCTTAATGTGCTGATTGCTCTACGCAAGCAGAAACATAGGTGTACTACTTATCCTCTTGCAATCCAGGTCTCCTTGAAAACTGTCAGAGGATTTTAGAAGGTTTACCTTGGCACTATCAGTCGTGGAGACACCACGGACATACCAGGAGGCTCTTTAGGACAATTAGTGGAGATTAGCCATGAAGGAGGAGATGGTTGCGTTACAGTCACGTGGTACACGTAATCTTGTTTCTTCTCTAGTTGGCGCATCCGTTGTGGGATGCAAATAGGTGTTTACTGTGAAATACTGTGCATATGGCGGTGTGGATCGCTATAAGGCAAGACTTGTTGCACATGGGTTCACCCAGACATATGGGGTGGACTATCGGGATACTTTCTCCCCAGTTGCCAGACATTCTACTTTACGCATACTACTTCCTGTTGCTGTGACACGAGATTGACCTCTTTACCAGCTTGTTGTGAAGAATGCCTCCCTATATGGTGATCTACAGGATGAGGTCTACATGCAGCAACCACCTAGGTTCGTTATTGAGGGGGATGTCAGAAGGTTTGCATGCTTCACAAGGCTATCTATGGCCTTAAGCAGAGTCCAAGAGCATGGTTTCAGAAGCTCTCAGACTTGATAGAACAGCGGGGATTTGTGTGACCGACTGCAGATCACTTATTGTTTGTGTACAGGAACCAGAGGTACTATTGTCATCCTCGTTTTTGTTGATAATATTATTATTATAGGGGATGACGAGCAGGGTATTCAGAGTGCCAAAGGACTTCTTAGGTGAGCAGTTTATGACCAAGGACCTTGGTAGTTTATGTTACTTCCTTGGACTGGAGTTTGCCAGGAACCAGCGAGGTCTTGTGATGACCCAGATGAAGTATGTTATAAACCTTTCAGAGATAGGTATGGTAGATTGCAGACCTGCTAGGTATGGTAGATTGCAGACCTACCACTACTCCTATTGACCCAAGCATGAAGCTATATGATGATGACACTGAGGAGGTCGATAAGAGGAGGTACATGGAGCTTGTTGATAAGCTACTATATATGACTATTTCCAGGCCGACATATCCTTTGCTATGAGCGAAGTGAGTCAGTTTATGTAGCAACTCAGACATGCACATATGGATGCAATCCATTGAGGTATGTGAAGACTTCACCAGGTATTGACTTCTGCTCAGCAGAGATACGTATTTTGACAGTTACAGCATGTGCAGATGCATATTATGCTGGGTGTTCGAAGGATAGGAAGTCTACTTCAGGATTCGTTTTGTTCATAAGGAATTCCTTGGTGTCTTGGAAGAGCAAGAAGCAGAGTGTGGTTGTCAGATCGAGTGCTGAGTCAGAATACAGGATAATGATGCACGGTAGCACGGTCTGTTCTTACGGACCTAACTATAGATAATAGAGGTGCATCTTCCAATGCACCTCCAATGTGAAAATCATGTTGCTCTTTTCATTGTCAACATCCCAGTTTCATGAGAGGACCAAACACATAGAGGTGGACTGTCCCTACACCCGTGACTTAATACAGAAGGATCTTATTGCTACTTCTCATGTCAGCTCTGGAGATCAGACATCAGATGTTTTTACTAAGGCCCTAGCTAGAGGGCCTTATCAGAGATGTTCCAAGCTGAGCATGATCGATATCTACGCTCCAGCTTGAGAGGGAATGTTGAGATAGTTTCTATCTTTCTTTATGTTTTCTTGTTATCCATTTATTTTGTCTACTTCATTAATGCTATCAATTCATTAATTTGCCCAATAGGTTCCTTTACTATATAAGCGAACCCAGGGGTCTCTCTCATTAATGCAATCAATTCATTTCCCTCAACAATACTTATTATATATCTATGCCATTATCCATCAATATCCTAAAGGTATTCATGCGAGAATATAACCCAAATTCTCTACTTTTAGTAGTAGAGAATAACATGAATTCAGACCATTTTATTAATTATAATTGTAGGTGCAATGTCAGCGTACCATCATTTTCTTTGATACTTCAATTGAGCTTACATAAGGCTTCTATATTAATAAGACTCCTTGACATGCGTTAAAATCACAAAATTTTAATTTTTGCAAATAGTACTCTAAAAGGAACTATAACTCCAAAATTTCCAAGCTACATATTAAATTCAACAGACAAACCAATATTATCGAAAATCTAATGAATAATTCCCCATTTTTTCTTAATTTTTCAATGGGAATTAGTAGCTGAATTTGGCGTTTAAAAACCCAAATATCATTATCCATCTAGCAACAGATGGATCGACCAAATACTAGCCATTAGTTAGTTACGTAGTAACAGAGAATGCCTTAAATGAATCCCATAAATTTTAACCAATTAATTAGCTACACGACAACAATACATGCACTTGAAAATCCCAATAATCTTAGCAAATTTGTTAGCTACATTAGTAACTGTACATGCACTTGAAAATCCCAATAATTTTAGCCAAATTTGATAGCTACAGCAGTAGCTGTACATGTGCAATACAACCCCAAACTTTAGCCAATTTGTTGGTTACACAACAATTGTATATGCACTTGAAAATCTCAATAATCGTAGCCAATTTGTTGGTTACAACAATAGTTGTACATGCACGATAAAACCCCAAACTTTAGCCAATTTGTTGGTTACACAACAACTGTACATGCACAATAAAACCCCAAACTTTAGCTAATTTCTTAGTTACACAACAATTGTTCATGTACAATAAAATCCAATAATCTTGGCCAATTTGTTAGCTACAACAGTGGTTGTACATGCACAATAAAATCCCAAACTATAGCCAATTTGTTGGTTACACAACAGTTGTACATGCACAATAAAACCCCAACAATCTTGTCCAATTTGTTGGCTACAGCAGTGGCTACATGTACAATAAAACCACAAACTTTAGCCAATTTCTTGGTTACACAATAGCTGTACATGCACAATAAAACCCTAAATTTCCAAAGAATTGAGGGGGAGAAGAAATTATGGATAAAAACTCATAGATGGCAACAATGGAGATGATAATGTACCTTGAGATCCTCCAAAATGGAGGAAATAGAGGTCTGTTGCAACAGCTACAACAACTGCAATCTGTAGCACACCAGCAAGATTCATCAGCAACTTCAATTGCTGCTGGAGCAGCAGCAACAACAGTAACAATAGCCGCTGCAAATTGCAGCAAAAGGGTAAGAAAAGAAAAGCTTCTTCGGTGGAGAGGGAGAGAAGAAAAGGAAGAAAATATGTGGGAAAAAGCAGAGGGATTTGGGGTGAGACTTATAAGGAAAGGGAGAGGGTAAGGTGTTGACAAATGTAAGGAAGGGGCATGTGTGTGTGCTGACATTTTGATTTAAATTTTTAATTTTTAATTTTTAACTTATTTAAAAAACCAAAGTTATCACAATTTTCACTCTGAATCTCTGATTCAGATGATTAGTGTCTCATTTCGACTGTCTGGGAGTGATGATCAAAATAAGTATAATATTATTCTGATATAAGATGGATTCAGAAATTGACAAATTTGTTTTAATTCATGATTAAAATTTCTGATTTAAACAGGTCAAAGGACCTTTGATTGACAAACGGTCGATTCTGTTGGTTTTATTTTGTCGAAATGAAATTTGTGATGGTCTATGTTTATTTTGTGGTTTGGACCGTGTCACAGCTTTTCCGATGATATGAATTACGATCCAATCGATTTTTGGTCGATTGTACCCAAATAAATTTTGATTTACGATCTATGGATCGATTTATGTTTATTTAATATCGATTGATATTTTTATCGGATCATATGGACCCAGATCGGGTCGGATTTGGTTTCAAATCTCGAGTGTTACAATAGGGGAAGAACCTCAGGCTACACCATCAGGGAGATCTCCATCCGTCTCCTTTCATACGTCGATGATATCATCTTCTTTATCGAGGTCAGTACCATGAGTGCCACACCTTGGACCATGGCCTTAAATTTCGCCGAAATTCGGCCGAATTTCGGTTTCGGTAGGTGACCGAAATTCGACCGAAATGCCTATATCGGTCGAAATTTAGGGGGGGGGGGGGGCTAGTTCAAAAAACAACCGAAATGACCGAAATTTCGGTCGAATTTCGACCGAAATTCGGCCGAAATTTCTTTTCGGTCACTTAACGAAACGAAATCGAAATCCGACTTTTAAGGCCTTGCCTTGGACGTGTTTGTGGAACTCTCGAGCCTTACTGTAAATTGAGCCAAGTCCACCATTGTGCCTTTCGAACTCTCTAAGACTGAGGTTGAGGAATGCATTGCGATCATTTGTACTCCTTGTGATATTCTCCCCATCAGCTATGTGGACCTCCCTCTGACCTGCAGTAGTCTGAGCCAGTCAGATTGGCTCCCGGTGATTGAGAGATTGAAGTGGAAGTTTGCAGAGTGGAAGGTCTCTTGGATTTCCTACAGAGGATGGTTTGTTCTGTTAAAGGTCATTATGGTAGCTATTCATATTTTTTTCATTTCTACTTGGGTTCTTCTTGTCGGGATCCATCACCGCATGGAGGATTGTGTGTAGATTTTTTGGAGTCCATCCAACTGGACAATCAAGGGGGGTTGCATCTGGTAAATTGGGAACTGGTCACGTCCCTCCAGGATTAGGGGGCTCTCGAGGTTCTCTGTTTAGAGGAGATGAACAAGGCTCTCCTTCTCACCAAACCTACGAATAAGAAAACTAGTGCTATTTATCATCTTTTTTTGGTGTAAACAGCAATCACTCTCCTTTCACTGAGTGGTCAGAGTGGGAAGTTGGAAAGCTCTTTCGACTTGGAACATGAGTAGAAGAATAGGGTTGTCGTGGGCTTTCATCAACGAAAGCTTTCACTTGGTTGGAGCAACCAAGCTGATGCCAAATGCTTAGCCGAGGAGGGTCGGTAGAATTGCCTCCTTTGAAGTTCCAAAATGAAAAAAGGAAATGAATAAGACTTTAGTTAATGAGACTATTGATAAGCGTCATGAGTGGTGAAGTCTGGCATTTATTTTGGCGAGATAGTATTTTTTTACAGAATAATCTGTTTTAGTGAGTTTGGTATTTACGCTGAATGTTCTACGAAGAGTAATATTGCACTCATTTATGTAGTGGTATGCCGGAATGCAAGCTTGGTCTAAATGACCGAGTTTTATTGGAAGCACAGGGACGGACTACAAAGGGGAAAGCCATAGATTTAGATGATATCAAGTTTCACCAGTATGTATCTTCCTGGATTCTTTGTGATGTGCACTTTTGAGTTCATTTCATGCATTTTGGATGTTCCTCATCGTTTATACACTAAGAAGTTTGTATTTTTGTCCAGGTGTGTACGGTTGGCCCGCTTTGAAAATGACAGGACAATATCTTTTATACCTCCTGATGGATCTTTTGATCTGATGACCTACAGACTTAGCACCCAGGTTTTAATCTTTGTTTATAATGTACTTTGGTTGACAAACAGTCCCGTGCCTTGTGCTTTTGTGTGACATTTGATATATTTTTTTAATTCTTGGTAAATCTTGGTCTTACAATGCTTAGATCCTTTTTTTTTTCAATTCAAATGCTCAATCTCATTTTGTTTTTACAGGTAAAACCTCTAATATGGGTAGAGGCTCAGGTTGAAAGACATTCGAGAAGTCGCATAGAGCTTATGGTAAAAGCAAGAAGCCAATTCAAGGAGCGTAGGTAAGTTTTTATTAAGTATTTCTGTGCTCCCACTGCTGTAGCCCATTTGAAGATCTCTATTTTTCTATGCACTTGTCCTTGAATCCCCATTTCAGCATCAGTTCTTAATGCAGCACTGCTACGAATGTCGAAATTGAACTACCAGTTCCTTCGGATGCCACCAATCCTAATGTACGAACTTCCATGGGTTCTGCTGCATATGCCCCCGAAAATGATGCCCTGGTTTGGAAGATAAAATCTTTTCCTGGAGGCAAGGTCTGATAAATTCTTGATACTGATGGAGTCTCAGCAGCCAGGTGTTGTATTTGGGTAAATATTAACTTTCCTTGTGCTTTTGTTTTAGGAATATTTGCTGAGGGCTGAGTTTACTCTTCCGAGCATCTCGGCAGAGGAAGCAACCCCTGAGAAGAAAGCCCCGATTCGTCTCAAGTTTGAAATACCATATTTCACTGTCTCTGGGATACAGGTATTCTTTTGATATTGTCTACGTCTTTCCAAACTAAAAAGTTTGGACAAGTTCACGAAATGGAGTGGTGCTGATTTCATGTAGGTTCGTTATCTCAAGATCATCGAGAAAAGTGGTTATCAGGCTCTACCATGGGTAAGATATATAACAATGGCCGGGGAATACGAACTGCGACTTATTTAGCACGGTTAAGAAATTTTAGACGACGGACACCGCTTCAGGAGTTCTTGAGATTTATGCTTTTTCTGTCATGTATTTGTTTTGTAAGAGTGTGATAGCATAACAAATTCATGTCAAATCGTGGGATTTTCTTTCGAATGGAGTCTGTTTTATGTTAGAAATGAGTGTGCAGTTTCCTCTGTTCAAATATTCTGTTGCAGCTAACTGAAGAGTGAATTCTATAGACATAGTTGCATTATACTTTGTGGGCAATGTCAGTTCATGGACAATCTTGGTCTCAGTTTTTCGCAGTGCATTTACAAATATGCAATCTTTTTTTCCTTGAAGGTGCATAAAATCGGAGCAAATAAAATTACCTACTGATGCCTATGCCTCAAATTTTATGCAGTTTCCTCTGGAGCATTGGTAAATGCACCATGGCAGGTCCTATTGATGTGTTTGCCATACCATCGGACGCTCATACGCAGTCGACAAATTGAACAGCACTTGTGAGCATATAGGATTTAATTGTCATTGCCTGTGTAAACTGAACTGTTTGTTATGGAAGCGTAGTGCTTCATTATAGGTTCAGATGAGTTTTCATCATCATTCCTATTTGAGGTTCAGAGATTCTCCAAGGCAAGACATCAAATTCGTGTTGCATGTCTGTTCACGTTGAGCAACTTTGACAGCAAGATATTATTTTGAAGGGTTTGATGGGGCTGTCCTGCTCCATTTTTTCCCTATTTTTTTATTTTTTTTGTAAAATTTCACCGTGTATATTCATCTATATATCCCTTCAATGTCATTCAAATTTCGTAAGAAACAGAGACTCTTATGCCTCCATATAGAATAGGTGGATTACAACAATCTTTATATCGTTAAATTACCTGTTCTAGATGGAGGATATAGGAGTCTTTATTTCTGACGGAATTTGAATGACATATTGGAGGGATATATATCTATGAATATACATGGTAAAAAATAAAAAAAATAAAAAAATGCGGAAAAAAGGCACGGGGGCAGCCCCATTTTTTCCTTTTTTAAAGGATCAACATAAAATTCAACCGTCATGAAAGCACATGGAAAAAAATGCGATCTGATGATAGTTGGTCATTTCTTATATGCTGGAGGAGGCAGCTCATTATAAAGAAAAAATACATTTCTCTTCGTTTTATTCCTTTCTTCTCACCCTCAATTTGTACGTGGGGGAGTCAATTAACTCCATTCTAATTATAAGCCAACATGATGACCTATAATCGTAGTACTATTATTATTTCGGCGCAAAACTCAGCCTTCAAAAGCTAACCTGGTGGAAGGTGGGGTTACCGTTGATCACCAAGCAAGGGTACAAGCCGAGCTCCTTGTTCATGACGACTATGCAAGGGGAGGATCATGTGACCACTAGACTATGGAACCAATTGGTCTATTTTGACTACTTGCACAATAACTTTCATGTTAGAGTGAACAAGCGAATCTTTCTTGCTTCCTCCAACCATTACGCTTTCCATAGCCTTCCTGGAACTATATTAGATTATAGGGATTGCTCTCTGTGAGTACTCATCAGAGGGCAGGGGGATACAATCTGTGTGAGATGTCTGTCGATTCCGAGCGTTTAAGACCCTTCAAGTCAGTCTCGACGACCATGGTAATTGTAATGAAACTATTTATTAGGATTAGGACTCCGAATCTTACATATTGCCAATCCTAGCTATCCTTATCGAGTTGATTGTCATTTTAATATTCAAATCGCATTGATTTTGTCCATATTCATCATTTGCAAACATCTCTCTACTGAATGCATCGTTTAAGGACGATGTATCCAAATTTTAACGATTCAATTGCTCCTCCTTTCATTTGTACTTGCACCGCTTAGCGTTAGTCCTCTTGACATGACACCAAATGTTTGTTGTAACCATAGTCATTGTAGTCTTACGAAGAAAACTACACTTGATTTGTCTTCTTATATGCTATTGCAGTAGAGATTCACTTGATATGCACTTGATCTGACATCGCGTATCGCTTAGTTAGTAGATATCAAAGTCATTCCGAACGAACATATTGGGAAGCTATAAAGAGGACTTTTAGATATCTGAAAGGAACTACACATCTGAAATTGGTGTATCGAGCTTAATCACTTGAGGTAGTAGGATACACAGATGCAAATTTCAGAGGGGTTGTGGATGATAAGAATTCCACATCGGGTTCATGTTTGGTGGAGCAACCATTTCTCGGGGTAGCATGAAACAAGGATATGTATCTAAGCAGACACATGAGACAGAATACATTACATGTAACATGGACACTACTCATGTAGTTTGGATTAAACGCTTTTTGAAAAACTTAAGTATGGAATTGGTCACATGAACAGTTGAAATGTATCATGATAATTAAACCATGATAAGCTTGATCAATAATGGAGCTAATAATTGTAAAGGAAAGCTCATTGAAGTCTAATATCACTATATACATGGAAAAACAAGGAACTACGATAATCTATGTACCAACAAGTGATATGTTATGCAATTCTCTAACTAAGAGATTACAACATGTACATACATCAAACATGTCAATTTGCTGAGACTCAGGAATGCATGAGTCAGGGAGAGTTTTTCATGAATAATGAACCTAATTGTAACATCTTTATATACTACACGAATAGTGCGAGTGTAAAAGCTTTGACTACTTTGGTCAAGTGGGAGATGTTAGATTGGATCTTCTATAATGAGCGATTGGTCAAACCGCCACCGATGATTACGTGAGATCGGGTTTCATAGAGACCCTAATTGCAAGGGCATGAAGAAAAGAGTAGGTTGATGTGAGGGCTTACACCATATACAAACCTATATGAAGGGGGAAATCATATCATCAGAACCTCGACATCGAGAGCCCCCTTTCAACTCAAATCCTAATCCCTCATCTATCCTTCATTCTCTCTCTCTACAAAAAGAAGAAGGCGGCGTACATCGATCCTAAACAACTTGGCGTAGACTTTGTGACCACTATAGAAGTTGTCCAAAGTCGTTGGTTTTTCGTGGTAAATTTTACAAATGTAACATAACAATCTCATTGACATGATACGTTGAATCGGGGAATGTCTTGAAACTTATTGATTGATGATATTCTCCTTATTACCATGGGTTTTTTAGATAAACTCCTTATTACCATGGATGACATGTTATGTTGAATCTGGTGACAACTTCAAACTTATCGATGAATCTCATGCTTAATTGATTCTCTTTTTATTGGTTAATGTGATTATCATAATTACTATAAGAGTTTTTCTTGATGAATGCATGGGGTTCTCCGTTGACAATAAATAAAGAGAAGGGGGCATACCGTTGATAGTAGAAGACATAATATGGGTTCCAGCTCATGTTGGTGTCGCCACAACATGATGTGTAGAAGACACCTAAGTAGGTGGCTTTGACAACAGTAGGGACTATAATAGGTGAAGCTATAAAAGGAGGTGCTACAACATGTGGTCTATAGCATGTGGCACCGGTGACAGCGTGTGATGCACAACAGGTGACCTGCTATGACATTCGGGTCGTAGCATGTGGATCATACAATAGTAGAAATGGAAACATGCGCATTCCAAGAGGTACAATAGGTGATCGATATCCTACGGTGTTCATGCCATAGCATGTACATCACGGGAGTTGTAGTAGATGACCTACTAGGGCGCTTACGTCGTAGTAGGTGGTTAGCTACAAGTGCAGATTTCATATTCCATTACTTATAAAGAGAGTTGTTACTTTGTTCTTATCTCCACAACAAGTGGGAGGGTACCCCACTTGTCTTGGAGGATACTCCAAGTTATATTGTGCTCTCTGTGATACAAGAGCCGATATATATCTAATTTTTTGAGGTGATATAGAGGAGAGAGAGAGAGAGAGGGAGAGGATATCACACCTCTAGAGGAAAGATGTATCAGAGAACATCTCTTGGGGAGAAAATTTGAGGGGGTGTTAGGACTACAACCTCTGTGACCTAACTTCTCTCCCCTCATCTATGTGTGGTAGTAAAGTAGTTTTTTGACCTTCCCTCTTGCAATGGTGGTCCTCATCTCGTGTAAGAACGTAGAAGACACACAAGGTGCAACAACGATATTCCTTTTGGATAATAGTTGCCGACTTGGTTCTCCATTTTGGTGGTCTCTCTCCAACTCCACCTTTGTGTCCATGTGCAGCTGCAAAGGAGTTATGCGGCCCCCTTTCCTTTTCCTCTCATGTTTTTCGACTAGTGCAAGCTGAAACGCTGAGATCTCTTTTCGATGAGAGAATTTGATACCGTTCTTTTTGGTGAAAACCCTCCATATTCATCTTTTATCTTGTTGGTGATGTTTATTTTGGTTGATAAACCAACAAGAGGGGTTTGTCTTGTGTAGCCTTTGCGGAGAACAACTATATCATCGTTATGTGGAGTGGTTTGGGTCGTGTCGGCCTCATGGTTTTCTCCCCACATCATTTGGGGGTTTCCACATTAAAATCTTTGTGTGCACTTGTGATTGTGTTTTTGTTTGTGATTTTCTTGTTTTTTTCTCATAGAGGTACTTCATCTTTGCTATTTTCCCTGAGGTTTTCATTCCCATGATTTCATAATATTTAGGAGGGTTTGTTCCCAACAAAGTGGTATCAAAGCTCCGCAAATGCTCTTTGGTCCTATGATCCCAACATAGTGGTATTAAAGCTTCTATGGCAATTGACATGATGGTGGTTCTCTCCACACAAATGCCCGATGAAGAATGGGAGCTTGAACACGGGCAAGCATGAAATTTCATCAAAAGGTTTGTTCATGAAAATACACAACACCACATTCAAGATGCTATTGAGGAGATGACAAATATAAGAAATATGACTTAATCTAATGAGAAGAAATGAACTTCCTGATATAATAAGTTTTGCTAAACTGCACTACTTGTTTACTTTTATCTTCTTCGTCACTTAGCACTTGCTTATCTTTATCATGTGATTTCTGAAAACCTAACAGGTATAGGTAAACCATCACAAGGTCCGTAGTTAGCCAACCAACCAACTAAAAATAGTACTTCTAGTCTAAGGTAATTAGTAGTTTTTTTGTTATGTTCTTTTCCTTCAGCTTGATGTACATGTATAAGAAAATAATGGGTTGTATTTTCTATGTAAGCCTTATTTTGTGAATGGAATAAAAATGTGAGATGCTCTATTTGTAGCATTTTATTGCAATATGTTTTTGAATGTTAGTTATTACTGTTGGGTAAAGCTATTGTTGAGTAACCATATCCGATAAATGGGAGGATCTATCGACCTCGAACAGGGGTCTAGGTAGTTTTGCGGCTTTTTCAATCAATTGTTTTATTTTCAAATAGGCTTAAAAATCAAATCCGATGAATTTCCCTTAAACTGTATGCAATGAAGTACGAGAAAAATACTTTTTTGGAAGTTTTCGATGCAATATAAATTAAATATACAATGATACATATATTTTTAACCTTTCATTCTAAAGAATGAAAATGCAAAATTGCAAGAAACTAAATATATGACACCCAATGTATGACGATACGTTGTTGCTATTTTTTTATAGATTTTTCTAAAAGAAGATGGAAGAATTTAAAATGTAGTTGCACAGATACCATGTTTAGAAATTAATGAATTTTGAACCAATTAAATAATCTAAAAAAATACAAAAAATTAGAGATGATAGTTCAGTCAATTATGCACATAAAGATATTTCTATTTTTTACAAGATATTGCAATATGGACCAACGAAAAAATAGAGAAAAATTTCACCAGATAATTGATTCAAAAATCAATATAATGAAATTCAGTGATTTAAATGTCAAAAGTTTCTAATTTCAACCCTCTTTCCAATGCCTAAAATATATGGGAATTAAATGTTCTTTGCAATGCACGAAAAATAAAAATTAATAGATATGTATTTTTGTGATGTAAAAATAAATAATTCCATGTAATATATTTTTCTCTATGATATTTGTTACTATGTGTAAGATCACATTTCAATGTTAACCTTTATAGATGAATGTTTTGTCCATACAATTGTTATATTTCCATCGAAATCATATTTGGAATGTATATTTTAGAGTAGATTCAAGACACTAAGCATTTATGAATGTAGAATTTTTCTGAAGTTGAAAAGAATGCACTTTTCAAGTTTACTACAAAAAAATCACAACTGAACAATAAGCTTTCGCCATCAAGTTATGACAACATTTTCATGTTTAACCCAATTGCTATTATTATTTAATACTTAGCCATGAGTATTCAAATTATTATTTTTAGTTTAACTTTTACCTGTGCAAAGCATATGTATGCACTAGTTTATTTTACCTCACATATAGGAATCATAGGGTGTTTAGAGCCAAAGGTATAAGACCCCAACTTATCATCTTCTTATAGCATCCTCAGTGTTCCACTATTAGAATAACCTTGATGGAGGCATTCCGACAAGCATAAAAATATGTGAATTCGAGTTGAACAACATAAGTTATATGTGTTAACATGAGAGATAATTCAAAAATATTTCCTTAAAAGTGAGAGAAAGCAAGTGGAAAATTTAAACCGCTTGGATTTAGTGATATTTTGGTCATCGCCCACACTCTCTAGCTCTCCAGTAACTCCATTTTACATCCATGTAGACAACCACTAAGAATCATTCATCTCCCTATTAGAAAATAAGCGTTGAACTGGGTTTTGCGAGGGTCTAAAAATTATCCTCACTGAGAAGCAAAGATAAAAGTGTCGCTAAGGCGACCACTCATGAAACATTGATTCAAACAACAATTAATCCATAAATAAATAAATAAAGCAATGCAAATAAAAACACATGGAATTAAAATTTATTATAACTCTACAACAAAGGTGAGTATAGGTGTAAGTATTGTGTAGAGGTCGAACACAGGGAGCATACCAGATAGATCGGGAAAATGAATGCACAAAATTTGTGTTCCTTCTTCTTGTCTATTTATTCTCTTTTTTGTGTCGGATTTTATTTTTTTATTTTTCTATGTAATTTAATTTTTATATTATTTTTAAATATTTTAATTTTATAATTTTTATTATCTTTTTATTTTTTTAGTTTTTACTTTCTTTTTTAAATATTTAACACAAGAATATATAAGACTCTATATGCAATATAAGGTAGATAATAATAAATACAACTAGAATTAATAAAGAATTGTAAATTAAATATTTTTTGGTTTTATATAATTTTCTAATGTTTTGTGATTTTCTAGATTTTTTTACAAATTTTTTGGTATTTTGAAGTCGAAAATATCCCAAAACAAGGATTAAATAAATAGGCTAAATTGTTTTAAAAGGAAAAATAGCAAAAGTATCCAAACTTTTCCAAATCAGTTTTAATATATAATAGCTAATATAAAGAAATTATAAAATGGAAATGAATATTTTTGGAATATGTGGTGATTTTTTATATTTTTATAAAGGATTTTGGAGCTTTTATTTTTTAATCTTTTCTTTTTCTATTTTAAGGATTTTTGATCTAGAGTTGTAAAATACAATAATAAATAAAAAATATTTTTTGGGAATTTTACAAAAAGGCCTTATAATTTTTTTGGATTTTTTAATTCAAACAAGGGTGAAATGTGATCTTTTTTATTTTTTAAAAATAGGTAAAATGCTTAAGATGCAATTTTTTAATATAACGTGAAAGTACAAGCTAGCAGGCACAATACCCAATTTTTCACAATTTTGAGCACAAATGGTATTTTTAACAAATGAAACACAAACACAAAAATACAAGTATTGGAAAGGGTATAACTGCAATTAAAATTAAGTACGAGGTTTTTCTGCAAAATACCTAAAATATTTCAACTAATATTAAAAGTTTCAGGACTAAAACAAAACCCACGAGGGGTTCGCTACAAAATCTCCACCTCGCGTGGGACCGCACGTGAGGTGACCTAGCACGGACCCAAATGCAATATTAAAGGACATGGGTTCCAATGTAATTTTTACCAAAGTTTTAAACAACAACAAAGCCTTTTCCCACAATTAAGTAGGGTAGGCTACATGGGTTCTTCGCCTCCATTCAGATCTATCATGGATCAATCCTGAGCTTATATCCACAAAACTAAGATCTCTTCATATAGTCTCTTTCTAATACTTCTAGGGCCGTCCTCACCCTCTCTTAGCCGGCTCAACATCCCAACACTCGCATCTCCTAACCAGTGCATCATCTGATCTTCTTTGCAAATGATCAAACCATCTTAAGCGATTTTCTCGCATCTTATCCTCGATCGGAGCTACACCAACTTTCTTTCTGATTGCATCATTCCGAATCCGATATTTTCGTGTGTGTGTCCACACATTTACCTTAGCATTTTTATTTCTGCTACAGACATTCTCTACTCATGTCTATGGTTCAAAGGCCAACATTTAGATCCATAGAGCATAGCAGGTCTCCCTGTTGCTTTGTAAAACTTTCCTTTAATTTTTAAAGGAATTTTAGAGGATTGCAGAGGCTCCTCTCCACTTTAGCCATCCTGTATTTATTCTATTACCAACATATCCATCAATTTACCTATCATGTTGCAAAATAGATCCCAGATATCTAAAAGAATCTCTCTTCTTAATGTTATCGTCACCAATCTTCACCTTGATTCCTTCACCATTGCTTCCAGCAAAGGTGCACTCCATATATTCCGTCCTAGACCTACTTATACGAAATCCTTTAGTCTCCAACTCATGTCTCCAAACGTCAAGCTTTTCATTTACTCCATCTCTAGTCTCGTCAATCAACACAATATCATCAACAAATAACATACACCAAGGTTCATCCTGAATATGGCTTGTCAACTCGTCCATAATCAAAGTAAAAATGAATGGACTCAAAGCTGGACCTTGATGTAAACCAATGTTGATGTCAAAATAGCCAGTCTTCCCAGATGGGTCCTTACACAAGATAAAGCCCTATCATACATGTCCTTTATGAGGTTAATGTATAGGACATGTACTTGTCTCTTCTCCAAAACTCTCGTGGGACAAAATTATAATCCTTCTCCAAATCAATAAAGATCATATGGAGGTTCTTCCTTTTAGCTCTATAAATCTCCATTGTTCTCCTCAGCAAATGGATGGCTTCAATAGTTGAGCGACCTGGCATGAATCTGAATTGGTTTTCTTTTACATTGGAAACTTATCTCAACCTTCTTTCGATCACATGTTCCTAAATTTTCATAGTGTGACTCATCAGCTTGATACCTCTATAACTTGAATAACTTTGAATGTCTCCTTTATTCTTATAAAGAGGCGCCATGATACTCCTCCAATCTTCAGGTATTTTCTTGCTTCGCCAAATAACATTGAATAGATTCGTAAGCCAAGTCAAACCACGCTCACCTAAAACTCTTTATACTTCTACAGGAATGTCATCCGGTCCTACACCTTTCCCATGTCTCATAACCTTCAACGCCTCCTCTAATTCCTTTCTTTATATCCGTCTATAGCTTGCGCGATTCAAGTAACTTTCGCTTCTAGCTAGATCACCCAAAGTAATCTCTCCATTTCCTTCCCCATTGAAAAGTTTATGGAAGTACTGCTCCCATCTAGTCTATATATCCTTCTGAGTAACAAGCATGTGACCTTCCTCTTCCTATATGCATCTCACTTGAGAAAGGTCTTTGGTTTTTATTTCTCTTTCTTTGGCCAACCTGAATATGTCCTTATGGCCCTCCTTAGAGTCGAGATTTTTATACAAAACTTCATAAGCTTTTGACCTAGCGTCTCTTACATAATTCTTTGCTTACTTCTTCACTATTTTGTAGTTTGTAATAGTTTCTATCCTTAGACATAGCTTTAAAGCATTATCTTTTAAGTCTTAGCTTCTCCTGCACCTCTTCACTCCACCATCAAGCCTCCTTTTGACCTGGAGCTCCCCCTTTGACTCGCCTAGCATCTCTTTGGCTACCTTTCGGATACAAGATGGCACCGCCTCCCACATCTCGTCTGCTCTTCTTCTGCAATCCCAAGTCTTCTAAAACCTTCCCCTGGAAGTTCGATTGCTTCAGTAGAAGATTTCACCATATAGTTCTAGTGATCTTAGGAACCCTCATTTTCTTGACCAACCCTTTTTATTTGTACATACAAGACTAACAAGCGATGTTGGGTTTTCAACTCTCTCCTGGGATTACTTTGCAGCCTTTACAACACAACCGATCTCTTCTCCTCAACGCAAAGTAATCTATCTGTGTTCTAGTTTACCCACCCTTATAAGAAACTAAATGCTCCTCCCTCTTATTGAAGAGAGTGTTTGCTATGAAAAGAAGGTGCCCACATGTGTCTGTTGTTGGACATGTGAGCCCACGGCGAGCCATTATGCAATAAATGTTATTGCACATATCATTCCCTGATCTGAAATGATGAATAAATAATTTGCATAAAAGGTCCCTCTGTACAATTAGGGTTATGTACCATGGCCATCTTGATGATCATACAACTGTTGATTAAATAATTGAATCATAGAGGCTGGTGCTTGGATGAATATCTAAAGGGTTAGATTGAGGACTCATCAAGCACCGTCAAATGATTATTAAGAGATGATCTCCAGCCTGAGTAGGAGATGGCAATCCTTTCTCACATAGGCTGATATCTGACCGACCTCTTGATGCAGGTCCTCTGCATAGGAATAGAGATTCGGAGGTGTCGGATTAGTTAGGTCAAAGAGTTGACTTAACGAGATCGAGATAACCTAAGTCCTATGTTGAATGCTGTCACAGCATAGGCACGCATCCTCTGACCGGAGACAGATGTGCTACTAAATGTCTGAGTGTGTACATTTGGCAGTCCAATAGGTTGATGACCTAACCAAGGTCTATACACTGACGTGATGGTGTGCATGTAAAGGCATATGAGTAATAGGATCTCTCAAAGGGATCATACAGGTTCACTACTGAACCGGAAGATATGAGCTCACTCATGAGATATTGGGAAGAATCAAATTCCGTGCACGGTCGTCTCGCTTTGGAAGCTTGACTAAATTTGTAGGTTTGATATATACTTTTGGAAAGTATATGATCAAGACCTAGGTATGATATATGCTTTTGGAAAGTATATGATCTATACCAAATCCCAATGATCAAATGAGAAACTTAGTGATCAAACCCTAGAGAAGACAGTGTAAAATTGATCTTAATCTTCGGGTTGACCATGGGTCTTCCAGTATGCAGGATGTACAGGTATTGGGAATACCTGAGGGTGATGTGATCATAAACGATTGTATATCCATGACGCTTCCATTCTGAGGGAGTGATGAAACATGTCTGGATTTTAGTGACTCCTTCCAGTAGAGAAGCAATCTGATCTTAGTTCAAGTGTTGGACATTGGTTTGAATGAGATTCAGATTCAATGAGAAGATTAGATTTGCGGTCTTTATTTAATCAAGCATCTGTGGAAGGTCCGTAAGATCTGGATTTGAGATGAGATCTCAACATCCAAGTCACTATACGTGGAATAATACAATCACCCTGTCCTTATCTCCAAGTATTTGCGGAGAAAGCACATTATTCTTGAAGGGATTCAAGAATAATTCATTTGATGAACTACATATCCAAGTAAGAAGAACTTGATGATTAAATGAGATTTAATTATCAAGCATAATATGAATGTAATTCATATTGTGAGAATTATTACCCAAGATAATTAAATGGGATTTAATTATCAAGGATTAGAGAATGTGGATAATACTATCCATACTATATGTGTATTATAAATATGATTTATAATATACATATATTAAAGAGAGAGAATTTATGTAAATAATATTTGTTAATTAATAATGTGGATTGGATTCATAAAGATTAATTAATTAGAAATGTAATTTACAAATTAGTTTGGGATGTGAATATGATTCACATAATTTTCAATGGCATGATTGAAATATTCACAAATTAATTTGGAATTAATTTGGTGGATATTTTTATTAAAAATACATTGAGAAATAATAATATAAAATAAAAGGGAGATAAATAACCACCAAATGAGGTGGCATCACCAATGACATAGTCAAAGGTGACAACCCCTCATTTTTAGGAGGTAATTTGTTATCTCTCCTTTATTATATTGTTATCTCTTAATAATTAATTTATGTTAAATTAAATTATGTTGATAATATTGCAACATATATTTAATTTAATTATAAATAAATGTTGTTGGTTTTAACCAGCAACAATTATAACCATTGATTATAACATAGACCAAGCATGACCGTTGGATCTATGTGTCCCATGGATTGAGATCCATTGGATCCCAAACTAGTATAAAAGGAGGGCTAGCCTAGCCTTCCAAAGTACATCATTAAGAGTTGTGCAAGGTTACAACTCTCCCTCTCTCTCTCATATTCTCACCCTCTCTCTTTCTCTCCTCCAAAAGATGGTCGTCCATCTTGTGTAGAGAAAGGAGAGACCTTCTCGGCTTCGCCTTCGACGACTCGAGGATCTCCTTCTTCTTTAGAGTTGCTTACTCTAAAGGAAGACGACAGATTTCGTTTGACGAAATCAGGGGATCCATTGCTTGGATCTTCATCAAGGATTGCGGGACGGACGCGACTCATCATCGTTCCCGCGAGTGCGTTCTTCGTGGATCGGACTTAAGACAAGAGGATCTCTGCTTTGGGATCTCACGATCACAACCACGCTTCAAGAGGTATTCCTTATACTTGTGGTTTGATGAAACGATCCGAGAAGTGTTCTCGTGATCATGTGGTTTCATCTTTAGATTTAAAAATTTTAATTTCCGCTGCATCTAGCGACTAGTGCGACTAGTCGCCCCGATCGCATACGATGCGATCGACACGCTTCCGTGATGCGCTTAAGGATTTTCAATATCCTTAAAGTGGTATCAGAGCCATAGATCGAATAAGGTTTTGGATATGATCCATAGACCTTAGACGATTTGGTTCTTGAATGGGTTGCGAAATTTTTACTGCATTTCAATTTTCGCACCTCTATCTAATTGAATTTTTCAGTACTGTTTAAAAATGTTTAAACACAAAATTTTTAATTGGATTTTGTTCCCCATTAATTAAGGAAACCACAGAATTTTAGTTTTTGAAATTTGGACTTTATTTGCTCAAGATATGGATTTTTGAATATGCCTATATTCACTGTTGCGGAAACTGCGGATTTAAACGTGATTAATGAGATAATTACGGTTTTAATCCGCCTAGAAATGCATGAATTATCACTTGAATTCTTTAACAAATCAAATAGACAATCTTTGGAAACTGAGTTTGCATTTTTTGGATTTAAATTGATCAAGATACGTTAATTTTAGTGATTGGGGGTCACTGCTGGAAATTAACATTGTTTTGATCTTGAACCTTGTGATAAGTCATTCAATTATCATGATGAAAATTAATTGTTAATTTTCTGGAATAATTAGTGATAAATATTTGTGAAATTATTAAAGAGATAATTATTTCATTGAATGACATTTGCCTAAATCACAATGATAAGATAATTGATCTTGATCATTGGTTGATTTGAATCCATCAACAAACATTGATTTCATGAAAAACCTTAGTTTATCCTACAATAGTTGTAGGACAACATTTACATGAAAAACCCTCTTGCTTGAATAGGATTGGGGATTTGTTTAGCAAATCTCCTTATAATATAATCAAAATTGTTTTGATGTATATTATATGGTATAATTTCGGTTGAAAAACCGATGAGCATCTCAAAGTACATGATGATCTATATGGTATTATCCTTTCCCGAGGCGGATATGATGCCTAGTCAGAGAGCATTGGGGTCGCGGGTTGCAACGTATGTGATCCGTCCCACTCTCGTCGGTACTGGCCATGACAGCGGGTAGGGACTGTATAATGCCGGAGAAAGTCAATGTGTATTTTTCTAATTATTAAAATTCGAATAATACGTACTTTGAATATACCTATTATTCAAGTAAAAGATATGTTTGTTGATTGATGATTAATTTAATGTGATTAAATTAGTTATATCCAATAAATACTCTATTATGAATAGATGTGTATTTCCCTTGGAAGAATTAATTATGTGAATATGATTCACGATAATTAATTATAAAATTTGAATATGAGGTGGAGGATCACATAAGTGACATCCATGGTCTCCCTCAAGGCGAAGGGTTCCGTCGCCAGGGATTGTATGTAGGAGATGCCTGTCCGAAGTGACAGATCCTATATGCAAGCGCATCTGGATCGGGCTCTTTGCTTCTCGAAAGAGTAAGGCCGTATGCGTAGTGACCCCAATATCGAGTCCTCATATTATTGGGGTGATATTGGATTGCGCATAGTGAGTTCTAATCCTGTAGACGGTTGGTTCAATTAGCAACGGGTCAACATCATCTTAGGGGTGGTGGGCCCGGGTGTTAAAGACCGAATTGGGAATGCAAGTTGGACTTGCAAGGTGGAATGAGTTCCCGCTTCTTTTTATCGAAGTCATAAGTTCTCATATTATTGGGATGCGACAAAGATAGGAAAGGAGATCCCAGATCTTACTAGAGATATAATGGTAAGAATATCTCTTACATTGAAAGTCATTAAGGGAATGAACTTTCAGTGTTGACAAGGCAAGACAACTTTGATATAAAAATTCCTAAATCAAAGTAAAATATTTATATATAATTTATATGCACTTATGCAAACTTCTTATTTCAGATAATCCTTCATTAAACCCACTCAATGTTATACTCAATGATAACCAGTAAAATATCATGGATTGGACTCATGATCCAGATATTGTATTTGCAATTGGACACATAATGTATGTGATGAAGGATATGGAATTTATCCTCAAGCGCATCACGGAAGCGTGATCGTCGTATCGGATACGACGAAGAACAACTAGTCGTACTAGTTGTTCGGTGCAGCGGAATTTAAAATTTTTATACGATGAAACCATATGATCCGAGAACCATTCTCAGATCGTTTCATCTATAACCACAACAAGTATAATGCAATACCTCTTGAAGCGTGGTTGATCAAGTCTCTAAGAGAAGAGACCTCCTGTCTCAAGTCCGATCGTCGGTGAGACCGCTTGCGAGCGCGGGGATGAACCGCGTTGTCCTCACAATCCAAGTAGTTGATCCAAGTGTAGTTGCTCCTGATCTCGTCGCACGAGATCGAATGTCTCCTTCGTGAGTGCAGCACTCCAAGAAGACGGAGAACGGAAGAACGTCGAAGCGGCGGCGCGGTGGCGAGAGCGTCGACGATTCTCTCCTCTAGGGTATGGTGGACGACCACCAATATTAGAGGGAGAGAGGACTGTTGTGTATGAAGAAAGAGAGAGAGAGCTCCAATAATACATGTAAAGAGAGAGCATGGCATGCCTCTCTATTTATAGGGTTTTGGGATCCATGGATCTCAATCCATGTGACATATAAAATCAATGGATGAGATTGATTTATGTCAATCCAATGGTCAAGATTGTTGTTGGTAAAACCAACAAATTTAGGTTAAAATATATTTGACAAAATCAAATATAAATTAGTCCTAAATCAAACTCAATAAATAAGGAGAGAATGTACATGGAGATTTCATCTCCATGCACATTCCATGTTGACGACCACACATTCCTATTAGGAATGGTGTGCCGCCCATACCTTACATGGAGAGAGCAATCTCATGGAAATCCATGAGATTGCATATCTCCTTCAAAATCTCCTTTATTTATTTCCAACAACTTTTGTTGGATTTTATTCTTCAAAAATAATTCACAATTATATTTGAGAATATTGCAATCTTGCCATGGAAAAATTGTGAATCATATTCACAACCCAAAACAACATATAATTTACATTGTCAATTAATTACACAATGTGTATCCAATACACATAATAATTAATCAACACATATAAATTATAATTAGCTCTTTCTAATACATTATAAATCACATTTATAATATATTATGAATAATTGAATATTTCTATCCACATTATTCTTATCCACATTAATTAAATCATATTTAATTATATTGGATAATTTCTTCATACATCAAGATGATTAAATCACATTTAATCACGATTTCTTCAATGCTTAGATCTTATAGAATTATTCACGAACCCTTCAAGAATAATGCAATCTCTCCGCAGATACTTGGAGATAAGGACATGGCGATTGTATTGTTCCACGTATAGTGACATGGATATTGAGATCATATCTCAAATCCCGATCGCGAGCCTCCCATAGATGCTTGATTAAATCAAGACCGCAAATCTAATCTTCTCATTGTATCTGAATCACATTTAGATCAATGTCCAACATTTGGACTAAGATCAGATTACTTCTCTACTGAGAGGAGTCACTAAAATCTAGACCCGTTTCATCACTCCCTAGGAATGGAAGCATCACGGTTATACAATCACCCTCAGGTATTCCCAATACCTGTACATCCTGCATACTGGAAGACCCAGAATAAACCCGAAGTATTAGATCAACTTTACACTGTTTACTTCATGTCTTTATCAGTAAGTTTCTCATTCGATCATTGGGAGACGGTATCGATCATATACTTTCCAAAAGCATATATCATACCTAGGTCTTGATCATATACTTTCCAAAAGTATATATCAAACCTACAAATTCAGTCAAGCTTCCAAAGTGAGATGACCATGCGCATGGAATTTGATTCTTCCCAATATCTCATGAGTGAGCTCATGTCTTCCGGTTCAGTAATTGAACCTGTATGATCCCTTTGAGAGATCGTATTACTTATATGCCCTTATATGCACACCAGCGCGCCGGTGTATAGACCTTGGTTAGGTCATCAACCTATTGGTCTGTCAAATGTACATACTCAGACATATAGTAACACATCTGTCTCCGGTAAGAGGATGCGTGCCTATATCATGACAGCATATGATATAGAACTTTGGTTATCTCGATCTCATTAAGTCAACTCTTTGACCTAACTAATCTGACACCTCCGGATCTCTATTCCTATGCACATGACCTACATCAAGAGATCGGTCAGATATCAGCCAAAAATGATAAGGATTGCCGTCTCCTACTCAGGCTGGAGATCATCTCTTAACAATCATTTGACGGTGCTTGGTGAGTCCGCAATCTAACTCTTTAGATATTCATCCAAGCACCGGCCTCTATGATTCAATAGTTGAATCAACAGCTGGATGATCATCAAGATGGCCATGGTACATAACCCTAATTGTTCTAAGGGACCTATTATGCAAATTATTCATTCTTCATTTCAGATCAGGGAATGATATGTGCAATAACATTTATTGCATAATGGCTCGTCGTGGGCTCGCATTTCCAACAATCTCCCACTAGCCCAAAGAGCCATTAATGGGATAATCATTTAAACCTGCACTCATGTGACAATCATAGGCTATTTAGAAAATAGCTAGGTAAGCTGATCAGTCACTCTGTTCCCGCGAGACTACGCCAAGTCCTTTTACGGCACTTGCATATCCCCAGTAACAGTGCTCGCATCTAATGCGAATGTTGCATCTTATGCAACTAATATTCAGTTTTGTTAGTTATAGTGTCCTTCACACTACAACTTAACAATTATCATAACCAACACTTCCATAATCCGTATCAGAATACAATTATTCATGGAGATCACTATCTCTTAAGGTATCCACAGTTAAGACCTTTTAGATCTCTATCTATAAAGTCTTAAGCGTTTGAAGATAAGACTTTGAGATCACTATCTCAAATATCTTGTCATCTATGAAGATTTTGTTATTACTGCAACCAAGTGTTTTATTTCCATAGTAGGATTAGTAACAGTTTACTACTCCCACTGCATGGCAGCCATCTGGCTATTGTACACATCTAGTACACACCTGGCTTCTCAGAACTGATGCCCAAGGACAAGTAGTTCTAGCATTCACTTCCTCAACTCTTTGAGGTGCTATCCCTTTAGATAGGTCAGTACCATATCTTAAGGGATGGAAGCCTTTCTTGGAATTTTCTATAAAATGGAATATGTCCAAGATGTACTATTAATGTGACAGTCCCAATACCCTCTTCTTTTTGCTCCTGAACATCTTCAGAACTAAGATCTAAGAGGTATCCTTGAGATCATATCTCAAGTCATGGAACAACCAGATAATAAAACACTTATTATTATCCTTATATCATTTTAAATGATTAGGATACCATCTGTATTTAGCACGATGAACACAAAGGAACTCCCACTAAGCTTCACATGGCTTATCAAGATTCTATCTGAAATCATAATTCCATCAAATCTTATGGTCCAACTTCAAGAAGCTTATTTGAGTCCATAGATGGATTCCTTAGCTTGCACACCTTGCTTTCCTCAACCATGAAGCCCTGGGGCTACTTCATGTGAATATCCTTAAAGAGGTATTCGTAGAGGAATGCAATATTGACTTACATATTGAAGATGCAATAGTCAAGTTGTGTAGCTAAGGTTAGCAATATTCTGATGGTTTTAAGCATGGTCACCGAAGAGCAAGTCTCATCGCAAGCAATGTCTTCTCTTCCAGTGTGTAGCTCATGGCTACGAGCCGTGCTTTGGAGATCTCTACCTTCTCATCAGGTTTCATTTCTCTTGAAGATCCATTTACACCTTTACAGGTCTTACCCATATAGGTGGATCCTCGAGGGTCCATATACAACACTTGTATATGAAGTCTACATTAGACTTTTATTGCTAACATCCATCTATCCATGCTATGATCTTCAGAAGCTTCACACATGAAGTTCGATCATTGTCAGATTTCTTTGACACATGGAATCCATCCTCAAACTCATTTGAAGAGGTATTAGTGTTTCATCTTCAATTGTCCTTTTAGTTTCCAATTTCAGGAGCCTCATTATCTTCTCAAGATTAAATGAGTTCCTACACTTCATTTTCATCTTGATTCTCAAGAGTCTCAACCTCTAAGAATCACATTCTCAGAGATGCGATACTTTAAGAATCTCAAGGTCATAAAGTAGGTATCCAATACCATCCTTTATTTTCCTAATGAAGCAGCACTCTCAAGTGCTAGATTCCAACATACATGGAACCTTATTAAGGATATACATTGTAGTCTCTACTACACATATATACCTGGAAACTAAGGGATAATTATGCTAAAATTCATCATTGATAAGATCATGCCCCATATGATCCAATTGTATCTCCCTATAACTCTATTGAGTTATGGTATGTTAGGAGGATAGAGATAGAAATGATATTCATATCTCCATAAGGTATCCTTTGAATTCATCTAACAGGTACACGCTGCCTAGATTAGATCAAATTCATTTTATCTTCCTTCAAACTTTGGTTCTAAACCAAACTTGTGAAATCTTTGAACTTTTCAAAGGTTTCTAAGTGAAGAGAAGAAATCTCATATCATACATAATCATCAACAGATATCACATATCCATAATGTTTACTATGATATAGATGATCTGCATACATCAATATGTATGAGATCCTGAATACCTTGACATCTTACACCTTTCCAAAGAAAGGTGTATTGGACATTTTTCTTTGAATACAATATTCATAAGTATGTAAGTTTTGAAATTTTAGACATTCTAAAGTTTCATCTCTTACTAGTCTATTTATCAAATCAATAGACAAATGTCCAAGGCTTGATGCGAGATCATTGTCAAATGATCTTCATCCTCCGATTGATCTTGAGGTTTAATTTCAGTATTTAGAAATGTTAATGAACCATTCATTAAATTTCTAATGTAGTGTAGTCCTATAGATTTTAGAGTACTTTCTGAAATATCTTCATCATAACTCTTTATGATAGGTCCATTCCAGAATTCATGTTTATTTCCAACATTTAGAAACAAACAATGAGTGTATTCTAATGTCTAGGTCATAGAGACATTCTCTAAGACAAAGGGCTCTCCCACTGAAATTATGAAGTCTAGTGATCCAATGGAAATTGTTGCAACAATTGCATCAATGTCCATCTGGATAACTATAAACCTTAAGATCAAAATTTTTTCCAGTCTTCTAAAACATATGCAACCCATTGCAAGTGTTGTTAGAAGATTGAGATACAATTATTAGACTTTATCTATTCAATAAGTAAGTCAATATCAATGATTTATGTAGATTATTCTGATGCTCCATCCGAGTCCTTTCTTAAGGATTCTAGACAGACTTGATAGTCGCACTATCAACACATCAATTTATTGCAGTGTTGGCATTCATCCAACTCTTTGGATGTCATATGGAAGTCACAGAGGTACAGTCAATTCTTTGACTACACTTCTTACTTGGGTCCAACCCATGCTTCCACTGCGCCCCCTTTATCTATGAGCAACCATTGCTTAAGACTAAGGATCTCTTACAATAAATTCAAAAGAATTCAAAGTAAGAGTATTTCAACATTTATTTATGCTTCATTAAATTCACACAATATGAATACTATGAAGCTTCATGAATGACTAGAGTATAGACAGTAGAATGATGACACTCATCATCTATATCCATCTAAACTCTTAAAACAAAGGTTCAGGTAGGTACTCAAACAATTTGAATACATCATCTCTTTACAGAGCCACCATTCTGCATGATGCAGTGAACCATGCCATTCATGATAAATGTCAAGAGCACATATGTATGCCATAATATCTTCTTAGATTTTTATAAGGATTATATGACAATTATGATCATCATCAACATGCCACTTCCAAAGTACATTTGATGATACCAAGACTATAGAGACATACAAACCCTAGGGTTGTAGTCCTATTATCTATTTAATTGTCATTCCTCATTATTATGAGGAAACTTGCACATTGCAACCACATACATTATGTGTCCAACTGCAAGTACAATATCTGGATCATGAGTCCAATCCATGATATTTTATTGGTTATTATTGAGTATATCATTGAGTGAGTTTTAACGAAGGATTATCTGAAATAAGAAATTTGCATAAATAAATATATATATATATATATTTATATTTTACTTTGACTTAGGAATTTTTATATCAAAGTTGTCTTGTCTTGTCAACACTGAAAGTTCATTCCCTTAATCACTTTCAATGTAAGAGATATACTTACCATTATATCTCAACAAGATCTGGGATCTCCTTCCTTATCTCTGTTACATCCCATTAATATGAGAATCTGCAACTCGGATAAAAAGAAGCGGGAACACATTCCGCCTTGCAAGTACAACTTTCATTTCCCAATTCGGTCTTTAATACCCAGGCCCACCACCCCTAAGGCGATGTTGACCCGTCATTAATTGAACCAACCGTCAACAGGAATAGTACTCGCTATGCGCAATCCAATATCGCCCCAATAATATGATGATCCGATATTGGGGTCACTACGCATACGGCCTTACTCTTTTGAGAAGCAAAGAGCCCGATCCAGATGCGCTTGCATACGGGAGCTGTCACTTTAGACATGCGTCTCCCACATGCAATCCCTGGCGACGGAACTCTTCGCCTTGACGGGAGACCATGGATGTCACTTATGTGATCCTCCATCTCATATTCAAATTTTAATTAATTATCATGAATCACATTCATATAATTAATTCTTCCAAGGGAATTACTAACTCTAATCATATTAGAGTGTTTTAATTGGACATAATCAATTTAATCATATTAAATTAATTATCAATCCAATTCAATCAATCAAACTTGATTATTTTACTTGAATATGTATATGGTAATATCTCAAAATACGTGTTAATTCGAATTTTAATAATTAGAAAAATACAACTTAATCCCTCGGACATTATCCCGACCCTACCCGCTGTCATGGCCAGTACCGACGGGAGTGGGACGGACCGCATACGTTGCAACCCGCTACCCCAGCGATCCCCGACTAGACACCATATCCGCCTCGGGAAAGGATAATGCCAAATTGATTAATTTGTACTTGAGATGATCATCGGTTCTTCAACCGAAATTGTACCATATAGTAATAATCAAAACATTTTTGATTATAAGAAAATTTGCTACACAAATTCCCAAATCCTATTCAAGCATCAAGTTTGAAGATTGCGGTTTCCAATTATGATTTAGATCACATCTTAATCAATTAATTGGTCGAGGCCAAGTCAATTAGGTAAATAATCATCTTCCAATATTTCACAAATATTTTTCAAGATTATTTCACGAAATTAACAATTAATTTCACTAATTGATAATCACTTGGTTCTAGATTATGACAGTAATTTCAGCAGTGACCCCTACTCACTAAAATTAACATATCTCAATCAATTTAAATCCAAATTAGACAAACTCAACTTTAATAGATTGGTAACTTGATTTAGGACAGAAGCCAAGATGTTTCACGTATTTCGAGGCAGATGATAACAGTAATTAACTCTTTAATCATGTTAAAATCTACTGTTCCCGCAACAGTGCATACATGTTCATTAAAACAACCATATCTAGAGCATACGAAATCCGATTTATGCAAACTCAAATCCTATGGTTTCCTTATTTAATGGGGAACAAAATTTAAGTATTAAATTCGAGTTTAAACAATTTAAACAGTGCCGAATTTATTTACAAAACAGATCTGCGAAATCAAATGCGATGAAAACTTTCGCGACCTTAACGAACCCAAGTCGTCCTCGGTTTTTCGAATCATATTAGAAACCGTCGACCTAAGGCTCTGATACCACCTGATGGATATGGAATTTATCCTCAAGCGCATCACGGAAGCGTGATCGTCGTATCGGATACGATGAAGAACGACTAGTCGTACTAGTTGTTCGGTGTAGTGGAATTTAAAATTTTTATAGGATGAAACCACATGATCCGAGAACCATTCTCAGATCGTTTCATCTATAACCACAACAAGTATAATGCAATACCTCTTGAAGCGTGGTTGATCAAGTCTCTAAGAGAAGAGACCTCCTGTCTCAAGTCCGATCGTCGGTGAGACCGCTTGCGAGCGCGGGGATGAACCGCGTTGTCCTCACAATCCAAGTAGTTGATCCAAGTGTACTTGCTCCTGATCTCGTCGCACGAGATCGAACGTCTCCTTCGTGAGTGCAGCACTCCAAGAAGATGTAGAACCGAAGAAGTCGAAGCGGCGGTGCGGTGGCGAGAGCGTTGACGATTCTCTCCTCTAGGGTATGGTGGACGACCACCAATATTAGAGGGAGAGAGGGTTGTTGTGTATGAAGAAAGAGAGAGAGAGAGAACTCCAATAATACATGTAAAGAGAAAGCATGGTATGGCTCTCTATTTATAGGGTTTTGGGATCCGTGGATCTCAATCCATGTGACATATAAAATCAATGGATGAGATTGATTTATGTCAATCCAATGGTCAAGATTGTTGTTGGTAAAATCAACAAATTTAGGTTAAAATATATTTGACAAAATCAAATATAAATTAGTCCTAATCAAACTCAATAAATAAGGAGAGAATGTGCATGGAGATTTCATCTCCATGCACATTCCATGTGGACGGCCACACATTCCTATTAGGAATGGTGTGCTGCCCATACCTTCCATGGAGAGAGCAATCTCATGGAAATCCATGAGATTGCATATCTCCTTGAAAATCTCCTTTATTTATTTCCAACAACTTTTGTTGGCTTTTATTCTTCAAAAATAATTCACAATTATATTTGAGAATATTGCAATCTTGCCATGGAAAAATTGTGAATCATATTCACAACCCAAAACAACATATAATTTACATTTTCAATTAATTACACAATGTATATCCAATACACATAATAATTAATCAACACATAAATTATAATTAGCTCTCTCTAATACATTATAAATCACATTTATAATATATTATGAATAATTAAATATTTCTATCCACATTATTCTTATCCACATTAATTAAATCACATTTAATTATATTGGATAATTTCTTCATACATCAAGATGATTAAATCACATTTAATCATGATTTCAATGCTTAGAACTTATAGAATTATTCATGAACCCTTCAAGAATAATGCAATCTCTCCGCAGATACTTGGAGATAAGGACAGGGCGATTGTATTGTTCCATGTATAGTGACATGGATATTGAGATCATATCTCAAATCCCGATCGCGGGCCTCCCATAGATGCTTGATTAAATCAAGACCGCAAATCTAATCTTCTCGTTGTATCTGAATCACATTTAGATCAATGTCCAACATTTGGACTAAGATCAGATTACTTCTCTACTGAGAGGAGTCACTAAAATCCAGACCCATTTCATCACTCCCTAGGAATGGAAGCGTCATGGTTATACAATCGTTTATGATCACATCACCCTCAGGTATTCCCAATACCTGTACATAATGCATACTGGAAGACCCAGAATAAACCCGAAGTATTAGATCAACTTTACACTGTCTACTTCATGTTTTTATCAGTAAGTTTCTCATTCGATCATTGGGAGACGGTATCGATCATATACTTTCCAAAAGCATATATCATACCTAGGTCTTGATCATATACTTTCCAAAAGTATATATCAAACCTAAAAATTCAGTCAAGCTTCCAAAGCGAGATGACCATGCGCATGGAATTTGATTCTTTCCAATATCTCATGAGTGAGCTCATGTCTTCCGGTTCAGTAATTGAACCTGTATGATTCCTTTGAGAGATCGTATTACTCATATGCCCTTATATGCACACCAGCGCGCCGGTGTATAGACCTTGGTTAGGTCATCAACCTATTGGTCTGCCAAATGTACATACTCAGACATATAGTAACACATCTGTCTCCGGTCAGAGGATGCATGCCTATATCATGACAACATACGATATAGGACTTTGGTTATCTCGATCTCGTTAAGTCAACTCTTTGACCTAACTAATCTGACACCTCCGAATCTCTATTCCTATGCAGAGGAACTGCATCAAGAGGTCGGTCAGATATCAGCCAAAAAAGATAAGGATTACCATCTCCTACTCAGGCTGGAGATCATCTCTTAACAATTATTTGACGGTGCTTGGTGGGTCCACAATCTAACTCTTTAGATATTCATCCAAGCACCAACCTCTATGATTCAATAGTTGAATCAACAGTTGTATGATCATCAAGATAGCCATGGTACATAACCCTAATTGTACTAAGGGACCTATTATGCAAATTATTCATTCTTCATTTCAGATCAGGGAATGATATGTGCAATAACATTTATTGCATAATGGCTCGTCGTGGACTCGCATTTCCAACATGTGGTTGTAGTGTGCAAGTTCCCTCAACATAATGAGGAAGGGCAATTAAATAAGACAATAAGACATCACCTTAAGGTTTGTATGTCTCGATAGTCTTGATCTTTCATCGAGTGTACTTTGGAAGTGACATGTCGATGGTGATCGTAATTGTCGGATAATCCTTATATAAAAGAAGATACTTTGGCATACATATGTGCTCTAGACATTTAATCATGAATGACGCGATTCTCTGCATTATGCAGAATGGTGGCTCGAAAGAGATGATGTATTCAAAATGTTTGAATACCTACCGGAACCTAAGTCTCCAAGAGTTAAGATGAATGTAGATATGATGAGTGTATCATTCTACTGTCTATACTCTAGTCATTCATGAAGCTTCATAATATTCATATTGTATGAACTACTGCAGCATGTATAAATGTTGAAGTACTCTTGTATTGAAATCTTTTGAATTCAACATAAGAGATTCTTTATCTTGAACAATGGTTGTTTATAGATGAAGAGAGCGCAGTGGAAGCATGGGTCGGACCCGAGTAAGAAGGAAAGTCAAAGAGTTGACCTACTTCTGTGACTTTCATATGACATCTAAAGAGTTGGATGAATGCCAATACTGCAATAAGTTGATGTGTTGATAGTATGACTATCAAGTCTGTCTAAAATCCTTAGTGAAGGACTCAGATAGAGCATCAGAATAATATACATATAATCATTGACTCTGACTTTCTTAATTCATAAGATAAAGTCTGACAATTGTATCCCAATCTTCTAATGATATTTGCAATTAGTTGCATATATATATTAGAAGATTAGAAATTTGATCTTAAGGTTTAATAGTCATCTACATGGATATTGATGTAATTGTTGCGGCAATCTCTGTTGGATAGACAGACTTCATATTTTCAGTGGGAGAGCCCTTAGTCTTGGAGAATGTCTCCATGACCTAGATATTAGAATACACTCATTGTTTGTTTCTAAATGTTGGAAATAAACATGAATTCTGAGATAGAACTATCATAAAGAGTTATGATGGATATATTTCAGATAATAATCTAACATCTAGTGGACTCTACAAAATTAGAAAAATTAATGAATGGTTCATTAAGATTTCTAATACTGAAAATTAAACCTTGATAGATCAATAGGAGGATGAAGATCATTTGACAATGATCTGGCATCGAGTCTTGGACATATGTCTATGATCAATAGACTAATAAGAGATGAAACTTTAGAATGTCTAAAATTTCAAATCTTACATACTTGTGAATATTGTATTCAAAGTAAAATGTCCAATACACCCTTCTCTGGGAATGGTGTTAGATGTCGAGGTATTCAAGATCTCATACATATTAATGTATGTAGATCACCTATATCATAGTAAACATTATGGATATATGATATCTATTGATGATTATGTATGATATGAGATTTCTTCTCTTCACTTGAGAAACCTTTGAAATGTTCAGAGATTTCACAATTTTGGTTTAGAACCAAAGGTTAAAGAAAGATAAATGAATTTGATCTAACCTAGGTAGCTTGTACCTATTAGATAAAATTCAAAGAATACCTTATGAAGATATGAATATCATTTTTATCTCACTCCTCCTAATAAACCTGAACTCAATAGAGTTGTGGGGAGATACAATTGGATCATGTGTGACATGATTTGATCAATGATGAATTTTTTAGCATAATTTCCTCTTAGTTTCCAGGTATATATGTGTAGTAGAGACTACAATATATATCCTTAATAAGGTTCCATGCATGTAAGCTGGAATCTAGCACTTGAGAGTGCTACTTCATTAGGAAAATAAAGGATGGTATTGGATACCTACTTTATGATCTTGAGATTCTTAAAAGATCTCATCTCTGTGAATGTAATTATTAGAGGATGACTCTCTTGAGAATCAAGATGAAAATAAAGTGTAGGAACTCATTTAATCTTGAGAAGATAACGAGGCTCCTAAAATTAGAAACTAAAAGGATAATTAAAGATGAAACATTAATACCTCTTCAAATGAGTTTGAAAGATGTATTCCATGTGTCAGTTAAGTCTGAGAGTGATCGAACTTCATGTGATGAAGCTCCTGAAGATCATGACATGGAAAGATGGATATTCGCAATAAAGTCTAAAGCAGACTTCATATACAAAGTGTTGTATATGGACCCTCGAGGATCCACCTATAAGGGTTAGACCCATTAAGGTGTAAATGGATCTTCAAGAGAACAGGGAACCTGATGAGAAGGCAGAGACCTTCAAAGCTCGTTCGTAGACATGAGCTATACACCGGAAGAGAAGACATTGCTTGCAATGAGACTTGCTCTTCGGTAACCATGCTTAAAATCATCAGAATATTGCTAACCTTAGCTACACAACTTGACTATTGCATCTTCAGGATGTAATTCAAGATTGCATTCCTCTAAAGAATACCTCTCCGAGGATATTCACATGAAGTAGCCCCAAGGCTTCATGGTTGAGGAAAGCAAGGTGTGCAAGCTAAAGAAATCCATCTATGGACTCAATTAAGCTTCTTATAGTTGGAATATAAGATTTGATGAAATTATAAATGTTATGATTTCAAATAGAATCTTGATGAACCATGTGAAGCTTAGTGGGAGTGTCATTGTGTTCATCGTGCTAAATGTAGATAATATCCTAATCATTTGGAATGATATAAGGATGATAAGTGTTTTATATTTTGGCTATTCCATACCTTGAGATATGATCTCAAAGATGCCTCTTGGATCTTGGTTCTGAAGGTGTTCAGAAGCAAAGAAAAGAGGGTATTGGGACTGTCACATTTGTAGTACACCTTGGACATATTCCATTCTTGGAAATTCCAAGAAAGGCTTCCTTCCCTTGAGATTTGGTACTGACCTATCTAAAGGGATAGCACCTCAAAGAGTTGAGGAAGTGAATGCTAGAACTGCTTGCACCTGTGCATCAGTTACGAGAAGCTAAATGTATGCTAAATGTGTACAAAAGCCAGATATTTGCCATGCAGTGGGAGTAGTAAAGTATTGTTAATCCTACTATGGAGAGAGAACACTTGGTTGCAGTAATAACATGATCTTCATAGATGACAAGATTTTTGAGATAGTGATCTCAAAGTCATATTTTCAAAATCTTAAGACTTTATAGATAGAGATCTAAAAGGTCTTAACTGTGGATATCTTAAGAGATAGTGATCTCCAAGAGTAAGGGTATTCTGATAAGGATTATGGAATTACTGGTTATAATAGTTATTGAGCAATAGTGTCAAGGACACTGTAACTGCTTTGACTAGGTTGAGTATTGGTTGCATTAGATGAAACATTCGCATTGGATGCGAGCACTGTTACTGGGGATATGCAAGTGCGGTAAAAGGACTTGGCGTAGTCTTGCGGGAACAGAGTGACTGATCAGCTTACCTAGCTATATCTAAAAGCCTATGATTGTCACACGAGTGTGGTTTAAATGATTATCCCATTAATGGCTCTTTGGCTAGTGGGAGATTGTTGGACAAGTGAGCCTACGGCGAGCCATTATGCAATAAATGTTATTGCACATATCATTCCCTGATCTGAAATGAAGAATAAATAATTTGCATAAAAGGTCCCTCTGTACAATTAGGGTTATGTACCATGGCCATCTTGATGATCATACAACTGTTGATTCAATAATTGAATCATAGAGGCTGGTGCTTGGATGAATATCTAAAGGGTTAGATTGAGGACTCATAAATCACCGTCAAATGATTATTAAGAGATGATCTCCAGCCTGAGTAGGAGATGGCAATCCTTTCTCACATAGGCTGATATCTGACGACCTCTTGGTGCAGGTCCTCTGCATAGTAATAGAGATTCGTAGGTGTCGGATTAGTTAGGTCAAAGAGTTGACTTAACGAGATCGAGATAACCTAAGTCCTATGTTGAATGATGTCACAGCATATGCACGCATCCTCTGACCGGGACACGATGTGCCTACTAAATGTCTGAGTGTGTGCATTTGGCAGACCAATAGGTTGATGACCTAACCAAGGTCTATACACCAACGTGCTGGTGTGCATGTAAGGGCATATGAGTAATACGATCTCTCAAAGGGATCATACATGTTCACTACTGAACCGGAAGACATGAGATCACTCATGAGATATTGGGAAGAATCAAATTCCGTGCACGGTCGTCTCGCTTTGGAAGCTTGAATAATTATGTAGGTTTGATATATACTTTTGGAAAGTATATGATCAAGACCTAGGTACGATATATGCTTTTGAAAGTATATGATCCATACAAATCCCAATGATCAAATGAGAAACTTAGTGATCAAACCCTAAAGAAGACAGTGTAAAATTGATCTTAATCTTCGGGTTGACCATGGGTCTTCCAGTATGCAGGATGTACAGGTACTGGGAATACCTGAGGGTGATGTGATCATAAACGATTGTATATCCATGACGCTTCCATTCCGAGGGAGTGATGAAACAGGTCTGGATTTTAGTGACTCCTTCCAGTAGAGAAGCAATATGATCTTAGTCCAAGTGTTGGACATTGGTCTGAATGAGATTCAGATTCAATGAGAAGATTAGATTTGCTGTCTTTATTTAATCAAGCATCTGTCGAAGGTCCGTAAGATCTGGATTTGAAATGAGATCTCAACATCCAAGTCACTTTACGTGGAATAATACAATCACCCTGTCCTTATCTCCAAGTATTTGCGGAGAAAGCACATTATTCTTGAAGGGATTCAAGAATAATTCATTTGATGAACTTCATATCCAAGTAAGAAGAACTTGACGATTAAATGAGATTTAATTATCAAGCATAATATGAATGTAATTCATATTGTGAGAATTATTACCCAAGATAATTAAATGGGATTTAATTATCAAGGATTAGAGAATGTGGATAATACTATCCATACTATATGTGTATTATAAATATGATTTATAATATACATATATTAAAGAGAGAGAATTTATGTAAATAACATTTGTTAATTAATAATGTGGATTGGATTCACAATGATTAATTAATTGGAAATGTAATTTACAAATTAATTTGGGATGTGAATATGATTCACATAATTTTCAATGGCATGATTGAAATATTCACAAATTAATTTGGAATTAATTTGGTGGATATTTTTATTACAAATACATTGAGAAATAATAATATAAAATAAAAGGGAGATAAATAACCACCAAATGAGGTGACATCACCAATGACATAGTCAAAGGTGATAACCCCTCATTTTTTAGGAGGTAATTTGTTATCTCTCCTTTATTATATTGTTATCTCTTAATAATTAATTTATGTTAAATTAAATTATGTTGATAATATTGCAACATATATTTAATTTAATTATAAATAAATGTTGTTGGTTTTAACCAGCAACAATTATAACCATTGATTATAACATAGACCAAGCATGGTCGTTGGATCTATGTGTCCCATGGATTGAGATCCATTGGATCCCAAACTAGTATAAAAGGAGGGCTAGCCTAGCCTTCCAAAGTACATCATTAAGAGTTGTGCAAGGTTACAACTCTCCCTCTCTCTCTCATATTCTCGCCCTCTCTCTTTCTCTCCTCCAAAAGATGGCCGTCCATCTTGTGTAGAGAAAGGAGAGGCCTTCTCGGCTTCGCCTTCGTCGACTCGAGGATCTCCTTCTTCTTTAGAGTTGCTTACTCTAAAGGAAGACGACAGATTTCGTTTGACGAAATCAGGGGATCCATTGCTTGGATCTTCATCAAGGATTGCGGGACGGACGCGACTCATCATCGTTCCCGCGAGTGCGTTCTTCGTGGATCGGACTTAAGACAAGAGGATCTCTGCTTTGGGATCTCACGATCACAACCACGCTTCAAGAAGTATTCCTTATACTTGTGGTTTGATGAAACGATCCGAGAAGTGTTCTCGTGATCATGTGGTTTCATCTTTAGATTTAAAAATTTTAATTTCCGCTGCATCTAGCGACTAGTGCGACTAGTCGCCCCAATCGCATACGATGCGATCGACACGCTTCCGTGATGCGCTTAAGGATTCTCAATATCCTTCATCTGTGTACGTGGACGCACCTGGACACACGCACCCGCTTCCACACCTAGCCACACACCCTCGCATGCGCGCTCGTGCGGCCGCGAACAGACACAAGTACACACCCGCACGTGCGCGCGCTCGCGCACGCTCTTACTCACGCAGTTTTCCGCTCACTCGTGCTCGCATGCTGCCACGCACATGCCCGCACGCCCGCTGACACCCGCCCACGCGCACGTGCGCGCACACACATAGACAAACACCCCCGCGCACGCCCGCGCTCAGACACACAATACACGCATGCGCATGTTCGCGACCCCTCTATGAACTGTACCGCTTAGATTTACTTTTTAGATTATTCAAATTGGGCTCAATTTGAGCTGGTATGGCAGCCTTGCCCGTGATTATCTCCCTCATCTCCTGACGAAACTCGTCCATCTCCCGCCTGAATGTGGCCTGCCGATCGGGAAGTAGGCGGGCTAGATCATCAAGTGCTGGGTTCTCGTAGGATGGGCCCATGAGAGCCGGACATGTTTCCTCTCTGGAAGCGAGTCTTCTACTGGGAAGGATGAAGGGGAAACTGAGAATACTGCTGAGGCTGTTGCTGGTGTTGCCTCCACGGCTGCCCCTGCTGGTGCTACCTCCACGACTGTCCCTGTTGGTAGGGACAAGGTCCCGACTGGTAATGCTGCTGCTATGTCTGGTGTGGGAACTGGGGTTGCTGTTGAGGCTGGCTGAATTGTCCACCATGAGCTGGAGGCTGCTGCTGGGATGAGGCACCTCCGGTCGTCCACCTGAATCCTGGATGATCTCGATGGATCCTGGGATGATGTCGGTCGTACCAAATATCGTTGACTTCCATCAATGGCTTCAGTTCAAAAGGGGGTGGAGGGAGAACTGTCAGGGGTTGATCCTACTGGTACACCACCATTTGAGTGTCTGAGATGGTGGTGGCTGAAGGTACTAGTGTTGCGACTGCTGGAACAGCTCCGCCTGGATGTGGTGAACCTGTCGGTACTGGGTTGAGTTGTTGCTGCTAGGGTCAACCCGTGATCTGAGACGGGTCTGAGAAGCCGTCTATACCTCCTAGAGACACATGATCTGGGTCCTCAGGTCACTCAATGTCTGTTCCAACTAATTGATATGAGTCATGCCCCAGCACTGCTTCTTCTCAATAATCTCTATGCGGGCCAGCTTCTCGCTGATGATGCCCATATCAGCGACCGACAACTCTGCCTATGCTGCGGCTGCTGAAGAGATGGAAGGACCTGCATCAACCCGTGATATCATGTGATAGGTCATGCCTTGGGGTGGGGGCTTCCCCTGAGTGTAGAGACGGGTCTGGGACATAATTGTGTAGTTCTCGTCCATCTCCTCGTATATGGTCCAGATCTGATCTTCATCCTTGGAGAAGTAGGAGCCCCCACAAGAAGCATTCACATTCCCCTACAGCTTCGGTGTCAGCCCACAAAAGAAACTCGGTACTAAGTTGGGCTTGGAGTTGTCATGGTGTGGACATCGATCAATGAGCTCACGGAAATGATCCCAAGCCTCATGGAATTGCTCGTTGGGGATCATGGAAAAGTTGTTTGATCAGAGCTCTAGCTGCGTTTGTTCGGCCAAGTGGACAGTACTTGTTCAAGTACTCGGTCCGGAGTTATTCCCACGAAGTATCATATCTCCCTAAATGTTTCAGCCAGTAGGCTGCTCCGTCAATCAGGGAGAATGGAAAAGGCATCATCTTGATGGTGTCCTCATCCACATATCTATCGTGGACCGTGCTGCAGATCATCTCAAATTCTTGAAGATGCAGATGCGGCTCCTCGGTGGCTAGTCCATGGAACTTGGGCAACAACTGGATAGTCTGAGGGGGGAGCTTGAAATCTCCCAGGATCGCCAAAAGCTGAATCCAATGATGTGTAAGAGTCACACCAGGGTTGTGCAACTCTCTCATCAGCCGGGACTGGCTCCTGTGGCTCCTCTGGATGTGGTCCATCTCCTCCTCCAAGCTTTGGTATCTCTCTCCCGTCTGATCGATTCCACTCTCTGTGATCAGCTCACATCTGGGTCATCTTGACGAACCGCGGATCTACCCTTTTTATGTTGTATAATTGTCGTTTCGTTGCAGTCGGATAAATCCGGATCGATCAAAAATAACCACACGGATCGAATAATCGTCGAATGAATTAACGCGCGGTTTTATGTTTGTTTCGCCCGGGCAAGCCCCAGGGTCGACTCAAGGAGGCAAAGGAACAACTCGGGATCAGATTAGAGGGATTAGATCGATATTTTCCAAGTGAGATTTTTTTTGGAATTTTTTATGCAATAAAATGCCAAATGCAATGATGCTAATGAACTAGGTTATTAAGAAAATCATCAACATAGTCAATTTTAATTTTGATGTGAAATTAATCCAAATTGACCAAATTGTATTTTTCCTATAAACCTAATCCAACAACGAATGCAAAATGGATTTTTTTGGAATTTTTGGATTTTGCACAAATGAAAAATACAAACTTTTTTGAGGTTTTTATGCTATTTTTCGTGCAAATTATATGCAAAAATTATAAAAAATCTACTGGAAAATAAACATGATGCTTTGAAGCTAGGCTAAATTTTTTTAGGATTTTCTGACATTTTATGATTTTTATAATTTTTTTACTGTAAATAGAGTGATTGTGAGTATTTAATTCTTAAATAATCCATGAAGTCAACTTTTCCAGAGATCTATTTATCTCAATTAGATATTTTAATAAGGAATCTAGAAGAGTTGAAATTTCTCAAAAATCTTATTCGTGGAATTAATTAAAAATCAATTACTGAAATTACTCTAGAATTTATTCTATGCACAAGATGACTACTAATTGGACGAAATTTGGATTGTACTTAAAAAACACATAGATGCATCATTCACAATTTTTTCACAATTTTTAGAGCAAGAAATATGTGTGTGCGAATTTCAGAGCATAAATGGGCAAAATATCACTGATTTTCAATATCTGAATTTTAATAAATGATTTGATGCTCAGAAAAATGCAAATAAATAGCCAAAAGATAAAGAATTAGTTGCTCATCAACATGCTATTTTTGATTGAATAAAATGATGCTATTTTGATGTCCAAATTAACATGCAAACTTTGGGTTGTTTTTGCAACACTAAAAGTGAAATAAGTGGGCTGAATATGTAAGGGGTGCTTTTGCAATTAAATGAAATTAACAGAATGCTAATGCAATTGTTCGAAATAAATAAAAATAGAAGATAAAAGGACATTCCCGAAACCGCTAGGGCACGACCTTGAGGATGGTGGCGGCCGCGGCACGCGGCCTTACGGGTGGGCGGCGGCCGGCTCGTGCGGCGGAGCAGCGTCGAGGGGCGCACAACGTGGAGGGGCGGATTCAGGAGATGCTGCGAACTGGAGGGCAGCCGTGGCCTAGAGGGCTGGAGGCGCGGCCGAGAATGCAAGGAGTATCGCAGCTTGGAGGAGGCCGGCACGCTTGCTGTTGGGGGAGCGGAGCGCAGGCTGAGGGGGACGAGGTCGCTAACGGGCGGCGAAGAGGGGACGACCACGCACGGGGCGAGTTGGTGGTCGCGCGCGGCTGGGGGTCGGCGGGTCGCGCGACCAGCCTGGGGCGCGGGGGCGAGAGCGGGGAGCTGCTCGCAGCGCGCGGTGGTACAGCTGCGTGTGGCCGGAAGGTGGTGGCCGCAGGGATCGCTGGGTGGCGGGCGGGTCA